>CM052442.1:19038153-19164979 GCA_028533085.1 Varecia variegata
CCCCCCCCAAGGAAGAAGCAGAGAACTCTTCTTCAGTTGTTCCTTACCCTCCTTGATTCCATAAGAGTTAAAGGGCAGTGCCACACATAATCCTAAAGGCTCAGCCTTGACATTGGGCTCTCACAGCATTTATCAAGTGCTTCCTTGCAGGTGTCATTGGGCCAACACTGCAGTGATGGAGGGACAGAGTGATTTACCTTCTAGAACTTGCTAGAAGGTCAAAGATGTGGTACTAAGAATAAGGGGATTGATTCTTAGATGTCTACATAGAATCTACTACTGATTTAAACATCTGAACTGACTGAGCCAAACATCAGTCTCCAAAATGCCTTTCCTATGTGGATAGCCGGTAGAATGGCCACGAGCCATTTCAGACACAGAATATTTCCCAGTCATTGGTCTTCTGCCCCTGGAGGAGTAAAGCACATTCATCACACAAAGGGGTAAGAGGTCCTCCTTTATAAGGTCAGGAAATGCGAGTTCTTAGATTTATAACTGTGCCGGCTCATTGAGTTTAAAGTCAATAAAATGCTATTTTTTAACACAATTAATTTCAATTTTTGCACCAACTTAACTTTTTAATTAACTTAATTACTTTAGAATGAAAATGTGTTCATTTTTAATAATTTTTTATGATTGGGAAGTTTTGTGTGTGTGTTAAAATTCAAAAACTATGGAGAAGTTAAAAAATTCCCATAGTACCATTATCCAAAAGTCTCCTGTTAGCATTTTGCTTTATTTCCTTCTATTTTTTATATGTGTCTATGGAACTATATGGTATGTGTAAAGTATGGTGCTTTGTGGAAGACAGGAAGTCCTTGTTTTACTTGAATCAAATTTCTCCTCAGTTCTTTAGCAGATTCATCTGGCCAGTTTGCACATGGGATAATCCTTGGCCAATGAAGAGTGACAAACCAAGAAAATGTTGAGGCTTCCCCAATGTTTTATTTCTCTGGTTTAATTTTTTTAAGACATAAGAAAATCAAGTTTAATCAAAGTTCTTAATTAGCTACATGCTGAACCTCCAAGATTCAAAGCTTTAAAGTCTAGAATGGGTGCTAACAAATACAGGTAAAATAAGCAACATTCTAAATCTTGGAGTGATGGAATCACCAAATGGTACTTTTGAAAGAGACCTGAGCAACTGCAGAATTCAGTGGTTTTCAAACTGTGCTCCACAGAACCCTGGAGCATTCTCAAAGTGCCTCACGAGCTTCCAGGTCTTGGGAAAGTGGTGGTGAGGGGGACTGGGGTGCGGGGGGCAAGGGACAGAAGAGGGAGGCTGAGCAGAGTTCTCTCCTTCCACCCACATGATCTCCCCAATCAGAGCAGGTCTACTTTTTGCATGTTTTCCATACTGGGTATCTAAACAAAGTTTCATTTTATGAAACCAATCAACTGTTTACAAAGTTAAAGTTGAAAATTACTGCTGTGTTCCAGACCTCTCATGTTACAGATGAATACACTGAGGGTCAGAAATATGAATTTATTTATCCATAGTCACACACCTAATTAATGGCATAGCACAGTGGATATTTGTCATGGACAGGGGAGGTTATCCAACATTCCAGCCTCTACCCATGATGGAGGAAATCCCTGCTGTGTATAGTATGCTATAAAAGCAGATTTGGGAAAAATCTCCCTTTTCCCATGTTCAAGCAGCAAAGGCATGGACACATGGCAGGCTCAACCAATTGGATACTTCTTGCCCAATTATGAATCTAGAGCAAATGATTCCAAAATATATTCAGAGTGGCAGAGGCCTGGAGGTTGTTCCTGCTGCCTAGTCCTTCAAAGCATTGTTGATTCCTACCTGTTTTTAATACCTGCTCCCCTAGGGTCCCAGTAATTCTGTCTTCTTCCAATAAATCAATTAGCTTAAGAAACACTTCCTGATACATAGACTGTGTATTAGAACCCAGTTCTCCTTACAGCTAATCCACTCCTCTTTTCTCTGTACCACAGGGCCTCTCTATTAAGTCTTACAACCTCAGCTGGGAAAAATGTATCCCTTTTGGGATAGACTCCTTATCAGCAAATTTTACAAGGTCAAGGTGTAAAAGTTCTCCCAGGTGAGAAGTTGGGTAAAGGCTGGGATTCACACTCACTGAGTGCTTACTGTGCATCAGGTATCATTCTCCACCCTGTCTGCTCTGGCAGGTACACATTATGATCCCCATTTTATCAGTAAGGAAAGTTATACCCCAAAGGGCAACTAATTCATTAGTTGCCAAGTCAGGAATAGAACTATAAAAACTAAAAACATTTAAGTTCATTTATGTTACCGGATTTTATAGTGTAGATTAAGAATTGTCCCCTAAATGAGGTTATATACCTACCATAGACATCTTATCAAGCAATGCTAAAAGTTCAAATCCAGGTCTTCCAAAATCAATTCATCCTATCTGTTTACCTAAAATTAGATTCAAGGTCGATAAAAGGATAGATATAATCAGATAAATAAATGTGCCAAAAACAGAGTGATTTATCCCCCAGGTGTCTTTCTGTACTGGTTTGAAACCACGGTAGTCACCATGTGGAGCTTTCCACTGTACAGAGGAAACCACTGAGCCTGTGTTGCTCCAACAGTTAACTGCATTTCCCTATACTCATGTTCACCCTGTTTTCCATAACTAACTGAGCATGGCCAGAGGAGACTGTGAGCAAACCTTGGCAGAGCAGCCTGATAAAGCCAAGACACCGTGCCAAAAGTGGCCTCCAATCATTCCCAGTTCACTCCAAGCACAGATGTCTACCCTCAGACACCAGACACCGGAGGGCAGAGCCCAGCCCCTGATTCACATGTAGGAGGGTTATCCAGGACAGACTGTGGCACGTGGCACTCTTTACTGGAAGGAATTTGATTAATCATTCTCATTACCTTTCAATTCCACGCACCTGAGCTCATTCGCTCTAGGCCCAGAATCAGCAGTCAGTGGCTTAAATGGCACAAGAACACCCAGACTGACCAAGGGAGATAGCCCCACCCCCAACACATACACACACCTGCAGTGTGCTCTTAGATCCAGAGATCATACAGACCTGAGGCACTTCATTAAATCCCTCCACCCAGCCTCACCACAACTTCTCCATATGTATCCTGAGTACTGTAAACTTAGAATCCTAGATACAAATTGGAAACGAGCAGGGATAGAAGCCGACTGAGAGCCAAGTTTCTCTTTACTAGGAAAATGTGCCAGTAGCCATGAGCACGTGCCAAGAGAAAACGGACAGCAAGGGGCTGCAGAGCAAACAATGCTCACTATTGTCAATAGACGTACATTTGGCCATTTCTCACGTGACTCTCTGATTTACACATAAGTCAGGCTCTTTCCAGGATTAGCTGTAACCACAAGATTTTTCTAACATTGACTTGTAACTCTCAGATCTACATGGCTCAGTCTCATCGCAGTATCACAGTTAAAGAAACACACTGGTTAATTTCTTTCCCTGAAGTTCTTGGAAACAAGAAAGGTCTACCAAACACATAAGCAAAATCCAGCACTAACAAACATCTTCTTTCTTTTTCTACCTACTTCTGCATTATCTCTACCCACCAGTCCACAAGTCCTCTCTTCCACCTCATCATACCCAACTTTTTTCTCTACCCTTCTTCCTGCCCTCACTGTACATCATGCAGATCAAAGTGTGCAAAGTATAGTGAGGAGGCACTCTCTGGCTTGAGCACATGTTCTGATTGGCCGAGTTTTTGAGGACACTTTTATTTTGAGTTAATTGTACATTTACATGAATGTTGTAAGATAACAACAATAGTAAGAATAATAGAGAGCCAAGTATCCTTTATCCAGTTTCTCCCAATAGTAACATCTTGCAAAACCTACAGTACAATATCACAACCAGAATACTGATATTGATACCATTGAGACACAGGACATTTTTATCATCACAAGGATGCTTTAAGTTGCCCTTCTACAGCCACACCTAATCTTCCCTCCCCTTGACCCTAACTACTAATCTGTTCACTATTCTATGATTTTGTTATTTAAATAATATAATATAAATGGAATCATACAGTGTGTACCCTTTGAAGACTGGCTTTTTTCAGTATAATTTTCTGGAGATTCATCCAGTTTGTTGATGTATCAATAATCTGTTCCTTTTTCATTACTGGCCAGTATTCTATGCCATAGATGTACTACAGTTTGTTTAACCGTGCACTCATTGAAGAATATCTGGGTTCTCTCCAGTTTCTGGCTATTATAATATAATCTCCTATAAACATTCCTGAACAGGATTTTGTGTAAGCATATCTTCATTTCTCTGGGATAAATGGCCAGGACTACAATTGCTGGGTCATATGTTTTATTGCATGTTTAGTTTTTTAAGCAATTGACAAACTGTTTTCCAGAGTGGCTGTACCATTTCACATTACTGCCAGGAATAGATGGATAATCCAGTTTCTCTACATTTTTTTTTTTAGCTGTTGAGCTATGAGAGTTCTTTTTTTTTTATTTATTATAGCTTATTATGGGGGTACAACAGTCCTGGTTATGTATATTGCCCATACCCCTCCCAACCCCCCGAGTCTGAGCCTCAAGAGAGTCCATTTATGTTTTCTAGATACCAATCCTTTGCTGGGTATTGCAAATATTTTCCCCCACTCCATAGCTTGTCTTTTCATCCTCTTAACAGCATTTCTCACAAAGAAAAAGTCTTTAATTTTCGCAAAGTTGAATTTATTAAGTTTTCCTCTTAGGGATTGAGCTTTTGGTATCAATTCTAAGAACTCTTTGCCTAGTCTGAGATCCTGAAGAAAATCTCCTATGTTTTTTCTAAAAGTTTTATACTTTTGCATTTTACATTTATGTCTCTGATCCATTTTCAGCTAATTTTTGAATAAGTTGTGACACTTAGGTTGAGGTTCATTTTTTGCTTATGGATATTCAATTGCTCCAGCATCTTTTGTTGAAAATGCTCTTTCCTCCATTGAGTTGTTTTTGTGCTTTTTTCAATAATCAATTGGGCATATTTGTATGGCTGTGTCTCTGGGTTCTCTATTTTGTTCCATCGATTTATGTGTCTATCCCTCCAACTAATAACCCACAGTCTTGATTACTGCATCTATATAATAAGTTTTTTAATTGCATAGGCTCATTTCTCCCATGGTATTCTTTTTTTCTTAATTTCAAAATATTACAGGGATACAAATGTTTTTAGTTACATGTATTGATTTTGTTATGCTTAATTCAGGGTTATAAGTGTGCCCATCACCCAGATAGTGTTCATTGTACCTGTTAGGTAGGGTTTTCACCCATCCCCTTCTGTCCCCTCCTCCCTGCCTTATTTCCACTGGATTTTACTTCCATCTGTGCACATGAGTGCTCATTGGTTAGTTCCAGTTTAATAGTGAGTACATATGGTGTTTGTTTTTCCATTCTTTAGATATTTCACTTAGGATAATGGTCTCCAGTTCCATCCAAATTGTTGCAAAAGGCCTTAATTAATCCTTCTTGATGGCTGAGTAGTATTCTATGGTATACATATACCACATTTGGTTAATCTACTCATGAATTGATGGGCACTTGGGTTGATTTCACATCTTTGCAATTGTGAATTGTGCTGCAATAAACATCCATGTGCAGGTGTCTTTTTGATAAAATGACTTTTTTTCCTTTGGGTAAATAGAGAGTAGTGGGATTGCTGGATCAATGGTAGGTCTACTTTTAGTTCTCTCAGGAATCTCAATACTGTTTTCCATAGAGGTTGTCCTAATTTGCAGTCCCACCAATAGTGTAGAAGCATTCCTTTCTCTCTGCAACCATGCCAGCATCTATCGTTTTTGGACTTTTTAACAAAAGCCATTCTAACTGGGTTAAGGTGACATCTCATGGTTTTAATTTGCATTTCCCTGATAATTAGTGATGTTGAACATTTTTTCAGATGTTTTTTGGCCATTTGTCTATCTTCTTTTTCAAAGCTTCTGTTCATGTCTTTTGCCCACTTTTTAATGGTTTTTTTTTTCTTTCTGATTTGCTTGAGTCCTTTGTAGATTCTGTTTATTAGCCTTTAGCGGATGTATAGCTTGTGAATATTTTCTCCCATTCTGCATTCTGTAGGTTGTCTATTTGCTCTGTTGATTATTTCCTTAGCTGTGCAGAAGCTTTTTAATTCAATCAAGTCCCATTTATTTTTGGTTTTGCTATGATTGCCACTGGGGTCTTCTTCATAAATTCTTTGTCTAGGCTGATATCTAGAAGAGTTTTTCCAACATTTTCTTCTAGAATTCTTATGGTTTCATTCCTTTAAGTCTGTTATCCATCTTGAATTAATTTTTGTGAATGGTGAGAGATATGGATTTTGTTTCAACCTTCTGCATGTTGCTATGCAATTTTCCAAGCACCATTTATTGAATAGGGCTTCTTTTTCCCAGTGTATGTTGTCTGCTTTGTCAAAGATCAGTCTCCTGTATATGGATGGTTTTATATCTGGGTTCTCTGTTCTGTTCCGTTGATCTATGTCTCCATTTTTATGCTAATATCATGCTGTTTTGGTTACTATAGGCTTGTAATATAGTTTGAAGTCTGGTACCGTGAAGCCTCCAGATTTGTTCTTTTTGCTTAAGATTGCTTTGGCTATTCGGGGTCTTTTCTGGTTCCAAACGAAGTATGGAATTGTTTTTTCTAGATTTGTGAAATATGACATTGGTATTTTGATGGGGATTGCACTGAATCTGTAAATTAGTTTGGGTAGCATGGACATTTTAACCATGTTGATTCTACCAATCCAAGAGCATGATGTTTTTACATTTGCTTATGTCATCTGCAGTTTCTTTACTCAGTGTTTTGTAGTTCTCTTTGTATAGCTCTTTCACCTGCTTGGTTAAGTATATTCTTAGGTATTTTATTTTCTTTGTGGCTATTGTGAATGGTATTGAGTCTTTGATTTGACTCTCAGCTTGGCTGTTTTTGGTGTATAAGAATGCTATTGATTTGTATACATTGATTTTGTAACCTGAGACTTTGCTGAATTTATTTATCAATTCCAGGAGTCTCTTGGTGGAGTCTTTGGGGTTTTCTAGATATAAGATCATATTGTGAGCAAAAAGTGATTATTTGACCTCCTCTTTCCCAATTTGGATACCCTTTATTTCTTTGTCTTGCCTGACTGCTCTGGCTAGGACTTCCAGAACTGTGCTGAATAGAAGTGGTGACAATGGGCATACTTACCCTGTTTCAGTTCTTAGTGGGAATGCTTTCAACTTTTCCCCATTCACTATGATGTTGGCTCTGGGTTTGTCATA
This sequence comes from Varecia variegata, assembly GCA_028533085.1. Lineage (NCBI taxonomy): Eukaryota > Metazoa > Chordata > Mammalia > Primates > Lemuridae > Varecia > Varecia variegata. Next base: position 19,045,415 of record CM052442.1, read on the forward strand.
CATGGCTTATATAATCTTGAGATATGTTCCTTCTATGCCTAGTTTATTAAGGGTTTTTATCATGCAAGGGTGCTGAATTTTGTTGCATGCTTTTTCTGCATCAATTTGAGATGATCACATGGTCTTTGCTTTTGCTTCTGTTTACGTGGTGAATCACATTTACTGATTTATGTACATTGAATAAACTTTGCATCCCTGGGATGAAGCCCACTTGGTCATGGTGAATTATTTTTTTTGATATGCTGTTAAATTCAGTTTGCTAATATTTGATTGAAGATTTTTGCATCTATAGTCATAAGGGATATTGGTCTGTAGTTTTCTTCTTTTGTTGTATCCTTTCCTTTGGTATCAAGGTGATACTGGCTTCGTAGAATGAGTTTGGGAGGATTCCCTCCTTCTTGATGTTATGGAATAATTTCTGCAGTATGGGTACCAGCTCTTCTTTGTAGGTCTGGAAAAATTCAGTTGTCAGTCCACCTGGTCTGAGGCTTTTATTTGTTGTTGTTAGATGATTTTTTTTATTACTGCTTCAATCTTTTGCCCGTTATTGGTCAGATCCGGAGTTCTGTTTCTTCCTGACTGAGTTTTAGGAGGCTGTGTATTTCCAGGAATTTGTCCATTTCCTCCATGATTTTATGTGTGGAGAGATTTTCATAGTATTCAAAGATGATATTTTGCATTTCTGTGGTATCAGTTGTAATACCTCCTTTTCCATTTCTGATTGTGAGCTTATTTGGGTCCTTTCTTTTCTGTTCCTGGTTAATCTTTAAGAGGTTTTATCAATTGTGCTTATCTTTTGAAAGAACCATTATTCTTGTTTTTAAAAATTAGGTTACCTATTGTCTAGTTGCTTTTCTTTTTCATGTAAGTTTTGCAATAATCTTGTCTGTATCTATAATAAGTCTTGCTGACATTTTGATAAAAATTGTATTAAACCTGTATATTAGTTTCTGTGGCTGATATAAGAAATTAACATAATCTTGGTGGCTTAAGGCAACAGAAATTTATTCTCTCACAACTCTAGAGACCAGAAATCTGAAATCAAGGTATCGGTAGGGTGGCACTCCCTCTGGAGGCTTCAGGGAAGAATCCTTCTGTACTTCCTCCAGCTTCTGGCAGAGGTGGTATTTCTTGGCTTGTGGCTACATTTCTCTATGCTCCATGTTCACATTATCTTCTCTTTTGTGTCTGTGTTCTCCTCCATGTGTCTCCCTTAAGAACACTTGTCATTGGATTTATTCCTATCCGGATCATCCAGGATGATCCCTCATGTCAAGATTCTTAAATTAATTACATCTGCAAAGACTCTTTTTCCAAGTAAGGTAACATTTACAGATTCCAGGAATTAAAATGTAAACATATCTTTTAAAGGGTCACCATGCAATGCACTATAACTTGTCGATCAATTTGGGAAATATTGAAATCTTTACTATTTTGAATCTTCTAATCCATGACATGTTATGTTCTCCATTTATTTAGATTTTTATTTCTTTTATCAGCATTGTATGGTTTTCAGCATGCAAGTTGTACATGTTTTGGTAGATTTATACCTAAGTGTTCCACTTTTTGAGCAATTTTAAATGGTATTATATTTTAATTTTGATGTCCATGTGTTCATTGCTTATAGAAATACAACTGATTTTTGTATATTAAAATTGGATCCTGTGACACTGCTGAACTTACTTGTTAGCTCTAGTAGTGTTTTTGGTAAATTTCTTGGGATTTTCTGTGTAAATAAGCATGTTATCTGCAAATAAGGACAGTTTATTTCTTCCTTTCCAATTTACGTGCCTTTTATTCCTTTTCTTGCCTTATTTCACTGGCTAGAAATTCCAGCAATATGTTGGATAAGAGAAGAAAGAGCAAATATCCTTGGCTTGTTTCCAATCTTAGGGTGAAATCATTTAGTCATTCTCCATTACAATGTTAGCTCTAGGTATTCAGTGAATGCTCTGTACTAACTTGAGGAACTTGCCCTCTATTCCAATGTTTTGCAGAGTTTTTGTCATGAATGGGTGTTGAATTCTTTCAAGTGTTTTTTCTCTATCAATTCATATGGTCATGTGATTTTTCGTCTTTAGCCTGTTAATATGGTGGATTATATTGAATCATTTTTAAATATTAAACCAGCTTTGTGTTCCTGGCACCCTTCTACTCTACTTGTTCATGGCATATAATTCTTTTTATAGATTGCTGAATTTTGTTTGCTAATATTTTGTTGAAGATTATGTATCATATTCATTAAGGACAGTGGAATGAATTTTTTTTGTACTATATTTGTCTGGTTTTGGTATTAGATAATACTGACTTCATAAAATAACTTGGGAAGTGAGTCCTTTTTTTTCTATTTTCTGGAAGAGATTACATATAATTGATGTTAACTCTTCCATTTGATAGAATTCTCCAGTGCAGCCATCTGAGCCTGGAGACTTTTTTTGGGGGAGGGGGGGCATTAATTATGGATTCAATTTCCTTCAGTTATATGGCTATTCATATTATCTATTTCATATTAGCTGAGTTATGGTAGATTGTACCTTTTAAGGAAATGGTCTATTTTTTCAAGTTGCCAATTTATGTTTACAGGACTGTTTTGGAATATTCCTTAATTATCTTTTGTTGTCTACAGTGTCTGTAATGATATACTTTATTTCACTTTTGATATTGATAATTTATATCTTTTCTCTTTTCTTTATCAGTCCAGCTAAAGTTTTGTCAATTTTGTTGATCTCCTCAAGGAATCATTTATTTGTTTTACTGATTTTCTAGATTGTTTTTCTGTTTTCAATTTCATTGATTATTTTTCTCTTTATTCTTTCCTTCTGGAATTTTTTTAGGGGGGGTGATTTATTTTGCTCTTTGCCCTCTAAGTTTTTGAAATATGAGTTTAGATTACATATTTGAGACTTTTCCTTCTTTCTAGTATATGTATTTAGTTATAAAGCTGTCTCTCTCAGCACTGCTTTGGCTATGTCCCACATATTTTGATATGTTGTATTCTTATTTCTATTCACTTTAATGTATTATTTGATTTCTTGAAAATTCCTCTTTGACTCATGGGTTATTTAGATATATCTTGTTTAGTTTACAAGTAGTAGAGAATTTCCTGTTATCTTTCTGTTATTAATTTCCAGTTTGGTTCCATTTTAGTCAATTAATACACTCTGTATGATTTCAATTATTTTGAAATTGTTGAGGGTTTCCTTTATGGCCTAGAATATTGTCTGACTTAGTATATGTTCTATGGACATTTGCCAAAAAATATGCATTCTGCCGCTATTGGATAGAATGTTCCATAAATGTTAATTAGATCCTGTTGGTTGATGGTCTTGTTGAGTTCTTTTATATGTTGTCCCTCCAACCCAAATACATACATCAAAGCCCTAACCACCAATGTGACTGTATGTGGAAATAGGGTCTTTTAAAATGTTAATAGAGATCATAAGGCCATAGAAGTGACCAATAAGATTGATGTCCTTATAAGAAGAGGAAGAGACACCAGGGATGTGCATGCACACTGAGGAAAGGTTGTGTGAGGACATATGGAGAAGGCAGTCATCTGCAAGCCAAGCAGAGAAGCTTCAGGAGAAACCAAAACTCTGACACCTTGATTTTGGACTTCTAGCCTCCAGACTGTGAGAAAATATATTTATGTTGTTTAAGCCACCCAACCTGTAGTATTTTGTTATAGCAGTCCTAGCAGACTAATATATTCTTCCTTGCTAATTTCTTCTCTAAATGTTTTATCAGTTGTTGAGAGGGGTATGAAGTTGCCAACTGTAACTGTAGATTTGTCTATTTCTCCTTTCAATAGATTAGTTTTTGCTTTACATATTTTATAGCTCTATTGTTTGGTGCGTATACATTTAGGATTGCTATAAGTTTATCATTAAATAACTTTTATCACAAAATAATGATAATGTTTATGATTAAATAATGCCTCTCTGTCTCTGGTAATAGTCTTTGCTCTAAAGTCTAATTTATCTAATATTAATATAACCACTCCTACTTTCTTTCAAATAATATTGGCATAATATATCTTTTCCCACCATTTCATTTTTATCCTACCTATATAATTATATTGGAAGTGAATTTCTCTTAGACAGCATAAAGTTGCGTCATGTTTTTAATCCAATTCTCCCAATCTCTGTCTTTTAATTGATATATTTAGGCCATTTACATTTAATGTAATTATTGATATGTCAGGGCTTAAGTCTATCATTTTATTGTTTATTCTCTCAGTTTTTAATTCCTCTGTTTTCTTTTTCTTGACTTCCTATTATTTAGAATACTATTTTGATTTATCTATAGTATTTTTATATGCAAAGTATATATCTTTTTATGTAGCTTTTTAAATGGTTGCTTTAGGTATTACATTATATGTACATGGCTTACCACAATCTGTGTCATCATTTTATCAGTTCAAGTGAAGTGTAGAAACCTTACCTTTCTTTACCCACCCTGGTTTATTATATAATTATGTTACATATTTCTATACTATTCAGCTTGAATAGATTTTTCTATCTTGCTAGGCTTCCCTTTTTAGTTTGGGGACTAGAGGAAGCAGACTTTTCTTGGGACTTTTGTAACTGTGTCCAATGATGTTTTTAGCTTTTCAGCTTATTTAGCTCCAAATATGGAATACAGGAAGTCAAAAAGAAAACCCAGGAAACTCAACACAGTGCATGCATTTCCATAGGTCTCAACGTTCCTAGCTGATTTCTCTTTTTTCTCCCACCTTTCAGAGTCTTCTTATATTATATATATATATGGTTTTAGTTGTACTTAATGGATAGAATAGGAACAAATGTGTCTACTCCATCTTTCTGGAAGTGGGAGTCCCTGAGGCAGTGTTTTTATAGTTGGAAAATCTCATGTAAAAACAAGATCTGTTACTATTCTTGAAAAATTATGGCATATGGCAATGCTGGGTTTATATTATGCATTCCAACAATCTGCTCTAGCTGAGTAGGAGCTGACCTCTTTAGATGGGGTGTGCCACAGTTGGAGCCTTGACCCATCACTGCATTACAACCAACCTGCATGATTCATCTATGTTGCTCCTATAAGAATTTGAGTTTGCAACTTCCAATGATGCGTCCCTGGCTAAAAACACCCATTTTTCTCCTTCTACTCTACTCCAATTCTCTCCCTCTTCTCAGTCTTTCAATTCTGTATCACAAATCCCAAAGAACTAATCTGGCAGAGATGATATTATTAATATCTTTAGGAGAATGTGCATGTATGTATGTATGTGCATGTGTGTGTGCATGTACATGCACATATATATGTATCAAGGAGAAAGGAATAAGTTGAACCAAAACTAAAAGAATTTTCACTGAGATTGAACCACGTAGGTGTAGCCTTATAAAGTCTCCTTGGTCACCATGGAAAAGGAAAAAGCTGCAAACACCTATTAACTTCTGACACATCACCCCCATCTCAGAGCCTTTGCATTTGCCGTTTTCCTACCTGGAATATCCTTCCCTCAAGATCACTGCATGTACACTGCATTATACTCAGGTCTCAGGTCATATGCCACATACTTGGAGAGATCTTCCCTGACTACCTTATCTAAAATAGTGCTCTTCCATTGCCAACATTTTGTATACATCTACTCTACTGTGCTTTTCTTTTCAGCAGTGAACATTACCTGAAAATATGAAATATATTTATATGTTTACTTGTTTATTGCCTAGCCCTTTGAGCATGCAGAGATTGTCTGTCATACTCACCACTGTATCCCCAGTTCTTGGCACATAATGGGAGCTAATAAGCATGTAATGGGTGGATGAATCATGTCCTGAAATATCGTCATGAGAACAAATTAGAAAGTGTCCAAAATAGGATGGTGAAAAGTTCACAGTCATGGAAATGTGAAACAACTGAGAGATCTATGAATGGAAATGTTGAAAGGTGAGATGATCACTCTCTTCAAATATGTAAAGTTTTGCTTATTGAAAGAAGGAGGAGATAAATGTGGTCCCATGTTGTTCCAAATAGCACCTCTTTGGTCAACTTGCAAAGAGGCAAAGTCCCCCTACCTTAAAGACAGACTTTATGATAACTAGAAAGTCTTCAACAGTGAAATAGTAAGCTCCCGATCACTGAAGCTGGTTAAGCTTTGACTAGATAACCGTCTTACATTGCAAAAGGAACCCTAACTCTGGAAATTTTGACTAAGTAATCTCCCAAGCTCCTTCCCATCCCACAATGCTAAGATATTTTAGGGGAGACAGAGCTGTGATTTTATTTTTCACAATTCCAGGATGTACCATCAACAGTGGCGCTGAGGTAGAGGCTTTAGTTTAAGAAAGTTAATTGCAGGAAATTTAGGAAAAGTAAATCTATCAAAAGATTTAAGTTCTTCCTAGTATGAAGTATGAAATAAACTGACGTTACAATTGCAACTCAAGGACAGTTGGATTTCTTTAGAAGCCAAGGTGGGAAACATTTTATAATTACTAATAATAAGGTATTTTTCCAGTATGGCTCTAAGTTTTCAATGATTAGTGCGTTGAAGGCTATTTCCTCACAGATACTATGACTTCAGTTTGGGTAACTACTAATTGGTGGTGACTGTGATTACAGAACATATCCCAAATAATTAAATGTAACATTATACTGGTTGTAGCATAATTTTTCTTAAAATTGTGTGTTTTAAGCAACATAGATTTTTTTAAGTTTTAAAAATAATGAATAAAAATAATGAAATAAGTTTAAAAATTACAAACCATGTCACAAGACATGTTTGAAAGAACAACATAGTTTGACAAGATTTAAAGAACTACAAGCCCCAGGTATAACCTGATATGCTCCCACTAACCCTTACTTTTAACAACCACTGATTAGCAAAGCTTTCCTATTTTAAGAAGTAAGCAACCATAAAACTCATATTAAAGATTTTCTTGGAGTCACAGTATACTTAGGCACATAAACAATTCTGGCTCAACCTATATCACCTCAGAAGTTGTTTCTAGAAGCTGGTACATGATCAAAGAATCCCAGATCCCAACATCTAATATTTACAGTATTAGTTAATAATTAGCTATTCTAATGCCCACTAAATATGTATCAGTATGTGGAAAGTGTTAGGACCCACTACAGACCTGTTTTTTACTCCTCTCCCCATTTTTATGCCTACATGAAATTCAAGCTTTCCAACTTCTATTTTTTAAACAAACCATAAAAGCTCAACAACTCACATACTTAACGTTGAATAAAAACACACATTCAAAACCAATATTTTTATAAAGACCATGGCAAATATTATTCTGGCAGCTCAAGTTTAACAGTTTCCTCCAGATCCACACTAAAAGTGTATTACATACAGGACTTGTTTTCTCCCACAGAGATAATACAGTACATGTGGGTGATGAGTTCTCCCACATTCCTTATCAATTCCATCTGCATGGCTCTGCCAAAAATTCAGGAGGGCTCCATCTCCTCTGCCGATGGCATCACCTATTCCCTTTCTGCCTGGCATTTCCATCACATCACTTCCTGCTCCTCCCACTTCCACCTCCACACACCCAGCATCTCATCCTTTGCTGATGGATCACCACGTTGAGGGAAGCATGGTCACTTTCCATCTCTGTTCCAGCCAGGAGACACACACAGCCACAAAATGTAAATAGTGTCCACATGAACAGGCACCACAGAAAGGATGCACAACCACATGGATTTGCCCCTGATTTCCAGATTTCCAGTGAGTGTTTATATATTTAAAACCCAGCTGTTTTGCATTCAGCTATCTCCACACAGGTGGAGTATCGCTCATCAGCTCAAAAAGAGGACATTAAGGACTAAGCAAAAACAGTTTCTACGGGTTACCGCTATAGTGTTTGTGCTTCCTCTTTGGTAACTGCTTTAAGGCTAACTACCTGAGGTTGCTGCACTCTCCACAAAATCTTTCCCACCTCATCCCTCCTGCTCCCAACCTACATACAAACACTGTTCTGTCTGATTGCAGAGAAACACACATCTCCACTGTAAAAGGCTCCCTCCTTTTGCTTTGGACTTGGCATTGTTGACCTCTAATGTTTAATATACTTAACATAGTTCAAGGGTTAAAGTTAAGGGTTTAAACAGGATAAAGTTATCAGGGTTTTGAAACTGCATACCAGTTTTAGTCACTTCCTTTTCAGTAAGTCCAGAGACAGAGTGATTCCATGAATATTTGATAGAGCCTTTATCGTGTTAACCCAGAACTTCATTATTCTACCTAAGCTTCGCTATTCTACCTAAGCCTCTTGTCCTAATCATGACAACTGCCCTCTTCAAATGTCTACTGCATTTGATACATTGCTGTTTTTTTATAGCACATATATTTTACTTAATTTTATTCAAGAGGAAGTGGAAGAGAAACTGTTCCTTGAAAAAAAGTTAGAAATAAATATTTTAATACCTACTATTTATGAGTAGCTGAACATGTTTTCAACATGCTTTATCATATTCTTAAGTTTTAGATGACCTCAAACTCTATTAATACACAAAACACCAATATCCTGCACATCATGAATCCAGAAATCAAATCCAGGACTAGCTAACTCCATAGAAAATATGCTTTTCACTATGCCAAACTCTTTTATATTGTTCTGCAATTCTGTAGAGTGTAATTATGTCATTGTGTGTACAGTATTAATTAAGAGGACAGACTTTGTAGTCAGAATGCCTAATCATCACTACCCATGCCTTCAGACAAATCGCTCACTGTGCCTCTGTTTCCTGTAGGATGGGGATAATTCTAGTGCCTGTCTTCTAGGGTTTCAGTGAGGATCAAATGTGTTAACATAAATTACAGCTTCAAACAGTACCTGATACCCACTCAGCACTACAGAAGTATTAGTCATTTCAGTAAATCTTGCTTCCCAGATGAATATAAGCTCTTTGAAAATCAGGGTAATCTACTTTTTAGTATTCACATTAGTATCAAAAGTAGGTACTCTCTAGTTTGATGGATTAATTCTTTTATTGACTGATGCCCTTTTCTCTATTTACCACCCTATGTGGAAGCAGCTTCATCCATCAAGACCATCACCCTCAGGCTTATAAACATCATTTCCAAAGTTTACAGTGAAATCCAATCTTAGACACCCATAGATATGCAAGTTAGACCAGTGATTCTCATTCTTCCCATTACTTTCCTCCTCATGTATACAGAGATTATATATTTTAAATTTAATATGGCAATAACAATACAATTGACACTGCTCAAAGTGTAAGGGTGGTATAGAATTTAGATTGTTTATCATTCATTCATTTGTTCATTTATTCATTCATTCAAGAGACACTGGTTTTTTATTATGCATTGTGATCAGTACTAGGGGAGATTTAGAGTCTAGAGGTAAGTAAAGATAAGTAAAGCAAATAATTATAACACAGTGTGGTTAAGTGTTATAACAAATAAAAGTTGAAAGAATCCCTTAACGAGCATCCCAAAGAAGTAACTAACATTTGAAAAACATCTGGAAGGATAACGAAGCATCTATCAAACAGAGGGTAAAGGACATTTCAAGAAGAGGAAACATTAGCAGCACACACAAAAAAAACATGTGTGTGTAAAATTGGGAAATTCTGTGTGGCTGAAGCATGGGCAATATTGGGTGGATTTCAAGAGCTGAGGCCAGAACACTAGGTTTGGGTTCTAGATCACTATGTTGGAATGACTAGAGCAAGCAGGGACTGGAGATGGGGAAATTGGTCAGGAGACCAGGAGGGACAGGCAGGATGATGGCATGATCTCAGCCTTGGCATTATGGATGGAGCATCAAGAAGAGCTACAAGAGATCCCCAGTAAGTGGCATTGGTTGGACTGGTGACACATAAGCAGTAAGGCGAAAACAAAATAACCTCAAATACCCTAATTTGCTGTTTTTGGTAAATATATTTAACTTGAGAAGACACACTAGGTGAACTTTTTTTTTTTTATACCAGGTTAATGAGTACACGGAACTCCTCTCCAATTGGTGCTTAAAATTTGCTAACTGGAATTATTGAGTTTCGCTCTTTTCAACAGTGTCTTTGGCCTTTACTTATACATCTTTTTTCTTTGAATCAGTCTCATTACATCATCAATGACACTTAAATAAACCCTGCAGCAAAGTGAGATCCTCTTCTCTACCAGAAGCTACACCAGCTTATCAACTTGGACTGGAGGCAAAGTACTCTTGGCTTCCCAAACCGAAACAGCTCTGTCTTGGACTTTGGATCAAAGCGTTCTTTCCAATAAGTAAGTGCTAAAATGCAAATGGATCACTTGGGGCAGTTAATACACTAAGCCATTTAAACAAATGTCAGAAAAACAGAGAGGAGGCCAAGAGGACACATTTACAAGGAACACACAAAATGGGTCCACTGACATGCTTAGAAATACCCAAAACTGCCCAAAGCAGCAGATCCAAGAAAAAACAGGTAAGAAAGTAGGAAAAGGGAAGGTAAAAAAGATGGGAACAGTAATTGGACACATGACATTTGGGAAGAAACTATTAAAACTCCAAAAGTGGGAAAAGGGGCCACATACAAAGAAGTCCAGGCTAGCTGGAATTCTGAAGACTGCCTTCACATGTATAGCTGTAGCATTTTCCTTTGCACAAATACTGTATCTGGTGGTCTGCCACTTGTATTTGACACATGATTTAACCTCTCTGAGCCTCATTTTTCTCATCTACAAAATGGGAATGAAGACTGATCCTCAAAATCCTTGTGTGGTTCATAGAGTGAACTTTATCAATTTCATTTCACAGGCAGATAAAGTTAGATGCCCAGATTAAGTGATGATCCAGGAATCCAAGAACCTACAGAACCAGAGCTGGAGCCATGATCCTCTGACTCTCAGTACAGTGAGTGTTTCCACTCACCTGTGGATCTGGTCCAGCCCAGGAGAGCAGCATGTAATCCTAGGGGAGGAGTAATTTGTAGAACACAGAAAAATTGTGTTCACTCTGCAATCCTGCCTTACAGCTCAACTAGAAGTTCTAGCGGTCAGGAGATGATCTTTCATGACTATATTATAAATCTTTCCTAGGACCCCCTAAAACCTTATAAACCCATTCTTAGGGACTTAAGAATTTCATGACAGTTTAACACTGTCTAAATCCATAGCAGGTGGCCACATCTATGGCATTTTTACATCTCTAATTTTTTACATCCCATTTTATGAAGCACGTGAATGCAGAAACAAAATCCACCAGAGCATTTGTGTTTAACCCCAGACACCTCTGGTCATCTGGGGCAGGGCCTGCAAGCATTCATTCTCATGCTCTGAACCCCAGTAGCTAGCATTGCTTTCTACATTGTTTTTAAGTATGCTTGAGTTTTTCCCCGTGTAAAACATGTTTCCCTTTGCATGTTCAATTATAAAATCTTCCAGCAAGCTTAATGGGATAAGAGATAAGGAAGGCCAGCCTAATTTAGTAAAAAGACTAAATAATGACATTTTAAACGGTAGTTTTCTTACTTTCCCATAGCAAAAACTGCCAAAGCATTAGTAAAATTTTTGGAGTAACAGCTTCAATGAATAGATAGGAGCAGCTTTCAATTAGCATATGAATTGTTTGTAAGCAATAGGCACTTAGAAGACCTTTTAAAGTCATCCCCCAGACTTTGGTGGAAAACCTACTTAGTGGTAGAAATAAAGGAAACATTTGTCTTTAAAGTGTTACAATAAGTACCCATCTTTCTCCCACAGCTTTGTTTACATTATCAATTTGCATTATCCAGACCTTGGAAGAAAGCCTTTGAGAGGCAAAAGTAAACTTCAGCTCAGCTAGGAAATGAAATCAGAACCACATTCAGAAAAATGCCAAGAAGCTTCCAATGCACAGTTGCTGTCTTATGCCTTTCTTTCCTGCCCTGAATGTTTTTCTGAAATCCCTCCTCCAAAAACCCCTTCCCTGATCCAGGTTTCTCTTGGGAGATAATGGCACATGTATGAAAGGACCTCGGTAGGTCAGCACAATAGTTGACACTCAAATGATTGTTGATTGTGAATTGTGAACATACAATCAGTATCACTGGAGTGTGAGAATAAGGTCACTATGAGACCACCATAAGTGTGGAGTTGCTTCATTCCTCAAAGGATGGAGATTGATTAATTAGCTGATTTTATTTAGCCCACAGAGGTTAGTAACTTCTAGGAGCCAATGCAGGTTTTAGACTATCATAGACTAAGCAAGACTGAGAGCCAGGAAACCACCTCTGTTTTTTGAGATATGCATATTTTCATGAGTGCACCTGGTTCCACCAATTGCCCAGAAGCCCAGAACCAGCAGAAAAATGCTGGTTAGTATTCAGGGAACAGAAGTTTCTGGCTCACTTAAAATAAAGGAGCTGAAATTGTATAATCAGAGAACATCAGGAATTGAGAATGGGATAGTGGCAACAAACCCATTGGTTGAAAAGCTGCCCCTATTGCTACAGAGAACCTCGTAACTGAGGGACTCTGGGGGGCAAAAGACAACATCGACTGTCAACCCTGAACAGCTGGTGCCAAACTGAGGACCTCACTGTGTCTTCTGAAGCTTGAGTTCATGTAGAAAAAAGACAAGAAGGAAATACATCAACATGATAGATGTCATTGTGTCTGAACAGTAGGATTATGGGTGATCACCACTTTTCTTTATGTCCTCTTATAGTTTTAATATCTTCAACAGATAAGCATTAATTTTAAATACATAAATTTTAACTGTAATTTAAAAACATTAACTGTTAAGCACAATAATGACAATAACCAGCTGGGTGCAAAAGGAGAAAGCTCTATCAAACCATTAACTCAGGTTGACAAACCATTAACTCAGGTAACCTGCATGGGTAATGTCCTCATCCTTCTTAATAATTGTTATTATTTTATTGGTGGTATTATCATAGCTAACATTTACTGAAAGCTTACTCTGTGTTAGAGCACCATACTACATGCTTTATGTTTATTCTCAAAATATCCTTACGTGATGGACACTATCATTATGCTCATTTACAGAGCAAAATACTGAAGATTGAGCAGTTGGATAACTAGCTAAAAGATCCCATAGCAAGCAGGTGGCTATCAAGACCAGTATATAAAGCCAGAGTTGTCTGAATCCACAGTCTTAAACCACTTGGTTCAAATCAAACACCTTTCTTAAACATCATCTCTTACCCTGTTTTCCACTCTTGGTTGCTCCTAAACTCATTTGAGCTTCTTTTGTCCAGGGCACCCTCTCAAACGTAAGGTTCTTGGTAGAAGAAATTTTTGTCTGTTTTGTCCACTACTATATTCCCAGAGCCAAGAACAGTGCCTGACACATAACAGATATTCAGTAAACACCTGCTAGATAGAAGAAAAATCCAATACTTGTTGGATAGATGATACATCAAATTCTAACCACAATATCCTATTTTTGAGTTCTTCCAACTCTTATGCACAAAGTAGACTCCACATTTTTTTCATTTTCCACTCCCATCAAGACTGGCTAGCTGTTCTCCCAACAGTCTTCCTTTTCCTTTACCTACTGGCTCACAGCCACTCAACACTTCCCAGCTTCCCCTGCAGTGGGGAATGGGATCTTGACTGAGTTCTAGCCAAAGTAATATGGGTGGAAGTGATGTAGCCACTTCCAAATATGGCCTGTGCAAATCTAATCTTCCACATTTTCTTCCTTCATTGTCAGCTAGATATATGACAGAGACAGCAGATCAGAGAACCCAGGGTCTCTGAATGTCTGCACGACCTACACTGGGCTAAGACGTGAGCAACAAATAAAGCTTTGTTTTGTAAAGATAGATCATAGAGTCACTTGTTAAAGCCATTAGTCTTCCCTGACTAATACACACCCATACCAGTTCAAAATTAAATATATATATTAAATAAATATAAAAATATTTTTAAAATATATATGACCTATTCAAACTATTTTTTATATAGCATATATAAATTTATAAATTATGTATATGATCTACTATAACATATTAATTATTAATACAAAACCTACATTAAAATATAAAGTGTAAACAGAATGAGATACAGATGAAATAAAAATATTTTTTAATTTCTTGCTAATCATGTTGGTTCCATTGCATTACTAGGCAACATTTCGAGGCACATTGGGGCTTAGGGAAAGGTTTGTCATTAACAATAATGAAAACAAATCTATATTTCAAATGGTCATCTTGATATTTTGGGAGGCCGAGTTTGTGTCAGGTCTGATTCTACCTTTATTGTTCTCACCTCATAACATGGCTGACAAAGAACTTAAACCAGCAGTAAAAATGACAACTCTCCACTTTTATTATTGGTCACTTAAAATATTGGTATTATCTTCAATCTGTGGTTTCTTTGAAGGAGTTTATATAAGCCACTTGTCTATTTTGTGAAGGTTGGTTGCATAAAACTAGATCATATAATCCACAAATCCACATAACCAGGCACAACTGAAACATGACATGTCCCAGTTCACTGAGGGCTAATGAACATGCAAAAATATTAATACCAGCATCATACCAGCCCTTCCCTCCGAATGTGTGAAGACTGTATGACACATGTAGCCATCTGACATCAGCTCATTTGAGGATGTCAGTGTCAATCCACAATTAAAAATACATAAAAATATATTAAACTGAAAATTCCTTTTTCATTATAAAATAAATAAATGTTTTAGTGCTCATGAGCCCTGTGACGGGCATGCCCTGTTTTGGAGACCAGTGTCTGGCAGATGATTTGGAAATCGAAGTCCTGCTGCTCTCAGCTCTTGAAGTCCATGATCTGCCTCCCAGCTATGCATACAAAAAGATGGCTAATGTCATTCACTTAAACTCTCTCCCACTGTAGCTCCTTACCGTACCCCGAGGCCAGAGTTCTCCTTCTTACTATGGGCTAGAAGTCCTGGTCTCTTTTCCCAGTAACACGACAAGTTATTAGCCAAATTCTCTTTGATTTGTCCTAAGGCAAATCATAGAAGTAATAAAACCCTATCTTATCCACTTGAGCAAATTCATATGGCTAAAATCAGTGATTGGCAGGCCGTATGGCTGGTGACAAGCCCCCAGGGCTATGAGCTACAATATCCAGGTGCAACCTGACTGTCTCTTCAGTGAAGTCAACACAGTCCTTTATATCTCAGAAAGATAAAGAGCTGGGGCAGAAGAGGCTCCTTAGCCTGGCTTGAGTGGGCTGCACGAGGGCTCCAGAGAGGAAAACCTGGCTAGCGCTTGAGAAGGGAGGTTCTCAAAAACAATGAGGGTTTTATCTGATGCTGTCTTCCAGGAAAATCTGGAGGGCAGCTTAGAACAACACAGGACAAGAGAAGCACTAACAGATTTTAGCATTTTATGCCCTTAATCAAAAGCCTGAGAAGACAAGTTCACAGTGGTTAAAGGGAAGAGCAAGGCTCTTTGGGCACCCAGAGGGTAGAACACACAGCAGACTCTCCAAACAGGCAGAAAGCACCTAGCCATGGACTAAACAATAAGGATCTGGTGGGAGCACCACAGTGGGCTTTGAAATCAAGGCCAAGTTCGAGTCTCTGACCCCAACTAGCTGCATAAATACTTTAATCAAACTGTATGTGCCTCAGTCGTATCACAACTAACAGGGGTAATAATGGCCACTTTGTGTCCTGTTTAGGAGGATTTAATGAAACAGCAGCTATACCTGATAGAATCTAGGACTTGGCACATCACAGGTTCTCAATAAATAGTTATCTTCTTCACCATCATTATCATTCCCTCTTTTTGCCCTTGCTTAGCCCATCTTAAAAGGAAATAGATGAGGCATAGCTAACATTTGCCAAGTACTTAAGAGTTAGGCTTGGCAAGCACTTATCATCATCATGGTGGGCCATGCTTATGCCCTGCAAGACCTTGCCAAGAAGTCACAGATGATGAGCAGTGAAAACAAAGCAACAAACTCCAGCCAGGCTAGAGAAGGGGCAGCAGGTAGACACTGTCAGCCTGCAGCAAAAATGACCTTCCTGATTCAAGGATGCCCTAAATGAGGTGGGTGAAGGGCAAAGAGGAAGACAGAAGGCCTGGCAGATTTGACAAGAGGCTCTTACTTCTTTACAGCTCACATATTGCTAAACTTTGTCTTTGGAGAAACTACCAGAAGGCTTCCCTCAACAGTGTCCCCTACTACCACAAACTCTCATGTGAATATAGCATCTTTTCATCACTTTAGAGGGTCTTGTAAGTTGCTTATCAAGTCCAAAGTCATGTGTACAGTTCCTAGGGAGAACAGTGAGCTTTGATCTGCCTGATAGCCAGGAAGCATATCCCCAACGTAAGGCCATAATTCTTACAGACTTATTCAAATTTTTTTCACAGGAACACCAAAAGAGAGGATAAGTGGATGATCATTAGTATATCCCCCTCACCATGACTGTACAACTCAAAATTCTTTCCTTCTTAATGGTAAGCCCTTCTCAAGCATAATGATATGAAAAACATCCCTGTTAAGGACAGGTTGTGTTTGAAGTGTTCTCATTTATGCCCTTTGAAAAAAGGTAACATAAATCCTTCTTGGCAAAAAGAGAAGCATTAATTATTTAATTAAACAAAGTAGTTGTTGACTTTTTAAAAGCAATAGGCAAATTTTCCACAAAGAACAGAATTTTAAAGTAAATGTATCTCTATTTCCTGTTTCTCAATTTAAACTAGCTGAAAACATAACCCCAGAGTTGGGGGAAAAAAAAGTGTATTTCAAAGGGAGAAACCTGAAAGAAGTTGCGAGCAAGCAGAAACTAGAGTTTCTTCTTATGATTGCCACTTGGCCTTTGGAAGGTACCTTGATGTGATTGCTATTATAATATAAATCTTAATAGCTTCACAAACAAAGAGAGTCACACAAGGGAGTGGAAGTGAGAGCCGTACCAACCCATGAAGGATAATACTTGCAAAACATGCTGTAGATAATACAGACTATGTCACTTAACGAAGTATTGAAAAGGTCCAAATTATTCCTGACTTCGCTACAGTTAATATAAACGTCCCAAGTCAATAAATCTTAGGTATTGATTCATCTACACCCCCACCCAATTCAATTTTTTAAGACCTGCCAGTTCCCACGGGCAGAAGGGGCAGATGTGACAATAGCTATTTACAAAATCAATATAGCACAAGAGATCTGGAGAAATTAACTACAGGAGAGATGACCCATTAAATCATCCAGTTCGTCTCCATCTCCCTTTTGGCCCCTTGTAGGCTGTTCTCCTTCAGGATATTCGAGCCACTTTATCTAAGTAAGTTCCTTTTCCCAAGAAACTAGTCCCGTTTCCTACCTCCTAAAATGAAGTCCATGTCTCACGCTACATCACTGATTCTCAACTCTGGTAGCATATTAGAATCATCCAGGGAGCTTTTGATATACACCAACACCACGCCTTGTGCCCAGAGATTTTTATTTAATTGATCCGCGGTGGGACCTGGGTGCCAAGTGATTCTAATGCTCAGAAAAGCCTAAGAACAAGTTTGCTACAACTTCAGCCACTGTCTCCCTTCTCCAGCTTTGAACGCTTTCTTGTCGGCCACATGAAAACTAACTCCGTACTACCAGAGGAGGAGTCATATCATAGATGACAATAAATCAGCGGATCCCACTTGGCTGAGAACCACCGCCGTGAGAAATCGTTATCGCTGCTGGGAGCGCGACGTAGACCTCGGTCCGATTGGGGCACCGGAGGAAAATCTGGTTGCAAGCTATGTCTTTAAACCAAGAGGGAAAGACAACTTTCCCAAGTAACTGCATCAGGAGCAATTAACTACATCCAGAGCCGCCAAAGATAGAAACCCGTCAAATTTGGAGTTCCTCTGTAGATCTCCTTAACCTTAGCTTTGGGACAAAATAAAATTTAAATGTAAATATAAGAAACCACACATACACAATCCAAAAGCTAACTTTTGTTGAATTGGGCACTGTTCTAAGTGCCTTGCATGTATTAACTCACCCAAATCTACCATAGCCCTGTAAGGTAGGTGCTATTATTATCCCATTGTCAGCATTAAAAATTAGGCACCCAGAGTCACACAGGTAGTAAGTGACAGAGTTGTGATTCCAACTTAGACAGAGTGGCTCCAGAGCCCATGCTCTTAACCACCTGTCAGTAGTGCATAACTTAGAAGTAAAGCAAACATCTGAATGTTAGAAACTAAAGCTGCTACATTAAGTCTTACAATTGTAGGGTGCAATTTATTCAATAAATATCTATAAAGTGGTGATCTCAGACATTCACATCCATAAAATCACTGGAAGAGATTTTTTTTTAAATAGTGGGGGGACCCCATCCCCTAGAGATGCCGATTCAATAGTCTAGGCGGGGCCTGTGCAATTGCATTTTTAACAAGGTGGAAGAGTCACTTGACTGTGAAGTCCCCCAGAGAAGCTCAGGATGAGAACCTCAGTTTGGGCAATCAGGAGTGAACCGGAAGCCTTGCAGAAAGCCCTTTCAGGAGGCCAGGGTGGCCGATGGGAAGCTGCAAAGAATTAAGAAATGGTTGTGAAGACACGGAGCCCATGAGGGGCAGTTCCTCTTCCAAAAAGCTCAGTGAAGGGTGAAACTTTGAGGATAGTTATTTTTAGGTAAGGGGAAAGTACCAGAAGAAAAAGAGAGATTAAAAATTCAAGAGAGACAGGGGGGAATTGATGATGGAATGAGGGTCTGGAGAAGGCAGGGGGTGCAGGGCAACTGCAGCGAGTCCACCTGCCAACGCCTCCGTGGAGAGACAGGTCCGCCTCGAAAGACAGGCTCACACCAGGCCCCTGGCACTGTGTCCGACAGTTCAAGTGTGTACTTCCCAAACAGCACTTGAGAGCAAGGTTAAGAACTATCTCAGGAACAGTTTTTCAAAGTCTCTCGAAAAGGAAAAAAAAGTACCTCAAGGTGCAATATTACCAAGGCATCACGCAAACCCTCAGGGGTACTAGTGCCCTGCTCAATTGACATGTCACTCCTAAGAGGACCACCAGCTAGTCTGAGCGAAATTCTCTCTTCTCTGGGGATGTTACTCTAGTCCAGTGGCTCAACCCTGGCTGCAGAACTGACTACATAATTTACAGGACTCAGCACAAAATTGAAAATGTGGAATCCTTTGTTGAAAAATTATTAAGAATTTTAAAATGGCAACAGCACAGAGTGCTGGACCGAGTGTGGGGCCCTTCTGAGCATAAGCCCCTCCGTGACCACACAGTTGCCTACCCATGACGCCGGCTCTGCCTGGCTGCACGTTAAAATTACCCGGGGAGCCTTTAAAAATGCCAATGCCCAGGCCACACCTGAGACCAATTAAAACCAGAACCTCTGGGGGGGTGAGAACCATATATCAGAATTTTCTAAAGCTCCCCATTGATTCCAATGTGCAGCCAAGGCTGAGAACCACTGCTTACTTGTCATAGAATCTGACTTAATACCAACTTTGGAAATCATTTTCTTTAAGAAATTCTATCTGGAAAAAATATATATAATGGCCCTACTAAATGGGCTGTAGCCCCACTTACACAGAAGTGAATTACATTTCTCCACCTACCCATTCCTATATAGTGGCTCAAATTATTAGTATAAAAGAATGTAAATGTCTTCCTATAATAAATACATGTATTACCATATAAAGCAAAAATAAGAGATGACTTGAGCAATGGAGATCATGCTAAATTCCTTTCAGGCCATTTCCTGAGTTTTCTTGGCTCTACCAAATGCATTCGTCCAAGGTCTGGGCACTGGCCCAGAGCTCATCCACCCCTCTGAATAATGCATGACACAAGGTTCTTCCAAGCAACAGTGATCTTTGGACAGAATGCTCAGTTAAGGCAGGAGAATCTGACTGTCACCAAATCCAAAGCTTGAGATTTATCCCAAGAGACAGGATCAGATGAGGATGATCATCCAAGCAGCATAGCTGGGCAGCAACCAGCTGGATGCGTAGCTACCTGAGTGCTCTTAGCCACAAACCCAGCCATCAGAGAAGACGAGAGCCTACCGTGGAGAGAGGAGAAGCGAGACTTCCCCACAGGAATCTTAGAACCAAAATGCATCAGGGAAGCCAATCCCTTTATAGTGGTCTTGAGACAATCAGTTACACAGGCTAAGGCAAATTATATAGACCTCCAGTGGGTGCCCCCCCGGGATAACAGCAAGGACTTAAAAGTCTTTTATTCTGATTCGATTAGCAACAGAGAAATAAGTAATGCTTTGGAGGTAAACATCATGGATTAGAATTCTGGCTCCACCATTTGGTATCTGTGTAGTCTCTCTGTGCCTCAGTTTCCCATCATAAAAATGGGGCTAATAAAGTACCATAGAATTGCTGTAAGGATTAAATAAGACAATCCATGCACGCTGCCTAGAACCATGCTCAATACATGCTAAGCACACAGTGAATGTTAGCTTAGCTACCATCCTTGTTACCACCACAGCACAACCCGAAACACTTCTGACTCACTTCTCTCCCTCTTTGCCCAAAATGAAACCAAGACTTAAAGAGCTTAAGTGATTGGCTCCAGGTTCCACAAGCTAGAAGAGTAGTGCCAAGGACTGGAACCCATGATTTCCATTTTATATTCTCAACCCCCTCATCTCACCTAATTTGAGAACTGAGCAGACTCCCTGGGCCTTTCTAGTGCAGTCTGCAGCACAACAATACCTTGCTCTGAGTGTGGATCAAATAAGATGATGGAGGATGCTGTCTGTCACATCCTACACAATCATGTTAGCTACTGTTATTGCTATTATTGCTATTGTTAACATACTATTGATGAACTTCCAGGAAAACTGCATGTAAATTGATCATATCCACCACTCTGTAGACTTACTTGAAGAGCTATCTTACAGAATCCAGTGTTGAACCTTTTGGTAAAAACAGAATGCTTCCTGGTAAAGTGATTAAAATTACCCCATTTAATTATATCCCAGGCATATATGGGGAGCCTCTTGTATTGGCTATGCTTAACATGAGAGAAGATTCCAAGCTGTCATGAGCAAGGGATAGGGCAAAGATGTCAAAGAAGTCCAGCTTCAGAAACCTATAGACCCACAACCAGAGATCCGCCAGAAACAAAGCCTAAAAAGAAAAGGGGCCATGACCTCCATGTGTTTTTAAGACCCCTCTCTTCAAGGCAAATTAGAGACCACCATGCCAAACCCAACTCACCTTCTGTGGTTGCTATTCAATGGACACAGCTCTAGCGCTAACCCTTCCTACCATTTAGGGAAAACTTTCTGACCAATCAAATGACATTAAGTCACTGCATGTATTTTTCCATCTAAGTGGGTGTCTCTTCCAGAAAGAAACCTGCCCTATGGCACCAATTTCCCTCTTTTGCTGAGTGGTCTAGGGGAAAAAAAAATTTTTTTAAAACAACAATGAATCCATGACAATTAAACTGGCACATAATGAAAGCCACAAATACGTAATTACCATGTCCCACTTGGTACAATACACTCCAGAGTTGCCAAAAACTGCCCACTCTGATAGCAGTTGCCCTCACGCAGGCCCTGCACGCTGCAGCTGCATCTCAATGAGCCCACATCGGCTGCCTGGAATGGTTTCCCTGGTAACAGGGTTCTGGCTGAGAGGGACATTGATTACCCCAAGGAATGAGTTTCCACTTGGAGGAGACTGGGTGAATGCAAAAGTAGAGACTTTGGAGAGGGAAGACAGGACCAAAGGGGTTTGGGCGTCACTAAAGACCTGGGAGGAATCCCAAGTTTTTCCCTTTCTGAAACAGAGGAAAGTAACATAAACTTGGTTCCCTGAGGACTTTTGAGGTGAAGCCCAGCATTGAAATAGCCCATCCATTCCCAACTTGCCCACATTTCTCACCGGGAGAACTGGACTGGTGGTTAAGAGGCTTGTATTCCAGGCTCATCTCTCTTATCAATTCACTGGGTGACCCTGGATAAATCACATCTAGGCAAAATCAAGAAAGTTAGGATCAAGTGATTTTCGAAGGCTTGAAGGCTAAGATATCTGAGAAGAGAGAGGCTAACCCAGCCCAAGAAGGCAAACACACGAGAATTTCTAAATCTCTTCCCTTGGCATTCACATTTTTAAATTCTCCTATCCCTCAAACGTATTCTCCAGAAGTAAGTTAGGATTTTTCACCACCTGTTTCTAAGGTTGCCTTTCAAAGGAAATTTATGGTTGCCACCAGACTTAGCCAATTTCTACCACAAATGGAACAAATCTGAGTGTTGTAATGGATGAAAGAGCTCTATCATTGCCTGGTGCAGGGAGCAGCTGGAGCTAGCTCCTTCCCCAGTATGGCAGCATGGTTCTCTGAAGGGATCAACCTTCCTCACTGATCATGCATTCAAGATTGACAAACGACGTATTTGTGGGATCTCAGAGGAGGAGAAAGGGCAAAGCATTCCAGCTAACAGGGAACGGCATCTGCAGAGGCTCTGTGGCTGAAGGACACGGGTTATATGAGGCTGGAAAAAAAATGCCAATATGGCTGGAGACCCGAAAGCTAGGGGAGCACAGTGAGAGACAGGGGACAAGACAGGCAGGAGGCTTGGGCCAGGCTACTGGTTTTGTTTGCATCCTAAGAGTTTTGGAAGCTATTAGCAGGGGAGAAAGGTGGAGGTAACATGACAAGATTTTATTTTGAAAACATTAATTTAGTTAAGGGCATGAGAAAATCAATTAGGAGTCTATTGTCATGATCGAGGCAAAGAGATGACGTTGGCTTGATGGATGATTTTCGAACATGGGGAGGGGCTCACACTTGCATGGTGGCTGCAGCCTCTCTTTCTTCTGCCGCTGATTCCAGGAAAGGTCTCCTGGTTTATCTACCTCACCTTGTTTGGTGTCAACCCTGGGACTTGTGTGCTGATCGTTAATGTCTCAACTGGGAGAGTAGATTCCCTCGCCCCTCAGTAGCCACCACCTCTGTCTTCGTATTACACTTATGTCTTACTCAATTAAAAGCCTGGAATCCTCCAGAGATTTTTCTAGTCCTTATTCCTTCAGAGAACACATAAACCTTCTTACCGGTTGTCAAATTTTTATTTCACAATCATCACTTCTGAGAAAGAGAGAATGTTGACCAAACACACACTGGGGGGCATGGTAAGACCCCCCCAAAAAAATAAAGAAAGAAAAAGAAAAATTCCTTCCTTCTTACTACTGGGTGCCAAAAGGTAGTGTAAGCTCTTCTAGAAATAGAGAAACCTGGTCCTAGAGCCCTTCATGTATCCAAAGGTACTCTTACAGCTGAGAAACAATTCTTTTGAAAACTGTCCCCGTGATCATTTGAGATTGTATCTGTCTGGACTGAGCACTAAGCACCCAGCTGGGTGGGGAACAGAAAAAGTACGGAAGACTTCTACATCTCATCTCTCAAAGATGAGTCTGGGGCAAATGTCTGCTCTGGGTTTCAAGTGGAAATGGAAGTGTGGCAACCACACATTCTTTGATATTTCTCCCATCAAGAGACAAAGTCTATGTCCCCCTCCCCTTAACTCTGGGTTCCACATGGGCTTTGACCAGTGGAATAGGATGGAGTACAATGCATGTGATACTGTGCCAGTTTGTTTCTCTTCTAAACCCCAGGAGTCTCCCGAGGCCTTCTCCTTTTGAAGATATAGACATAAGTAAGTTAGATGATTATCCTTATTTCAAATTGATGCTTCCTATTTCAAACAGCTTTTCATCAATAGCAACTTTGCTTATGGGCATCACTATTAGATGGCAACAAAGGAACCCAAAGCTATATGTGAACAGCCACTAACAAGTAAATATCAATCAAAAATGAAGCTAAAAGACTTCTAAAATAATAGCGCAGGTCAATGGGAATAAAAAGACTTCATCTTTTAAGGTCTGATTTATAAATGACCTTTTTAAGGCATATAATTATAAACCGAAGTTTACCTACATAAGCTACCCAGTAGACTCCAACTGCTTTTTTATATGAGAAACCATAAGTTCAAGATTGTTGCACCTTTATTTTATCCCCCTCTGAATTTCAATCTGTACTTCCCTTGGGGCCCATCTCTGAGGATATAGAAATTGCCTATTTCCAGGTACAAACCTCTCTGAAATTGTGGTCTCTCCCTTAGTCCTAAATGCCTAGACTCCTCCACCTTCACCAGGCCACCAGGGGAAAGGACACACATTTTAAAAGTTTGAAGATCTTTTTTTTCAAGATATTTTTTTCTTATGTTTTTTTCTAAATTTTTTGCCCCCCAAAAATTCGTATGTTGAAACCTCATCACCAGTGTGATATCAGGAGGTATGGCCTTTGGAGATGATTAGATCATAAGGGTAGAGCCCTCATGAATGGGATTAGTGCCCTTGTAAGGGGCCCCAGAGAACTGCCTTGCCCCCTCTACCACATGAGGACACAGTGAGAAGATGCCATCTGTGAACCAGAAAGCAGATCCTCACCAGACACTGAATCTGC
This sequence comes from Varecia variegata, assembly GCA_028533085.1. Taxonomy (NCBI): domain Eukaryota; kingdom Metazoa; phylum Chordata; class Mammalia; order Primates; family Lemuridae; genus Varecia; species Varecia variegata. The sequence goes on from CM052442.1 coordinate 19,069,779, forward strand.
TGGTGCCTTGATCTTGGACGTTCCAGCCTCCAGAACTGTGACAAATAAATTTCTGTTGTTTATAAGCTACCCAGACTATGGTATTTTGTTATAGCAGCCTGAAACGACTAAGACACTCCAGTCAAAGGGAGCACCAGAGTGAAAAGTGAACTAGAATGGGAACCAGAAACCTGGATTCTTGTATGTTCCCTGCCTTTCCCTAGCATTGCAATCTGGACTCACTGCCAAGCCTCTCTCCAGCTCCATTTCCTCATCTATGAAAACCAAAAATTACACTGGACAAGAGCATCTGACAGGTCCTTTCAGTTCTAAAAAATCTAGACACTTCTGGCAGCGAGTTGGATCCGTCCACCCTGATCATGACCTTGGGGCAGAGTCAGAAACTCCCAGCCCAATCCCATTCTCCTCTCAATGGCCCAAGCACTTGATTCACTGTGTTAAGAGGAGCAGGTTGCCAAGGTGAGTCTGTTGCCAAGTAAGGCAAGACTTTAGCCAATCATGGCCAGCCTTCTTAAAGAAGGAAGGCATGTCCGCTCTAAGAAGCTGGCCGATGCAAAGCAAGAGTGCATAGTCACATACAGGTTTGAGGGGACCAGCGTGGCTTCTCTGCCTGAGTTAGAGAAAGACAATGCCTGCCTTCCGTAGCTTCCCAGAGCCTTCCTGCTGACAGCAAGCCCTCCAGGGGCCTTCCCAGCTGCCAGCTGCATGCTCTCTGCTCACATCTAGGTCTGAGGCATCACAGAGGCCGTAGCCCCTGAGATTTTTCCCTTGTTATGTCCTCACTTGCTCCCTCAGTCTAATGCAAATCCTTCTTCTTTTATCTCGAGACTAGTTCCGAGGTGGCAGGAAAGCCAGGGATGTTCCTGTTGACAGTGCAGAGGGTAAATCCCCCCAAGGAGCCCAGCCAGGAGACCAAGTTTCCCCAACAACAGGTCATGGAGACCTCAGACTCTACTGGAACTCTCTGGAATTCCTGGGAGAAGGTCACCGATGGTGCCAGATGGGGATAGGAGCAGGGAAGGGGGCTAAAGTGGTGGTTTCTTAAAACACTGTGGTGTTTACTCAGTGGAAACACCAAGGGACAGAAAAGAGGCCCTGAAAGAGACGAGGACATATAAAGGAGCTGGGTATAGAATGAAGAAAGCACTTTAAGTCCATGGGCAAGGGATGGATTGTTCAATAAATGTTGTATGGCATTTGGCTTTTAAAGGAAGAAAATAAATATAAAGAGAATCACATTCTCTACCTCTCACACCACACACAAAAATACATTTCTGCTGCATTGGAGACCTAATGGTCAAAAGCAAAACTTTATTACTATTAGAAGAAAATATAGGGAAATGTCTACTATGATGTCTTTATGACATTGAAATATGAAAAGATTTCTTAGATAAGGCATAAAAAACACAACTTAGGGAGGACCAAATTAGTATATTTGCCAACATCAAAATTTTAAAACCTCTTTTTGGCAAAAGATATCATAAACAAAGTTAAAAGACAAGAGATAAACTGGGAGAAGATATTATATCATCTTTTCCAGAGAAAGAAGTGGTAACCAGAATACAAAAAGAACTCAAACAAATCTAGAAAAAAAATGACAAACATCCCAAAAGAAAATGAGCAAAGTGTTTGAACGAATAACTCAACAGAAGAGGAAACCTTAAGACCAGTACAAAGATGAAAAGTTGCTCTTTCTGGCTGGGTGCGGTGGCTCACGCCTGTAATCCTAGCACTCTGGGAGGCCGAGGCGGGTGGATCGCTCAAGGTCAGGAGTTCGAGACCAGCCTGAGCAAGAAGCGAGACCTCATCTCTACTAAAAATAGAAAGAAATTATCTGGCCAACTAAAATATATATAGAAAAAAAAAATTAGCTGGGCATGGTGGCGCATGCCTGTAGTCCTAGCTACTCGGGAGGCTGAGGCAGTAGGATCGCTTAAGCCCAGGAGTTTGAGGTTGCTGTGAGCTAGGCTGATGCCAGGCACTCACTGTAGCCCGGGCAACAAAGCGAGACTCTGTCTCAAAAAAAAAAAAAAAAAAAAAAAGGCTGCTCTTTCTGTCTGGTAATTAGAGAACTGCAAAGAGAAATCACTCTCATCAGAGAGGCAATACATCTAAGGCCCATACAATCAAGTGTTAGAGAAGACATGGAGAAATGGAAATTTAAATTTGTACTATCACTATAGAGAGTCTTTGGCAGTATGTAATAAATTTGAAAATTCCTTAAGATTCAAAATTCCATTTCTACTATATAGCCAAGAAAGGCTCTCACACATGTGCATAGGAAGATGTGTGCAAAAATGTTCTCTAGCTGAAATATTTGCAAAAGCTAATAACTGTAAACAATCTAAATGTCACTAGAGGAAAGGATAAATATATAACAGAATATTCGTATGATAGGACACTATACAGCAGGCAAAATGCACTAGGGCTGAATACATCAACACTACGTAAAACAATTTGCAGGAAACTCTGGTAACCATTTCTGTGGGTATTATCCAATGTTTATGAACACTGAAGTATGAAACCAATGGAGAAAAGTCTGGACTAAAATAATAAATACCAGATTCTTGACAGTGGTTGCCTGTAGCAATGGGGAAGCGGATGGAACTAAGGAAAAAAATTTTATCTGTAATTTTTTAAATTTTTATGATGCACATAGATCTGAAGCACATAAGACACAATGTAAATATTTGTTCATTCTGAGTAGTGAGTACTTAGGGGTTTGTATTATTCTCCGGATTTTTCTATTTTAATTTGTTCATAACCAAGGAAACAAAAGCAAATAACGTTCTCACGTTGACTGTAAACCCTCGCGCCCTGAATGTGCCCACAGTTTCCTCCCTGCCAGCGCCCAGCCTTTCATCCCTTCTCACGCAGGCTGTTACTCATCTCCCTGCCTCCAGCTTCCACCTCTGTGGTGTTACCAGGGGGATTTTTCCTGAAATATAAATTTTTAAAAATTGTTAAACAAAATGCAAATCTAACTCTCTTAATATAGAACTTTCGCCTCCAGAATAAAATCCTAGCTTCTTTGCATGGTAGACAAAGCCCTGCATAATCCCGCCTCTGCTTCCTTCTTTGGCCCCAAATGCCAGTCTCTGCCCCTCTTTCGCACATACCCTGTGCTCACGCCACACTCACTGCCCCAACTCCTACATGCCTCTGTGGGACACTCTTTCCATATTTACCTCTCCCCTTACTGTTTGTCCTTCGACACTGGTCACCGTAGCCTGCATTCTGGGCTCTTTCTCCAGCCTCCCACAGAACCCTGTTCTGACAATTTTAGCAGTTACCACACCACATTCCAACTGCTTTCTCCACAGGGGGACTTGGAGCTCCCAGTGAGCGGGAGCCAGATCTCCTAAAGCTCTTTCCCCTAAGCTGTAATTAGTGCTCAGTAAATTTTGTTCAATTAATAAATTAAAATATGCATGCATACATGAAACACCCATAGAGCACATAGCATCACCCTGAGAGTCCGTTCATTCATTCATTCAACAATGACTAGGAATAACCCTAACAACAGCTCTCCCCTGTTGTGTGTTTATAGAGAACTTGCTAGGCTTTGAGAGGGAACACACAGCAAGGGTGGGACATAACCCTTGTCTTCAAGGAGCTTACAGTCTTGTTGTAGAGAGATACTAAGATGTGAAGCAACCTGAAGTCTACAACTAGACCATATACAATCAAAACCTAAAGTGAGTAATGCCCAATTCCAGATTTCACCCAAAGCATTTAGATGTAGAGTTGCTTAAAAATGAACACAAGGTAGGAACTGGTCAAGAAAAGAAACGGGAAATCAGAAAGGAAGAAAAGGCCGCAAAATTACTGGTGCTCATTCCCAATTTCCCAGCTAATACCCTGACAGGAGTAAACACCGAAGGCTGGAGCAGGCCCAAATCAGGTTAGGGCCCCCATGGATGACTTCCTGTCAAAATGCTCTGTATCCCCAGGATTAATAATTTAGGGAGAAAAAGGGCTGGCACTGGCTGGCACCTTGGCCAGACAGCCCCAATCCTGCCCCTGCACCGGGGCTCTGCTGTTCAAATCAATATTCGTTAGCAAGCAGAATGAGCTCATTTCACGCATGTTCTAATTAGACAATGGAGATTATTACAAAACACCTGCAATGTTTGTAATCGTTTAAAATAATGAGAATCAATATTAGCTTCCAAAGGCACCATATGGTAAATGCTCATTCCAGGCATGTGGTCCCTGATAGGCTCTCAATGCTTCAAAACTGATCATTAACATTTTTTAATTTACAAGAAGTTGCTGTCGGTTAATGAACTGGCCGCCTGTGTGCCCTCTGCACAATGACCGCCTCTAAGTGATCGTTTAATTGTATCATGACCTCAGTGTCCACTGGAGCACTTGGGGTTTGCGGCAAAGGACACTCTCTGAAGTCAACCACCTACAGATATCCTGCCCCCACCAGGCACTTCCCAGGTGTCTGACCTCTAAGCCCCTAACACGGTGGTGCTCAAGCTTGTGAAAACACAGAGTGGTGGGTTCTACCCCCAAAGTTTCTGATTCAGCACGTCTAGGGTGCTGGCCTGAGATTCTGCATTTTTAACAGGTTCCCAGGTGATACCAACGCTGTTGGTCTGGGAACCACACTTTGAGAAGCGCTGTCCTGAAGGATGACACCCAGCCTTCCACGCCAAGCTAACACCTTGCCTGTCCCCAGGAAGTGCGTGGGAGAAGAGCAGAGACTGAGGCAAAGATGTTATTAATAGTTTCTCCCATGTTCCCTGAGCAAACTTACAAGCCACACCTAGTGAGATGCGCAGTGAGCTCCCTGTGACGTGGGTTGAGCCAGATGCTGTGCCTGGCATTTCCACATCTGGATTAATCCTCACCACAACCCTGTGTTGAAACACAGACCTGTTCAATGTGAGCTGGACAACAGATGAAGGAGTCAGATTCAGAGAGGGGCTCTGTGCCCTCAAGTCCTGCACTTCTCAACTTTGAATGTTAACCTCAGCCTCTGAATGCACAGGTCTAGGCCAAGCCAAGAATTAGCATCTCTAACCTGTTCCCAGGTAACACTGATGACGAGGTAGCTCTGTACCAGACCGGACAAAGAGGTCCCAGTGCGGTAGCAAATGTCAGCTTTGAAGCCAAACACACCTGGGCTCAAATCACTTCCAACATGTTTTTCCTAGAGTGATTTAGTCGCCCTCTCAGAACATCAGTTCCCTCATCTATAAAATGGGAATAACACCTACTCCATAGAATTATGAGATAAATAATATAAGGAAACCACTTAGAACCCTAGCACCCTCCCACCCCCTCCACAAACCCTCTGCCACGACTCCACCCTCCTTTGGCATCTCCCTTCTCTTGCTTCTCATCGCCCAGACTTACGAGCCAGGGAGGTTGGGCGTTTTTACCTCCCTTTCAACAGTGAGGAAATCGCCAGCTTCTGATATACTAGGGACACAGCCAGTCCGCAGCAGGTCTCAAAATACAACCAAGGGCCCCAATTCCAAGATGAATGCTGTTTCCAATGCCCCAAAGACTGAAGCTTCAAGTTCAGTGGTGTAGATGACAACTGATCAGAGAGCTACAGCACAACAGGATCAGGGACTGTTGGAGGACAACAGAGCTCTGCGGGAGTCCTCAAGAAGGAACGAGTGCCTTGTGTGCAACCTTACCGTCTGCTATCTGGAAATAGAAATATTGGGGGCTGGAGGGGGATTCCAGTGTGGTGACAGCGTGGAAAGTGGTTAGACATTGTCTTATCTCTGTTTGGAGCTCTGTTGTCACCCAGGGACCGACTTGGTAAAACACTCCCTGGGCCAGCACACTGGACACACAATAGCCCCAGGCTGTGCGCCTGGAGACACGTACGCTATCAAAAGAAGAAAAACAGATAAAACTGGAAAATCATAGGCAGGATTTATAGTAAAGTTTGCTCACGGGCAGGTAAATTCACTGGACTCCCTGAGCGCTTTCTTTTTCTTCCTCCTTTGATGTTTTAAAATACATAAGACTGTTGTTTTAAATCGTCCCCATAAAACACTGCCTGCTACAGAAACTGCAATCAGGGATTCTCCCAGCATCGGCATTTGTCACCAGGCTTGTAATTCATGGCAATTCATAAACTTTTTCAAAATGCTGAGAACGTAACTTCAGGGGGTTAATAAAACAGCTTTCTACTCCTCTACTTTTTTCCATTGATAACTTATTCAAATTGTAATTGCCTGTAATGTGCACCCTCTATCACATTACCACTCACGCCCCATGCAGTCTCCCACACCATCCATCACCCCCGGCTGCCAGCAAAGTCCTCGTTCCTCCTCTGCACACACAAATGTGACTGCTTCTCTTTTCACATCTAGTGGACAAGCCCCTGTCCACACTGCCTGCTCCTGTTCCCTCCCACTGGTATCCCAGGTGCCGGATCTCTTTGTCCCCTGCCCACTCGGGGGCCGGCATTTAGTCTCAGGATCGCCCATGTCTCAACCACACATCTCCCGGTGAGGAGGTGTGGTGAGTTGGGTGGTGTGGGCAGTCATCTGAGCTGTGCAGACAGTGCCGTGACAGTGCAAGGCTCTGCCGGGTGAGCTGGGGTGTTAGACGGATCACAGATTTAAAAGTCAGAAGACCTCATGTCACCCCAGCTGTATTGTGCATTCTCCATGTGAACGTGGCTAAGCCACTTAACCTCTCTGAGCCTGTTTCCTCACCTAGAAAATAGAGGCCAGCATACCTGCCCCCTATTCCACGGGAACGCTGCAACTGCTCCAGCGAGATTATTTCTGAGGCTGACTTATCCCTCCAATTTCTCCCCAGTGGAAATAGCAAGTTACTGTGTGAGTGACTGGGGCCAGGGGGCCAGGGGACCAGGTGGGGAGGGAGGACCTAAAGGTAGGACCTATGTTCTAGGAGCAAACACAAAGGACATTAGCATTCACCTAACTTGCTGGTATCGGGAAGATGGATATCAGATTCTGATGACCCCAAGATGGGCAGGAGCCCCTGTCAAGGCTGCAGTCAGGGACCAGCCAGCGGCCGTGAGGCCTCAGGGCACAGGGCAGTAATGCATCAGAAGATGCCCCTTTCCCCCACCGCCCTTGCTTCCGGTCTCCACATGCATCGACAGTTTCAGGTCCTTGTTACTGCGCCAGCAGCAATGGCCTCTCCCTCTCCTGAACGTCACCTCTCTAGCACCAGGCGTCCCAAAGGCCTTCCCACTTGAGAACAACCCCATCTTCTCAGAAGCTCCTGACACATCTGCCCCAGACCCTTCGGAGTTACAGAGCAAGCACAACATTCGGGGTCTGTCCCCAGGGATCTGACAGCGCAGAAAAGCAGCATCTTTGCTCCCCACGGCTGTTTCAAGCCTCAGCTTCCCTCAGTCTTGTTAAAGTGTCCTGCAACAAGTGGCAGCAGTAGGTTTGCCCAGCAGGTGCCCGAATGTAACCAAGAAGACAGAGGGGAAATCTCAGAGATTGCCAAGAGACCTCCCAGGTCCCCCATCATCCTGAATGGGTTCATCTTTATAACACACGAGGGAAACCGATTGGTTTCCTACACCAGAGAGGCTCAGAAGTGCAATAAAAGAGAGGGGGAGGGGAGGAGAAGAGCAATCTCCCCCTGAGTCCCACAGTTAAGCCTCTGGCCCTTTGCCCAAGCCCCTGAAAGCCCCAAGTCTCTTGGGAAGAGGCAGGTGTAGGAAAATGCTCTTTTCTGCAGCTGCCACCACTTAACACAAATCATTCATTTCATATTCTTAGCAAGCGCAAAGTGTATCCAATCCCACTGACTGCTTTCTCAAAATCTTAAGACTTAGCATTCCCTGGTAGGACTTCCTCCTGAACAAGATTGCTTTCCTTGTGCGATTTACATTAGCAGGGAGTCTGTTATTAGCCTGATATTTTATCTTTGACACTGCGAGAAATATTGCTGCCATAAACCCGGGTGCCCTTAGTAAAAGCTGAACTACTTGGCAAAAGCTAATAAAGTGAGGAACAACGAAAGCAATTGGCTATGAATACCTAAGCAGCAAATGCGACAGCTGCCCCCCAAGTCAGGGCCACAGGCACGTGCACCCACACACAGGCACGCACACTTATCCCATTCCCTAGACACACCAAATTCCCTTTTCTTTTGACTCCCCTGATTCATTCCCTCCCAGCACAATTCTCTACAGTCCAAGGGTCTCACTTGGTTTATTCCTAAGAACTGGCGGATCCAGGCTGTCTAAACCACGCCAAAGTTGTGAGTGCAGCAGCTCTCACGCTCTAGAAAGCACAGGAAACAACTGGGGAGCTCGCTAAGGATTCAAATTCCCAGCCCCAACCCTCCTTCAGAGATTCTGAGAGTGGGATGGGGTCTTGGAACCTGCATTTGTGACACGCAGTCCCAGGAGGTCCAAGAGCCCAGACTGCAATGAGCTCTGTAAGAGCAGGTGCACACGGGACAGGAAGACAAGCGGTGCCCTGTGCATGCACCACCATGCAGGGCAGAGAGCACTTCAGAAAAAAGCCAGGCTGACTCAGTCCCCATTTAAGATTTGGTTATCAAAGTGCTCCAGAAGGTCCCAAGCCACCAAAGCAGCCACTTCAGAGCGGCAGCTTCCCGCACCCTGAATGCCCGTACTGGTCCGGCTTCTTGTGTATGTGCCTCACGTGCGGAAGGAAGGGAGATGCCTGCTCGGTTATATTAATGAGCATGTGCTGTGAGTCAGTGGATGTGCCCAAAAGAATTTTAATAAAGTCAGCATCTCTTTCTCTGGCTTTGGCTACCTGTTCGGGAAACTTTGCCAGGTGAGAGACTCCTAAATGCAGTTGCTGGAGCTGAATGCTGACTGGTACATTGGTTGAGAGACTCCAATATTCCCTGTGGTAGGAATGCTGGGTGTGGTTCCAAGGATAACCCTCACCCACCAGCTGCTTAAACTCCGGTGGTGAACAATGAAGAGGATGAAACCACATGTGCATATGTTTTTAACAAGTGCTTTTTTGCTCAGTGATGAGGCCAGGAGTAGAGAGGTGTAGGTCCCACTGTGACAGACAGCACACCTGCTTGGAGCCCAGGAGAAGGGGTAAGGCTGTGCTTCTCAACCCTGGCTATGTAGTGGAATCATCTGAGGAATTAGAAAATAACAGCCACCCACCCTGGAGATCGCAACCCAGTGATCTGGGGTGAGGCTCGGCACAGATTTTTAGCGTTCCTCAGGTGATTGTAATGTGCAGTGGGACTAGAACATCCCTGCCCAATAGAACTGCCAGGGAGTTTAAAGCTGTGTACTCAACCTTCGCTGCAACTGAATCTCCTGGGAAGCTTTACAAGGTATCGATGGGGTTCCATGCATGGAAGTTCTGATTAACTGGTCGAGGGACTTTTAAATCCTCCCCAGGTAATTGCAATGTGCGGCCAAGGTGGAGAACGGCAGGCTGGAGGATGCTTTGTGCTGTTGGCTACCTGCCCTTTGTCTCTGGTTTTAACCAGCGATCTACAGAAAGCACTGGATTTTTTTGTTGAGTCTGAATTTCAGCCTCAGCTTTGTCACAAACTTGCAGTGACAAGTCGGATAAGTCATTAACACTCTGAAACCACAGAGCTTCCTCATGATTCCATCTCACAGAACTGGCATGAGAATTAAATAAAATCATTTGAAAGTCCTCTAAAGCTAGTGACCTGCTATATAAATGTTATTCATCTGGCTGACTCTTGTATCCTTTCTTAGCCCAAAATCAGTTTCCACGGGGTTTATACACCAGCAGGAAGGTAGAGTACACACTGTGGGGGACAGGTCCCCACAAATGGATAATAACCACCACAATGATGCTTTAATCTTCAAAGTGCATTTTTCTACCATTTTCTTATTTGACCCCCACCCTGGATAGAACGTGTGAGATCAGGATGTTTCGTATTAGAGAAGAGGAAACAAAGGCTCAGGAAGTTCATAGCATAAGGTTGATGTGACATCACCCAAACGGTAGAAGCAAAATTCAACTTGGTTCTGCCGACTGGAGACCCCAAGCTCTTTTCATTATACCTATAGTTCTCAAACTGTACCATGCAACAGACTGTTGTGTCCCACCCCCAGGAGTTTCTGATTTACTAGGTCTGAAGTGAGGCTTGATAAATTTGCATTTCTAACAGCTCCCATGTGCAGCTGGTCCGGTGACCACACTTTGAGAACCACTGAATTACACCAAACTTTTCATTGGTGGTAAAGAATTGCCCTGCAGAATGAGACAACTATTGCTGTGGCAAAGGCGGGGGGGCGGGGGGAGGAGTAAGTGGAGAAAGAAATGAACAATCTAAGTGTTATTAAGCACCCCCCTTTTATAAGCATATATGGAAAAAGGCTTAGTGAAGTAAAATCTCCTATCAGAAACACATATCAAGTGTGTGTTTCCCATTACACCAGGGAGGAGGGCCAGGAGAGCTCTCCTAGAAGCTAGAGAAAAATACCAGGAAAGGCTTTGATATCACGGGCTCATGAATAATTAAGAATTCCCAGCTCTGGAGAGCTTGAACACCAATGTATTAGCTGTGTGACTTTGGACAAGTCAACACAACTCTCTGAACTGCAATTCAATTATCTGTAAAACAGAAAAAATAATAGTACCCGGCTCACAGGTTTGCTGTAAGAGCACTTAATGAAATAATGAATGTGAAACACAATTTATCTGACATATAGTAAGCACCCAATAAATGTTAGCTGTTACTTACAATCACTTTTGTTACTACCATCACCATGCACACGAGTCACCCTCAGCAAGCACCAGCTAAGCGCCTGATAGCACAGAGTGCCACACAGTGTGGCCCTGACAAGCATTTCCAAACCCATACAGAAGGCAGTAACCTAGGCCTGTGCCACCTATAACAGTGTCTCCCAAAAATGCCAGGTATTTCTCAAGTACAATAAAATGGATATTCCTTTGAGACTCTTCTAACTACCTTTGAGTTCAGCAGAAATATGCCATATTGTCACCAAATCATTATTGTGAGAACTGATTAACTGAGAATTCACTGATTTTCCTTCTATTCCAATTTGCCTGGGACTGTGCTGGTTTCAGCACTGAAAGTCCTGCCTCCCAGGAAATCCCTCAGTCCCAGGCAAACCAGGACAATCCCTTTTAGTGAGATAAATCATTTAATCATCAGCACTGGCAAGCATGCTTTCAGGGTGCAGCTGTCCTACCCTCAGTAAAAGTATAAATGAGTTACAGCCCCAGCTTCCCTATTTGGGGGTCCTCTATTCCTCCCCAAGAAGGGATCCTAAATGCATTTATTCTGGGATGTAAAGGCTGTTTATCAGCTTAGAAGGATTCCTAGTTCAAGGAATTTGCATTTCAATAGAGAACCAAGTATTAGCTGAACACCTGAAGTAATTATGAGCAGACAGAGTTTGTGTTTGGCAGTGAGGGATTTAGGGCACTCCTTTCTGAACTATCAAAGTCGTAGGCTTCTAGTATAAGCCTTGCACAGGGATTCTCTTTAGAGAAGGGAGCACATGAGAATCACCTAGCTCAGGGGTCAGCGAATGACAGCCTGCCACAGGCAACACTGTCCACCGTCTATTTCTGAAAATAAAATTTCATTGGAACACAGCCACACTGATTTGTTTCCATATTGTCTGTGGCTGCTTTCCTGCTACAACACCAGAGTTGAGTAGTACTCCACAGCCTGCAAAGCCAAAAATATTTCCAAACTGGTCCTTCACAGACCAAGGTTTTTTTTACTCAAAGTGTGGTCCAGAGATCAATGGGGGCATCACCTGGGAGCTTGTTAGAAATGCAGAATCTCAGGCTCCACCCCAAACCTTCTAAATCAGAATCTTCATTTTAACAAGATTCTCAGGGGATTCATGTACACATGAAAACTTGAGAAGCACTGCCCTGTGGGGGGCTTTTTATAAACCATCCATGCCTTGGACTATAGATTCTAGACATCAATTCCCTTCTACACCCCCTGCTTATTCCCCCATGAGAATCTGTCCCTTGGAGAGCCACTATTACCCAAGTTATGAAATAAAATGCAAACTGCCCAGTAAAATGTGAATCTCTAATAAATAAATACTTCCTCTTAGTACAAGTCTATACCAAATATTTCATGGCATATACTTATAATAAAAAAACCTGAATTCCTTTTTTTGTATCTGAAATTCAAATTTAACTGGGTGTCCTGTATTTTTATTTGCTAAACATTGCAACTTTACCAAAGAGAAAGCCTCACATTGTTTAGTTTGGCTGAGCAGGTATAGAAGTATTATACTAAAACTTCCTATGGGAGTTTGCCTGCAAATATGGCTCCCATCCCTGGGTGCACATGCTGCTCTTCCCATGAAGAGACAGAGCCTATTTCCTCTCCCCATGAATCTGGCCAGGAACTGGCATAAGTGATGCTGTGCCAGTCATAGGCCTCGCCCTTAAGAAGCCTGACAATTTCTATCTTCATTCTCTTAGAATCCAGCCATCATGCTACAGGGAAGTCCAAGCCATCCTGCTGGTCTGAGGAGCCACAGGAAGAAGCTCTAGAAGATGAGAAGCCACATGGAGGAGAACCAAGGGGCTCAGCCTCCAGTCAACACCAAGACGCCACATGCGTGACAGAGACCATCTTGATCTGTCCCAGCCTATCTGCCAGATGAAGGCAGCTACACAAGTGACCCCAGCAACACACTTGGTGCAAACTTCTGGGTCAACCCGGTGAATTACGAGAAACAAATTGTTATTGTGAGCAATCTTTTTTTTTTTTGTTACACAGCAATAAATAATTGATATACTTCTCCTGCCCTAAAGTAGACACTTGGCTTCACTCCCAAGAGTCCCATCCTGTAAAGTTGTATCTGGCAAAGGAAACACCCGTCTTCAGAGGTGGCCTAACAGGGGCTGGACTGGTCCTCTGGAGAAAGGGCAGCCTTCTCTCCTCCACTCAACATGTTGGAGGAGACAGTTCTGTTGCTGCCAAGTTGGTGGCTAGTTTTCTCGGGTAGCCTTTGTGCTTGCAGGTGCAAACTAAGCTTCTGACGAGCTGAGCTTCCCAAGGCATGCTTCCCTCCCAGGAGCCAGTACAATCTATCAGATGAGACCGGCTTTCTAAGCCACGAACAGCATTCCCTTCTTCTATCTTCTCACCCCCTCTTGCCTCCATGAATTAAAGCTGAGGGCGGAGTACAACTTGTCTGCCCAATTACTGAAGATTCTGAGTTATAAAAAACAGAGTCTAAAATTTTTCTTATTGTCTTGACTTGATCATTACACATTGTATACATATATCAAAATATCAAATGTACCCCAAAAGTATGGACAACTATGATGTATCAAAAAAAAACAAAAAAATTAAAATCTATCTTCCTACCTCCGTTTGTGTTTTCCTCCTCTCTTTGGCAAAGGGCACTTCTCCTTTTCACTTGTCTCCATCTAATTTCCCTTCTTCAGAAACGCCACAAAAATCTGCCCATCATTATCCTCATTGAGCAAGTCTCCGGCACTAATGTCTGGGCCCAACATGGCTGCAGAAAGATATTTCTATCCGGAATCCCAGCATCCAGGGAACTCACCTCAAGGGCCCACAGGTGTGCAGAGCAGTGATCAGCTGGGATGGCCTCCCCGCCAGTGATTTTAAAGAGGCAATCCCTTCTTGACTCATGCAGTTGGATTCCAAAGAGATTGGCAACCCCATTGTCCACCCCAGGCCAAAGCTATTTTTTTTCTCCTCACATACATCGCTGGAAGAATCTTGTGTCAAAGGAGGGGTGACCTGATTTGGGGCAAGATTCTAAACCCTTCCAAGCCTCAGTTTCTTCAACTGTTAAAATGGGAAAATAATACCTGCTTCCCATGTGACAACATGTCTAAAAGACCTGGAAAAGTGCCTAATGTGTGTTAAAGAGTCAACAAATTGTATTTCCCGCTTTCCTTCAACTTCTACAACAAGTAAGTCACAAGGCTTGGTGGGACCAACCACCCCACAAATTGTCTATTTGCCCTGATGGGGTCCTTTTCAGATGAGAAAAGCAACTGGTTTGACCACAGAGGACTAAGGACCCAGTCAGGCCATAATGTTAATATTTCCTTTGTGTTGAGAGGCAGATTGGTCCAACACAGAAAGCAAACAATTTGAAGTGAGGAGGTCTAGATCCTAGCCTCAGCCTAACCACCTCCACCACCTGGGGCGAGTCACTCAGAAACTGAATTCCTGATTTCTAAATGAGGGGGATGGAACCACCTGGAGGCCCCTTCAAGTGAGAAAATGTTAAGTCCGAGATTTTTAACTTGAAAGTCCCAATGCCTGCACTTTTGTGGTCCTGGATTCTGCTCCCATTTCTTTTTCAATTCACCCTTGAAATGATTAGTCACTGCCCCTCCACTGTAGTTTATTTTACCCACTTTTGGAAACCTGACAAGCTCTGTGCCACCTTCTGCCCTCTCAGCCTGTCATGTCCATGCCTGCGTTGGCCATCGGGTGATTGATGTGTGGCAACTACAGGGTCCACTGATAAGGAAGGGTCCCCATCTCCCCACCTGCAAACGCAGGCCCAAAGGGGTTCTGTTTTAAGACAGCTCTGTCCAGTAGAACGCTCTGCACTGGCCATCATATTAGCCACTGGCTACGTGTGGTTATATAAGCACTTTAGTAAGACTGGGGAGCTGAATTTTAAATTTATTTCATTTTAATCAATTGAAATATAAATGGTCACATGTGCTAGTGGCTACTGTGCCGGATGGTGCAGCTTTAAGGGAAATGTTACAGAGAAGCAGCGTAAAGGGCAGTGCTGGTGGAAGTCACAAATATGTATGTGGATGACATTTACTCTGTTGGGAATGAGTTATTCTTTGGGGACAGAAAGGTCTGGCTCACTCTGAGCAATAGCAACCTAATCACCAAAGGGAAGAGACAAGTATACAATACCCATCCCTCCACCCATCCACCCAGCCTACCTCTCCACTGGGTACTCTGAAGTCACCGTGTGCCAGGACAGCACAAGCTGAGTCAGGAATGACACTCGAGATCTTAGGCTTTGACTGTGAGTCCACCCTCCTACATACCTCATAGCCCCCAAACATTCCATGTTCATCTATTCATCTCTGCGTCCTCTGAAGTTAAAAAATAATGGCCCCAGCCACCTGGGAGGGGCCACCTCAGGGCTTCAGGAGTGTAGAATAAATTAGGATGTTTGAGAAAGTTAAATTTCATTTAGAACTTAAGTGCCTGGAGAAAATCTCCAGTGCTCTGCCTCATATGCAGGGCTAGATAACCTTTGGAAGCCCAGGAGTGACCCCCTGCGTGGGCACACAGACACCTATGGATTCAAGACTGCTGTCCCTAGGCCCAGGTGAGCACTTGCTTTTTCTTCCCTGAAGCTGGCTAGCCTCTTTGCCTTCCTTTCTGCCCCTGCTGTTCCCACTGTCCTCCTCTTTTTCTCATAACCCCCATCGCCTCCTTCACAAATCATCAGTGGTACTTATAATCTAACAAGACCCATAGCTAGGACAGGTGAGCAGCATTTTGCTCTGGGACACCAGAATTTGGAGGGTGTGAAAATAGGTGGTATCCTTGAGCTCAAGGTCAAAGACAGGGAGGTCATACACTTCCCTTTGTACAATCAAGGAGCCTGCCATCCCCCTCTTGCATTTGGTTCTTGGCTCTCCATCCTGTATCTGTCCGTTACTGTGAAGGCACATCTGATGCCTATCCTCAGGAGTAAAATCACAGCCAGCTGTAACTTCACATCTAGATACCACTAAGGCAGACACCAAGTGAGCTCAGCTAAAAGTCAGCACTTAGACTGAACTCTAGAAAACTCAAAATTCTAGAAAATTGGGGCAGGCCCTGGGCTATAAACATGTATATGATCCAAAGATGACCAAAATTTGCACATGGAGAGATAGAGGCCCATAGGGTTCAATGACTTGCCTTAGCTCCAGCAGGAATTCATTTTTCCTAGTCCAGTGAACTGTAAGCACAACAGAATGCTGTCGCCTGGCCAGTTCCCCCAAATTTGCTCTCACAGAAGAGCAGGAAAGAGGGAGCTCTGGAGTGGTCATATGTGGATATTGACCCTTGAGAACATGCCAGAAGCTGAAGATACCCCACCTGCTGCACCTCTATTACTAAGAGTCACCTCAGATAAGTTGCTTAACCTCTAGAGGCCCTTTCTTACTCTCCTCATCTAAGATCTGAGGGGCAGAGGATGTCTGCATAGGATGCCAAGCACACACTTGCCAACTGGAAGCTCTGGAATTGTCTTGGAGCTTCTGGGAAAGGACTCCTTCTGGGACCATAAATATAGACCTAGAAGCCTCCTGGAATAGACGTTCCATAAAAGCAGGGTCTTGATCTTATTCACCCCTGTTCATCCCAAGTGCCTAGAACAGCGCCAGGAACAAAGTAGGTACTCATTAAACACTTGCTGAATAAATGAATTTATTTAAATCTCCTTTCTTCCTTCCAAAGTACCTATTCAAACTCAGGTCTGGGAAGCTAGGCACAGCTTTAAATCAACTAAGGACCAAGAAACCTTGAGAAAAGGCAGCCACTGGCCAAAAAGATAATTAACACGTTAAAGACAATCGGACCGGTTCCAAGAACCAGGTCCCAGCCCCCTTGGAGCTCAATTCCAAGTAAAAACAGGATTCATTCTTTAAAGTATGGTCTCTCGAGCCACCCACACACCCCAAAATAAATAAATAAACCACCATATTAAATGCAGATACCTTGGTCCCCAGCCCAGACCTACTGAATCAGAGGCAGAGAGGGAGGGGACCCAGAATCTGAATTTAACTTGCTCCCCCAGTGATTCTGAGGAGGAGCTCTGGATTTTGGAGGCCATAGTTCCAAAGCATATTTTCTGGAGTCTACTTTGCAGAGTTCCTTTTCACAATGGAAAGCCGAGAGGCTTTTGTGAACCCAAGTACAACTTTCCGAGCTGGGGTTCCAGGTATCTCAGCTATGCTTTTTCTAGACTCGTGCTTTCCCCCATTATTACCCTCACCCGAGTGCCTGCGCCTTCTCTAGAAGTCCCCAGAGTCACATTTCATGCAGCTAGAGACAGGGCTTTCCATGGAGAGAGTGCTTTGGTCTCTAAAGTCATTTTTGTCATGGTTCAGAGACCTCAGTGGACCCCCAAGAGCCCAGTACAAGGCTTCCTCTTTACACCCGGCAAACTAAAGGCAGGTGGGGAAGCAGGGATCAGGCCGTAGCTGCCTTCTTTTCTGAGTCCTGGATACTGTAAACTGTTTAATGGATGTTCCTGTTCTATCTTATTGGTGAGCTGAAGCTTTTTAGTGATATTAGCAATCAGTCAACCAATCAGTCATGACGAAACACCCAGCAGCTACAAGGCCCTAAGAGAGGTGAGAGGGACAGAAGGGCGAGAGGCAGTTTAGGCAGAGTTCTGGCCTTCAAGGTTTCCACAGTCAACCTTGAGAAATAAGATTTCAACATATGAAAAGATAACAAATGACATAAAAGCGCTGACAGAGTGCCTGAGGACCTTGGGCAATGGGTGAAACTTGAGGTTTTCCTCTAAAAGTCTAAAAGAGAAAAAGAGGGAAAAAAATGCAACAGCCTTTTTCCTCCCAAGGGAGCCATTGCCCAGCACTTGACATTGCCTAGTTATTTTCATCATCTCAAATGTAGACTCCAGATTAGAAGAATGTTTTCTGCAACTTGAAAGGGATTTAGAGGGAAGGAATTCCATGGGGCAAGGGTGGGGTTGAAACTGGAGAAGAGTGGCCTTGGGGTGGGAGCCTGGGAGGACACCGCCCCTAGTTCCTTTGAGTGAAGAGTGTCTGGTGGGTCTTCGAGATCTGGAAAAGGCTCCCACTCTGCGCCCACCTTCAACCTGCCTCCCTTTTCCTGTTCCCTTCATGGGGTGTGATTCTCTGGTCCAACCTCCTGGGGTTCCTATGGGGACATAATGTTGGTGAAAATGCCCACTGCTCTGTCTGGCTCTTGTAGGTGCTTCAACAAGTGTTGGTGGAATCCTACAAAGGGGGTCTCTTCTGCAGTAGGCAAGCTGGGTGTCCGTGTTACTCCTGCAGGGACAAGGAAACAGGACTCCCTGATTGTGATCTGTCCCCCTGAGAGGTCCTGAATTAACGAAGTTAATTTCCCTCTCCTCTTCATTCAGGCAGTCGTATGTAAACTTCTTAAATCTCCCACCTTGTTAGTAATAAATTTGTAAACATACATCCTCAATAAATGCTCATTTTATAAAGTATCACCACATATTAAGCATATTACAAAACACACACATGCACAATTTAAGACAGGATCATCCTTCCTACAACCCAGTGGGTCATCTTGTATTCTCCTTGGGGAGGGCCCCTCCACCCTGAAGCCACCGGAAGCCACCCAGGTGTAAACCTCAGAGGGCAGAGAAAGTGGAAGTGAGCTATGGCTAGAGGTTGACCCACACCTTCCCCTAGGGGCCGTGAGTTCTGTCACGGACAGGAAAACCCCACAGAAAAGCAGGGATTCTAGAAAGTGACCAGGCTGTATTACCACTTGTATGCCGATGGCTCTCACGTTCATTTCCCCAGCCAGACCCTCTCCTCTGAACTGGGAACTCAAAGCCAGCCCCTCCTCAACCTCGCCCCTCAGATAGCAAACCCAAATCGGGCACCTCGGACTTAACATGGCTGAACTAGACTCCTGTTCTTTCCTCCTAAGTTGTCTCCTCCCAGAGTCTTCCCATCTCGGTGAAGGGCAACACCTTCCTTCCTGTCGCTTAGGACAGACACCTTGCAGTCACCACTGGCTCCTCTCCTCTCACACCCACATCCAATCCAACAGCAAATCCCGTTGGCTCTACCTTCCAAATAAACCCAGAATAGAATCACTCTCACCACTTCACTGCTGCCGCCCGGGCCAACACCCCGCCTGTCACCTGGATTACCACAGGAGCCTCCGAACCGGCCCAGGGGCGTCCACTCTATCCCCCTACAGTCTCTCTTCCGCACAGCAACCAGAAGGATCCTATTAAAATGTAGGTGAGATTCTCTGCTCAAAACCCTCCACTGACTCCCCATGCTCTCAGCGCAGAAGCCAGAGTCCTCACAAAGGCCATCACAGGCTTGTAAGATATGTGTCCCCACCTCAACCACCCTCCACCCTAATTCCAGATCCGTACGTCTACCCTTGTGTCGTCTTCATTCAAATATCCAAATCTCACATCCTCAGTGAGGTCTCTCTGACCACCTTCTATGAAACTGTGTTCCATCCCTCACCCACACTCCCAACCCCCCTTTCCCTGATCTACTTTTTCCACCCTACCATCATCTGTGTATCTATCTGATGTATTTATCATGATCTTCATGTGTGTGCTTCTTCTCCCTACTCCCATTAGAATACAAAACCCGCAAAGGCAGGAAAGTGCTTGTTCATTGTATTCTCTAGCACATCCCCAACTCCTAGAACAGTGCCTGGCCCACAGTGAGCACTCAGTAAATCTCTGTGGAATGTGGACTTGGAAGTCACAGCACTGATCCCTCCAGGCACTGACCTCATCGGCCTCCCTTACCACATTCTTCCCAATAATTCTTTTCCCGTGCAACTGGCTGGATCACCAGCCTCCCGTCAGACCTGCAGAGCTCACTAGAGTCCCAGACCCTGCCAATCTAATGCCCAACAATATAGGGAGAAACAGTCCTGCCTTAGGTTTGGATTCTCTCCAGCAACAACTGGATTAGCACTTGCACATTTATCCAGGGACCAAATCAAGAAACATAATCTCTGGGAAGGCCCAGCACAGTAAACTGACTAATGAAGCTATGCACCATCCCATTGCACACAGACCACTGGCATGGCAAATGTAAATTATCCTGACCTCTGATTAAAGCAGGCCTGGGGAGTCCTCCATGCTATAGGCAGACTGGCTTTACAAGTAGGTAGACAAAGACCTCATGAATAAAAGGGCAAAAAGGCTCAGAAAATTATATGGTGTGATACCAGAAAAAAATGGCCTCCCATGCCAGCAAGCCAGAACTAGAAATTCTACCATTAGAGATTCATTCCTTTAGGTCACAATGACTTTTCAATTTTCCAAAGTTGCCTCTGAAGGGGTTATTGATATTACACTTGGGTTAGATGATATTTAAAGCTTTTGTCAACCAGATCCACGGAAGGGGCAGCGTGACAGCAAACTGGGGGCACAGCTCTGAGAAAATGTGACACAGGATGAGGGCCTGAGAAAGAGAACAAAACAGTGATTGGGAGGAGAAAGGAACTGAAGGGAAATAAGGGACATTTATTGAGGGCTTGCCTTGCACCAGGTATTCTACTAGCTTCTTTACATATGCCAGCTCATTTACTTCTAAAATCATGACGAGGTTCTCATGATTACCCCATTTTAGAAGGAAAAACTGAGGTTAAAAGAGGTTAAATGATTTTCCTAAAGTCACACAGCTGATAATGATAGAGTTGGGGCCATAACATCAGGGCTGCTCAGCTCTGAAATTCATGGTCATTTCTCAACAAACTCCAGAGATAGTTAACACTCAGCTATTCCATAGTTTTCTCTCTAACTGGCTTGGCTGGCAATAAGTAAGTGGCCCTTGTTTTAAGGTAGCCTGTAGTACTGTGTACTGACGGAGGGGCAGCACAGTGCAATTTCAGATCTCAGGATAAAATTATTTTCACATGAAGCAATCAAGTGCTCCCATTTAGAAACACCAAACCGTAACAGCTCACCCTCTGCCCACTCTCCAATCTCCAGGATGCCAATCATTGCCCTACAGATGATGCCTTCAACTCCCCAGTGATTTCTCTGGAAGTGAAAAGTACTTCCTCCCCAGCTCACGAATCCTGGAACTCTGAGCCTACCTGTTCCAGGAAGTAGCCTTCAAGCACAAATTTCTGGATTACATTCAACTATAATTGGTCCTTTCTGGGAATAAAGCTTTTTCAAAGATTTGGTAAACACCCTGCCTTTTTATGCTGCTGAGACTGGAGGTACCCCATGCAGCCACTTTCTCTATCTCCATGATGCTGTGCATCTTGGGATCGGGGAACATTTTCAAATTTGTCTTTTCATTGCACACATCTTTCCCCAATCCCATTTTTCATGTTTTAACTATGGATGAGGTCAGACTTTTCTTTTCTTTTTTCTTTTTTTTTTAACAATAGTACTTTTAAAGCCAGTACTCAGTAGCTGCCCTGGGGGAAGGGGATGACAGGAAAAAGAGGATGATCTTCCCTGGGTCTACAAAACTCAAATCCAGCCAGGCTTTTCCAAACTTTAGTGAAGGTTTAAGATTTAATCACCCTCATTTCAAGCCCACAGTATCAACCCTCAAAGTCAACTTATACATTTTGGTGACCTTTCTGAAACTGGGCTTTGTAAATCCTGGTGGTTATTATTTGACATTATAGGCTCATGATGAGCAAAATACCCTGTATAAAATATAAGAGCCAGAGCCCGATCCTTTAAAATTTGCATGCTCAAACACAAATGCAAACAGATTCTGGCTCCAATGTTTCAAATATATGAGAACATAAAACTGGGAAATGTTAGGAAATTTACTGATAACTTTTATTTAATAAGGGAAAATGGGTATGTACTTATACAGTGAGGAAGAACTGCTAACAAATTTGTATATGGTATCAGTCCATTTGCCATGTTATTAATTAGGTAATACTATTTTAACATCCATATTAAGTACATAAAAGAAATGTTTAATTGTAAAGATTTTAATTTTAATTAGTTACTATAAAAATGGTAAGCCTTGATTCTAGGAAACCACCTATTAAACTATTGGCTGATCTTTGCCCCACCCACGAAGTAGAACAGATGTGGCAAATTGTAGCAAAACACAAGTATATCATTATGTAGTGATAGCTTTAATCACACAGCTTATCTTACTTAAGGCAGATAAATTACACTGTGGAAATAGCATGTATTCAAAAATCAAAAACCTAAGTTTTAGACCAGCTCTGAGACTAATGTAATATGATGGAGAAAATTTTGTTTCTTATAAGTCGTCTGAGAAATATTTAAATTTGTGGGCATGGAAGGAGAATTTACCAAGGCTACCTAAATCGGGTGGGATCATTCTATGTGAAATGAGAGGATGAATTTTCTTGGTGTTCTGGAGAAAGAAGAATCACAAAGAGAGAACAAGGAAGAGAATGGGGGTGGGAATCTAGAGTTTAACTCTTACAATGCCGTGTTATGAGGGCCACTGTCAAGTTTAACCAAATCTCCTCAGGTCAAGGTAGCTGCAGCTGACATTTAGAGCAGACTCACCATTACTTAATCTCACTCAGCTTCAGGAAAATGAAAGGGGGAGGAGATTGGGTTGATTATTAAATATCTCTAAGCTTACTTAAAGATTTTAAAATAGTCTGTTTAACTGTGTCCCTAGGAGTACAGATGCCTTTATAAAGAAATTCTGTAGCCATTCATCAATATTGGGTCTTCTATTGCATATGGTGGACAGCGCACCGAGTATATAACCCAGTAAGCGTCAATTGTTTTGATGTTTATCACTACTATAGTGACCAATGTATGTCTATTTGGAGCAAAGCTGATGAAATCTTATCATAGTGTTCCTTCTTGTGAGGCCTCTGCAAGTCTTATTCTCAACCACCCTCAAATTCCAAAATACTATGAGAAAAGCAAGCTCCCTGTTGCCTTCCTTCATTCTATTTTGTCAATCAAAAGACATTTAAAAGAGCAGAAAACACTCGTGGACTTCCAGGTGCTGATCTCAACTTTTTAAAGAACCTCAAGGACAGAGGTAGGTATATCTTCTGTTTGGATATTTCTCACTCATTCCCACCGGCTTTCTCCCCACCCCCCTTCTTTTTGGCCTAATGCACAAACTGTCAGCAGGATGAGAGTCATTTGGCGGTGACTGCAAGAAACAACTGTGCATTTTATAACAGTCCATTAGCGCAAAGCTCTTAATGAAAATGAAAGCCGTTAATGAAGCCAAAAGGCAGTGGAAGCCTCCATTCTGGAGAGGGCAATTAGATAGGAGCGGGAGGGAGAAAAATAAATACCAATCCAAAACAAGGTACTCTGTGATCAAGCATTACACATGATGTAATCATGACAAATCAGCCAATTTATGTCCTACCTTTTTAAAGAGATATATACAAACATTGGAAACTGTCCTTCCCCAGGCACTGAGCCTCACCCCAAAACCCCATGTTGCAGAGTGATTCAGCCTCAAAATTTCAGACCCGTCAACACTTTCAAAATACAAACAGCAAGTGGGATTTTAACTCAGAGAAGGATTCCCTGTAGAGCGCCATGACTGAGAGCAAAGTGAGTCACGAAAGTGAACTTTGTAATTACTATATTATTTTTATAACTCCTATGAATCAGACGCTCTCTTATTTTAACATTCTGTAGACAAAGGCAAAGATTGCAGGAGAATAGTCCCCTGCCAAATACGCTATTTCTGAGTAGGAGATTTCCTGTGAAAAGACAAGTCTCTAGAAACTGTGCAGCTTCTGGAATGAACACAAAAAGATCTCCACATGGTAGAATGCTGTCCCCACCTCCACCCCAATCAGCTGTCATGCTTGCTCTGTGGCCCAGGTTTGCAGTTACCTGATAGGACCTGGCCTCGCATACATGTCAACTAGACTACGAGTTCTTTGAGGGTGGGGACATCATCTGATATGCAGGTGAAAAATTATGTCATCTCAAAGCCTTTCTGCTTTGCCCAGAGAGACTTACGTACTTCCTCGTGGCATTTCCATCCTTGTGCATGTTTCTACTTACACTTTACAAATCTGGAAAATTCTTGGTATCAAGAATTGATGTAGCTATTTATGCATCACCTTTATGCTTAACCCATTAACGTGTCTATGCTGAGCACAAATATTTGTGAAAGGAGTGACTAAATAATGATCAATTCAGTTGGATAGTTGTCTTTACACTTGCATCAGTTTTTTTATTTCCTAGAGACAAGCTCTTAATTTTTTCATTCTATTACATGGAATGAGTATGTCAATCGAATTCTATTGCGTCAACCAGCTGAATATGATGCTGTGGTTGATGATGATTGATGCAACGCATGTCGTCCACCCCAGGGAACGTGAATCAAATCTCCTCCCTATTATAGTTCCCATCTGGGCACTCGGGTAGCTGCTGGAAAACCAAAGGAACCTCTCCCTGAGAAACGGCTTTAACCGAGGAGTCTCTGTCTATTGAGCGAACCGTCAAGAAAGTCTCATGAGGATTTTTTTCCTGGACCTCCTAGGAGCACATGGGATTTTAACTCAGAGGAGGCTTCCCCGTAGGATGCTATGACTTAGAGCACAATGGGTTCCAGGAGCCCCCACTCATGCATCCCCTGAGTGGTGTCAACTTGGCTAGCCTGAACTCCGTTCTCCAGATTCCCCTTTCTGGAATGTTTCTGCATACAGTGGGCTCCAAGAAAGATTCTTGGGATATTTGGAGGGTAGAAGAAAAGCACTAGCCATTTTGCAGACCATCAGTTGTTGCTGATCTGCTGATTTGCCTCACTGGCATGAAGCAGCGGCGAGACCTGTGACGGCTCCACACTCCCCTGGGTCTTCCTTCAGCACCTCCAGCTCCGAGCCTAAGCCTAGGCTGAGGGTGTGGTTTCAATTTTGTGATTTTTTTCGATAGCATCTATCACCACCTGGCATAGTATATGCTTTTTCTTTTGCCACTCGCCTCCTCCACTAAAATGTAAGCTCCATGAGAGCAGCATTTTCTTGACTCACTGCTGCATGCCTGGTACCTACAAGAGTGGTGGGCGTATGATGAGCACTACATAGATAGTTGCCAAATGAGTGAATAAATGAGTCAATCCACGAATCTGCCAAATAAAAAATCCCTTGTAGATGAATAGAGCAATGTGTTGAGTTCAAGCCTGGGATTTAAACTGTAAATAATAAGTAGGGTAAATAACTTCTTTTGGTGCTGAATTAATAAGCAAACGCAGCAGGATTGCTATGGAAGGCTCTAAGAAGCCAAAGACTAAAAGATCAAATTGCCAACTACAGCCCCAGGACTTGAGCTCTGTTGATGTTGTTTGCTTCATCTAAGACTCCCTTTCTCTCCAGCAGGCAAACCCCTGGGGGTCCTTCCCAGCCCCATTCAAATATCACCTTTGGGTTGAGAGTAGGTTTCTGAGATGTTAATTCTTCCCCTCACCTGATTCTACCTTGGCCGTGTAACCTTTGCACTAGTTCTGTTATGCCTCCTTTTGCTGTATCACTAACAACAACGATCACAGCTAACATGCATGGAGTGGGCACTACCTGCCATGTCTTACGCTGAGCACTCTGAACACATCAGTTCACTTAATAACAACAGTGACACAGACCACGTGCGAGGCATTCTTCTAAGTGCTTAAAATGGATAAACAAGCTTAATCCTCACAACCTTAATAGGCAGGTGCTACGATTATGTCCGTTCTACAGATAAGGAAACTGAGGCACAAAAAGGTTTTGGAACTTGCTCAAGGCAACACAGCTAGTGAGTCAGACTAACTGGATTCGAATCCAGACCCACACTCTTCATGACTACACATGCTGCCTGCCTCCTCCACTAGAACAGGGACAGTAATTACCTCTATGTTCCCCACACCTAAAACAGATGGAGCGCAGAGTTAGTAGATGCTGAATAAATGTTTGCTGAATTGAATGTGTAACTGGAGAGTGACTTTTGCCTCATGCCACTGTCTCCTCCTGGGCATTCTAGTGAACTGTTCTTGCCCTGTGTGCACACACATGCGCCCTGCCACAAGGCGTGGCTTTTTGTTCTTCTCTTCGATTACTTCCTCTGGTTTATCAATCACACGATGACTCTGCACAGCACCTTTGACCTGTCACCTTTCCGGTCCCCGAGGAATCCAAAAGGAAACACGTTATTGCAGACAGAGCCGCGAGAAACATGGCCAACCCCTCACCTCAGCTCACCCTTTGCACAGAAGCCCCGTTCCTCCAGGTAGTAGCCTGGGAGACGGTGCCCTGCTGAGACTCACAACTCTCCTCTCAGCACATGTCAAGGCTGCAAGCAGCCAAGGAGAACCCTGAGCAAACCGATCAATTTCAAAATAAGGCGTGGCCGCCTTCTATAGGTGCCCATGCCTCTGGCACCTCCACTGCACACGCTTCCCCTGACAACACAATCTTGATCCATCCACTCCCTACAGAAAAATGCTGGGTGGTTTTTCTCAGCTCAGTAGAACTCCTGTGTCCTTGCAGACATGTATTTGGACTGCCATGGGACACCCCTATAATCTGGCAATTATCCCATGGCCAAACTGACCAACCATCCTGGTTTTCTCACGACTAAGGGGGTTTCTGGGATGCAGGACTTTCAGTACTAGAAGTGTACAAGTTGGTCACCCTCCCAGGATGGCAATTGCTGGTAAAGAACAAGTCTATCGAGTCAATGTGCTAGAAGATATGCTCCAAACACGACAACGTGAATAACCACAGAACTCAACTCACTTTGTATAGTTGTATAAATTCATGAAATTTTCAAGTTAGAAGGGATCTCAGAGATCACTAGAATAAGGCCCAGATGTTTGTACATATGGAAACGGGGGCAGAGAGGTGAAATGACTCATTCGAGGTCACCTACAGCAAAGCTTGGGGAAGAACCTGGATCCCCTGACCCTATGCTCTTTCCACTCCATCAGTAGCTTTCACGCTCTTCTCTGGATGTTTCTTCCTGCAACTTTCAACAGGAAGGCCATCGCCTGTTGAAGCTGGCACATTCCACCAGGTACAGACTGTGCACACAGGGCAATGATGATGATGAACAAAATGATAGTCGTAATAATAGGTAATCAAGCACTTATTTACTACATACCAGGCATGGTACCAGCACATTACACTTATCTAATCCTCACACAACTCCTAAAGTAA
Source organism: Varecia variegata (assembly GCA_028533085.1). Classification (NCBI taxonomy): domain Eukaryota; kingdom Metazoa; phylum Chordata; class Mammalia; order Primates; family Lemuridae; genus Varecia; species Varecia variegata. Next base: position 19,096,614 of record CM052442.1, read on the forward strand.
GGACTGTTATTTTCCAGATTAAGTGGCAGAGGAAAGGTACAAATGTGCACAGTGCATACATGCTTCCAAGCAGCCGATGACTCTGAAAGGCATAGTTTCTGTGTCCCTAAGACTGTCACACTGAAGGGGGAGGAAGGGACTCAATCCTACAGCACAAGGTCATGGCTATTAACATACCCACCATGGCTCAGGTGCCTTCGTGCTCCCCAAAACATACCTCCTGGCCACTCCTCATGATCAGTTCAAATCATGGAAGGATAATTCCTTGGGCAGCCTTGGACCTTTGTCTCATTCCTGTTCTGATGCTACTATACATATTTTCATTTGTTTGTTTAATGTTTATGGATGGTCCTCAGGAAATTCCCTCCATTTGCCCTTGCCTGTCCCCTCCCCATGGTCCCTGCCTGCCTCGGCCTCCTGACCTTGACTGCTGTCCTTCTCCACTGTGCTTCCTTCCACAAGCCATCACTGTGACACCTCCCAATTTAGCATCATGTATGAACGTCATTACCAGGAGCTCAGTCGTTCTTCCACATCATTAAGTGATGATGGCTAAATTGGGTCTTCCCACCTGACCCCCTCACACCCCGAGAGCTAAGGCCATTTGTCATCACACCCTCCACTCCCATCTCCCAGCCAGTTCTCATTCTGAGTGACACGGCTTCCCCCCTCGCCACTTTGAATTAATTTCTCGGGCAAGATTTCAGGCCATTTCTCCTTCAAGTGATTTTACTAAAATCCAGAAATATTACGTCTGCTGCACACTTCTCACCTTCTAGAACTGTGATTTGCTTTTTTACAGTGATCAGAATGTCCTGACATGATTTGTCCTTTTATAAATGCACTCTCTTTGCTTTGCTCTGTTCAACTGCCTTTGTAAATTTCCCACATTGCTTAATCTCTTAATTTGGGTTTGTTATTTATACTTGGGAACGAAAGTAGATTTAAAGGGCAATGCTCGGCCATTAACATGACTTCTCTTCTGAAAACAAAAACATTCGTAGATGGCTGCATTTTTTTCTCCCCTTCCCACTTGCTGCCGGCTTCCTCTATTCACAGATGACAGCCAGAACAGACCTCAGTGTGAGCAGTGTCCCAGCACCCATGCAATGCCAGGCTTGCAGTAGGTGCTCAGTGAATATCTGTTCATGCCACAGACACTTTGTTGTGCACACAGTCCTTCCATATCCATCCTCTCACCAGATCCTCACATCCCCTGTGGCAAGCAGGTTTACCCCCATAATAGAGACGGGAAGACTGAGGCTCCGGCAGGTTGAAGGCAGAAGATAGTGGTTAAGAGCTCAGGTCCAGGTTCCAGTCACAGCTCCTGTTTCTCACTAGCTGGTTGCCTTGGGCTAGTCTCAATCCCTGCACCTGTCCTCCCGTGTGCAGCAGGAGGATAAAGATACATGTTGTTATACATCCAGCTCATGGCGCTGTTGCAAGGATAAAGTAAGATAGTGGCCACAAAGCACTCGGTCCCTGGCACTTGGGACACTAACACTGCATTTGGAGAAACCGCTCACAGCTGGTAAGTACAGAGCTAGGGCCACAGCCCAGGTCTTCTGCTACTTCCAGTGCTCAGACTGACACCCCACAACCGGTCCACAGTAACCATGGTAACTGCATCACCGGGATCCTGGGACTGGGCCCCCACTTGTACACGTGACAGGTAAAGTTAGGGCCACACACCTTACCCTTCTCCACCAGGCCTGCGAAAGCACTGCCCTGACACGAGAGTGTTTGTAGAGACGGGCACTTCTGCGGGGCCCTGCAGGGTCTGACCACAGACTCCTTCCAGTCTGGTCTCTTCCTGCCTGTCACAGCAGGCCTATCCATCGATCCATTCCCCCGCCACAGTGTGGCTTTGGGAGGATTCGGACAATAAATGATGCTGCTGTTTATAGTAACCCAGCTGCCTTCCATTCGCAGTGCACTTTACAGTTTACAAACTGCTTTCCTCTGATCTCCCAACAGATCCGGGGCAGGCGGGGCAGGGTTCTAATTCCCCCTCCACAGATGAGGCTTCAGGTGTGCTGCGCCTTCTCCTCGCTGTGCAGCCAGAAACACAGTCAGGACTTAAATCCAGGGCTCTGCAATCCTTCCTTTCCAACTCACCTCCTTATGTTTTCCTCTTCTCCTTCTGCCCCCACTCTCAATTTTCTGTAGTCTACCTACCTCAGCCCCCACAAAAGTGAAAGAACTACCTTTACAGTGTTTATAGGTTGAGATTTGGGAAGATGAATAAAATTTTAAATTCACTTTTAACTCCTCAAGTTCTTTCCTATGTACCCGCCAGCCGCTGGTTCTGTATTTATGCCTGGCACTAACTTACAGTCTGTGCAACACTAGTTAATCAGATACAGCCGACATGCAATCCCACAACCACCAAGCACCTACTCGTAGAGGCATTAGGAGGCCATGAGGAGTAGAAAACGAGAGGCCTCACCTCCAGGAGTTTACAGACTGCTTGGGGAGATGTGAAAACTGAGACGTAAACTGTAGAAAGGGACAGTGGCTAGTGACAGGGACAGCTAGAAAGCATTACGACATTCTGAAGAGCTGAGATGGTCAGGCAAAGTGTCACAGAGGGTGTGAAATTTGAATTAAACGTCAACAGATAGCTAGAAATGATAGAAGATGTCCAAGATGAAAGGAGGAGGGGGGGCAGAGCCCCTGAGACAAGACTGCGCCTGGGACACTGGGGGAGCCTGGATGAGCAGGTCTGGTTCCGGCAAAGATTTCAGCAGGTGGATGGGAGCTGCGGCCGGGCAAGCTGTGGAGCACTGAACGCCAGGCCAGGGAGCTTGGGCTTTCTCCTCTAAGGAATGGGGGCAGCCATCCGAAGTGTTCCAGCAGGACAGTGACAGATGGAACAGAGTTTAGGGAAGATTTATTTGTCTGCATTCCCACAGAAGACAGTAAGCATATCAAGGCAGGCAACATGACAGAGACAATTAAAGAACAAAGAAATTTAATAAGAGTTCAACATTATGCAATGTGGCTGTTGAAGCACATGGGCTCCATTTTCACAGAGCAGCGAGAGCAGAGGACAGAGCTAGAATCTAGGGGGAGTGATCGCCCCTCTCCAAATAGCCAGAGAGCGCAACCTCCCTGCTCGACTTGGCTACTACACTCTGCACCTCTTCGTTTCTAACATCCGTGGCTTCCCCAGTGACACGTTTGACACCTGTCTTCCCCAACGGATTGGAAGCATTCAGAAGGGAAGGGCCAGGCTCATTTCATTCATGCTCTACTCCTAGCCTCTAATAACGCACGAGGCTCAATAAAATTTTTTGGTCTGGATTGCAGTGAAATTCAAGAGCTGATACAAAGAGGAGAGCTGGTCTGCAGACTGAGCGTAGTGTGGTACAAAGGAATGAGAGGTGTGGAAGGAATGAGGGGTGTGGAAGGAATGAGAGGTGTGGAAGGAATGAGAAGTGTGATCCTAATTTTACTGAAGGCAGTGAACAGTCAAAAGTGGGGAGTGTGTCTCAGAAGCCCCCCACCCTATATGCTTTGAGAGCCCTCCCTCCTCTGTGCTCAGGTGCCCTTGACATAGGTAACTTCGGGTTATCAAATAACATGGTCTCCAAATCTCTGACACCCAGCACAAAATAGACACTCAACAAGATGGCTTTGGAAGGGGGAACCAGCATTGGTCTGAAGTCCATGGAGACCATGAAGGCACAAAGCACTGCCAAACACACACCTCTGTCTACATTGGTGCAGGGACCTTGAAACTGCAGAACTGTGACGGGAAGAGGTATGCCAAGCCTCTCCCCTTCTCCCTCTACCACGGAACCAGAGACCTCACCTTGATGGCTGAAGACAGAGCTGTACAAAGCACCTACACCTACTTGGACTAGCTTTTGGCAACTGTCTCAGAAATGTTTTAGCAAGAAGAATAAGCTAAATCTAGCAGAGAGCCTTGAGGGAACCTTTCAAATAAAACTCACTGTGTTCTCTAAAGGGCAGAGGAGAGGAAGAGAAAGAGGTATGCACACACACACAAGTATACACATAGAAATATTTATAAATCCCAAAAGAAATTGAGTAACAGGAGAGTATAAAATGGAAAATAGCAGTTCTTTATGAAGAATGGGTTTTGTTCTGTCTTTACCAGTGATTGTACCCCCAAACTATTTACTTCTCCTTTCCTAGGCTTGGGAAGGTTTTTAAATATTTTTATTATTATCTGTTACCTTGGGGCAGTGGAAAGAGCTCAAGATGAGGGTGTGACTAGTGCCCTGGACTTGAATCCCAGCAAGGATAAATAAGAGCTGGGTGGTCCCAGGCAAGATGCTGAATCTCTTTAAACCTCGATTTCCTCATCAGTGAAAGGGAAACAACAGAATCTCCCTCACTGGATTGCTGTGCGGATTCGATGAGCTGATACACATCCAGCTCCTGCACAATACACAGAAATCCACACCGTGTCCCCAAGTCCCATCCACCGTCGGCATGAGGCGCTCTCCCCCTGCTCCTCTGCCTGCCTTCGCATCTGCTGGGAAATTATGGGATTAAAAGAAATCACAGACACAAGCACTTTCGACTCCTCTGACTACATGCTAGGTAAACATTCACATTCTTCCTCTGAACAAGGTAAAGGGTCTCATTTGGATTATTCTCAAGGCAATTTCGTGGAAGCTAAGGTGTCTGGCCAGGAGCAGATAAGGTCAGATCTCGCACAGAGGACCTCAAGCCCGGCCCCGGGGTGCCTGTTCAAAGGAGATTAACGCCCACTCCACGCTTCCAGGACCTCAGTGATGAAATAAATAATTCATTTCCATCCATGTTTCTCCTCTTGCTGCCTAAATTCAGATTTGAGTCTCAGATACTTCTATTTGTAACTGTAATAACAGCTAAACCCTGGCGAAAGCTCCTCCTCCCTAGTGGAGTGTGTTCTGACTCTCCTGTTACCGGATTAGTCCCTGGGGAAGCCCAAGGCCCACACTTTACCCTTTCTCAGACCGGATTGAATAACCGGCTCTACTTACAGCTGTTTATGCAACATCCCTGAAGACACCAGGTAAAGCCCCCCAACCCGGGCCAAGGCCAGCTGGAAACCGGAGCCAACCGCCAATATAGACGCAGGCAACCAGTTGTGAAATAAGAGCCTCCTAATCCACTTCTGTTCCCCCAGCAGCCGCCCCAAGCTTTTTTCCTCCTCTCTCTAGTCCAAATAAAACAATGAAGTCAACCAGAGAGTTCAATATCTGCTTTGTTGTATCGTCAGATTATATTTCTTAAGCATTTTCTCCTTTGTTTTGATCTGATTCTTCCTAGGGGATTATACGGACAGGAAATAGGGAGAGTGAGAGCAAATAAGGCTGAACAGAATGCAGGGCTGGCCACACCAATACTGCATTTGTGGGTTAAGCTTGAATGAGATCGTGCCCAGAGGACACCCCATGTCCAGGACTGTAGCCTCGGTGCCAGCTCCATGTTGATGAGAACGTATATCATCATCACTGCCTTGAATGGAAGCTCCTGCGAATGTGGGCAAAGGGGAGGCTTGGAGCTGGGACCTATATGAGGTTCCCACCTGTTGATAATTACAAGCAGCTTACAACGGGCAGTTTGTGAGTCACACAGACCCCTAGACATGTGTCCTCATGGTGATCTGTTACAGAAACAGGCCTTTTGAGGAGTATGAAGAAGAGTCTGGTGGCAACAGAATTACAGGCCATTCACCATGTTTCTCTCCTTGTGGAAGCGTGAAAGAGCACTTGTGTACTTGTCACAAGTGCCATGACGTGAACGTTCCCAGGCTCCTGGGAGATACGCCAATGTCATCATGCCCCATATGGACACGGAGGCAAAGACTGGTGCCCACCTCCATCACCCGGGGAGGATGAGAAGGCTTGAGTGTCACCAGGCACCTGCCTGAAGATAATAACTGATTTTTAAGAATTTGAGTCCCGACTCACCCATCTACTTCCAAAAATATGTGCTGCTCTCTTCCTCTGGATCTTTGCATTCTGACTTAGTAAACAGAGAGAGAAGCAGATGGCCTCACTTGCAAGGTCATTCCAGGTGACGGCTCGCTTCTCCCAAGCGTGGTCCATGTACCAGCAGCATCGCAGACATCCCTTGGGAGCTTGTTAGAAATGCAGGATCTCAGGCTCCACTCTGAACCTGCATTTCACATGTCCAGATGACTCTCTTGCACATTAGATGGTGAGAAACACTGGCCTGGAAAGCAGTTTGAGAAGGTCAAGTGCAACCTTGCTGCTAAGGGCCAGCATCCCTTTGAAGAGGGGTCTTTGCTCTTGTGGTGTTTGGTTTGGAGGACGTAACCACATCCTTCTGGCTACTGCACCTTCAGAACTCATTCTGTTCTACCTACCACACTGGCTGCCCCTGTGACCAAAAGACCCTGTTATATGTGGGGATAAAGCAGGTAGCAAGAACAGTGGCCACAGGTCAAGGTGGAGCTAACACCAGCAGTGACACTGGGGAGTGGGGAGCTGCCTCCAAATCCTAGACAAAACGTGTGGTTGAGAATTAGGTCAGTGTGCGAAGAGGCAGCCACTGATTAAGCAGCAGCTAAAAAGAAAGACTCTGCGAATGAGGTGAGGCATTTGGGAAAGAGATATTTACTGAGAGCCACTCTGTTGAAAACACACTTGAGACTAGAGGCTGCCTCACTCAGCCATCCATCAATAGCCATCCATGTCAGTGACCTAAGTGGAGGCCTGAGATCCAGGCAGAAGGAAAAGTCTCCAACAGAGCTGTTCTCACTTGAAGAAAGTTAGGTCTGGCATTCACTCCATTCCCATGGATGTTTCCCTGTTTCTTTTCACTTTAATAAACTAAGATCCCAGGATGCAGACTCCCTGATTACGCAGATGCTAGGATACCAACAGCCTTCCCTCCCACCTCTGTGCTTCCAGGGGGAGCCTCTGCTGGTGCACAAGCTCCCTCCCTGACCTCCCCTCCTCATGAAACAGGACCGCTAGACAGCCGGACAGTGAGGATGAAAGATACACACCCCAAATTTCCTGATGTCTTATTGAGAACTTAGTTGGGTTTGGGTTCACATTTTTAAAACTCTTCCATCTGTGTGTAGTTGGCATTTGCTACTCAATATGTATTGCCCTGGTCCCCAAATTTGGAGTCAAATATCCAGCCTCCCTCTAAATCCCATGTGCTGCAGGAAAAACTCACTCTTTCCCCTAATTCTGGAATTTGGGTCTGAGATAATTAACAAAACCCATCCCCCTGATGACAGTAATTGGTTCAGAGGTAAACATGTGACTTAAGTTGGTCCGATTAGCTTGAAGCCCCAGGACTGTTGTTAAAGGGAGTTAGGATGCTGGCTGTGGTTATTGATCTTGACTATCAAGGGAAAATTGGGCTACTACTCCACAAGGGAGGTGAAAGGAAGGGTAAGTCTAGAGACATGTACAGGAGATCTCTTAGGGTACCTCTTAGTATTATGATGCCCTGTGATTCAGGTTGATAAAAGACTAAAACCACCCACTCCAGGTGGGACTACAAAGGGCCTAGACCCTTTAGGAATGAAGGTTTGGGTCATCCCACCAGCCAGCCAAGATGCTCCCGCAAGGCAAAGGGAATGTGGAATAGGTAGTGGAAGAAGGTAGTTATAAATATCAGCTGTGACCACATGGCCAGCTAGAGGAACAAGGACTATGGTGATGCTGAATATTTCCTTATTTTGTTATTAATTCATTTGTGTGTGTGTGTACATGTGCAGCAGGTATCTTTTCTTTGCTCTCTTATTCCTTTATCATGTAACATAAGATGTACTGACTTTATATTATTTAAGTATCTGTTAATTTTACAGCATAGTTCTTAAGTTAGGTGGTATCAAGGAGAAAAGGAAACATCACTCAAGGACTTTTCCTCCTCTTCTGGGGGAGGCGTTAGTGCATTTTCTGTTATACTCAGGATAGGCGGGCATATCATGTCAGGTGAAATTATAACCTTGCTATTGTCTTCATTAGAGATTAAGTATAGTTTAAGGACATGTGTATGAGTGTCAAGTTGACAAGGGGAAGACTCTTGATGTTTAATTTTGTGTGTCCACTTGACTGGGTCCTGAGAACCCAGAGTAAACATTATTCTGGGTGTGTCTGTGAGATGTTTCTGGATGAGATTAGCATTAGCATCAGTGGACTGAGTAAAGGAAATTGCCTTCCCCAGTGTGGGTGGGCTTTAACCAATCCACTGAGGACCTGAATAGAACAAAAAAGTGGAGGAAGGGGGAATTTGCTCTCTCTGCCCAATTGCTTAAGCTGGGACATCATTCTTCTGCTGCCCAAAGACTGGGAGTTACACAATCAGTTCTCAGGCCTAGGACTCAGACAGAAACTACACCACTGGCTTGCAGATGCCAGATCACATGATTTCTCAGCCTTCATAATCACATGAGCCAATTCCTCATCATAAATCATCATATATCTATATATCTTCTATTGGTTCTGTTCTCTGGCAAACCCTGACAAATACAGCTGGGCAAGAGAGTTACTCTTCTTTACTTACATGAACCAAAAAGCAAATCACCCTGGGAATGGCCATCAGCCATCGTAAAAATCACAAGGGATGTAGCCTGCCAAGAATGGAGCCAACACCAAGAAAGTAAAGCCAAAAAATGGGGAAAGAAAGACACTAGGTCTCGGTCCTATCATTTGAGTTGCTGGACTTTTTTTTTTTTTTTTTTTTTTTAAGAACTGAGCCCATAAATTCACTTTGTTGTTGAAGGCAGTTTAGTTGAAAGTTCTGTTCTTTGCAGCTGAAAGCATCCTAACTGACATATTGGACAAATAAATCATTCTCTGCTGGGAAGAAAGAGAATGTCTCACCAAAATTCTCTTGGCCTGGGCATATATTGGGGCCCTCCCAGCTCCCTTCTCCCCCTAAAATAAATTGTCAGACCAAAAAAAAAAAAATCCCCCTCTGGGATGAAGAGGCAGGTTAAACAAGTTAAGAAAAGTGGCCCCTCCCTTCCTGCCTCCCCAGCTTCCTGAAACAATAACCCCAAACCATCTCAGGTTTTCAATTCCTCTTTCTTTCATTAGTAGTTTCTTCCTTCACTCCATCTAGGGATTGAAATATCAGAAGCAAATTGCCCACCCTCCCCCTAGAGCTGCCTGCTCCCCCCCCCCAGTCCCCACTCCCTCCTGTCACCATATTTAAAGGGGTGGGGGGAGCTTTTATTCTAATCCCAGTGCAATTCTCTCAGCTCTTTCCTAATCCTTCCACCTGTGAGATAATTGCTGGCATTTAGGGAAAAAAACCTCAATAGTAATCATAGACTTGCACACAAAGACACAAAAAGAGGCAGATAAAATAGGAGAAAGAAAAAAAAAAATCACAAGCCCAGAATTATCCACACTCTGACATCCATTCCAAAAGCACAATGCGGCCAACCTCTCTTTACATGGGAAAAAGCCACAGCTTTACAGAAAAGGGGTTCATTTCAAAATATCGTGGTTTTATTGGTTCCTATACATACCATAAATCTAAAAACTAAAATCGGGTGCCATTCGTTAACTATTTGCAAGTCAGTCACAAATAATAAGCAAGCCTATCAAACATGGGCTCCTGTTTATTGTCTTAATGCAACAAGAAAATTCTCTTAATCAAGAATGTCCCTCGTTAGGTGATGAAGAGGAGAAAAAGATGCTGAGATATTTGCAACCAGTCATCAGAATAAAACAAAATCCTATTGAATCAGGCATTTGGCCCCACTCCATTAACTCAGGCCAAGATCTCAACCACTTTTGGGTTGTGGATATAAGGTATGGAAAGCTTTGGGGTTATGGATGCAAGACAGAAGTTATATCCCTTAAAACAAAAATTACAACAAAAATCTACGTCTAAGAAATAGGTTTATAAGCTAAGATAAATGAGAAACTTGTTTTAAACTAACAAATCCCTTTATTAAAAGGATTTGTTCTTGAAATTTGGATTCCATCAAAAGGCCACACTCAAGGATCCAGAAGGCCACACGCGGCCCCAAGGCCGCAGGTTCACAAGTTCCCTGGGCAATTCTAAAGAATGTGGGAAACATTACTGTAACTCTGAAGGGCGTTATTTAACATCAAACACACGTACACGTATAGTGTAGAAAAAGGAATGGGAAGTGATCCTCTGTCTCATAGAGACCATGGAGGCATTTGTTTACTTGAACGAAGGTGAGCTGAAGAAAACTAACAAGCTGATGGCAAGAACAGGACACAACCCACCCCTTGGGACTGACACTGTAGCCACCAAACCCCTTTCCCTGTTCCTGTGGGCACACAGACAAATCACATTTCCCAACCTCCTTTGCCAATGGACGGGTTCACGTGATTGACTTCTGGCCAATCATAAGTAATACACACTACTTCCAGGCATGGCCCTTTAAACAAAAATCCTCCAAGTTCTCCCTGTCATCTGCCAGGTGACCACAAAGAAGGACAAGGCTCTAGAAAATGACAAAGCTACAGGATGGAAGGTGCCTGCATGCCTGAAGGTGTGGAGCAGAGATTCCCCACTCAACACCCGCCAATCTGCACTGCAAACTGTGAGTGAGAAGCTCTTGTTAGTATCAAGCCACTGCAATTCGGAAATTGTTTGTCATAGCAGTTGGCCTACCCAGACTAAGATACATCAGTACCCTGGACCTCTCTGTTTTTTCCCCATTTTCAACCCACTCTTCTGGATTTTATGATAAAGTAAACACAGCCACAAGTAGCTGCCACTGCAATGTCAGTATGATGTGGCAACACTGTAAGAAACTACTTGCCCCCAGAAGAAAAAAAGCTTTCACATTTTAAGTAGCATTTGGCACAAAGCCCGAGACAAAAGAAAAAAAAATATGAATAGCATTTAGAATTCATGATATAGAGGTTTTCTTCCTACTGTATTGTGAGCTGCTCAGGAACAAAGACTGGTTTTTATTCTTGTGTATCCCTAAGCTCAATGCTTGTTAAATTCAATTATACTTTATTGTTAGTGTCAAGAGTGGAGGGAATACATTTATTAATTCTGGCAAGAGCCAGACACCCTGTTATGTACTTAGTATGTGTTAGCTCACATACTTCTCAATTTTACCAAAAGTAAAATAATGTTGTATTACTTATAATACATATGTAATATTATTTATATGCATTAGGAATATATTATACTAATATATTATTGTCCCCATTTCACAGATGAGAAAACTGAGGTTCAGTAAAATTAATTGAAGTGATGATATGGTATGTAGTATCGCCTTAGGCGTTGAGGTCAGAAAAAATTCAGTTTATCTTGGTTCTGCCACTAGTTCTGTAACTAGTTTTATAACCTTGGGCCTCTGTTTTCTAGTCTGTGAAAATGAGGGTAATGCCATGCAATCATGCAGAGATATCTTTAAAGTGGTATGAGAAATAACGTTTTTAAGATAATCTTTGCTTTAGGTAGAGGAGGAATGGGTAGAGAAACTTAAGGATTATTTCAGAAAAGGTAAACTATGTCTAAGAAAGTAGAGGTGCTGGTTTTCTAAAACAAACAGTCAAGCAAGCACTGACAGAAGAGCCAGGAAACGGAAATGCAGACACTCATCTCCAGGGAGAACCGACCTGTCTCTGTCCACTAAATGGATGAAACAAAAAAATGCATAAATGGCTTCCAGCTACCAGGTTGGCCAGAAAGGGCATAAAGGATGCAAGAGAGAAAGTAAGTCTACAAATCCTCATTTTTTTTTCCTATTATTTTTGGACGGAAGCCGAACAAAAACAGGAAGAGATTTGGAAAGTTGACAAAAATCATTATTCTCCACAAATTACTCTGACCTTGCCTAGGCAGTGACCTTCACACTACCACTGGTTTAATGGCATTTATTTCAACAGTAGCTGATTTCACTATTAAACAGAGATGCAGAGCACAAGATAATAGAACTAAATCACTGTTGTAAATATTTAATATCATTGCCTTTCTTTTTTCCTTTTAACAAATCACTATCAAAGGCTGAGCACATAGTAGAAAACACATTTATTTATTCTATCCTGGAAAAAAAGCTTAGTGCTCATGCATTTTATCTATCTAGTTCTCCAAATGACTTTGACACTTGAGAGCCCTTGTGATCAAAACAGTCTGAAGGAAAGCAATTTTGCAACAATTTAAGAACTGATTTTGTACACTGATCAACATCCCTCAAAGTTGCCTAATCGAAGGGCACTAAACCCATCAGACACATGGCAGAGCCTTAAAAAATTATTTTAAAAAAACGCAAAGGAATGATATTGGCTTAAAGATAAATATATTCTCACTTGAGACAAAAATAATTTTTCCTTTTTAGTTAAAAGAAATCATAAATATGATGACCGAATTTATTCTTACAGGAAGAAAGTGGGAAAAAAACTATTAAGAGTTTGAAAATCAGTCCCTAGTGAATATCCTCACAGTACATCTTTATGACATACCACCTGCACCTCCTGTTTTAAAATAGTCAACATAGAACAGCAAAAAGAAAAAAAAGGGTATGAAAGCTTTTTGGAAGTCAACTGGTGTCACCATCTTCCTTAAGTCACCAACTGCTTCAACTAAGACAAAGCAGTTGACAAGCCAAGTCCATAAGTGGTACAAAGCATCCTAAAATCCTGAAACTCAGAGCAACCTACTGACAATTTTGAAAGCTGACATTGCATCAGTTCTCAGACAGGCAAGTAATTTAAGAGATAAACTTGTTTAGAAAGTTTGCATACTGATATTTCCAGAATCTTTCTTATGTGGCATTAATAATAGTTTCAGTGGCCGACAAATAATCTATAACAAATACCACTAACAGTGAAGATGGCCAAAACTTAGAGGCAAGTTGGAGGGAAGGGAAAGAAAATAGCATCAGGAGTCAGAAAGTCTCGTCCAAGTCCCAATTACACTACAAATTATCAGTGTAGTGACAAACACTCCTGCTCTCTCAGCATGTGTTTTGTCACCCAATCACACTAGAAGGAATTCTAAGTTCCCTTTGAGCTCTGAAATTACATGCTTTTAAAATTTGGGGAAGCAAATCAGCGTTTTTTAAAAGTAGCCAAATCATTTTGTTTTCTTCATGGCTCATATCAGTTCATCAAGTAATATAAGGGAATCCCACAGCTCTTTGTGTGCACAAAAAGCGCAAACACATCTATCAAAGACCTAAGAACAAACGGGTTTTATGAGGATTACTTTTTTTAGGGTGGAAGGCTTTTTTAAAGGAAGAGGCCAATGGTTCCTCTTGCAATGGGGGTACCCAAAGCCCCCTATTGAAAGCATACTGGGATCACAGGGAGGCTTGGGGCTGTCCGTGTTGCACAGCTCTCCTAAGAAGTTATTAATTAACTCAGTAGATTCTTAGTGTTCATTCAACAAGTATTTACTGAGCTGTTTCTACAGTGAAGCAGGCACTGTTACAAGGCACTAGATACACCATGGTGAACAAAATCAGATACGTCCTCTGATTTTGTGGAGCTCATGTTCTCATGGATTACTAACTAATTCTTTAGCTGTTGTATAGTATTATTTTAATTTGCATGGCACTTTCACCCACTTTGTATCAATTATTAGCCACAACAAACCTACCAAGTAGGTATTTAACAGGTAAAAACATGGAAGGGCAAAAAGATTGAATAATATGTTCAAAGTTCCCAGATATGATGAGTGATGCTGATATTGACAAGATGTATTTATGATGCTACTGTTTATTAATGTTTATAACTAATGTTTACTTATGTTAGAGCTAAGCTCTAATATGTCTTTTATATGCATTGTCTGACTGGATCCTCTCAGCAGCTGTGAAGTGGTTAGTATTAATATTTTGTGTCCATTTTGTTTATTAGGATAATGAGACTTAACAAGGCTATCTACCCTGTGAGCGTCAAGAACTAACATCAGTGCTGTAATCTACTATGTTTTCTTCCCCAGCACGCTGAACTAGGTCTTCACATTTATTTCTGTGTTCTTATATTATAATGCTGACCCTGTATTAGGTCAACTGCCACATGGATCAATTAGTTTAGAACTGGGAACCTCACCCATAGCAATTTTGGCAAAGGCATTTGCAAAGGCCCATTATTGGCCACTTGGGGAAACAAGGGAGAGTATTCCTGGCTCAGCAAACTGCATCTCCACGATCAGATAAATGGCCTCAGGCAAATGGTCTACTACAGATGGATCAAGGGCAGCCACTTCATACTGAACAGACAGCACATAAATAGGACAAAGTCCCCAGCCGTGCACCAAGAGAGCCCACAAAATCCTTAGCTGAGCCAGTGATTTCTAAACAAAGTACAAGTAATTCTTACCAGGAAGCAATTCTTTCACCTACATGTTCACTGTCTGGAAAAAAAAAAAGCCATTTATAGCTAAACTCTCAGAGTTACAGGATAAATGACCTTAGACATGCCGTGGAGAAATAACCACAGTGACTGTTGACCTGCTACAGATTTCAAAGCAAATAAGACTAAAGTTTCTAGTAATTTTCTCATCCTATGCTGAGATCAGCTCTTCCTAGAGTTAAGCAGCCATTATCAGAAGGATTGTTTACACACACTATATGGATATCCATTTCAGTACTTAGGTAATACAAACTGGAAGTGTTTTAACAAGACTAGGTCTTTAAAACTGCAGTTGTTTCAACATCTGTGGTATGCATTTTACCAGGAAGCAGTAATTTCCCTATTGAAATGAACCCATCCAAAAAACTATTCCCAATCAAAATAGAAAAATGTAGTTAAAAGGATTCTTCAGTGAAGTCAATCCAAAAGTCACCTTCAAATTTTAGAGGTATTAAGGCTAATAATATTAGACTTCGAAGGGACTTTAGAATTATCTTGTCCAAATTTTTTTTAACTGGACACTTAGTTTTAATTCCAGCTATTTTCATTCAAAGTGAAATTATAAAAAAGGATTTCATGTCAAATAAATTCGGGGAGCTTTGAAAAGTACATTTTCCTTCTTAGAGATTTGTAATTTGCATTATCATAACAAAGGCTCTGGGAAGTCCTGCTATAAAGAAACCTCCTTAATTTTGTTTAAGACTGTGTTTTCACAACTTATTTTTCCCAGTACTTTTTTGTTCTTGAAACATTATTAGCAAATTTATTCAGAAGATGTCAATCTGGCTAAACGTTGCTATAAAATATCACGTTCTAAGAGACGACAAAACTTCCCCAAATTCACAGGCTCTACATTTTGAAACCAGATGATGCATTAGTTCTAAAGAAATAGAACATTTAAAATTTCTCCAGTTAATAAGCAAATGGTTATGCTTAATAAGTCTAGACTTAATAAGCAAGTGAGTAGTGTTTGAGTTCCACAGTTCTTCCATCAACTGCATAACATATGATCAAGTATGACATTGGACTACAAAATTCACATTATAAAGTTCACATTCAGAGACATCACTAATAATAGAATGTGTTTTTCAATGCATATTTTAAGCCATTTAGCAATTCTTAACAGTAACAAGGAATAACTGATTACAGAAATTCAGTTTAAATATTTCAATAAATGGCTTGAGAGATTTTGCTACATTTGTTTATTATTTGATATACATTTTATTTTGTTTTGGGAGAAGTGTAATACACACACACAACAGTATCTGAACTTTGTGTTTTATTTTTGATAGTATCGAGCCAAAGTACTGACTCTCATTTCAATAACGGATCTGCAGGCATTTGCAAGGCACAGTCATTAGCTTATCTTTAAGTAAATATTTTGATTGTCAGACAGCTCGTTGCAAACAAGGTTCTTTTCCAAACACTCACTTCGGATGCATCCAAGCCCACTTGCACATCATTTATTTAATAATCTGTATCTGTGCTAAAATATAAAATCATCCTAAGGAAGTTGAAGTACAGCAAAAATCATGTTTTGCGGGCTTTTCATTTAAAAAAGCTCCAGAGCATGTCAGACCTGGTTGTCTTTCAGTTCTATGGTCTTCACTGTGCTACATTACCATAAAGCTTAGGAAATGAGCTATTACACACCATCATCCCTCCTAACCGCTATCACAGAAAATCACACTCACAAAACAGCATTAATTGTCAGAATTAGCAACCATTTAAAAGGCAGCTGTTCTTTCACTCTTAAATAGGCTCCAAATTTCAGATCTTCTCCCTGTATTGGCCGCTCGATCTATTGCTCGTACACACACGCACACGCATACATGCACACACAAAGGATCCTTAGTCAAATTTTTAAACATTATCTATATTCAAAAAACCCAAGAAAATACTGTTTATTAAGCAACATTTTTCACCCCAGTACTTGCCATCATCGTTACAATCGGCTGGAAAGCTTCCAACCTGCGCGGAAGCACTTTTCAAAGCTCCAGGTGGAAAGGCTCTGTTTTGTGTGGGTTGGGGGGAAAAAAAGAGCAGTATCTCTTTAAGAGTCAACAGTAAATTAACTTGCCCAAAAGAGTGAAATAATTAGCAGTTAGTAGCTTATTAAAAGGATGGCAAAGGCCAAGCTGCCATCTGGGATCTCCAGTTTCTTGTGATTGTTATTATGTCAAGATGTGCAAGTTGCATTAGGTTTCATGTCACCACGCCTGCCCTTGCTTTACATGTAAATTTTAATGAAAGATGCGGCACTTTAAAATCAGACGTCCATCAGAAAGTGTTATTAGTCTGGCTTTTTATAAAGCATATGGTCTTTTCCACCTCTGCTATTCTACTTACCCCTAAATGCCTTAGGAAAAAAGAGAAAAATGCAATGATATCAATTAGATATTCTCTTTGTGCAGAGGGAAACCTGAGCTTCATCAAAACCAGGGCAAAGCCACCTCACAGGAGGACAACATTTTAGCGTCTATTTACATACAGTGAAAAACCACAAAGCCCCTGTCTCTCCAAGGTTAATCCTTCTTAATGAAAGTTAAAGCAATCTAGAGCCTGCCTACTGATTATTACATGGATAAACAGTTTTAGAGGGATTGGGGAGAATAAACATTTATTAAAAATGGCAAAAAAATTTTAATAAATCAATAAAGAAAAAAGAAAAAAAAAGAAATAGCAGAGAGTGTCACAACAGAACCTTATAGGGTGATGGGCACATTCTGTATCTTCATCTGGATGCTATTTACATGGGTGTATCTAGGTTACAAAATATTTAAGCTGCACGCTTAAGAGCATGCATTTGATACACTTTACACTGTGTATGGTATCTCCCAATAAACAAATAAATAATGAACAAATGAAAAATTCCCTCCATGTTCACACACAAAACATATTCTTTTTTCTGATTCTGAGAATTTAAAGGGTAGATGATTTGACTAACTGAATAATCACCTAACAGTTTCCCTTTAAACAAAAAAATTAAAACTGCATAGATATTAATATGTTAAAAACAGAATGTATTTAAGACTTTTAATGTTAAGAGAGGTAGTAGTTACATTTGAAAGCCATTTTCAAACTCCTCTTGACTGGCAAGGTGCCAGAGGGCTGGGTCCACGTCCACTCAGTCAGCCCTGTGTATGGAGCACCTAGCACATTGTTGGCTCTCCATCAATATTTGTTGAATGCCAAATAAACCTTTCCAATGTTAAAGCGGAGAATCTGCTGAATTCTGATACATATCACCCTGTAACCTATTATGTTCAGTACACCTACAAATGGAAGCTGCATATAAGAACATAATACACCAGTGTAAACCTATTAATATTATATGTATTTGGACAAACTCTACCTATACCCAGATATACAGATACTACCCTGCACACCCAAGAAACGATCATGGCATACACAAAGCTAAGCACACAAAGAAATGACTTTGCTTGTTCCCTTTGAAATATCTTTCCATCGGAATCCTCTTTTGAAATCTTTATAAACAAAATGTATCATAAAGATAATACAGTTTAATTCAAAACAATCTTTAACTGTAGGTGTTATCAAAGTTTATATGTGTATATATATAGATCTATGGTTGAAAACTGTATATCTTTTAAGATTAACCACCTAGACTTGATAAGCAAAGGTCTATACAAATAGATCACTATTCATATTTTAGAGGAGAAAGTGTTTAATGATACATATATACAGACATAAAATCTGTGAGTAATCAATAAATCCAAATTGATATTAAGGAGGAGGAAACAGACATGTTGCTTCAAAATCTGAGGAATAGTTTCTTTTAATGTATTGCCAATTGGAATTAAATTAAAATATTCCATTGATACATTGTACTTTTTATTAATAAATCTCCTGTTCACATTAGCACATTTTTAAATGCTCCAAAAAACAACTGTGCAAAAAAAGTCTTCAGTGTCCAATGAAAATTTCTAAACAGGAAAAAAAAACACCACTTTTCATATTTTTCAAGCACCATTTTAAAGACATCACTGCCAAAAACACCGAGCCGCTAAAATCAGGCAATTTACTTTTTATGTTTAAAATAAATCTATTTTCCCCCACAGACTTTCAAAACATTAGAAGAAAAAAATACATGGAAAACAGACTTCTTTAAAAAACAAAATGATTTTATATTCATTGTCAAGAGGACAAATCAGTGGTAGATGAGAAACAGATGAGACAAGAGATGAAATGTAATATTGCCCCTATTTTATTGTAATTAGATATTTATAGAGCACAGATGAGTTTATTTTCATAATTAGTAGCTGGCATTGCATTTACTAATTTGCATAAACAGTTGGCTATCAAGGCAGTAACTTATTTGCAGGGCTCTCAAGTCCTAGCAGGGACGAGACGGGGCTCAGCTCCTCAAATCAGCTTTCTTAATGTTATTACCAGCAAAATACAATCTACAGGAAATCATGTTCAAGCTCGTGTAGCTTGATTATCTCTTTCCAGTTTGGCCAACGGTGGTTAGTTCAGCATTAGAAGGCCAATGATGAAATCTACATGGGAAAAGTACATACAAATAAATCAAAAGGGGCCTCTGAATGCTAAAGGACTGGAATAGATTTTAGGGTCAACACTAACCCAGTAAATGAAGAGTTCTGTAGAGCAAAATGAGAAAGGAATTAAATGCCCCCCAGCCACCTTTACTGTTTAAAAATCATGCCCGTTCTCGGCACTTATTGAAGATGTCAGTTACACCTCTCTCCCTGGTCATTCTCAGCATTATCTACACCTCCCCACACTCGCCCACACCATTCCACAAAACCAACTTCACCCAACACGTGCACCAGGCTCTCTGGCAGCAGCCCCCAGGGTAAGGAGGATTCCTGGTACCCTGATTGCTGCTACAGGCAAAGAGAAAATTAATCAAGCACACTGTGGTGACTACCTCCTGCAATGGACTTCCAGTAAGAAATCTCGGAGGAATATTTTATTCCTTCTTCCTCCTCCAGCCAAAAGTCAAAATCTTGTGGCTCATGGACCAAATCATTTGGCATGTGTGCACATGCCTGTGTGTGTGCCTTCATACATATATACAGTGACAGAAAGATGCCATGAGCTGACATATTTACAAAATCCACTTCTAGCTTTTCTTGATGATCTGGTGATACAGGGCCTGCATTCCTGCATGGCAGCCATCAGCAGGAGTAGCGTGGAGGCTGCTGCCTTCGACAGGATCTGTGCTCTCCCGTGTGCCACGGTCCACACTATTACCTGTTGTTTCTCTTGCACCAGGGTGATTCTTACCCGCCCCCCACCCCGCCCCGATCTACTCCTTTAGGAAATCTATCAGGTCCCTGCAGCCTTTGGGGTCTGCAACCCCTGCTCCAAATTCAGTATCAAGGAGAAGTATTTGGTAACCTAACCCTGAATGGGCAATCCCCAAATGGACAAGAAAAAAGGGAAGGGAACCAAAACACACTCTCAACACTTAAACGGGGGCTGTCAAAATCAAGTCCAAAAAGCTGACCAGGGCAGGTTGCTGAAGAACTCCTCTGGTCAGCCACTTCCAGGTAAAGGCAGGCTTGTTTTGGGCCAAGTGCTGCCCTGTAGCCTCCTGAACGCCGTAGTTATTGTCATGGCCTAAACATCGTGCTCATTTTTGTAGATTTAGCTTCACAATTCTTTCCACTACGGGTTTATTGCCTCGTCACTCGGCTTTAAAAGAATGACAGAATCTGAGGCATAGTCTTTCTTTTCTCTGACAAGCTCCTAAGAATAAATCTAAGACCTTTCCCACTTTTATTCTGCTGTAATCTATAACCATCTCCCTCTGACACTTGCATTCACCGGGCCAAGAGAAGGCCTGGGTGAGGAGGGAGATGGAGCCGGGAACATCTGGTCTCGCTCATGACCCACGGGGGCTTCTCTGCTCGGGGGGTTGGGGTCGTGAGGGTAGCGATTAGGGGCTCAGGTTAGTAAGTAGAGTGACTCCATTAACAGCATCAGTGCTGAAAAATAAAACCCTGTCCTTCTCTCCCTCCCCCATATATCTAAAACCAATTGTGTGGTTCAGCTAAAACATTACTTAATTCTGTGAGCATTCATCAAGTACAGCTTTGGACCAAGCACAGAGCTGGTGCAGAGTGGGTGACAGAGAGGGCAAAGACACAGCCTGTGTCCTTGATGGGGGGGAAGGGAGGGTTGAAACTCATGAGTAAATGTGACTCAAGGCAGTTTGGCATAGGCACTTTGTAACAGAAGCACAAAGTGCCTGGCTGACCTAGGTGTCTTGGACCTTCAAGGATGGCAAGAGGGAGAAGGGCATTCAAGGATGTTCAAGAAAGAAGGTAGAGCTTGACAAAAGCCCAGAGGCAGGAGAATGCAATGTACATGTGGGCAGAGGGAGTTGGGACTTTCAGAGACTGCAGGGCTGGCTGGGTGATGGTGGGTAGGGGGCTACGGTATCGTAGAGAAGACAGCAGAGAAGGCACCTTGACAATTATACAAGGAGAATCATCCAAAGCTTTTGAAAAGATGAGCTACATGATCCGATTTAATTTTAATTTTGCTTTGTTTTCACTTTTAGGAAGATGACTGACAACAAGATAAGAAGGATTAGAGATTTCGAGTCCTTTCCACACGCAACACATTATGCTAGACAGATCAGGACATTAAGAAATAAATATGTTTGTCTTCAACATACTTGCAATCTGGTAGAGGGGAGTGGTCCAATTCCTAAATAACTTTAATATAAATTGTTAGAAAGGCACATGGAAGGAGAGCCCAACTCTGAGTGGTGAATTCAAAGATCACATCAAATGGGAAATGAAATCTATGTATGATTTCAGTGGGCAGGAAAAAAGGGAGTGGCTCCTAGAGAGGAGAGAAACAGAATAAGCAAAGGTAGGAGACAAAGTCTGGTGAGGTTATCTGGCACCCTGTTTGGCTGGAGCTAAGCCATTTTGCAGGGCCACACTGGGGAAGACTTTGAAAGTGAGATAGCTAATTCTGCACTCCATTTGGTGGGCAGCAGAGTTGGAGCAGTTCTCAATTACTGGACAGACTGGAAGAGAGTAGAGGCAGGGAGACTAGTTAGCATAGGGCAATAATCTAATGAGTGCTAACCAGGAACTGAATCAGGGTGTTGACAGTAGAGATGCAAGAGACATTTCAGAGGAGAATCTCAACAGCTCTCTCTACTGATTGCCTGAGAGTAGCAAGGTTCAGGAAGGAAAAGGAAAGTAATTCTTGGGTTTCAAGACTCAGTAATAAGGATAGAAATTCCATTAACAAAAATGGGGACACTGAAAAGGGCAGCTGGTTTGTGGACAGATGATATGAAGGTTGACTTTGGACAAACTGAGGTGACAGGAGCAGCGGGACATTTATATAGACATGTGTTACAGAGAATGCAGGGTGGCAGGCTGGAACTTGGGACAGGTGAGTGCCAGGGAGGTAGCCAGGAGACACAAACATGGAGGTCATCCCTGGACCCAAGAGAGACAGCATAGAGTAGTGGTTAGTGGCTCAGATGCTGGGTTTGATTCTCACTCAGTGGCCATCCAACCTATGTTATCTTTGAGCCTTATTATTCTTACCCATAAAACAAGGATAATGCCACTGCCCACATCAGATGAGCTGTGAGCATTAAGTGTGGCAAGGCACATAAAGCACATGGCATGATGGCTGGCAACCTGAACGTAGAAAGGACTGAACTGCTTCCAAGGCAACCATACATAACTTTTAAAAGACCCAGAAAAGCAGAAAACTCAAATGAGAGATGGCCAGTTCACAGACTAGTCATCAAATCAGCATTTTCCATAACTTGTCGGCCCCTTCTTTCTTCAACATCCTCATGCCAGAATTAACATTTCCTACGTCTGTTCTTTGCCAATCTTTGAAAGAAGAGACAGCACATAGATTCACTGAGATAGGGGCTGGAGAGTTAGGGAGGAAGAGAGGAAAATTGGATGCATATATGTATCTATAATTTATCAATTAACCTCTCTCTTCACTCCTCAACAGCTAATCCAATTTGAGCTGGCGAGCCGGGTTCTCCAGGCTCTGGTCTCTGACAGCTTTGATTCGGAATGGTTGAGTGAGCTGTGCTACCCAAAGGTGGGAAGCGCTGAAAGGCATGCCAGAGCATTGGCGTAAGCCCACCTGTTCAGCGTCCCTCCTTTTCCCTTCACACCTGGCAAAGGCCAGCTTTTTAAATCATCTTCCTCTTCCTCTTTACAGTGTAATGAATTTCCATTCATATGTTCTCCTACACCCTCCCAGGCCCACCCTTCTTAGCACATCACCCACAGTCAGAAAATCCCAACCCCCACAAATCAGGAAATACAACACAGAGGGCATTAAGGTCAATAAACAAATACCGCCCACATTCCATATTAAATAAAATTTTGGGCAATTTGCCAGTCCTCTCCCTTTCTCATCTGTCAACCTTCCCCCACCGATGTTATCCCCAAATTCAGTTATTCCAAGTAATAGCAACAACAGTACATCATTTCACACCTCTCCTGTTCCCTCAATACATTTACTGGGAGGGGATCTTAGAATACACTGCACTGAAGTAAAATGTATCTTCCCCATACTGCGTAACCGTGTTCAGAATCCCCTGCTCTGCTAGAAACAGTACAGCATCATGCATGAGGCCCATCCTCTTTCGGAGGAGGCAGGCCAACGCAGAAGCATCTCCAAACACCAAACATGAAGTGCACTGAAGGGAAATGAGAGCATTGGCTTTTTATTTATTTTTTAGTTGTTAAAAGCATTAAGTTATTAATAATCTGGACTGTATTCATCAGAATTGACAATCCCCTTGGATACATGAATATTTCAGAAGGCAGATTGAGAGTTATAATGATAAAAATAAAGCGGTCTCTACCTTTACTTCTACCTACAGAAATGAAGTGGAAGGTCCAGTTAAGCAGAGGAGGCATGGTGTCCACCACGGAGGCGGTGAGAGAGAGAGAAAGGAGAGTGAAACATCAGCACGCTGCAGACAGGCACAGAGATGTAACAAACGCAACAAAAACTCAAGACAGTCAGGGCAGTAGCATTGCAACATCCTCAGAGGGCAGCACAAAACAAACCCCAATGGGAAGCTTAAACAAGCAGTAAACCCTGTGACCAGCAAGGCTGCTTCCACCAGCTTCGTGTTTAAGCTTTGTCCCATTCGGTTCTTCTCTGTCCCATCCTTAGAAACATGACAGTCTGCATGCAAAAGCACTGCACAGCCACATGTATGTGAAACTGCACGCACATAACCCATCTAAAAATGGTTAGGGAAAGTCTTGGTTCTCCTGCATTTTCCCAACATTCATATGAGTCATGAGGCCCAACAGTGTAACATACATGTACAGGTGGTACACACACAACATTCATGAATATTTCCACACATATTTGTGGGCATCAAAAACAAATTTTTGAGATTCAGTAGGAGCCAGACAGAAGTCTCTTTCTTTCAAGTTGAAGAAATAAGGAGAAGGAAAGGGGGTATTGGTGAGAAGAAGAGTATTGGCTTTTTAGGGAACCATCAGGGCAAGGACAGACAGGGAGGTGGGAAATGGAAAAGAATGAGAGGAAGAGAAGTGTGGTCAAAGGACCTCCTTACGAACAGATTAAACTGCAAGTTGCAACTTAAAATATTAGTAGCGCTGGTCACCCAGAAGAATGCTGCATCCTTTCTTGAAATCACCTCTAAAAAGGAATTAACAACATCCGTGTCTGTCATTATTTCTTTTCCTTTTTCTGGAAGGTACCAGACTTATTTCCCTGGAGCATTGTTGTATCCGAATACTCTATACATGTACATGTCAGTCCTGGGTAAAGAATACAATATAGGTTCTCCAAATGCTTTTCAAATCCATGTTGGGAGTTAGCCTTCCAAAATACCTACACTGCTTCAGTATGTCTGAAATAAGCTAAATCAAGATCGAGGAAGTCCCCATCAGCCCATCCCATCAGCCTATCCCATCTGCCATACTCTGCTATGATGTCAGCCATGTGATGCACTCAGTCCTCCAAGCTGTAAAAGCTCTGAGAACTCCTGAGGGACAGCTGGGAGCTTAAGGCTCAAGGCTGTAGGAGGAGTCCTGTCATCATGGCCCTGAGGTCCTGCTCTTACTGGTGATACTTGTCACCACAGTTGAGCCTTCAAATTCTAGCAATCACAGAGCTCATTTCCTTCTACTTCACAGAGATGTGCTCCACTCTTTTAACCCACACGGACACTAGGTCCACATCAAGCACATCTCCTACTTCTATCTACCTCACAGTTACCTGCTGTTGGCACCTGGCTCACCTACAAGAAAAACAAAGGCTTCATCCCAGCCTCTTCCAGAGCCCCATCTACTGCTGGAGAACTCAACTGTCCTCCTCCCTACACTTATCTTCTTTGATGTCTGCTCTCTACCAAGCTTTCTCTCCACCGAAATTTCCTAAATCCACATCATGGACCTCGGCTCAGGTCTGGAGGATACACTATATTGGAAACATGGGCTTCCTTCCTCCTTACCCTGCCTTAACAATTCAGGATGCTCTAAAGTGCCCACCTCCACAGCTACCACAAACAAACTTCTTTCAGCACTGGATGGTTCCTCAGTCGATCGTATGTTCCTTTACAGCAAAAATGTCTGATGGACCCAGTGTCCACAGGAATAGGGGAGTCCCACCCTCCTCAAAAGATCAAGAAAAATCAAGAAAAACAGGAATATATGGGGGTACCCCTCCTTCCCCTTTTGTCTGGTCCTCCAAAAGAGGTGCTGAGTCCCTGTGTATTTTTAAAAGAGACAGACAAAAAAAATTGAAGTTCAGTCTTTTGGTGACAGGCCAAGGCAGGTAGCCCAATCTTGCAATCATCCCAAGGCTCAGAAGAAACACAATAGTAGCAATTGAACTGTGAAGGAAAAGACAATTTTAAGTAGGCTCAGCTCTCAAATCCTGATTTAGGCTGATAATGTGGAAAATTTTTATTTAGGAGAAAAAGGCTTCATTCACAGCCCACCCTGTGCTTAGCTGAGCTGAATTTCCTGCACAGTTCATTCCTTGCATATTTGAATATTTTAGGTTGCAGATGCTGAATTTACAGATCTTTATATGCAGTTTTCTTCAGGGTGTATAATGAGTTAGAATCCTGCCATGAGGACATTAGCATGTTCTTTAGGTGATTTTTTTTTTTTTTTTTGCTTTTATATAAAACCAAAAACAGTCCAAAACCCCCAAGGGCTTCCTTTGACCTTTGGAGGCCAGAACATCATTATGGGCAGTGGAACGGAGGGGAAGACAAAAAGCCAGCCTCCCCTCTGAAGGCAATTCAGGGAAGAGCCCAGCTCCTCTCCCCCAACCTGGGGCCCTGCACGGGGCCTGGGGAGGAGCAGGAGGAAGTTAACCGCTTGGTTGCTCTGAAATTAGCTTCATTCACCCCCATTATCGATGCTGTCATGCCTTGTTTCATGCTTCCCTCGCGGGTGTAGCCCAGCAGGGCCAGCGCCCAGGATGACAAATGGGGGTAGAGAATGGAGAAGCCGAGGGAACGCTGGGGGTGGGAAACCACGATGCATCAGGGAAGGTGCCCCCACCCACCCCACCCCAGAGCAGGGCGGCCCCACTGCCAGCCTGGCCCACAGCAAGAGAGGCAGGCAGCAAATAGCCCGCCGGGCAGACAGGGCACCCAGCGACCAGCCAGAGGCGCAGAGGCAAGCGATCTGGGCAGCTGCAGGGCCACGAGCACAAAGCACCTACCTTGTTCACTCATCATGAGGTGGGAGAGGCCTTGAGGAAGGAAAAGAGGGAGAGAGGGAGCGGGGAAGAAGGGAAAGGGAAAAAAAGAAAGAAGACAAAGTTAAAATCCCAAATGCAACACCATCTTCTCTTAATTCTTGAGAGGAAAAGCTAGTGGCAGGGGCCACACACATACTCACATACCCCCCACACACATGCTCAGGGGCATGCGACAAACACTGACACCCAGCCTTCCCACTGCAGGGCGGAAGGAAGCCTGGCTTTCCAGTTTTAAGGACAGACTTTTGTGTTGCTGAACTGCTCTGGGCCTAATACCGAGAACTTTCCAGGATTCTATGCAGTAAGTAGGCTCTGTGTTAGACGTATTAGAGATTAGGTCCCTGGGGAAGCAGATTCAAGATGACAGGCAAAGTAGGTTTCTTTCTTTTAAACTACTTATAATAGTATTAGCAATACATGGTCACTGTAGAACCTTGGAAAAACTCAGAAGAACAGTAAGAAAAAAATCAGTTGCAATCCCACCATCCAGAGGTTGTCATCTTTTTTCCTCCAAATATTTTTTTCCTCTTGATATTCTAAAATTGGATCATATTGAATATACCAAATAAGTTCCTGCTTGCAAGAGTTGCTCAGACAACCTGAAACTGATTCTCCTATCACCCTTCTCTTAGCCCAGTGCCAATACACCACTTCTCCACCACCATCTTTTCCTAGAAAGCCCCCCACACTTGACCAGACAGGCCTAGCCCAGGCTGAATGGGTTAAAGAAGGTACACAAAGTCCCAATAAACAAATAACAGAACTTCTAGATATGTTCTTATGAAAGGCAAACCAGGCTGTTAAGAGCTCCTTAGTTCAAGGAGACCCAAACCCTGATAAATCTATTAAGAGAAAAGATTTTCAACAAGTAACCAACTGTACCAGCTATTTGCTCTTATATTGCTTCCATTATTACTGGAGATACTTCACAAAATCCAGATCACCCTAGAGAACCTTTACTCAGGGCAAAATTCAGGGATATAGGGGATTAATAAAGGAGGAAAAAAACTCTGAAGTATGGAAATCTCTAAATGTTTTTGGAGATTACTAGAGATTTAGAAAAGTAATCAGAGGCAAAATATAGGTCAGGCAACTGACTTTTAAAAGATCAATGATATATTAAATACATAGATACATGCCATAAATGTCATGAAGTCTATTTTTTAAACAAATTTTATTAAACTATAATCATATTTTAAATACAAAATCCTAGTGTCCATTGCTCTAGGACCAGGACTAATACTCGTGGAAGAATGAAATCATGTCAAAACCAGTATTTCTCATGATTTATTTAAAAAATTAATTTTTGGTCCTTTTTGGAGAGTAGGGAGAGAGAAGAAAGGGCCCTAGATTTGGCTGAGAGGAATCGTCACAGAAATAACTATTCCTAAAATGCCTGATATTTCTGGACTGAGCAATGGCTTTCGACATTCCAGTCAAGAGCAAGAAGGGGAGGGGATGTGGGACAGAGAGAGAGGGTATGTGGAAAGAACAGGAACAGATGTGCGAATTCAGTAGGCAACAGGAGTGTTGTCAGCTTTAAGAGTCAAACAGAGAGTTAAAAAAAGAAAGAGCAAACACCGGAAATTAAAGATGTTTGGCAGCGGTAAGACAGACTGAGTAGGAAAGACATGAAGCACCTTTATTTGACCCAAATAAATGTTTTTAAAATTTACCAAAGGAAGAGTGAGCAGGACATTTGGTAGTAAGAGGGGATTCAAGCCCTGGAGAAAGCTCTACAGTTGGGCTTTATCTTATGTGCTTCCCAAAGTGCATTTCACTGCTGACCTACATCAACCACCTGGGGGTGCTAATTAAAAATGAAGATCTGGGCCCCAACTCCTGACCTAATGAATTAGGATCTTGGGGAGCAGTTAAGGCAAGATCTGAATTTTAAACAAGTTGCCCAAGTGATTGATTCCCATGCTCACTGGAACTTGAGAGCTACCCCTTCAGAGTGGCAAATAAATCAAATTTTGGTAAATTAAATTGTATGATAAATGCACTACATTTATCATTGGATAAATTGGAGGAATTGGATATTTAATGAAACTGCAGTGGATCCTTTTGTAAAGGGAAGAACCCTTTTAAAATGCAAATAACTTACCAACTGTGTTTTTAAAATTCAAAAACGTACTTATCAGGTTTTATTAAAGCTACATATATAGTTGCAGTATTGGCACTCAAAATGTTCATATTCTTCAACTTATAAAAACCTTAAATAGGAATATTAGGCCAGGAATGCAGATCTGAAATCCTGATGTCAAAACTTTAGTTTTGCAGGCAATAAAGCAAAATGGACATGAAAAAGTGTAATGGGAAAAGGATGAGGGAGAGAAGAAACTCTAGCCATAATATGATTTGAGTTTCATTTTGCTTTTTGAGGAGGGAATTTTATTCCACTTTGAAAAGCTTTTACATCAGTATCTTGTACAAACCTATTCCAGAGCTTGCAGAGTTAAAAACTGGAAACCAAGAATTGCATCGTGTCCAGGTCTATTCTGAAATTCTGTTTCTCCCTCCTTCCACCTCAAAACACTCCTACTTGCTGCTAAAAATCTCAGGCCCCACAATGGTGAATGAAAGAACCAAAAATTCAAATACCCACTATATGCAAAGACTGGATAAGGTAGTTGGGAGATAAATGAGTATGGTACCTTGTTCCTGACCTCTAGGAGGTCTAGCTGGGAAGGTTTGTGTGTTTTTATTTACACAAACACATATATGACATATATACTGATACCTGACAGTGAAGCATAGGGGTTAAGATCAAGGACTTCAGAGTCAATTTGACCTGTATCTCTGCTACTATCTAGCTTGTGACCCAAGGAAAGTCAATAAACACCCCTTTGCCTTGATTTTCTTATGTTTAAAATTGGGACGGGGTGCTAATCATGCCTACTTAATAGGTTGGTTTGAGGATTAAATGAATTAATAAATGTAAATCTGTGCCTGCACATGGTAAGAGCTATTAATATATAAGGGTTATTTTTATTTTTATGTTATGAAAATATACTGATGTGTCAGGCAACACCTATTACAGTGCCTGACACACAACAGGTGCTCAGTATGTGTGTGATGATTAAATGAGGAATGAATGGGCAATTGCTGAGTGTCACATGATGAATTCAGATGATAAAGCCAGTAGGGAATGTGAGGAGGGTCCTGGGTGCTCAGAAAAGGTTTCTGGAGGACAGAGGGATCTGAAACAGGCCTTGGAAGATGGTTTAGGATTTAGATGGAGGACATTTCAGGGAGCACCATAGGCTCCCAAGACCACAGAGTACATTTGTAAGGACTCTTCAGTTCAGCTTTTCAGAAGTTATTGGGACACCGCCAGGCACACGGTAGGTATGTCATACCATGCTATACAAATAAAGGGATGAATACATAGAAGTTCATATAAAGAAAAAAATGTAAGATTATCCTAAGAATCAGAGCATGAAGGCCTTGAGATTCAAGGCTAAGAAAAGTGAACTTGATCTTGCAGCTGATGTGAAACATTGAGGGTCTGTGAGCAGGAGAAGGACTCAAGGAAAATGATAGAGGAAGATTATTTTTGCAACACAGTGAACAGGATGGATTAGAGGGAAAGAGATGGAGGCAGAGAGATCAGTCCCAGGCAAAGGGCCTAAATCAGTATCATGGCCGTGGGAAGGAAATGGGGAAAAAGGATTTTTTTTAACAGGCTTTAGTGATGGATGAAATGCTTCAGGAGAGGGGTGGATGGCAAGACTCAGGGAGCAATGTCAGAAACAGGAGGATAGGATGGGGAGATGGATTTGGGGTGAGGGGATAATGAGTTCTGTTTGAGACAGGATGAGTTGAAGAGAAAGACGAATCTCTCAAACAAAAACATCCAGTGCACATTTAGCGAGGTAGGACTATGATTGGAAAGAGAGTCTGGGCAAATATAAGGGGCTTATCACTTCCCCTTCATGCAAGAGAGGGGCAGGGCTTGTGTAAGTGAATGATGCCCAGAGGGCAAAAAGGGTTGGAGCCCTGGGTCTTAACCCGGGATGGGTGGGGAGAAATTGAGATATCCTGAAGGTTTCTTTTTTTTCCCCAAGCATATTCAACATTAAATATAAAAAATATTTTATATTCAAAAAGGAGAAAGAAATTAGATGGCTTTCCAACATAAATTATAGAAAATAATGCTCAAAAATTCTTAACCGAGGATATAATTAGCAAGGAAGAAAATAGAATCTACGCTGGGTGTGTGTTCTGTGCATGGTTGACAAGGAAGGGGTTAAAATGAAGATGGGCCTGCTGACCAACCTGGGAAGCAGAGGGTGGAAATACATGCACATTGCCTGCCGGGGGACCTGCACCCTGGCTGGGTTTGGAGTTTGGCACGTATCCTGAGCCCTACGTTTCAGGTCTGTCGAAAGAAAAGGCATGGGCTCCACAGGGGCTCATAGAAGCAAAGGGGACCACACCTTTCCAGAACAATCTCACTACAGCCTCTGGCTTTGAACAGATCCTCCACTGTGACTCCAAAGCCTAAGGGTGGGTAGGGAACAGGGGATGGGCTGGGATGACCCTCTGACAGGCAGGAAACCAATGTAGAATTCTTATGGAACTGCAATGCCTTTAAAAAAAAATAAATACAGAAAACAAAATAAGAAAGCAACCAAAGTGTCCCCTATCTGATGTCATGCCCTAACAAAGCTCTACCCCAGCTGGATCTGGGCACAATTCTGAATCCCAAAAAGATATCCGGTACTTTTGTCCCTTCTGCCTCCCTCTTTCTGGAGCTATATTCCACCCTTCTTGTGTCTACTGGTGATGCACAGGTTCTCAGGGTACATACAGGAACACGAGGAGAAAAAGACTGCCAGTAGATCAGACAAACAAAGTTGAAACTGCCTTAGAACAGACTGCAAATCATATGTAAATGATATGCAAAATATACGTATGGCCCTCTAAACTATATTACACCCTTTGGGAAAATCCCCATGGAGATAGCTGCTTTTGCAGCTCAGGAAAATGGAAATGGCTATGAAAGCAAAGGCATTTGTAAGCGGCTGTGGCCATCATGAAGCCTGTCATGAGAATGACTAATACGGAGAACAGAAACCATTTACTGAAACAGGCAAGAGGAAGATGTAATGTTCGGGAACCAGGCCAGAAGTTGAAGGCCTCCATCATTTAAGCTAATACTGTGTCCCCCTCAAACCTGTGATATCCCACCCACCTCAGATGGTTTCCAAATCCATCCTTCTTTCCTTTACCCCAGTTGGGTAATTAGGAAAAGGATTTCAGGGAAGGAAGGAAGTCACTCATTGCTGGGGGGTGGGGGGGATGGAATTCAGAAAAAGAAAAAAATAAAAAACCAAGTTATCTCTGCCAAGACCTTTATTTCGTTCATTCTGAGGGTAACTTTTACCCCAGTGAAAAAATCTACATATATCATTTTTCTTCCATACTGAAGTAGCGAAATTAAATGTCACTAATTGCTACAAGTGCCAAGTACCAATGTTGAATTCTTATGAAACTACAAGGACTTTTTAAAAGAGTAATTACATAAAATCAGAAGGTAATGGAAACATTCACCTGATGTTTCCGAAAGAACTCAGGAGACTGTGAAGGTGAGAGGGGGTAGGGCCCAACGAACAGAGATACCCAAAGTGCCTGCATGGTGACCAGGAATTTGGGAAAGAAAAGAAGAAAGAATTTCATATCCAGATTTGCATTTTAAAGAGGGAAGTGGCTTCATAACCCCCAAAAAATGACCTGGAAAAGGAGGAATTTCATGTTGTAATAGAAATATACATCTTAGCACTTTGTACCTAAAAGATGAAATTCAGTAAACTTGGTAAAAAGGTAATTATATTAATAATAATAGCTAATATTTGTTGGCTGTTTATCACAGACAAGGTGTGGCTATGTGTTATCTCATGCAATATAAACTCCATGGGAATGGCATTGCTATAATTGCAATTTTATAGGTGAGGAAACCAAGACTGAGAGTCAAAGTCACACAGTACCTAGGAAGGGGTGAAGTGAGGACTCTAAGCCAGCAGGTGGCCTTTCCAGCCTGTGACAGTAACCGCGACACTAGCTACCTCTCTAATTCAGCGCTGGTAGAGATGGGGAAGCAGAACATAGTGGCTAGACATCAAAGCCCTTCGACGTGGCCGTCTTCTCCTCCGCCTCAAGCCCATCAACAGATTCCAGTAAAGCATGAAATCCTTCCTTTCTCAAATCATTTCTTGGCATTATTAAGCCATTTCCTTCTTTAAAATGCAAATCTCAGACTCCTCAGTCCTTGACACTGTCACGTGCAAGATCGTCGGGACAGCCAAGCTAAAGGTCTCTCCAAGAGAGGTTCACTCTCCAGGGGGGTGTCTTACAGCAGAGCCTAGGCCCGTTCCAGATTTTGATCAATGACTTGACTGAGGACATACATAGCATGCTGTCTGGATGTTGTGATGACCTAAACCTGAGAAGAATAGCTAATTTGTTAGATATTAGAAACAGGGTAACAAAAGGATAGGCATAGAAAAAAGTGAAATTTAATTTTAAGGGACAAATATAAATGCTGGCACTTAAGTACAATCTTCTACTCCTGACCCCCTGGAATAAAAATGTTCAATAGTCTCACCTCTTCTTAGCACTGTCTGTACCAGACTTAGGGTTTTGGTTCAGAATATGATGCTGTGTATTAGGAAGGGCAGTAATCAGGTGGGCTGTGTCCAAAGGAGAATAGCCAGGATGATGAGCGCTCCAAAGTCATGTCCACGTGCAGAACAGCTGCAGGAACTGATATGTGCAGCCCAAACAAGACAGGGCTAGGTAAGGACACGAAAGCTGCCTTCAAGCATTTTTAAAGTTGCACACGCAAAATAAAGGAGCAAACACATTCAGCACGAACAGAGGCTGCATGATAAGGGAAATTTTACTTGCCAGAAATGCCATAGAAGAGAATCCGAGTAGGGGGTTTAGGAGATAACTACCAAAAATCCCTCCTAACTCTAACACTCTTTGTCTCTACGATTTCAGGTCTCTCCAAAGAGGCCAAGCAACATATTAGGTTGAACCACATAAAACTGCTGCTATTTGACTGGTTTTGACCTATAAAAATGGCAGTTTCCAGTGGTTGAAACTAATACCTTGAGAACACTACCCATAATCAGAGTGGTGCGCTTCAAGGACAACCTACCACTACAACTGAGCTATATAAAGCTTCAAATAATCACCTGACAGTAGTCATGAGCTAACACTCCGGATGATCAACTGTTTACATACATGATTTTGGCTTTTCCACAAGCTTTTCACAGAACTGAGAATGTACTGAATAAACTGATGATGATGATGGTTTGCACAGACACAGAAGAGAAGGGAGCCTGTTGATAAGTCTCCAAGATAGGGGCCACCTGGGCCTCTCGGTTTTGCCCTCCCATGATGCCACCACGTTCAATCCTCATCAACGAGCCCTTTTAGGATGTAACCATGCCAGCCCAGTCACAGTGTGCCTCTAGACCCACTGTGTTCTTACAGCATGGCAGCAGGACTGAACAGAAAGGCTTTCTCAATTGTGCCCATGAATCACCAACAGCTTCTGCATGTCCTAGCCACTGGGTAGAAGGAAGAATGTCTACAGCACATTCCTAATCTGTTCTGCATTAGTGGGGAAGGTGTGGTTGAGGTTTCCTCATGCATGAATGCCATGGAAGGCAGAGAGATGAAGGAGTCATGCCAGTCACTCCAAGGGCTAAAGGATCAACAACAATGACTTTTAGAAAAAACTCATCCCAAAGGAGAAGTTTTTGCTCTCCAGCTGTCATGGACGTCTCTACATTAGTTCTTCGTTCATGAATGACATGAAGCTGGAAGGGACAGCCTATGTGCTAGATTTCAAAAGAAATGTGCCCAAATATATCATGGCATGTTAAACTTTAAAAATCCAAAGCTGGATTTAACAAAATCAAAGAATGGTTCCAAGCTTAAGTCAAATAAACCAAATGGACAAGCCCAGGAAGGGGAGAGGAATGGCTTAGCATCAGTGCCCACAAAAAATAGTCTAAGTTTTCATTAAGTTCAATTTAATACTACAGTCATTTAAAAAAAGAAGGCTAAGGTATTTGGTGCTGCCATTAATAGATGTAAACTCTAGGAAAAAGGAGCCCTGGGACCACTCTATAATGAACTGATCCCAATCATGTCCATAATACTATATGCAGTGGGAACATCCTTCTTTGGAAAGGATGCAGGAAAAAAAAAAAAAGTCATTTTTCAGAGACCTGGATGAAAGAATTTAAAACCCTTGTAAGAGAATGCCCAAAGAAACTGGAGATGTTTTAGCCTTTAGCAAAGAAAATCCTTAAAGACAAAAGCCCTGTCTTCAAACACTGGGAGTGTAATTAGATCTATTCTGTGTGTCTCCAAAGGCTGGAAGCCATACAGGTGGTGAAAGCTACGGCAAGTGAGCATAGAAAGAGCTTTCAAACATTCAGTGCTGTGAGCATGGAATGGAAAGGCTCAAGGAGCAATGAGTTGCTTCTCGCTGAAGGAGTTCAAGCCACGTCTGAATAAACTTTTACAGAAGAGATTCAAAAATTAGGTGCAGAGAGAGCCTTGACAATCTGTTGGGTCCCTTCCATTCCTGAAATGCTGATTCTAACAAAGTTCTATCAGCACAATGTGGTAGGCAGTGGGGATGCAGGCATGGGTAAGTCTCTGTTCTCAGAGAGTAAGACGCTGCCAGCCTTTGAAGAGCCCACAGTAGCAGATAAGGGAGCCAGATACACCGCTAACTATAGCGTATCATGATGATGGCTCTGCTAGCCCTGTGACCTAAATGCCTTGGAATTCAGACAAAGGAGGATCTTCTACCTCCCCTCACCCACTTCCCTTAATGTACCTGAGGCTATAATATAGTGGTTAAAAGTGAAGCTTTCGAGTCTCTTCACCTTCCAGATCACTTTCCTTTGAAACAGCAATTCTCAAACTTTGGTCAAATCCACACCACCTGGGAGAACTATCCTACTTTAAAGAGCCTGGCTCGCCTTCATTAGCTGTCCAGGTGATTCTGATGCTTACCAGAGTATGCAAACCACCACTCTCCACAGCCCAAAGCCTGGATGCAAAGCCCAGCTCTACCTCGGAACTAACTGGGACTTTGAGTAAGTTAACTTTTCTGTGCCTCCTTCCTGTAAAATATCTGCCACTCAGCTGAAAAATATATCTGTAAAATATCCAATCACATGCAACCACATATGGAATACACTTAGCACAGTTTCTGACACATAGGAAGGGCTCAAAAACTTGTAGTTATTGCTGTCATTATTTAGAGGACTGGTCTATCCAGGCTCTCTTCTCTGCTCCACCATCTGCCTCTTGCCAACACCATTTCTCTAATAAGCTGGCAGCACTGGGAGACAACCTGACCAGTCCATGCTCAGATGCCTCCCTACATGGTCACAGTCAGCTAAGCTACCCCACAAGGTGACCCACTATCCTGTACTCTCAGCTGTATTCCACCTCCTCACCCCAGCAAACTGACTAGCTTAGCCCTTACTAGACCTCCCCTAAGCAGGTATACAGACTGGGAGGGTCTCCAAGGCTCCCCCAAATGAGCTGTGTGACTCAGCTGACTTACATGGAAGTTCTATAGCCTCACTCCCCTCTCCGGTAAAGGTAAAGGGAGGGAATTGGTCTAGAATAGTTTCTCAATGGTCTCACCAATGGCATTTTGAGTAGCACAAAACTTTGAAGGAGGCTCCCCCACACTTCATGGCACATCTAGCACTCACTGCCCCTCAACATTGGAGCAACAAATAAACACCCACATATATTTGGCAGGGCAGGAGCAGTGCTATTTCATTGAGACTACAGCATATCTCTAATGATTTTTCCAGCTCTAACTCTGGCCTTGCCCTCTTGAATTGGGAAATAAAAGAAACCATATAACTAACACCCTAGCATGCCTGCCTGTCCAAGACAGTAAAGGAAGAGATTTTAAAAGTCTCTAGAAAAAGTACCGAGGCCCAGTGATCTTCCTTGAGTTAGCCAAAGCTGGAGGCAGGCTGGGAAGCAGCTCTTTACTCACACTTACTCATCAAGAACCACAGCTACGGGAGCCAAGGGGGTCTTCCCAGGCCCCAGCCGGGCAATTGGCTGGAAGTTGAGCACCATTAGCCCAGCGGAGGGCCCCCTTCCAATCCAATTATGCACAACAGAGGTGGATTTCCCTGCAGCCCACATCCCCCACTGAGCCGAGCCCAAGATGGGCACTGAATAAAGATTGGTTCAATTACCTTCTGTCTCAGGGCAAACCCCCATAAAAAGCAGACTTTCTTTCAGAGGGATGTGGGGTAAAACTAAGAGCTGAGTTCTGAGCATTATTTATTCATTCAGCAAGTATTGATTGCTTCCCTGCGATGTGCTGGCACTATGCTAGGCCGAGAGGACATGGTAGTGAACAGGAGTGTACCTTCTTGGAGCATACACTCAGGTAGAACTCTGAGGAGATATCTCCAGGCCTAGACATACCAGGGCTTAGCATCCTGCTTCACCACTTTTTACTGGGCGGCATCAGTGAGTTATCATCCTTGAGCCTCCGTTTGTTCAGGGGGTAAAATTGGCCAAAGAACAGAAC
Organism: Varecia variegata; assembly: GCA_028533085.1. Classification (NCBI taxonomy): domain Eukaryota; kingdom Metazoa; phylum Chordata; class Mammalia; order Primates; family Lemuridae; genus Varecia; species Varecia variegata. The sequence goes on from CM052442.1 coordinate 19,133,289, forward strand.
CCACCTCCTGAGAACATCAAATGAATGAAATAACGCATGCAAAACTTAACATTTCAGTGTCTGGCTCAAAATACAAGCTCAATAAATGTCAAGTGTTTTTGCTAATAAGGTAATAAGGGAGAAAAGCAAGTGGGACTATTGCCCAAAAGAATAGGAAAGAAAAGACAAAATATGTTGTAGATGCTACTGGAGTTGGGAGCTGTGAGTCTTTGGTAGGGGAGAAAGCATTCTCCTGGTTGCTACTCCCCAAGGTATCTCACAGTCAGATATCTAATCATACACCCTCAGAACAGAGGCAGCCTGACAGATCATCTGATTCAAACCCTTTGAGTTAAAGAAACCTGTTGCCCAGAAAAGTTACATGACTTGCCCAAGGACATGCAGCTCCCAGGAAAAGTGGCAGAACCACAGAGCAGAACCATACCTGCTTCTGACCTTGGGCAAAGGATGCCAAGGTTATTCATCTGTGAGCTGGTAGGTGCCTAGGACATGGCAGGTCCTCTGCAAATATTGATTCCCTTCGTCCCTTCTTACTGGTTCCTAGGCTCTGCTTGAGAGCAATGGTTGGGATCTAAGTTTGAGGGATCATTTAACTGGAAGAAAGGCGAGGAGGGAATGATGGGAGGGAATGTGTGACAGCTGAGAACAGCAGGTGCGTTTACAGAGGTTCTACAGCACAGCACTGGAGCACAGCTCTAGGCAATTAGAGACCAAGATACAGCTAAAAGTGGATTGGTTTTTAAAAAAAAAAAAACCTTCCTGAGCCTAAGTGTCTTCATCTACAAAATGGAAACAGGTGTTGAAAGGATCAGATGGGATAACTTATGATAATAGCTGTCTATAACATTGCTAAGGGTGCCAGGCACCCCTCTAAAGACGTCACATGCATGAGCTCACAATCATCAAAACAGCCCCATGAGGTAAATATTCTTATTGTCCCCATTTCGAAGAAAGTAGGGCCCACAAAGTTAAGGTAACTTGAACAGGTCGCAGTGCTGTGATAGAGACAGCATGTCAACCCAGGCAGCTGGCTCTGAGTCTGTGCTCTAGCTCAGAGGTGGCAAACTTTTCCCATAAAGGGCCAGATGGTAATTATTTTAGGCTTTGGAGGCTGCAAAGTCTCTATCACAACTACCCAACTCTGCCTTTGCCACTTAAAAGCAGCCATAGACAATACATACAGGAATGGGCGTGGCTGTGTCCAAAAAAACTTTGTTTATAAACACAAATGCAAATTTCATAAAATTTTTGTGTTACAAATAGTTCTTCTTTTGTTTTCAACCATTTAAAAATGTAAGAACCGTTCTTAGCTCAAAGGTCATACAAAACCAGGCAGCGGGCTGAATTTGGTGCTCAAGCTGTAGTTTGCCAAACCTTGCTCTATCCTATGCTATCTCGCCTCCCAGTGTGTGCACTTTTATATAGAAAGCACCTGAACTATGACCAGTACAGACTCAGTGGTCAATAAATATTCATCCTCCCTCTTCCTCCTACCAACCAAATCGAGCAGGTATCTTGTGCTGTGCCCGGCATGAGAGAGGAGGACTAGGGCCTTAGCAAGGTGAACTGCAACTTCCTCGGTAAAGACTGCCCTGTTGGCCCCATAGGGGAGGAGAGATTGGGACTCCGCGGTTTGCGTGTCTCAAACATGAATGTGTGTGCACCCAGAGGTCCTGACAAAATGCAGATTCTGATTCGGCAGGTCTGGCGCGAGGCCTGAGATTCTGTGGGTCCCGCAGGACACCCTGTGCGCAGCAAGCTTCTAGGGTGCGCACACACAAGCCAGACTCGCCAGGCACCGCCTCCTGACTTCGGGTTCAGAACGACGTCCCTCAGGCTGGACTGAACGACCCCCTGGAGACAGGGCAGGGCTCAGGACAAATAACGGGTCCTCTCCCCAAGGACAGCTCTGAGATGACTTCCACTGAAGGGGAAAGGCAGCAAGAGGCAGAGATCAAGACGGGGTAGAGGAAGGCTCCAGCGAAGGCGGCAGCTTCTTCAGCGACAGCAGACTGAGGCCTCCTCGGGGACCCGGCAGACAGGAGCCCCTCCCCGCCGCCTGCCCGCTGATGGACGGAAGCAAGAGGCCTATTTCCTCATTGGGCCTCCGAATAACTAGGGCACTTCCACAAGGTCACAGTTATTCATTTAAATTCCAGCTCTAATCAGCAGGCAGAGACTGAGAAATTATCCCTTCTGAGGAGAGAGGCTGTCATTGGAGCACCGTAAACAGCCCCTCCAGGCCGGAGGGAGAAGCAGTAGCTCTGGAAAAGGGGCCGGGGAGAGGTCTCCCACCCGCTGGCGGCACTGCTCCCCGCCCTCCAGATCCTTCCGCCACCCTTCCCGCTCGCTCCCCTCCACACCGCTTCCTGTTCCCTTGGCAAAGACTTCTGGAAGACGTGGGAGGCAGGGGAAGGTGGAGGGCTGAGGTCGGGGCAGACCTGTCTGCCCACCACAGCAGCCCAGGGAGACCAGGGATAAATCCCAATGCTCAGAAACGTGGGACAAGGCACCTGACAGGGGTCCCTTCCAGGCCACCGGTGGGCTACACGGCCGGGACAGGACGCGCTTTAAGCTCTGGCCTGTCTCGGGCCCCTACAGACCCTGTGTGCTGTCGGCCGCACGTTCTGGTCAATACAGATTTTCGAGGTTCTACCACGTTCCCTGCCCTGTGCAAAGACTCGGGAGAGCAAACACAGAAAGGCCACAGCTCTCTTGTGGAAAAGGCAGGGTTTAGAAGAACGAGAGTGCAGGCCCTGGAGGCAGGCAGATCCGAGATCCTGGCCTAGTCACTAGCAGGACGTGACCACAGGCCGTTGCTAAGCTGGCTGAGGCGCCTTTTCTCCCTCCGCAGTAGCGAGGGTGGACAGGCCCAGAAAGCTGCGCGGAGAGTTACACAGGGGAGTGTGTGGGCGGAGTCAGAGCTGAGCTCCGCCTTCCGGTTCAGGTCCGCACCGCAGGTGCTGCTTGCTGCTGCTGTTCCGAACTTACTTCCCAAAGGCTGGGCCGAGGGGCTGGGGAGTTTCCCGCCCATTTCCCCCGGGTGTGCAGGACTCCAAGTCTCCAGCCTGTCTCTGGGACCTTAAGAAGAGTAGCGCCCCCCAGGCCTCATCTCAGACTGTGTTTTACAATGGGGATACTTCTAACCCATCTCCTCCACATGTAAAATCAATCAATTAATCAATCGGCCCTTTATAGTCTTCCAGCAGCCTCTGGGTAAATAGTTACATTAGCTCATAAAATCCCCAATTTGTCTTCTGAGGGGAAGGAAAAAAAATCGGAGAACCACTAAAGGCTTCTTGTTTGAGACCCACAGTGCCGCTGGCTCCAGCTTGCCCGACCAGGGGCTCAGAGGGGCGGGAGGCCACCCACTGACCTCAGCCAGGGCCAGGCACATCCAGGGCCACGAGGGAAGGATCTAAACCAGTGATTTGCTTCGGGTGCAGAAACCACAAAAAGGCGGGGGGTTGGTGGGGCACCAGATTGGCAATCAGCCTTGAGCTTCCAGGGCAGAAGGAAGAGCAGGAGATCTGGAATTCACCTGGAATCCCGTCGTGGCCCTGCTACTCACCAGCTGGGTGGCCTCAGCACATCATTTAACCTCCCTGGGCCTCAACTTCCTCAGCAGTAAAATGGGGCTCAGGCTACAGACCTCAGAGGGTTACTAAGGGAACACCATAAGATAACAGCCGTGAAGTTGGAACGGTGCTCTGTCAGCTGGTTGTACTTGCTGTTGTCTGAGGGAGGGTCGCTCACAGACCTCCACCCCTTTGAATGAACGGAAGGAGGCCTACAGGTCCACTGTGTTTCTCTCCATCATCCTATTTCATCCAGGACCAATGTGGTGCTTCGTAAGAATCAGACAAAGGTGCCCCTCTGGTCAGCCCCCCGGGCGTGATCTCAGCAAGAGGAAGGCAGGCCGGATTTCCAACCCCCTCATCCCCTCGGCTGGGAGACCCTATGCAGGGCCTCCAAGAGGTGACCCTGGTCACATTCTACCATGAACCAGGAAGAGGAGGGGTTAAGCCAAGTGGCACTTTTACAAACAAAACTTGGGGTGTTGGGCTTACTCCTTCACCTCCCCAAGGCATCCTGGCAACCATCATCTCATCAAAGAGGCCTTCCCAGACCACCCTTTATAAATTAGGGACTTCTTACCCTGCTTCATTTTTCTCCACAGCAATTACCACCCACCACCAGATACTATCTATATATAATATAGACATATATACATAATATGTGTAGGTATATGTATATATTATGTATGTATATGTGTGTCTGTCTATACATGTGTGCATTTTAGTTCGTTGTCTGCCTCTGCCTAAAATAAAAAGTCCATAATGACAGGGACTGTCTTCTGTTTTATTCACTGTTTGATCCCCAGAGCCTAGAACAGTGCCTTGAACATAAATATTTGTTGAGTGAGTGATTGAACTAAAATATTATTAAGTAAAATTATAAATTTAATGGTATCTTTCTAGAAAATGCTGTCCTGTGTTTTGGTTCAAACACCAATTATTTCTCAAGTAAAGGGCCAGCAGAAAAAAACAGACAGGGAAACCCTCTACATTAGGTGGGGATAAATGTATTATTCTCTTATGTTGTGTAACACACACCCAATTAAAAAGCAATGATCAGAAGGACCCTACTTAAATCTGGTTGATTATTTTAGATAGTCAAGAACAATAAGGGATAAATTCATTTGAAAAGAAGTCTGCTGATAAAGAAAATGTCATATTACCTCTAAGCAAAAATAAACAAATAAGCAATGGTTCCATTAGGAAATACTTATGAGATCTTCAATTGTTGAGAATTTTCAGTGATGGGCCCCAGCATGTTCCCATGGAGTATGCATGGGTTTTAGGGTCAGAAAGCCTAAGTTTAAATCCCAGTGCTACAGCTGATAAACTCTATGATGATGGGAAAAACTACTTAATCCATGGAGGCCTAAGTTTCCTACACATTAAAATGGATATAACAATATCTATCTTGTATTGATGCCATCAGGATTAAATATTAAAAGGACTAAACAAGAAAACATGTAAAAATACCTAAGATGATGCTCCCTTCCTATTTGGTAGGGCTAATTATTCTTCTTAAATCCAAGTTCTAGCCAGCTTAGAATAGTGTCCAAACCATTTTAAATCTTCTGACATGTCTTAGCTATAAATGGTTATATCATTTCCTATGATCCTATATGTGTGATGTGTACATATGTGTCTTTACACACATGCTGCTTAAACTTAGGGCTCTGGATGAGTACGCATTTTAGAAAGAAATGCACAATTAATAATTGTGCATTATTAGGATGGTTCTTCTATTTTTCCATTGACAGAAACCATTCAAACCATTAAATCATTTTTTTTTTGTCACAGTGAGCATGTATTACTTACATAACCAGGAAAAATAAATATTGCTATTATCACGGTAGAAAAGAAAAGACATTTCTTAGAATAAAAAGAAAGAAAGCTTCCTTCACCCACATCATATTTTTCATGCTAAGTATGTCATATCTTCATCTTTTAAACACATAAAGCTGTAGAAAATAAGTAGATACATGGAAGACAAGGCAAAAATGCTCATTAAATTGGAAAATATATATCTAATAATATCTTTAAAAATATTTTCCAAAAAAATGCCCAGAAATATTAATCAGAAGTAAGTGATTGTATTAAGTATGAGAACCATATTCCTTTGGTTTTAAAATGGTTCTTCAAGACCAATACAAATCCATCAATTCAAGGCATTTCCTCTTCTAAACCTAAAATCAGTGAAAATGCAATATACTTAGATTTTTGTCTCTAAAGGTCTCATAGTCAAACCATGCACAATCTAGCAGAGAGGAAATTCCCACAGCAGCTGTGCAAACACAAAGACTCACCTGGACCTTGACTGACATCTGTGGCAGCATTTTCAAAGGGAGGGAAAGGGAGAGGAGAGGGAAGGGGAGAAAAAGGAAGAAGAGTGTTAGCAGCACACACACACACAAGGCAATGTGCACTTGCATGACTATCAAATTCATGCAAGCCCCCAAAGGTGCTCAGCTTCTGAACACTTAGTTCTACCTTCACCCAGGAACCACCCATGCAAGCCGAGGGACCAAGCCCCCTTTTCACTGTGCATGTAGCAAGAAAGGTGAGCTCCACATCTGTCCGGAAAGACATCATCCTGGAATCAGATAGGGCTCCAAAGAGCCAAGCAGACTGGAATCCTGCAAGAATATTGGTTAAAATATTCTGATTGATTTCTGCACACCGACACCAAAGCAAATCCTCCTCCTCCTCTTTAGATATCATACATTGGACACGAGGTTTCCCAGCAGAGAGAAAATTTAATAAGAAACCATTCCCTTGAGGAACAAAGAAAAGCAGGCATAAGAATTAAGAGCAAGTCGCAGCATCATTCACAACCTAGGACTGAAGGACACAAGATCACAAAATATTTACAATTCCCTCCCTCCCCGGGATGCCCAGTGACCATTCTTCATCACAGACAGCAGTGTGTGCGCATGAGATTGTGTGTGAGCAGATCATTCACCACGCCAATTGAAATCCTGCCTCCCCCTTTAATTTTTCTCCTTGCTTTTCACCCCATCACTAATGACAGAAATTGCCATTTGAAATCACTTTTGATAACTACAAATAAATACCCATCCCTGGAAAGGTTGACATTTGAATTAAGCCAATGAACTTTCCAAAAATGAAGAACGGTTCACTCCTATCAGCTCCACGGACAACACAATCTCCTCCTCCTACCCTGGGATGTAAAATTGAATCGTGCTGGGGAAGCAAAATCAAAAGTAGCCCAAGGCATTGTCAAAACCCAGACCCTGCCCGACAGGATATACTCCGGCAGAGAAGGAGCCAGGGGATGCTTCAGGAAACCGCTGACCATCCGCACAGTCTTGGATGACTCACTTGGACCCGCTGAATGTTGGATCTGGAGTACACATTAATTACCTAGTTTAATTCTTTCTTGTTAAGATGAAGGATGAAAGAGGTTGAGAGACTTATTCAAGGTCACACAGCTAGCTCAGGAACAGAGCCTAGAAAAGCTCCTCAATCTCTTGATTCCTACCTAGTTCAACATCCCTTCAACTGAAGCCTGGGTCCCTTGAGGGCATAGGGGACCTGAATTCAGTTTGCAGACTAAAGTGATAGCCCTGAAGCCATGGAGAAGTTGGGTGAGAGTCATGGGTCATGGTTTATCTTCTGTGCCTCTAATGTGCTGCCTGAACAAGATGGAGATTACTCTCCCATAATAAGACACCCACAATCAGATCTGCAAAGCACCGGTGAGTCCTTAGGGCCCTTGCCCTGGGACAATCCAGGTGCTGACCGACTGAGCGTGCTCCAGCACCCAGGAGGGGCACACCCACAACCACAGCTGAGCATTCCTCCAGCCCACACCCTGTATTTCCTAGAAGCTATATCTTCCCAAAGAGACTTCTAGAGAGTTCTGAATCATTCCTCAGCCACACCCCCTTTCAGGTTTTCTAGTGAGTTAGATTTAGGGATGAAGTGGCAGGAGGAAGAAAAGAGGCAAAATAGAAGAGGTGGGAAGGGAAAACAAGCTGCATAAATAACGAAGCAGCACATTCACCGTAACTGATGGATTGCCTGGAATAGCAGTCGTTAAAATACCCCTTAATTAAACAGGACATCAAACTATTTACATGTGCTGGAGTTCTATGGCAGGAGTGTCAACACTATTGTTCATACAAACACGCTCTTTGGGAACTCCAAGACCCGGGGAGACAGAATTCCTTGGAACCCCAAAGGTCTTTCAATATTGGTTACTTGGCCCATCTTAGGATTGTGACTACAGTCTAAAACTTTAGAGACAGACAGGCCTAGGTTCAAATCCCAAGCCGCTCTGTGGCCTTGGACCCATCATTGAATTTCTAAGAGTCATTTTCCTCAGCTATGAAATAGCAATAATAACAGAGCCTCCCTCCTGGGGGTGTTATGAGAATTAAACGAGATTAAATGCTTGTAAAGCACTTAACTTGGTACAAGGCAAACACTGCAGAAACGTTAGCTGCTTTGATTGTTATCACTTAGAATTACTACAGACAGAAGTACCAAAAAATATTCACCAGATGGCCCACTGGAAACACCAAGAGACCACGGGAATTAAGCCGGTGATTCTGGTTCAACTCTTTTACTTATGAATAAGGACATCTGCTCCAGCTCTCCCCTCCCTCCCCAACCCTCCCTGTGAAGTGGGGGCACAAGCAGAAGCAAGGGTCAAAAAAAAATGCATTCTTATTTCTTTTGTCTTCTCTCTTCAAGCCTCAATTTGGGATAGTTCTAGTCCTGTGCGTGAAAATACAGCATGTGTTCTTGTCAAAGAGGGGCAGCAATGCCACCAAGAAAAACCCACTTTAGCTGGGGATCAAGGTCCAAGCTCAGTTCCTCACTGTGGCACCAACCTGGAGGCAGTTCTGAGCATTATTCCAACTTTAGGCATAGACACAGGGTATCTCACCTGGCCCCTGCCCCAAGAAGCAGTGAGTGACCTAAATTTCTGGACTCAGTTCTGACCGACAGAATGAAATGCCAAAGGCAGGAGGTAGATGGGGGAGGGGATGGCTGGAGGGTGGGGATCAGATCCTTGGCAGCATCTATCTGCCACTACTCTCTGTCCAGCATCCTTTTCCTCCTCTTCTTGTAACAACCCCCAGTTGTCTTCTGAGGAGCCCCTTTCTCACCTTAATCCATGTGGCTTAGTAAAGGTGACCCCCGACTCCCACCTTAGCTCCAAAGTTAGTCATGTGAATCAGGCCAAGTCTATCTCCTGGACCCAATAATTGGCTCATAAACAGACATGTGACCCAAGCCCAACCAATGAGAGTCTTCCCAGGTAATTTTAATAGAATTATCAGGAGATGGGATGCTCTCCTTTCTCTGGAACTGCCAGATTCCATCTTTTTTATCATACGGAGATAGTCTACCTGAGACTGAGGCCAACATAGAAGAAAACAAGATTTCTTAGTATAATAAGGGAAATAAGGCAGACCTAGAGTCAAATCCCAGCTCTGCCCCTCTGTCCATAGGCAAGAACCTCAGCTTCTCTGAGCCTCAAATTTCTCAGGTATAGATGGAGATACTAATAGTATCTATCTCAGTGAGTTGTATCAATGGAGATAATTTATTCACCATTGAATACATATTGACTAAGCACCTATTAGAGGCCAGACCCTGCTTTAAGCATTGGGGGTGTAAGCAATGAAGGAAACAGACAACAATCAGGTTTTAGTGGAGATATAAATAATAAAAACACAGATACATAAAGTCAAATAGTGATTAGTACCATGATGAAAGGAAAAGTAGAGTAAGTGGCAGCAGAACGCCTCATTTTAGGTAGTTAAAAAAGGTCTTTCCGAGGAAGTAACATTTGAGCTGATACCTGAAGAAGGTGAGAAACACATATACCTGACAAAGACTGTTCAGGCAGGGGGATAGCAAAGGCAAAAGCTCTAGACAGGACCTGCTCAGTTAGTTATTTCCACTGCTGTGATAGAAGGACCAAGGACTAGCTCACATTACCTGGCACCTTCCCTCTCCCATCTTCCCAGCTCTGTCACTCATGCGCAGTCCTCAGCAGGTAATAGGTGCTCGAGAAATACTCAGGGGAAAAAAGACCCTAATGAAAACCAGTTCTGGCCACTTGTGGCCACCTCCCTTAGAATTGTTACACTCCAAGTGGAGAGAAAAACAGGAAAAAAAGGATTTAAAACCTGCCACCATCCTTCACCCACTCTCTTCAGCATCACAACCAGGGGAAGACGTAAATTAGGGCATTCCCACCTCCACTCAGAACCCCACAGACACTTATTGCATATTCAACAATAACCTTAGCCACAAGTGCATACACTCAGCATGGTTATTTTCAAGTTCAAAGGAAAGAATTCCCTGTAGTTTGGGGGGACCTGATTCTTCTAAACACAGTGGAGAAAAGAAAGGAAGCTCCATCTGCCCGTGCACTATAGAAGCAAGCTCAGCTGGGGGGCCTCCCACCTCACCCTTCATCTGGACTCTAGATCATCTCGAGAGCTAGGTGTCCAAGAGTCCCCCATGCCTCTTGAGGAGCTTTGGGGAGCAAGGGGAGGGCTACACAGCCAGCCTCCTGGAGGCAAGTCCCAGCCAAACCTTTGGGGACACCACCTGGTGAACTCTGCCTTGAGTCTGACCTATTTTCTGGGAGAGAAAATAGAATATAGATTTAAATGCAGTGGCGCTCTGGAAAACTACAGGCCCAGCAGTGTGAGAAAATAAAACAGCAGGAGGTAGCTGAGGAAGTGCTGGCACGGGTGAGGATGCCACCTCCCCTAGATCAATCTTATCTGGATGTCAACTGCCTTTTCTTCTGCAATGTGCCCCTACTTTTTGTCTATTCAAAATTGATATGTACACATATATGTACACATATGTATACACATATATATTTCCTCTGACCAGTCCTGGGGCCCAATGCTGCTCCCCCATACACAGACCCCAGCCTGTCTAACAGCAGCAACAACAGGCAGAGGGACCTCCAGGAACGACAGCCCCAGACATGGGGAGCAGCAAGGCAAGGAGTCAGAAACACCTGCAGCTGCGTCCCAAGTCTGCCTTCCATGACCACAGGAAGGGTTTTTGGTTTATTTTTATAATACTCTTATCCTCTCATATATGCAGGTAATAAAATTACCAGCTAACAATGACTGGGTGCTTTCTATGTGCTAGGCACTGTTCTAAGCTCCTCACACAACCCTATGGGGTAGGAACTATTACCATACCCATTTTACAGATAAGGAAACTGAGGCACAGGAAGCTTAGGTAACTGGCCCAAAGTCACACAGTCTGCATAGTCAGAGCCTGAATCCTGGCAGGCCAGCTGTGGATCCCCCGCTCCGTGTCAATTACCACGCTGGCAGCCTCACCCTATCAGAGGGTGAACGTGAGGGTAAAATGGGATAAAAGCAATACTGACTGTAACAAAGCTCACATTTATGGAGCATTCTCTGTGTGCCGGGCACCATGCCAAGTGCTTCGTCTTATTTAATCCTCTCTGCAACCCTAACAGGTAGGAACATTATTCATCCCATTTTACGGATAAGGAAACTAAGGCCCAGAGAGGATGCTCTATCATGATTTATTTCTCTAAGATAGTAGCACATCAGATAAGGGTCAAGCTATATTTCTGAATAGAAGAGAAAACCAGGACAGAAACCATCTGACCCACGGAACTAGAAATTAGGGATAAGAATATGGAGCATCTCACAGATGTGAGAAAAAGGCACTGCCCAGGGCCCAGGGAATGGGTCAAATGCAATATGACCTTGGGCCTGGACAACTGGAGACGCTGCTCTGGGCCATACGCTTTAGTAGGACCTGCTCTGTTCCTTCTGCAGACGCATCCCAGCTTAGGAACTAAAGATTCCACAAGGTCAAATGATGCTCCCACCCAGAGCCAGCAATGCCTTCACCCCTTTTAGAATATGCCCTGGTGCCAAGAATTCCTTGACCAAAATGCCCCAAATCCACAGTGACCTCCTCCTTGGGTCTATTCTCCCAAATCAGACCAACCCACTGGTGTGTGTACTCTAGTGTCAAAAAGTGGCCAAGGGGACACTGTTTGCAGGAGCTATGGACTTCTACAGTCTGGGGTGTCCACACAGATGTGTGCGAGGACCTTCCCGGTGCTGGAGGTGGAGAGAAAGGAGGCTTGCCCCAGGCCCCCAGATATCAGGGCAGGCAGGTCTTTAACTAGCTTTCCACTGAGGATTGCACTGAGCCATAACAGTAGAAGGGGGAAAAGGCAAAGATTGTGCTTCTACAACCGGCCATCCACTCCTGCCTTTGGGGATAAATAAGCACAAGGTTTTCCCTTCTCCAAGAACAAACACAGGCACATTTTTTTTTTTTTAAGTTAAGAGCTAAAGCAAACTTCCAGCAGCGAGGAGGCTGGGTTTCCTGCCTTCTAGGGCTCTTTCTGGCTCTCGGTGTCTGAGCTCTTCAAACACAGGAAGAGTTGTCACTACAAAAGGCTGGGTGGTGTTAGCTTTATCCCCGACATGAGGGTCCATTTATCTGCCTTGGTAGCGGACTTGAGCCCCAGAGTCCTGGTGCTGTTTGCTTTTGTTCTTTGATGCTAATAACTCCAGACTGCAAGATGAGGCAGCAGTAGCGGCTGTGTCCAGTGCCAGCTAGCCTGGGCAGGCAGTGGCCGGGAGCGGGGAAGGAAGAAAAGCAAGGAGGACCAAGGAGGGCATCCCTGTGGGCCAGATCACTGCTGTGCCCAAACACCTACAGGGTCTCTCCTACTTGCAGTGACTCTGGCTTGAGGACCCAGGGCTTGACTGACAGTTGGGAGAGGCAGTCTACTTGTTACAGATACAGTCTGATCAGTGCCTGCAGACAGCCTTTTTTTTTTTTTTCAATGCTTCAGGGGTTTTGAGTACAAACACAGGGGTTTGAATCCTGGCTTTGCCACTTGTTATTAAAAATATTTTTGGCCAGTTTCTTAGCTTCATGTCTCTCTTCTGCCATACGAGAATAATGGTAGTATAGCCAGTTTCACTAGAATCAGCTATGCATTCCTACAAGTCACTTCGCTATGCAAAATCACACAGTAAAAACCACAGGGCCTACAGGAAAAAAATGGAGGTGGAGTACAACACCCAAAAACATCAGTGACACAGAATAAAAGATAGGAACCAATTTTACACATGTTAAATAGTTAAGAAATAGGTAAGTATTACAATAAATATGGCACTTTAAAAAGACCTGAAGTTTGCTTGTGGAAGTCGGAAGCTTGTGAATTATTGTGAAGTGATGGAAGGAAGGTCACCTGGAATTGGATGGAAAGTTGAAACGCCAAGGTATGGAGCGGGACTCGTACACACACGGTGACTGAGGTGGTTAGTACAGTGTTGAGGTAAGTGCATTTTGTGAGTTTCTATGTATATTGGTTCAGCTGGCTGCAGTTTTCTGCCTTCACCTAGTGTTTCTTGTGTACAAAATCATGCATAATTAAAGGCAGAATTATTATGTTCAAACTGTTCCCTAATATATCAATCATATTAGAACAAATTTGCATTTTCAAAATAAGCATTATAACGGAACTGACTGTCCCTAATTTATATGACTTTTTTGAGAATTGAATGAAATGATCCATATAAAGTGTTTAGCACAATGCTGGGCACATAGTAAACATTTAAGAAACTTATTGAAATTATTAATATCTCTGCTGGTTTGTTGACACAGCAGAGATAACTTTAAAGTGACAAGTTGAAATTCTATTGACCTGTTTCAGCCTTACAAACAAAAGGCTTCGCCAGCCAAATAATACCTCCCAGCCTTAGGCCATGAGGTTGGCACCTGCAACATAGTCTCCCATACAACAGGACAAGGGCTTTGGAAAAGTCCTCATAGCAGATGGGCACTGCCAGGAAACAGGGCTTCTATGCCAGCCTCCTAGGTAAAGAAATGGATGCTATCCTTCCCAAATTGCGGCATGACCCACCAGAGAGAGGAATATACACCTGTATCTCAGAGAACACCAGAAAATTGAAAGAGAAACTGACCTAAATGAGACGATGTCCCATCATCTTCTAAGATAGAGAGGAATGTATCACGGGAGGGGAAAGAAATTCGTCAGTCCCTATGTTGGAAAATTCCCTAGACACAGACATCTTCAATTTCCCTGCTCCTTTATATAACACAGGGGTTAAGAGGCAGGTTCTGGGGTCAGGTAGACGTGGATGAAAATCCTGGCTCTTCCGCACATGTGAGATCTGGCATGTTAACTAACCTCTCTGAGCCCTCAGTTCCCCATCTATAAAATAGGGACAACCTACATACCTGGTAGGACTGATGTGAGGGTTATAAAGAGCCAATGTATGCAAAAGGACTGGGCAAGTCATCTGGCACAGAGGAAGTACTAATTGATGTTGGCAATCCTAACTGCTGTATTACTTGACCGCAGCCATTTCCTTGAGAAAGAGGATCTGCCCTCTTTCCAAGAATTCCTTACTTTATGGAAAGACTCCAGCTCCTCAGAGTTTATGCCAACTGTAACAATGTTCTGGGAGAAGAAGGTGGGTCTCCCAGGGTTTCAGTAGAGGTGAGTTCTGCAAAGTTTGCAATTCAGTACGAAAAAGAGCCTTGGAAGAGGAGGCATACTATAGCTCCTCTGCAGGGGGCGCTGTTACAGAGTGTGGGAAAGAGCCCTGGGTTTGGAATCAGAAGCCCCGGTGGTTTTTTTCCCCCCAGTTTTTTTTTTTTTAATTGTGGTAAAATATACATAAAACCAAATGTACCATCGTAGCCATCTTTAAGTGTACAGTTCACTGTTACTATGTTCATAATGTTGTGCAACCATCACCACCATCCATCTCCAGAACTATTTTTATCTTGCAAAACTGAAACTCTATACCCATTAAACACTAACGCCCCTCCCCGCCTCCCCACCACCATGGACCTACTTTCTGTCTCTGTGAATTTGACTACTCTAGGTACCCCATACATGTGGAATCAAACAGTGTTTGTCTTTTTGTGACTGGCTTGTTTCGTTCAGCATAACGTCCTCAAGGTTCATCCTTAAGGTTATAGCATGTACCAGAATTTCCCTTCCTTTTTAAGGCTGAATAATATTCCACCGTGTGTTTATCACACATTTCACGTACAGAAGCCCTGGTTTTGAGGCCTGACTTCCCAGCTTCATACCAGCTGCGGGACCTTAAGCAACGTAGCCTCCCCGAGCTTCATTTTCCATATCCCTAACTGCGGGAACAATGACACTCATGACATGACCAAGTTGCTCCGAGGCTTGAAGGAGACCATAAATGTGGAAGCGCTCTGTAAACAGCAAAGTGCTATGTCATTCATCTGTTCATGCCAGACGTATTGATCAAGCGGCCATTCCATACTAGCGATTATGCTAGGTTTTTGGTGTTAACAAAGAGGATTAAGTGGTATTCCTGTTCACAATGACATAATGAAAGAAATTTTAGAAACATGGCCCAGAAGACAGCTGCAGAGATCATTATCCACCATAATCCCTGTCATTTACTGAAGGCCTCCTATATGCCAGGCACCTGCAGCTGGTTTTGTACATATATGACCTCACTTAATCATACTGATGTAGATGCTTCTGTTACCCCACTTAACAGACAAGGAAATTAAGGCTCAGGGAAGTTAATGTCCCCATCTGCACTCAGCTCATAAATATTTAGCAGTAGCCAGGGTTTAAACTCAGATTTCTCTGATTTCAAAGTTCTTTTTCTTCCCACAGCAGCCTTCCTCCAACCCCAGTTATTTCTTCCCTCACTGGCCTAACCACCCAAATCTATCACCCTTTGGGACATGGGGCCAAATTTCAGGAGATTGGTGTGGGATTGCCAAGACCAGTGGAAAGCTGATGGAAACAGGTGATGGTGATTAAGTACTTCAGAGTGTAATCTACATCGTTGTGTCCACAATGTCTGCTGCTAGGTGGAATCTCAGGATCCGTATTTCAGAGAAAGGATTATAAATTGGGGTAACATATCCAAAACTGAATTCCATAAAAAATACAACATTCAGCAAGATGTGAACAGGTGTTCTTTGCAAAAACAGTAATCAAGTATCCCGAGACTTCAGAAAACCTCATCTATACTAAGCTACACAGTGAAGACTAAAAGGAGACATAGCCTATGGGGAAAATATATTTTTTGAACCACAGGACACTTTCCCCCCATAAAACATAGTAACATCTCACGGGATAAAGTTTGAGAAAGGCTGGCTTTGAGGTCCTCAGAAAAGCTGGGAAGCCTGATAGTTTACCGTAAGCCTTTCCCATCACCCTTTTTTGTTCCCATTGTGAGCCTTTTGTGCCTGGGTCAGTTCAAAATAACTGACATTTATTGGGCACTTACTACGTGCCAGACACTGACTTAGGCACTGGAGACTCAAAAAGACTGTCCTGCATGCAGCTGGGGGTCAATCTAATCCACCAAGCGAGTCCATAAACAGGGTGGGGTGGCCGCATGTGGCCTTCTATTATCGCACTTAGTGCTAATGGAGGATTTAGGATTGACAGAGAATGCTTCAAAGTCTTACTAAAGAAACCTTAAAGTGCCCCAGAGGATAGGCAGCAACAACTAAGCAGACAAAAGTCTTTTGTAAGAACATTTCACCATAACTGGCCAGTGGTCAGATTGACATCTCCAAGGCTTGGGCTCCCTGGGAGGCATGTAGAAAGCTTTGAGCTCAAAGGCCAACTTTGCTATTCATTACGGGACCTTGGATAAGTTACTTAAACGTCATCTGTAAACTGGGGATCATAACATCAATTTCAGAGTCGTCAGGAGTATCAAAAGAGGCAAATGCATACAAAATGCCTAATGACCTGCCTGGCACCATGCTAACACCCATTAGTTCCCTTTTTTTTTTTTGATTGGTGACATCCTGGAATATGGTGTTAAGAAAGAGTCTGAGGCAGCATGTGGGCTTGGGATAAAAAGAAGATCATGATTGATTAGCAGTGTCTGCTGTGGGCTTGAGAAGGAAGGGGTCACATACGGGCTCAAGTTAGCATTCAAATGAATGCTTCTCAAAGGGTCCTAGCCCTGCTGAATGAGTTTCCAGCGACCTAGAAACCCCAGGAGAAAGTCAGTAACCCTACTAGAAGGCTCTCTCACTTCTAAGCCCCTCGGCAGCTTTTCTGCTTTCCCTTATACCCTTCCTTTTCTTTCATTTTCAAAAAATGAGCAAGGTTGATTTCTTCCCCTTCGTAAAGTAAGGAGGAGTTGTAATAATCTGGACCTAAAAGAATCTTTTTTGCGTCTGAGAACCACACATATAGTCTACCAGTCAGTACCAGTTCTACTCTGAAAGGCTCAACAGGATTGTGCAGGCCCTTCCAGAGGGAGCTCAGAAACCCAGGCAAAGACACGCCGCTTCCAGGAACCACGGAGATCAGGTGAGAGGAGGGGGAGTCCCCGAAAAGAACTTCACATTTCACACATCAATAACATACTTTTTGAGTTATCATTAGAATTATTAATCTCCATTTTTATCTTGTGACTGCTATGGTACGACAATTAAAAATAGTGCAAAGACGGTAAAAACAAAACAGGGGAGTTGTTTACGTGACTTTCTGAGAGAATAGCGGAAAAGCAGAGAATTTCAGAAGTGGAAGAATCTTAGGATGTCAGGTAGGTCCATCCCTTCATTTTACAGGTTCATTCCTTTGACACATGCGTTGCACAGGACCCACGTCCCAGGGACTGTGCTAGGCACTGGGGTGAGGGCAGAGGAACAAGACAGACACAGGTCTTGCACTCTTGGAGCTTAGAGTCTAGCAGGGGAGATGGGTCACAAATAATCCAACAGGCGATTAGTTATTTATAATTGTGATCGGTGCCATAGAGTTCTACAGAATACTCTGAGGCACAGAAGAGGAAACACAGACCCAAGGGAGGGGAAATCATATGTCCACCCAGCTGGACAAGGTCAGAGCTGAAATCAGAATTCAGGTCATCTGCATCCCAGTTCGTTGTTTTTCTCACTGTGCCACGGCTGGGGCACCAGTATCCTGACAGGGGTCTGGGAGAAGACACAGCCTTAAGAGGACAGCTGTACGGTGGAAAGAAAAGCAAGTGGCCAAATTGCTGAAGCTTTTGTACAGGAACAGCAGTGTGAACTTAGAGACGTACTTGTAAGCCCAGACACGCATTTTAGCAGTGGGAAACGGTTTTAACCGTCTCACAGTGGGGTCCTAAACACTGGAGCCTTCAACAACCCGGACAACAGGCAGGAGGTCGGGGGGCCTCCCCGACAGGACTTAGAAAGGGCAGACAATGGGTGGTGTAGACCCACCACCCTGGCTGAGCTCTGCTCTATCTGCTGTACTTTGCTTTGGAATTAATCAAACAAATCCCTTGATAAATCTAAGGCCGTTATTAGACAACACTAATATCCCCCTTAGAGTAATCCAGACAAATACATTCAAAGAGAAGGGGGAGTCCCAAGTGGCTGGAAAACAGACTATTTTCCTGTTCTCACACATCCACACGCGAACGCGCACACGGGCACCGGCCCTCACCCCCCACCCCAGATGTCTGCTCCCAGCAGCACCCTCGGCTCCTGCCCTGATTGCTTCAGGCAAGGGGAACGAACCAAGGATGGGGGAAGGAGGCCTGGATTCCCTCCCCTCCCCAACTCTGCCACTGACCTAATTTTCCACAAGAGAGGATTTTTCCTTTTTGGTCCTACTTGTTTGTAAATCATGCTACCCCAGTGCACACACAGCTCAAGGCAGGCTGAGCTAGGATGCAGGGAGAAGGCAGGAGGCTTGGAACTGCGGCCCCAGGTGCCATTTCGTAGGGTCGCTGGGTCGGTGGAAATTCTCCTATTGGTTCAGAGGAGGGGTTGGGAAGTGGATGCTGAGAGGAGGAAGGGGTGCCATCCAGATTCTCCCAATTTTACATTCTGACTCTGCCCTTGGCTGAACAAGGCGGGGCTGTATATTCTAAAATGAGCCGACAGAGCTCAGCCACTAAGAAACCTTGAATAGGTTTCTTAATCCTTCCAGGTCACTGGTCTCTATAAACAACAGAAGAGGTTTGACGTTTTTGACTCCTTGAGTATATTTTGGACCTACCGAGAAACTATCTGGAAAGGGACTGACTTTAGGTGTAGGAAGAAAATGTGGTTTTTCAAACTGCAAAAATTGACCCGGAAAAAAAAAAATTAGACCTGTCAGGGGGAAAAAAAAAAACATGAAACAGAACTGATAGCAGCTAAAAATGCACATGGTAAAATTTGTTATTGACTAACATATAGAAGAAAGAATCAAGCATTCTTGACAAAATTTGATGCGAGAAAATTGGACGTAGTAGAAATAATGGCCACAAAAGAACATTCACCATAGTAGAAGCTATATAGGTACAATTTGATAGGCACACAAAAAATACCTGATCGATGAATCAAATCTTCATTATAGAATACACATGGAGCAGAATTGATCTCGTTAAAAATAATTCAGTAAAATAAAACTGAATTGGCAAAATAAGAAATGATTTAACTATGCTGAAGAGAAAATGGATTGAGGAATTATATGCCCCCTACACTTATTTGCTTCTGAAAAATATTTCCTTGCTAAAAATGTTCTAGACTTGTCTAATTCCGATTACACCAACACGGAGTTAAAAGGTCTCAGGGTCAAAACTGTGCAATCTAAACATCTTGATAAATGCTGAATAAAAATAAATTATATGATCTCAGAGGTCCCGTCCAGTTGCAACTCTCTTTCTGACAAAAGATCAGAATAAAAAGTGAATAAAATTATGCAAATACTTTACTCCTAGGAAGAATGTAGTATGGGAACTAGCGATCACCTGCAACAGTGGTCCTCAGATTAATAGAGTTTATTAACCTGTAACACATTTAAAGCAACATAAAGCAATTTTGGAAACTAACATAGGCTAACTATATTTTTATATTACCAAGAAAGAACAAAAAACAAAAACTGACACTTTATATTACCATATTTTCTTAAAAAAAAAAAAAGGTATATTAATACTCCCAAAATGAAAGGGCGTATCTCAGAATTTTTTAAAAAATTGAAT
This sequence comes from Varecia variegata, assembly GCA_028533085.1. Classification (NCBI taxonomy): domain Eukaryota; kingdom Metazoa; phylum Chordata; class Mammalia; order Primates; family Lemuridae; genus Varecia; species Varecia variegata. Next base: position 19,152,889 of record CM052442.1, read on the forward strand.
GTGACTTTACAAAAAAAATTTACTACATTATGTTTCCTTTTTCTTGCTTTCGGGCAGAATGGTAAGACTTCATTCTAGTCCCTTGTGTGTCTTTGTGCTACTGGGTGGAGGGTAAACTGGGGATTCTCTCTCTGCTTTAGACTCCCCATCTGTAAAATGGGAACAAAACGTAAAGCTATTTGCAGTGCCTGAAACATAGAAGTGGTCAGTAGATGTTAGCCTAAAACCAAAGAGCAGAAGCCATTTAGAATCAGGCTGATTCCCAGCCTCAGATTTTACCACTACTCCTCCATGCTGAGAATCCTTTAGATGTTCTGGAATATAAATGTCCCTGGCAACAACAGCTGAAGAGCAGAGATTGATCAGGGCAACCTCCTCTTCCTCTTCATGTACCAAGAATACACTGTGGCAGGTGGGAGGACCTCGGAGGGCAGGGCTGAGCCCCTGAGCAGCAGGAAGAAAGGGCAGCGATTTGGAAAGGCTCAGGCTGACTTCTGTGCTGTGGGTGGGAGCCACACGGCTCGGCTATTTGAGGAATAAGTTTCTCTAGGCTGGTGGCAAATGACACTCACTATGGCTTTCTTGTCCCAGCAGCCTTTCATTTTCACTTTCTCCACAAGAGAGCTTCCTTTAGCTGGAGATTCTACCCCAAATCCTCACTTCCAGGATTCTGGACTCTGTAGGGGGAGGTCCATGTGTATGTCCACTGTCAGACAAGATCAGCCGTCCTCATCTTATCACACTGAGAGCTTCTCTCTTTCCCCATCCCCAGACAGTGCTCCACCCATCCATCTATCCATCCATCCATCACTACCCATCAACCGTACTCCAAGCACACGCATGAAAGTGAAAGACATAGTTCCTGCCAAGGATATTAGACTAATCAATGTTGTCCTTCAGCCAAGCAAGCGACAACGAACACTACAGCCCCACTCCATCACTTGCTCCCTGTTCCTTCTCATCTTTGGATGTCACCTCCACAGAGAGACCTCCCTGACCACCTTTGTTTTCATTAGATCTCCCTTCACCCTGTTCTTTGCTTCTACTGCACTCACCACAAGTAATTATAAACTTATTGGTTTCTGTTTTCCATAGCAAAATCTCCACTCATTTGTAAGCTCATTGCAGACCATAGCTGCTTGGATCACCCCTGATTGCTCTTGGTAATCAATGTTCTTTTGAATCAATCAATTCTCCTTAGCCATGTATCTTTTCTCAGTGTGGTGTAGGGGAAGGGATGCTAGGCTGGGAGTTAGGATACTTGGGTTCTAGTCCCAGTCACCTAGCCACTTGCTAGCCGAGTGGCCCCTTGTAGGTCACATTACTTCTCTAGGTCACAGTTTCATAAAAGGAGGTTGAACTGTGATGCTCAAGAAGGCGGAGGGGTAATAAAATACATAAGTTTGGGGGATATGTACACTGAAACAATGTTCATTTGGCAATTCAATGCAAGTAAAAGATTTTCACCTAAGATTGACAAAAAGTCTCTTGGATAGTGGTGGACAATAGACCAACAAAAATAACAACAAAAATTACTTGCAAGGGTCATAGGTTTAAAAAGATGGTGAGAACATGGGATTCCAGCCTAAGCACTCCATGCTTCCAGATCCATTTCAATTATGGCCCGTGGGATGAAATAAGGCACTAGGGTAAAAAGTGGGAGTCCAGGACAGCTTGTGTGTTTCTGTCTGCAGAACGCATCTGAATCAGGGTCAGAGCTGAGCAAAATCAGTTATGTGCGAGAGAGGGAGAAGGTCAGAAGAAGACAGGCAGTGTCCCTGCATGCTATAGGCTCCCCAGTTGGTCCAACTGAGAACAGGGTTGGGTCCCTGAGGGCCACAGAAGCCTCTGTCGAATGCCAGATTGAACAGGGGGTAGCAGAGAGAGGCAAGAGCTCAAACTCCACATCGACCTCCCAGACTCTTGGCTTAGGCAGTTAGATTGCTTTCTCTCTTTAACCCCCATTTTCTCAACTATAAAACCAGGAAAACAACAACCTCCCTGGTAAGGGTGGTTGGGAGATTGAAAGGAAGTCACACGTCAATGTACTTAGGCCAGTCTTTGGCACATAATAAACGCTTCATGAAAATTAGTTAACCATCATTATTAAATTTACTCCATCAAAATAGATAACAAGTCGTAAGATTTCCATGAAATTAAAATGCATCATTGAGGCCTACTCAGGAGCATGATCAGAGCAGGGCATTAAACTCAACCTAAGTACTAAGTCTCTACCAGCTTCAGCCGGCAGGAGAGCCAGCCTGGAATTGTGAGTCCAGAAAAAGCCCTGGACCTCCTGTGACTCCTTGGAGTGTCTTAGTCACGCCTATGACCTTCAGAGCCTTTGCTCTGCCAGCCATGAAGAGGGACCCTAAACCCATAGAGACCATTGTTAAGCTACACACCTCCTTTCAGAGCATCCGTCACTTTATAATTGCTTGGTTAATTAAGCAGCATGATGTGCCCGGCCTGTTTGTCACTCTTACCCAGTGCTGCTTTTGGCGCACAGTGGGCCCGCGGTACATGTTCATCATTGTTGGAGGGGTGGAAAGAGCTACCTTTCTGATAACACCACAGGTTTCGGTAGGAAATTCACATGAGCATGCATGTCCACGGGGCTCCATTTCTCAGTTCTTGTTGCACGCCAGCTGGGCCCCTAACACCTCAATTTCTTCTGCTTAGAAAAACGAAGGCGTTCCCCCTCCTCCCTAGGCTCCCCATTCTGACTTACGCTAGATAAGCAACTTCAGATTGCTGAACAGCAACACACAACACAGCTGGGCGAAAATTCCTGTGTCCTGAAATTCCTGGAAAACTGATGCCGAGCAAGCATTCTGAGCACAGACTCAGCCCCCACTCCCAGCCCCGGAGAGTCAGAGACAGGAGGAGGGCAGCGAGCAGGCAACCAGAGTGGAGCCTCAATTTTCTTAAAGTATTTTGCTTTCCCTCCAAGCACCCCACCCCTGGGCAGAGACACGGAAACCACAAGTGAATTAATTACCAGCGCTTATATATTGCTAGCTGAGTAGGGCTTCCAGCACCTCTGGCGTGGGGCATCTTGCTCTTTCAGCCCGCAGGGACCACAGTTAGAGGAATATCTCCCCCCAGCCCCAGGAGACAGTGTGGGGCTTTGAGCTGAGCTTCAGTGCTGGTACCCCAGAGAGTTCAGTGCTTGACCACAACAAAAACTAGCTAAAGCATTTTGTGTTTGACTCACATGGTCTCAGAGAAGCACAAGGATCAAATCAGAACATGAATTTGCTGATCTTGGGCCAGTCTCTTCATTTCTCTGGGTTTGTTTCTTTCAGATGGTTGAGTCCTTGCTTCTCATGGGATCATGATGTTTTAAGGGCCAGAAACTCCACCACGTGCAAAACCCTCGGGTTCATCACCTGTATATGAAACTTAAGTTTCTATTGGTAGAAATGTTCTGAAATGAACAAACCTCACTAAATTGAAAGTAAAAGAAAAGCCCATGTAAATAATTTTTGAAACTCAATGATGCAATTCTTTACGCCATTTTATTACATTCAAATGCATGCCCCAACTTCAGCCAGGTTAAGAAGTGATATTTTTTAATTTATTCACCAGTGAAGAAGTTTAAAGAACTTTCCTTTACTCCTAGTTTCCTTCTACATTTCTGATCATCTGCTGTAGTCTATCTAATGAATTCCTTTTCCTCCACAACCCTAAATATTAAGGCTTCCAAAAGTTCTGAGTTTAGGCTTCTTTTCCTCTCAACCATACTCCTTCCCTGGACAACCTCATCCATGCCCCAACCCCCTGTAACAATAGCCCTGACATTGTGCCCAGCCCCATCCTACACCTTAGTGCCAACTATTGTACCCACCTGCTGCACGGGCCTCCTAGACTCTGAAAAGGCAGGATATGGCTAAACCAAATTTATTATTACCCCTCTCTCATGCAAACCTGCTCCTCCCACTGGATTTCCAGAAGGGCATGTTATCAAAGCTCCACCTTACTCTTGTCCATAGTGATAATGGTAATATTCACTGAGTACTTACTACGTGCCAAGCATTGCTGTAAGCACTCTATGGGCACCATCTCCTTCAAGCCTCATAATAATCCTACATGGTGCACACTATTACCATCCCCGTTCACAGGTGGTGAAATCACAACACAGATAAGTGAAGCCCTTTGCCCATGTTTGCATGGCGAGCATGTGGCAAAGTCAGGTAGTCTAAGTCCAAAATGAAACGTCAGTGCCTATCCAATTACTAAGTTTCTCTCCTTGACATCTCTATAATGGCCCTCCTTCATCCCTACTCCCCCAGTGCAGACTCTTCTCTCACCAAAACCACACAATAGCCTCCCTGCTTAAGCCTTCCGATGGCAATCATCCTACAAACTGCCCCCAGAGTCACCTTCCTAAAATTCAAATCTGACTCTGTCTCTACTCAACTGAAAAAATTTCAGTGGCTCCCAATTGTGGAAAAAAGCAATGTCCAAAATTCTTACAAAGCCTTTAAGATCCTCCCTGCCTAACTTCTCCTCTCATTACTCTCCCATCGGCCTCAATCCTTCAGTCCAATGCATTAACTACTGAAAACTACTAGGAAGAGCATCCTGCTGTCTCCTAGAGATGCTGGGGGTGCCCTTTCCTCCCAGTCTCCCAATTAAGCTTCCAAGTCCTGCCCAAGAATTTCCTCTGTGAGGTTTCCTCTGACCCTCACTCCAAGCGCATGCATGTACATACACACACACACCCCAAGAGGGGCAAAATACTCCCTTTTAAGCTACTCTACAAACATTCCACCTGGTGTTATAGCAACACTGACGTGTGTTGACTTCTTTGCCCGATAGGCTTCCCAACTAGACCGCAAGCCCCTCAAGGGCAGGGATCACTCTGGAACATTACAGATGTTCGCTCAGTGAATGTCAGACAGCTAAGCTCATCCCAATAAATAGATGGCCTGTTCTAATAAATAGATGATAGTATGTCAAGGACCATTTCACAAAAGCTTGAAGATACTTCAAAGACTGTACTCTTACACAACCCAAAGTGGCCCCTGTGAATTTTCATGCTGTGATTTTTATGCTGAACACAGCTCTGGGATAGCATTAGTAATCCTGAGCAGAGTGAGGCGATCGAAGGAGGAGGTGTGTCTAGAGCACCTTCCCATGGAGCCATCCAGAGCCACCTGGCGGCCAGCCAAGGCCACCACCCAGGGCTGAAGACAGAGTAGTGCAGCCCAGCACACATCCACTGGCAGCCAGACTGCTCTGGGAATCCCTCCACCTGTAAGCTGCAACCCCTGGTGTGAGGGACTGTTATAGGAAGCCAGGAGTGACAATAACCAGTTAGAGAGAGATACATGTGAATTTGAGTGTTGATCGGTCACCTCCAATCCTTTCTGAAAAATTCCCCATTAGAAAAAAGAATTTTACTATAGTCTTCCAATCGATGTATATTTATTTATAAGTAACTTACATATAAATTAATAATGTGTTTTATTATTTCCTTCCTATATCCTCAAAGAATGGTCTTGCCTGCACCCCATTCTGAAGGCCACCGATCTAGAGAATTACCTTCCCCATGCCCCTGAAAGACAGAGGGTGTCCATGATCCAATTGGAGGGTGGACCTGGCTACCAAGACCCCCGTTCCCCGAACCGTGGAGTCGTTGGTTTGCAGGCATGCACGTGCTGGCACACACTCCGCACAGCGTCATGACCACACCTGCGGTGCCCTTCTGGGGACAGAGCTTGGCAAAGCCGTGCATTCTGTGGTCCAGCAGTTCTAACCATTAGAGAAGTCTTCCTCTGTACCTCTGATTCCTTCAACTTTCCCACCTGGTATCCACTCTCTCCACTATATGGCAGCGCTTCCGATATCTGAGGACAATTATCCTTTCCCCAGTGAGCTCGTCTTCTCCAGGGAATCCACAAGAGCTAATGGGGCCTCTCCATCATCAGTGACAACAACGCGCCTGCCTCAAACAGCCATTCCACCAGCACCGACATGGTCCCAGGCTGGCTGCTGCCTGTAATTGTTACAGGAAATCATTGGTTTGTAAACAGACAGTCTTTCTAGTTCGTCCTCAACGAGATCAAACCAAGTGGAATGTGTGTGTGCTTGACGCAGATTCAACAAAAACCGCCCCACAGAAAACACACCACTTCCATCCTTGAAAGAGAGAAGACTTTTCCAATGGTGGCCAGTGTGGTCCAAGTTCTACCTGACTTTGTTGATCAATTTATTCAACAAGACATTATTGCGTTCACATTCCTGGGAACCTGCATCCATCCACCACGTTAGTGAGCACATGCACACACATATGGGAACACAGACATGTATGTACACATATAAAACACAAATACACATACAGTGTACTTTATGAAGGCAACACACATTTATGGAACACCTGCTTTTTGTCAGAGACGTGACATTTAGCACACAAGCCTCTATGTGCATTCATTAACAGTGGGAGACAGAGTACCCCCACCCCCAGCCTTGGTTTCATGTCTTACAATTCCCAAAGAGAGGAGCTCCTCATGTACATGCCTACAGCAGGAATCAGGAAACCCAGTTGAGCAACTGCAACTTGCATTAAGGATGGGAAAGCCAAAGGGAGCCAAGAGGTACATCAAAATGTAGCCACTGGTTATATATTCTACACAAGGAAAAAATAGCCCCAATCTGCATTAACAAGACTGAAAACGCAATATCGGGATGAGCAAACAGCAAAGTTTCTGCAGCAACTAAAACCCAACCATCCTCTGTACATGTGGCAATGACCACACCCATGTCCCAGCACACGCATGTGATCCACGAAGCCTGGCTAGACAAAGACAATGAGAACACAGATGAGAAACTGGTGTGACTCTGGTTACATTTCAATGCATGGACTCCGAACGATATCTGTGGGCTTTGCTCTTATTTTTTTTCTTTTCTTTTTTGAAACAGAGTCTTGCTCTGTTGTCGGGGCTAGAGTGCCATTGCATCAGCCTAGTTCACAGCAACCTCAAACTCCTGGGCTCAAGCAATCCTTCTGCCTCAGCCTCCCACAGCAACCTCAAACTCTTGGGCTCAAGCAATCCTTCTGCCTCAGCCTCCCGAGTAGCTGGGACTACAGGCATGCACCACCATGCCCAGCTAATTTTTTCTATATATTTTTAGTTATACAGCTAATTACTTTCTATTTTTTTAGTAGAGACGGGGTCTCACTCTTGCTCAGGCTGGCCTCGAACTCCTGAGCTCAAACGGTCCACCCGCCTTAGCCTCCCAGAGTGCTAGGATTACAGGCATGATGGGCTTTGCTCTTAAAAGTGAACTATTTTAAACCACAAAATTATGAGAAGAGTTCCCTTTTCTTTGTGGCCGTATCAGTAAAATGACTGTCAACGGAGAGGTGGCTGAGAGCCAAGGCTAGCCTCATCTCCTTTAGGGTGCAGGAGGGAATTTGCTTGGCAGGTTTCCAGTCTATGCCAATGTGGGAGCAACATCTTCTAGCCCTGCCTGAGCCCTCTCCCTGGGAGATTTCTGCCCAACAGTGCCAAAAACATGAGATGCCCAGGGCAACCTGGCAGAGGAGGAAGCATTTTCAGATAAGGGCATATGCTTCCAAGGCCAGTCTCCAGGAGCAGCTACTCAATACTGCTTCATCTCATGACCTTTTTTATTAAACCATTCTGCTAGGCTTTTTAGCAAAATCTTCATTTCTGTTGGCATGTCTGACCATGGCTACCAGGATAGGCTTGTCAAGCGAATCCAATCCAATTCCCTTTTCCTCTATTCCATTGCATTCTAGAACTTCCCATCTTACTGCAGAGCACTTTGAGATTTCCAGGGTGCTCCTTGGAAATTCAGAGATGCTAAAAATCTAGCTGGGAATGGAGGAAGATGGGATATCTTAGGGGGATGAAATGAGGCCCAGACAATAGAGCCGGAGATGGGGCTAACCATGAATCTCTCACAATGCAAGCTCCCCAGGAACAAAATGACTGGAGCATGAATCACCTGCTTCCATCAGATCTCTTCCCACACCAATCCCTCCCACATTGTTTAAGATTAATCACAAGCAGTTAATTCTAAGTAACTCAGTGGTGTGTGTACTGCTAGTGCCATATTAGAGAACCCCTTATGAATTTTACCTTGACACAAGGGTTAATTCCCACAAAGCAACATTCAGAAGTATGAGGACCCACCCACCTGTCCCCCACATGCACATGGCCCATTGCAAAGGTCAGATGGCTTTAAATAGAATGAGGACAATGAGAAAGTGGCTGGGGCTGATGTAGGGAAGACTTCCCTGATACTCAGCATTGATCAGAGGTACATTAGGCTGCCTTGAAAAGCATCGAGCTCCCATCACTGCAGTTGACTAGGGTTTTTTTTGGGGGGGGACAGGGTGGGAAGGTCATCTTAAACAGTGCCGAAGAGGATGAGAAATGAGCAGTTGGACCCAGTGACTTCCAAAGTCCCCTTTAAACTTATTTTCCCATGACTCTCTACATGTACCTTGATTTCTAGCATATGACACAGGGCAAGGCCATGGCTAGAAGGCAACATCAATGTCTTAGCATCCTCTATGAGCATCACAGAACCTGCTCTTCAGCCCTCAGATTCCGCCTACAACCCCCCAAATTTCAGTGTGTCTCCTTAAAACTAAGCAGGGGCTCACAGCACATCATGCAATTGTACATCACCTCTGCCTTCACTCTTGCCTTGTTTTTCCTGACCTAGATCGAGCAAATGTGCCGTGGGAGGATTAGTCTTTCAGGGATCCCAGCGGTCACAGGCTCAGCACCCTCCAAGCCTCCTCTTCCCATGCCCTTAACCCTTCAAGGCTAACGATGCAAGAGACAGGGCCCCTTCTGGAGAAGAAAGAAGCCCCAGAGAACAAGGAGGAGGAAAGAAACTGTATCTGGTGACCTCCCAGCCTAGCTCTTTCCCCACTATTTAGATCACAAATTATTTTAGCTTTGCTTTACAGCTTATCCCTCCTCACAAGTGGGGTACTCACTTTTATTTAAGAGCAACTTATTAAGTAAATAAGCTACATATACTCTTACTGCATTTTTTTCTATTCTCCAGGGGCTGCAGGCAACACATTTCCAATCATACCTGAAGGAGAGGTTACAGATTGCCTCAAATGGACTGCCTGCTGGAGTGGAGACTCCAGCCCTCAAGTTGCCAACAACCATAGCACTGTTGACACTCTGTCTTCTAAGGACTTCACACTGGCAAACAGAACAACTTCAGGAGAACCAGACTGGCAGATCAAAGGCAAAAATGTCAGGAGAGGATCGGATGAATAGCATCTCATCAAGAAACTTGAGGGAAAAGCTCCCCAGCGTAATTTTCTTAGCTACAAAGACACTGTACTTAAATAAGAATCTCAGTAAAGCCAAAAGGATCCTAAATGCATTTCACAGCTAGAAAACTTGAACCAGGAGCTTCACGTTGCCTGCAGTTCATGTCCCTGCCTGTCTTCCAGCTTCCTTAGCCCCTTGCATACCTTTGTATAGTGCAATGGCTTTCCCCAAAAGAGGTGAAAGCATTCACAATTTCCAGGACTAGATACAAAGTTAGTTTTGTCACAGAGTGGAACTGGATAGTTTCACCGGACAAATATGAGGTCAATTTGTTTTTAAAAGCTACTGGTACTCGTTCCAGGGTTGGGGAGAAAAAAACAACTTTGGAAAATACGTTATTTAGGAACACTGTGGACAGCAGTTGAGGTTTGAGAGCAGATATAGACAATGACACATTTAAAGGGGGCCCCGCATTGCTTTTAAATAGGTCACCCAAAGACATCAATTTCTGGAGAACAACAGCAATAATGACAACCCACTGGCAATGTCAGTTCCCAAATAGATCACGGGAGACAGGCTGCAGAGCCACGCTTTGTCCTTCTCCTCTGCCAGCCTCAGTCTGGCACCTGCAACACGGCCTCCCAAGGAGCCACAGCAAACCAAACATCCCAACTGCGGCTGGGGAATTCTCAGGAGGATGACTGGAGTTATCCCTCTGTTTAAATGCCAGCTTGTTCCTCTAAATCTACAGCAAATATTTCCAAACATTCCCTCCCTTTACTCATAGGATATCCTAGATGTCTCCTTCTCCCACCACACCTTCCCAAATGATATTCCTGTATGCCCTCCCGCCTCTGACACTCCCTGGCCATGACTCTTCCTCCCCTGTGAGGCATGACGTGGAAACCATGTCTGTGATGAAGGGTCGTTGTTTGGAGGAAAATCACACATACACCCGGAGCAACATTGCTGTCACCGGACAGCAACAAGTGTCTTCACAGAGGTAGATCCACAGAGGTGGGCCCCGAAGCTTATGATATTTGGTGGGGGAGGAGAGTTCCTTAAGAAAAAACAAACCAAATTGTAAATGCAAAATTAGGTATGGCGCTTTGGAAGAGGCCTATGCAACTGAAGATATATGAAAGGTTTAGTTGCACAGTACATCCACCTCTGTAATCATCTCCCCCTCCCACACACACAAAGGAAAAGAAAATAAGAAAGACAGAGAAAGGGAGTTTGGTTTTGTTGTATGTGTAGAGAAGCAGGAGGCAGCAGGAGATGTAGAAGGAGTCTGATAGGAGAGTCCGTCTTTTACCACCAATCAGGAGTGAGGTGCTAGGCACTTCCTGGTACCTGGGAAACCAAAGGTAAAGTCTGAAGAGGCCGTCCTGCCCAGCGATGCTCCGGTGTGGGCTTAGCTGTGCTCCAACTGGGTCCAATCCCAGTCGCTTCACTGAAAACCAGGGTCTCGAGGCTGGGAATTGCATATTGCACTCATGTTCATTCATTTCACTCTCTTTCCTAGTCTCTCTGTCTCCCTGGCTGGGAGGAACAAGGCTCCCAGGACAGGCCAAGCTGATAACCTCCTGTGCCAGGAGCTTGACATTTTGCTTATCATCCCATCCAGGGAGGCAGTGCTCCACTTCCTGATGGAGACAAGGCCATTGGTGCTCAGCGAGGGAGCCCGTGAGCAGAGGTAAAGTGCTGTGTTGGGGGTCTGGGCTCTCAGGTCCCAGAGATACCTGCCAAGCAGGCAGCATACAACATTGCCCTCACACCCCCTACCCACGACAAGTTCAAGTTCTGGGTCTCTTTACCTATTCAATGGGGTGGTAAGGCTGCCCCACCTGCCTCACTGGGATGCTGGGAGGACCGGAACAACACATGTTTGCAGGCAGAGAGCTCTGAATACCATCCAACCTTCACAACCATTGTCAGCAACCACACACTTTTGGGCAGGAGAAAGTGGCAATGAAATTGGATTCCATACACTTCTAAAATTCTCTTATTTCTACCACCTTTCAAACTGGGATAAGGAAAAATGGGGGAGGTAGGGGTAGCCAAAAGGGAAGCATCAAATCTTCCAGGAAACCAAATTGATGTGCAGTGTGTTCTTACACGGGCCAATAGCTCAGAGTCAGAGCTTGCTGTTTCCTGGAGACTGTGCAGATAACGTCATATGCTTTATCTCATTTAATGTTCTCAACAACTCCATACTGTATGACTTCTTATTATCCCTACTTTACCGAGAGGCAAGATGCACAGTGGTCAAGAGAGTGGGCTCTGAAGCCAGGCTGCCTACACACAAATCCCAGCTTTGCCTCTTATTACCTGTGTGATCTTGCGTAAGTTATTTAATCTCTTGTCCCTCAGTTTCCTTACCTACAAAACGAGAATAATCATAGTATGTCAAGAGTGGTTGTGAAGGTTACAAGAGCTAATAATGCAGTTAAAACAGGGTGGGCATAGGCCGGGTGCAGTGGCTCTCGCCTGTAATCCTAGCACTCTGGGAGGCCGAGGCGGGCGGATCGCTCGAGTTCAGGAGTTTGAGACCAGCCTGAGCAAGAGCGAGACCCCGTCTCTACTAAAAATAGAAAGAAATTATCTGGCCAACTAAAAATATATATAGAAAAAATTAGCCGGGCATGGTGGCGCATGCCTGTAGTCCCAGCTACTCGGGAGGCTGAAGCAGCAGGATTGCTTAAGCCCAGGAGTTTGAGGTTGCTGTGAGCTAGGCTGATGCCACGGCACTCACTCTAGCCCAGGCAACAGAGCGAGACTCTGTCTCAAAAAAAAAAAAAAAAAAAAAAAAA
>CM052442.1:19165079-19180255 GCA_028533085.1 Varecia variegata
GACGAGCCAATGAATAAAAAACGCATCTAGAATGTCAGGTCCGGAGTGGTATTCAATGATAGCAATGCTAATAATATTATTATTTTGTTTAAGGAAGGGCACCCAACCTTCAGCACCCTGCCCCTAAAGCCTCCCTCACTCCAGTTCCACCTCTGGGGTGTCACTGCTTTGGACCTACACTGCAGAGCCAGTGACTGCAGGGCCATAGGAGGAGGGGTACATTGGTCCCATCCCCCAAGCACAGCTTGCAACCCACACCCCACCTCTTCTGCCCTGTGAAGGAGAGAGAGGACCCAGCTGATGGGCAGCTGCCCCAGGAACTGGAAACCATCTTTCTGGAACAGCCTGCAAAGGGAGATAGGGGTCTGGAAAATAATTAGCCCCCAGCGTTGGGCCTGTGGTATCTCATTACCAAATGCAAATGCAAGTTCACGTGCCACTCCAAGGCTCCTGGCAAAATGCCCGCCTGACCCTCAACCTTGCTGAATCTGGACCACAGCGTTACCCATTGCCCACCCTCTTTGCAGCCTGCAGCTGGGATGCAGTTTCTGCAAAGGGAGAAGGCTGCTCTCACCCCACTGAAGGGGGGACGTGCAAGAAGGGTCTTATTTCTTTAAAGGAGGCAGAGATATTATGGGAGGGGGGAGATTTAAAAAAAATTGCTCTTCCCTCAGCAGTTAAAAGAGGGATAATTGGAGCGAGTGGCAGGCGGCTGCTCTGCCATTTAGCATATAGTATACCCAGGAAATCTCACTTGGTAATCAGGAGGAGAGGAGGAAAAAGGAGCAATCAGACCCCTATTCAGCCTCCGTTTAGCGACAGCCCCTGCTGACTGGCTGGGCTGCTAGAGAGTCGGGGCTGGACCCATCGAAAGCCTGAATGGTAGGTGGGGAATCAACTCGCAGAAGCAGCATTTCCTCCTTTGTGTACATTTTAAGGTCTGGCTACTGGGCTACCTTCTCCACACCAGGGAGGATTTGGAAAAGGATTATCCTTTCCTCTCTGATTACTCACCACTCCCCTGCAGTCCATGCCCCTTCCCAAGGCCATTCAGAGTTGACACAGATTAGGAACAATGCCATGTTGCAATGCAAGCAGCATGTGCACTGGTGGGAGGAGGGGCAGATGCATGTGTTTTTACACAAGTGCCCCAAACAGGAGGACCCAACCCGGGCAATCACTGGTCCCTTAACAACAGCATCGGATGTCTTTGGACCTCAGTAAATGCGCAGGGGTAAGCAGCCCACTCTTAGTATATGCCATTCCATCCTAGTTCTGGCTTTGCAAGATGGGGCAAGGCTACAAAATTCTCAACACAAAGAAAAGTAATTGAAATTTACTTTCAGGAAGGCACCTGAAAGATTGGTGTGGAGCCACCAATCAAACCAACCTGAGTAGGATCTCAGCTTCAGACAGCAGGAGCAAGAGGGGATGATAACTCCTGGGTACCACACAATAGTGCACCTCTACTAAGGCTCTGGTTCCTACCACCAACACCCACCACTACATTCACTACAGGATCCCAGCACTTGAAAACCTAACAGCTAAGCTCAAGACAAGGAGCTTCCGGTCTGGGCACCTGCCCAAGTCAGCAGGAAAAGATAGCAGACAAAGAATCAACTTTTCCTTTGCCAGAGGACTAGGACTTCATGCCTTTTTACTGAATTAACCTAAAAATGTGATCACACGAATGGCATGTGACACAGGTGGTTGGGGAAGAGAGGTCAATCTGTGAAACCTTCTCCATCATTCTCTGGCTCCACCCTACCTGCCACAGGCTGACTTCATGCTAAATGAACTCTTTGGGGAAACTGGTACTGAAATGTATACACCTTGGCAGTGAGTCAATTCTTCACAACCGTAGGGTTGTTGAGAAATTCAATGCATGCACATTCATAACCAAGAACGTTTTTAAAATAAACAATCGAGTTTAAACTCATTTCAAGGTAATGACAAATTCTCAATAACCCGTGAGGGGACTGTTCTCTAGAGGGGAGCTGAGGATACCTCTTAATTAGCCACTGAGCTTCAAGCCTGCCCAGAACAGGACAGGCTGAGTCAAATGAAAAGCCAGGTAACATCGCTCGGCTGTATATGCATCATTTTAAGATATGCATCATTTTAAGATCATGTTGAGTTATCTGCACTGCTGTCCTCCAAGACCATTACTGAAAAGACAAGATTAAATGTCAACATTAACAAGACTGGTTGACCACAAAACACAACACCTAGAAGTAAAAATCTAGGACCTGTTCTCTGTCCATAATGTGCCACACTGTTCACCGTGACTATTAATTAGGTTGGGAATCTTGAAATGAAGTTTTCCCAAGCAGCCTGTGCGTAATTCAGCCTGCAGCCTGAGCTGCTAGTTCTTCACCAAATGAAAGAAAAGATAACTGTGTCCATTACCTCTTACCCTAGGCCCAACTCTCCCACAGCAACTCTCTCCTGTGTCTTCTGGGTCTTACCTAGGGAAGATACCCAACAGGGAGTCAAAATATCCCAAAGCACATAAGAGAGAAGGGCCCATCTACGCATCCTCCCTGGGGTGAAGCATGAAGACATTTTGGAGCCATCAAGGTGTGGAAAGCCAGACAGGCCAAGCAAGCAGCAGCACCACAGGAGGGATGGGAGCTAATGGACCACAGGCTCCTCCAACAAGCCTGACCACATACATCTGAGGCTGCAGGAGTCCTCACAGCGCTCCCTGCTCTTTGAATGGCTAAAGCATAAAGTAGAAAATGAACCTTCCTTGCCAGGTGCAATCCCTCACACATCAAATGGCAGGGCCCCTCCTGCAAATTGGGACAATCAGGGTCTTGGTGCACAGGACCTACTGCTGGGAATAAGTCCCTGGTTTCAGTTGTGTGACATGCAATGCAAGGGGAGCAGGGGAAAATGGGTGCATTCTCGCTACCCACCTCGCCACATTATCTTTAGGAAAATGGGCAGGGATTTGCTTCAGATATTTATCTTTTGTGCAGATGTGCTTGACACTTGGCAGCTTCTGTGATTTCTTTCCCCTTAATATTTGACAGGTGAGTTTTTCCCACTTACCCTCTAAAAATTAACTACGTGTGGAGGCAACGGATATTTTCTAACAGTCTGCGGTACGTTTTTGTGATTGACTAGACATGATGACAATTACCAGATCAACAGGTAATTTATCAACAGTGCATTCTGTTACCTCCCCCAACATCCACCCGCACCTCAACCTCTGCCCTGCTCTGTTCCAAGCCAGCCAAGTGTTACTGTTATGACAGTTTGTTTACTCTATTTGTGTATCAGGAGAATAAAGGAGTTTGCCTTTTATAGATAGAGGTATCAATCCATAGCCAGGAGATGATCTGAACCTTGTAGGAAAAAAACATTAAAATATACATATTGCATTTAGCTATTAAAAATTTGATTGCATACAATCTGCTCTGAAGAAATTCCACTGGAGACTGGGACACACACACCCCCACAAAAGAGAGAGAGGAGAGGGAGAGAAAAGAAAAGACAAATTGTATACATATACAGTACAGAGATTTTTTTCCTGCAGAAAAGTGCTGATCCAAACCTGCCCCAAGGAAATGAGTTCTTTTTAAACACAAAAAATGCAATCAAGGATAATCAGCGAGTTAACAACACACTTGCAAACACCCTGGTCCCTAGAAAGGAAGAATGCCAGCTTTCAATGCAAGTTCTGAGAACAGAACAGATCCTTTGGGCGAATGAGAAAACAAGTGATCATGTCAGCGTCTTCAGGCAGAACTTTCTCCAAAGCCAAGAAGCTTTGGAACAGCAGTCAGCTCCAGAAGGCACCTGCTTGTGAGAAGCACTTCAGTAACCACATTCCCAAAGTGTTCTTCTAAATTGGGGTTGCCTCTGCCCCACTTCCCCACCCCTTTTTCCAATGGGTTCAGTGGGGGAAAACAGAAGCCATAAAAGGACAGCATATATGTCTGGCATCTCCCTCCCTGACAGGCCACCCCCAGGAAGGGAGGGGGATGTAGTGCCCGATCCAGCGGAGGGAAGAAGTGGAGGCCCAGGCAGCGCTCCCACAATAGCGTAAACGTGACCCACAGCCAGGCCTCCAGCAAGACCTCCAACGTGGCTTAGTCTCCAGTAGGTCCCACCTGGGAAATAAATTTTGTTTTGATTTAAAAAAAATTTTTTAAATAGCTACGGGTAGCTAAAGTTCACATCAACCACAACCTGATTTAGGGGTTGGGCTGTTCTGAAAAATGTTTAAGGAACACCTGCAGAGGGGCCTTACCTGAATGAAGAGATCCTGGGAGTCAGTGGCAAGACTCTCACCTTGCCCCACCCATCTGATCGCCCTTGACCCTGTATCAGATGCTCTCGACCTTGATCACACACTGGAATGATGTGGGGAGCTTTGAAAACATACAGATGCTTGGACCCCACCCCAAGAGATTCTGATTTAACTAGCCTGGGGTGTGGCCGGGAAGTTTCTAACTCCCCCCAGGTAATCCCACTGTGCAACCAAGGTTGACAACCACTGTTCCCCGCTATACCACACCCTACCTCCATGAAGAGACCAGTATGTGGTGGTAACACCAAACCTCTCTAGAAGAATCTAGGGCTTTACCCAAAAAGGACAGGAAGAAATCTAACTTCCTTGCCTCGTGTCATCCTAACCTCCCAACATGTGTGTGCCGTATGGTCAGTTCTCACACTTTCTCACTTCAACAGTTCCTCCTACTCAAATCTGAGCCTTCAGTGAGTCCAGGAGTCCAGGAGTTTGGATTCTAAGTATTTGTCAGATTATAGCCTGGGCCACTTCTCTCAGATCTAATCTCAAGCAGTCAGAATTTGGTGAACAAGGAAGAGCAGCCTAAGCCTTTGTGCACGAGTCCCTCCTTCCCTCTCTCTGAGAAGTCGTTGTTGAACTTGGGAGGTTCTCCAGTCTCTACTGAGCACTGTCAGCTGCCTTGGAGGCTTGGCTGAACAAGGCTCCAGGCAATCTGAGTGCCTCTTCACAATGTTCTCAGCACATGAAGAGGACAGGAGAGGGAACCACATCTAAAGAGGAGCCTCATGAAAAGTCCTCATTGCTAGAACAAAGAGGCAAGAAGATCCTCGCCCAGAAGCCTCCCAGAGCATTGAGCGGGGAGGGGCAGAGTGAAAGGACTGGGTTTACAGCAGGGCCGAGTGTGTGCCCTGCAATCCCTCTACCCTTATTCTTCTTTGCACAGGCATTCCTTGTGCTGGGGATTATAAGGAGGAAGTTTCCCCATCCATCCCTAAGGGTCTATGTCTCAAGGGGTCAAGAGGGACAGAGATAACTGCTTTGTCAATTTCCATCTGCCCTCTGCTGACCCCGCTAAACTGTGCTGCCATGGAAGGGACCAAGCTGGGGCACGGACTCTTCAGTTGACTCCATATGACCCTTTGAGTTGAGTACAGAGCCCATGGTTGAGTAGCCAGAATTCTTTTCCTGCTGAGATCCCACAGATTTTCCACTGAGCAAGCAAAGGATTTCCACCACCTCCTCAGGGAAAGGGGCCCAGTTATCTAGCATGTGGCTAAAGGTGCTCTCACTACAGAGCTGGTTCCTGTCAGGAATCTTGGCCCTCACCCCATCCAGCAGGCGGGTCTCTAGCAACAGAGGGATGGGGAGAGGGCCTTACCTTCCGAGCAGAGCTTGCCACCATAGCCAGTGGTAGAACAGTCACAGGTGGGGTGGCCATCCAGGAGAAAGCAGATCCCACCATTTTCACAGGGACGCTCAGCACAGGGTCCCTCAGCATCCAACTGGACACCCTGGCTCCCTAGAAGCCGAGGCTCCGAGTTGCCATACTTGAGATCCAGGATTAATCCCGTGAAGCCGGGCATGGCCTGTACTCCGTCAAGGGTCAGGGCAGAAGGTCGTATGTCAGCGGGGACTCCACCGAGGAACAAGTCACTGACCACATCCATGTGGGGCCTCTGGGCCTGCAGCTCCCCAGACTGGCCCTCGCCATCAAGCATCAGCACCGTGCGCAGGCGGTCACGGCTCACCATGAGGAAGTGCCAGCTGCTGTCGTTCACCTGTTTGTTGGACAACACGGCAGTCTCGGCGCAGTCCATGCTGAAGCGGAGCTGAACGCGGCCATCCACCAGCGAGAGGCAGAGGAAGTCGCAGACGCCGCCATCATCCAGGTAGAGGAGCAGCCCAGTGGACACGTTGGTCTTGAACTGGAAGCTCAGGTCGCTGCGCGTGCTGGCATCCCAGCGGAGGTAGCGGGCCCACTGGTTGGGGAGGCCCATGAACTCAAGGCCCAGGCAGAGGCCCAGCAGGGACCCCAGCACAATGCTCACCTTCAGGGTGAAGAAAACCGAGGGGAGAGTGAAGCTCATCATGGCTACTGGGATGGAGCCCGGAGGAGCAGACAGGCCAGGGAACAGCCCTCGGCGAGGATCTCCCTCGGCAGTGGGAGGGCCAGAGCAAGACAAGACAGAGACAGGGGACAGAGAGCACACACGAGGGAGGAGGCACACACACAAATACTGAGGGTGGGGAAAGGAGAAAAGTGAAAAGGCCCCAGCTGGGCACACAAGCAAGAAATTCAATAAAGAGGCAGAGGGAAAAGACAAGGCCAGCAGAAGACGGGGTAAATCAGGCAAGAAAGTGAGGGGCTAGAGCAGAGAGAAAAGTGTCTTTCTCCAAGAAAAGATCTCAGCTATCCATGTGGATCCGGAGGCCTTGATTCGAGGAGGAGAAGGTGCGCGAGGGTGGGAGGAAGCCTTCAGCGTCGAGGTCCTCCCGAGGGACCCCCGAGCACCCCCAGCCAGGGAGGCCTGGGAGGGGGCTGGGATTGGGGGCGCTGCACAGGAGGAGGCGTGAGCGGTGAGGTGAGCAGGTGAAAGGTAGAAACAGGCCAAGGACCAGTCCTGAAGCTCTACCTCCTAGCAGCAGCGGGCCGTGGGGAGGGGGCCGGCCAGACGCCCAGTGCTCATACACAGCAGGGCCCAGGGCAGAGCGGAAACAGACTCAGGTCTCATGGTGTGGCCAGAGGCAGTGCCGCCCATAACTCGCCTCTTAGGACTCCGGAGAACAGACCTGTGGGAAGAAGGGGAGGGAGGAAGGAGAGGACAGGAAGATTAGGGCCATAGATCAGGAAAATATTGCATCCTATTTCACAAGTATTGATGGAGTGCTGACTTCAAGCCAAACTACTCTAGTGATTCCCACAGCGCTTAGTGCTTCAGACAGGAGGGAGGGCCCGGGTTCTTCCAGAGCCACTGCAGGGCCTTGAGACCAACTCCTAATGATGCATCCCATTTTCCCATATGCAAAAATAGTGTAAAATCAGCACATTTTTATAACATTTATATCACCTGGTTACACAGCCAAAATGTATTTTTAAGACAAGTACTAACATTTTACACACTCAAATACCCACACACAATATTCACCAATTTACCTAATAAAAGACATGAAAATGACATTAATTTTTTTTAGACTTTTGTTTTTCAATTTGACAACCCATTGTAGAAGGCCTAAGACAGATTTTCCTACCCTTAAATTTCTGAAAGAAATTTATAAAAATCAGTGCAAATAAATTAGAAGGTGCGTAATGAACAAAACAACCCACTCTCTTGCTAATATTGGAGGAAAGTTTTTATAGAAAAAATATGTGCTTTGAGGTTTTTATTTTTTTTTTTAAAGGCTGAGTTTGAACCCTAATTCCTGTATGGGAAATTTTGAGAAAATTTCTAATTCCTGTATGGAGAATTTTGAGAAAATTTCTTCACCTACTTGAGCTTCTATTTCCTCATTTGTAAAGCAGAGAAAACAATAGCCTCTTTCCAAGATTAAGGAGAGGATTAAATGAGATCGGGTGTGGGAAGATCCTAGTATGAGGCTGTATGCATAGCAGGTGGCCAATAAATACTCGGTTTCTTCTTTTCTGATTTCTGGAATAGTAAGAAACGGAAAGAGGGGCTCTCAGTGTGGGCCTGCATCTGTGTCAGTGTATGTATGTCTGTGGAGTGAGGCCAATATATAAAAAAAAAAAATACTAACAAAAAAATATGAAAACTGCAGAGTAGTTAAGAAATGCCAAAGACCTACGGTATATTACATGTATTTTTTAATGGTTAGAAATGATCAGAAATGCAAGTGTCCAGCCTGGTTTCTGAGGGAAGACTCTGACCCACCCACCTGGGTTCTCTATTCAAAGGGAGCAGTGAGTGTATTTCTAAGAGCTGTGCAAGTTGCTGCTTATTTGGCATATTTGGTAATTCACCACGGTCTCCATCAGAACATTACTATCCACTGTTTGTTATGATGACCACAGCGGCAAAGCTAGTTATTACCCTTGCTTTGAAGAGGAAGATGCCGTTCCTTAACCGGGAACAAACACCTACTCCCAGTGAACAAACAAATCCGATCAACAAGAGGCTGATTAAATCCATCATAAGGAAAGCCTTTGTCCTATAAAAGCTTTCATCCATGCAGTGTTCCCTAAAGTGTGGCATGAACCCCCTCAACGAGTGGTTCAAGGGCTGCTCAGCTGGAACATGGACACAGGAGTGTCTTAGTGCCAAGTCATACGGGCTCATGAGGGCCAACTGCTAAAATTTCTAAAACTTTTGAGCTGGTCGGTACCACTTTGGTAGCATGAAATCAACTAGGCTAGGAGTATCACACCCCAACAAAAGGCAAACACCACAAATCAGTGTCTTTGAAAAGAGAGTATTTAAGAAAAGACTTGAAAGAGGGTGAGGGAATTAGCCATGTAAATATCTGGGTCAAGAATGTTCTAGGAGTAACAGTCAATGCAAAAGTGTCGAGGCTGGAGCAGGCTGGTATATTGGAAGAACAGCAGGAGGCAGGTGCTATTGGAGTGGTGTGAGTGGAAGACATGAAGCCAGCGGTAGAAAACAGGAGGCTAGGTCATGAGATGTGACACAGTTTCTAAGGATGTGATTGTTGTAGGACGCTCGGCACACCAACCAAACCAAAAGGCAGCATCTCAGGGGACAGAGGAAACCCTTCAGCTCAACTGCTCGTTGAGCTGCGATTCATTCCAGGCACTACTGGATCAAGGCAGAATCAGACCGTCTCATCCTCATGGGCCTCGCAAACCAGTGGGGACACGTGTGCCGGAGACAGTAAAGCACAGTGATTGGGAGCCCAGGCTCTGCAACCCGACTGCTTGGTGGGGGGCTCCCTGGAGGTGGTGACCACTTCAGCACAGGGCCTCGCAGGGCCGTGCCATGGAGCGGGAGCTCGGGAAACACTTGAGACAGAATGAACAGTAAGAGCAGAAGCTGAAGAGCTTTCCCGTGGATCATTTGATTCTGTGCCATGCAGTGGCCTCCATACGACCCCACTTGACACAGCAACAGCAATCCTGAGCCCCCACGCTTCTCTGGATGCCAACCTCAGACGACCCCACGTGGCAAAGCAGCACACGCTTAGTGGCCTGGGAAAACCCCTGAATCAAAAACTGTGCTGCCCCGAACATTCCCGGCTGAGAGAGGAGCACGGCACCTACCCAGCCGGCTTTGGGTGGCCACTGTCTCCCTCCTGGCCCTCACCCTTCCCCTCCAGCCCAGACCAGCACTGCAGATACCAACGTCCCTGCCTCGCATTGTGGGGGATCAAAGAGGCCAATGAGGAAAACCAAGCTTTCTGTCCCACAGGCACAGGCAGAACCTGGTCACAGGAGGGGTCATTCAGAATCGGGGTCATCTACACTTGACACCCTATGGTCTACCCACGCTCTCTCCTAGAGCCCTTCCGGTTCTTTCTTGGTTTGGACATTCCCGTGGCCTCTGGGAAATTGCCAAAATGACCCAAAGCTAAAACTGACCTTACATCAAATATCACACAGACCTCCAGCCAACTGCCACCGGCATTTTCCTTCCGCTTTTTTAGCCCTCTCGGGGGGCCATGCCAGGCTCAAGAAATGGGAAAGTGGGGGCCAGGGAGCCCTCCTTACCCGCTGGCAAACCACCACCTCTCTTGAGCCCCAGGAGAGCAAGGCCGCCGTGCTCACAGGTGGTTTGCCCCGGAGCCCACACGGAGGGCCCGGGTAGTCCAGAAGCTCAGAGCACTTGTCTGGTGTGTGGGAACCAAGCAAGAAAGGGAAAGTGGGTGACATTATCTAATTGCCAGCTAATGTACATAATTATCAAATGGCACACTTTTTATGTGGGGTTAACATCTCTGCAAATGTCTCACAAGCCGGCTGCTGGACGGCCATGGGGAGGGTGGGAGGTCACACAACTCTGCCATGTGGGCTCTTTGCCACAAAGGGGGCCCAGAAGGTCTGACTGCCGTTTGTCCTGCCCACCCCTCCTTCCCATTCCTTTGCTCCCTTTTCCAACTGCCATGGGGTTTCAGCTGAGCTTAAGACAGACTCAAGAGGAAGGTGGACCATGTCTAGAAGCCGGTTGGAAGTCATGATTAAGCCACAGTCCCCAGGCTGAACTTGCCAGTTTTCCCTCTAGAACCTTCTCACTGCCTGCCCTCGCCAGGCCTGGCACATCTCTCTAATGGAATGGCACTCTGCAGGCTTTGCTCCTCCTTCACTGCACCCCTTGCCCCACTTTGCAGGTAAAAGATTTTCACAGCCAATCTCAGTCCACGTCATTCAGGTGGGGTTCGTCCCAATCCCAGATCACATGACCCAGTTTAGCCAATTAGGAAATTCCAATCTCCTGGCCAAAGCGATTAGTTTAGGGATAGGCCTGTCACCCAAACTGAGTCAAATTAGAGTTAATGCTGGGAATTTCATTGGAATTATAGGGTGAAGGACCCTCTCTCTTCTCACCATATCATCAAACTACTAGAGTGAAGTGCAAACTTGGTGACAGACACCACTGTTACCAGTGGAATATGATCCATCTCCACCATTGGAGATGATCTTGTCTAAGAATGAAGACAACAAAGAAGAAATCAGAGCCAAGAGATGGATGCAGACAGACTTCTAGTGATGTCATTTTAACACCTTGATCTATCTAGGCCTGAAGTCCAAGGAATCCTAGGACTTTCATTACATGAACCAAAACTTTCTTTTTTTAAGTAAGATTTAGTTGGGTTGTGACCAGAAACCAGACTTATACACTCCTAATATTGGACCAGCAAAAACCTTGTCATTAATAAAGCAATAGAAGGTTCCATCTCATATAGCCTCCCATACCTGGAAGAACTCTCTGTAACCTGAGGCTCACATCTCCCCTTCACCATCAATGCTCTGCACCCCCCTTTGCCCTAAGCCTTGGGCAAACGCACAAGATATGGGCATGCATCTTCTCACCCTGTGTACTTTGGAGATGGATGGAGGCTTATTCTTATACAACAGCCTCAGAAATTTGCTGCCTCGACTAAACCACACCCCTCTTGACACCACACCATTAGAGCAGCCTCACACACTCAGTGCTCTCTAGCTTAATACAACAGCAAAGGCTCTACTGCAGGCAGTGAGGGAGGAAAAGGCATGAATTCTCTTGAAGGTATGAAAGTACTTCAGGGTAGTGATGAAGAACATGGGCTTTGGAGTCAGGCAGAGCTGGATTTAAACCCAGACTCTCATTGCTACAGCTATTTAACCTTGGGCAACTCTGTTGAGCCTTTGTTCATCCAAAAAAAAAAAAAATGGGATTGATAATACCAATCTCATAGAGTAGTTTTAAACTTTATTAAATTTTAAAATGTACAGAGGTACAACTGTTAATGCTTTTGGAAAATTGTGTTGGCAGTATCTACTAAAGCTGAACATTCTTACCCCATACAATTCTCCTCCTAGGTATATACCAACAGAAATGCTTACATATGCCCAACTGAAGACATGCGTGAGAATGTTCATAGCAATGCTATTCATATACCCAAATTATACCCAAAACTTAGAGAATCACCCAATGTCCATCTGCAGTAGAATGGGAAAGTAAATTGTAGTCTACTCATGCAAAATACTATATAGCATTTAGAATGACTGGTCTTCAGGCAGAAGCAGGGGGGCTCTCATGATCATAACATTGAGCAAAATAAGACACAGAAGGACACTTCCTGTATATTTCATTTACATAAAGCATAAAAGCAGTGAAATTGTGCTGGTAAATGTCAGAATAGTGGTCAGTGACTAGAAGACGCAAAGGGATAAAGGACTTCTGTGTTTTGATCTGGGTGACGTTGCACAGTGTACTCAGCTTATGAAAATGCACTGACTGAGCTGCACACTTACGATGCATGTACTTTTCTCTATGTATTTTATATTTCAATAAAGCAACTTAATATACTTCCTGACACTTACACATGGTAATCTATTATTTTTGTCCTGTCATCTGAAGAAGAGTTTTAAAGAAAATTATTACTGGTTTCTGTTTGCAGGCTGGAATTCCCTACTCACAGTTCCCCAAGTGGAAACCAACCTCTCTTCTAGAAAAATAGGGACATACATCCACGAGGTTTTGCAACAGAGAGCTCACCATCCTTCTCTCATCTCGCCCACTCCATACCCCAGTTCTCTCTTCCATAATTTTGTCGTGTCTAAGAACACCACCCTCCTTCCATCCTCTCTTCTTCCCCTGAAATCTGCTGATCTGCCTCTAGTCTGCCATCGAGTGTACTCCACCCACGGTTCACCATCCCTCGCCCTTCAGGAACTCAATTCCGGTCTGTCAAGTGACACATAGACAAGAGCATTTGAAGTTTGGGGAGGGAAAGGAAGAGACTTTTTTTTTAACCTTGATCTATAACACTTCTATTTTGCTAAAAACTAAGTTTTCCATAGGAACTAAGAAGTGGTCATGTCAGGCTAACCTAAATTCCTTTTCTGTCAAGAATACTAATCTATTATAGCAGAGATACACAGGAGTTATATATGGACTTCAGCTGATCTTCTCATGACTGAGGACTGCGAGACGGATAGAACCATGAAGACTTGTCACAGGCTAAAAAACAATATTCAGAGAAGGTGTGAACCCATAGGGAGGGAGGTCCTAGGGGGAGGCCAGGCCCTACTTCATTCCTCATTCTCATCGAGAGCCCAGATGAAGATGGGGAGAGCCCACCAGTCACATTTGTGGATGAACCGACAGTGAGATGACAGTGAGGGTGCCGGATGACACTGTCAGGATCCCAAGAGATCATGGTAGTCTTAAACTACAGCCTATATCTAATAAGACAAAAGTACATGGAGATAAATGGAAAGTTATTCAACTTGATCCTCCAATATAAACAACCCACAAGGACAGAAGGTAAAATAGGTAACTATATACTAAACAAGAATTGAGAAATTAAATAAATACAATGGCATGTGTGTGTGTGTCTGCCAGATAACCAAATGCAATTTTAAACTGTATTAATTGAAATATAATATATAAGAAAAAAAGGGATAATCATCTGTGTCAGCCTGGTGCTGGTCACTGAATTTTTGTTCTGAGCCATACTCTTTGAGAGAGGATAGTGAATGGAAAGGAAATATTGTCATTAATTTTTTTAACTATGGAGCACTCATGATCCACACATAAAGATAAATAAAAAGTAGCTCAAACCCTGCAAGACACACGCTAGTAGAGAGGAAAGACGTAGCCTAAATAATATAAGGAGATGGACCAGGGTAAGAGGCAGACTCAGCTGAGTGTGGGCTTGATGTGGCAGTGGTCAGTCTCTAGGGTCCACAGTAGAACACTGGTGCTAGGATATGCCTCTCCCACAGAGACAGGATAGTGTAGTGGCTAAAGGCATGGACTCTGGAGCCAGACTTTCTAGGTTCAAATCCGAAACCTACCACTTGCTGCCTGAGTGACCTTGGGCAAGTCACTTATCCTCGCTGTGCCTCAGCTGCCTCATCTGTAGAATGGAGATGATAACATGAGTTACCATAGTTGGGCACATAGTACAAGTTAAAGCCCTTAGAACAATGCTCACACAGATAAGTACCAAATAAATGTTAGTTTCTGCTGTTCATTGTTGTCCTCGATGCTCTTTATTTCAGCCTAGTGGTGTGGCTAATGTTGGTGTCTCATCTGGCCTGCTTAGGGAGAGTAAGCTGGATAGATGGGCTTCTTTTCAGTTTCATTCCAATGTTACAGACAATGTGAAGAGTCCCACCCAAGTCTCTGTATATGAGACCCTTCGGAGGCACCAGGGTGTCTGGGCTGGCAGAGGCAACATAGCAGTGGCATGAGCAGTACCTTCAGGAGTCTGAAGCATTCTTAAATCGGAAGAAAGATCCCACAGGTTTTCTACTGCCCTCCAGGATAGAATTTTGTCTAGTGAATGGAAGTTCTGCAAAGACTATTTCTGTCTCTACCTTAGAAGCAGACTACCTCCGGATGAAGTGGGCTCCCAGTCACTGGGGATGACCCAAAAGAGATAGGACACCTTGGGGGCTTGTAGGCCCAATGCTCAATAGGTCTATGCATGGAATGCAGTAGAGTTCAGAGGAATGAGAGACGACGCTGGACTGGTGTGGACAGGGAAGGTTTCTCAGAAGAAGGGAACTTGCATGGAAACTTGAAGGCCCGCCCATAGCGACTTGGGGGGAGAAGTCCGGCGTGGGGGAAAAACCACTAGACTGGGAGTCATAACCAGGCTGACTTGCCACTATCAACCAAGCAACCATATGGAAAGCTCTGTGACCTATCCAATTTTGTGTTCTTCTCCTGTAAATTGCAGAGAACAATGAACACAACTTCCAGGACATGGACATCAATGACTATACAAAGTAAGGGAACAATCCTGTCTTCATGCCGTGCCTTGACAACCTTCAAGGTTCACACCAAATGCAACTCATGGCATTAGTCTCTTCTCCACCTACCACCTCCACCCCATCCCCAGGGAGCCCTGACTTATCTAGTGGGCAAAAACCAATGACAACAAACTCTTCCCATAGACCACAGAACACAGGCCTCGCAAGGTGCTGCTCTCCAGCATCCCCCGGGGCTGCCAGGAACCCAAGAAGCCCTGGTCATTCACTATTCAGCCTCCTCCCTTCTCTCACCCCCCCTTCTCCCAGCCAGCCAGCGGGCCTCCCCAGCCTGGAGTTCTCAGCCATGGGTTGGAAAGCCATCTGGCTGCTGGGAGAGTTAATAATTTATAATGAAGATAATCACCCTTCAAGATCCTCGCCTCTTGGGAGCATTAAAAAAGATTCAATTGAAAGCCAGTGAGTTCTTTACATGAGGGGATGGGGAAGGGGAGAGGGGAGGGCTGGGGAGAGAGAGGCAAT
>CM052442.1:19180755-19222169 GCA_028533085.1 Varecia variegata
AGATGGTTAACAGTAATTTTTAAATCTATATTTGTAATGCTTTCATTCTTAAAAAAAAAAATTACTGGAAGCAAATATATGTCAATTGTTCATTTGAGTGATAGCAATATCAGGGGGTGTATTGTTTATGAATCTTACAAATTTATAAAATAAAGACTACCGTCTACCATAACCACAATCTCGTTTTTTAAAAGGGGCAATTTTTAAATCAAACAGGCAGGAAGGGTAGGCTAAGATGAGGTGCTGTGGGTTGAATTGGTGTCCCCCAAAAAGCTGTGTTGAAGTCCTAACCCCAGGTACATGTGACTGTGACCTTATTTGAAAATTGAGTCTTGGCAGCTGTTATCAAGTCAAGATGAGGTAACACTGGAGTCCGGTGGGCCCTAAATCTAACGACTGGTGTCCTTAGAGGGAGAGTGATTTGGACACAGAGACATACAGGGAAGAGGCAGAGGCAGAGACCAGAGTGGTGCAGCTACAAGCTAAGGACATCAAGGATGGCTGGGGACAGGCAAGGAAGGATTCTTCCCTAGAGCCACAGAGAGAGCACAGCCCTTCCCACACCTTGGTTTCGGACTTCCAGCCTCCAGAACTGTGGGAGAAGAAATCGCTATTGTCTTAAGCCACCCAGTTAGTAGAGCTGCTCTAGGAAACTTAAACAGAAAGGGACATCATTTGCCTTTTCAAACTCACTGCATTGCTGGGAAGGTCTGCATTCTACCAACCAGTGAAAACTTTGTCCTGAGCCCACCTGCTTTTGCCAGCCACCGTGAAGCTCACACGGTCTGGCCAGCTAGAGTTCAAAGGGCCCTGTGGTTTCACCACTGTCAGTCCGGGCCGTGGGAGGTGGTGGCACACCATGGGAAAGGGGCAGTGCCCATTCCAGAGGCGGCGTTAGTTTCATAAGCTTTAACAATCAGGCCTCAACGTACCCCTCTGAGCAACAGGGACAAAACCCACCACCAGCCACAGGCACATCTGGAGACAGATGAGACAATGTGTGGGAAGAACACGCACAAATGCAAACTATCATTTCACACCTGCACCACAGAAAAGACAATTAGCCCCAGAAAAGACAATTAACTTGATACCTTTAGGAAGGAAAAAAAAATCTGTCTTTGAATATAATTACTTTTACGCTTGCTTGGGAAATCTCCATCCAGTCTCAAGAGGGTTAAAAATGAGGAAGGGAGACAGACATATACTGAAAATGGTAGCAAAAATAAAACCAATTAAACTTTTTACATCATGCTCCCTAAAAATTTTAATCCAACTTGCTCCTCTGTTTCCTCTTTAATTGATTATCTTGGCAGAAAATTCCCCCATATTATCCTTAAACCTGGAGCGGTTTATCAACCCCGGGGGGCTCAGGAGGGGGATGTCCTGAGAGTGGTCACTCAGGTATAAGAACCCCCAGCGCAAAAGAAGCAGCGGCAGGAAACAGGGGTGCACAACGGTGCTTCCTACTCTCTCTCCCCAGTTCCAATAGGGCTCCAGTTGACTTTTTCTTCTCTTGGTAAAGACTTCCAAAAAGCAATTTCCACAAATTTTGTTGCCTTCCCTATTTCCAGCACTTAACGACTCCGGGTACCAGAAAGGTCTTTCTGGGATCTCCCAAATCTCTCAAGCTGGAGGCCATGCCAGTCTCCTCTTGCTCTGCGCCCTATTTGGGAGTCTGCCTGGCAGCAGCCTCCCTTCCCTACTCCAGCCCTTCCCATTCATGAGGATTTATGGGGCTTCCTCTGCAAGGAGCCCCTAGACAGGAGGTGCCCCAGGCCCTTCTCTCCAGCAATGAAAGGACCGTGGCCAAGAGGCTAAGACAGGGCTCCACCCCTCCCACTTCCTCTCTCCTTCACAGGGCTGATGCTCCAAAGGATTTTCAGTTCCTTTTCAGAAATACATAAAAAATATCCCATCACAGGAGAGGGCAGGGCCAGAGTGGGCTCAGGAACAAGATGGGTGACAGGGTCTGGATGGTGGCCCCACCCCACCCCCATCCCCAGTGGCTCTGGGCTTCTTCTACCAAACAGTAATGAAACTCGGCACGGTAACAACATCGGTAAAACACTCTAGACTTGACCGAAAGCACTCTTTCACGTATCATCTCACGTCACCTTCGAAGTTCCCATTTAAAAAGCACACGATCCTCCCCACTTTACAGATGAGGGAACAGCCGAGCAGGTGAATGACTCACTCAAGGTCGGATCAACCTTGAGAGTGGCGCCCACGGGAAACCCAGCCCCTGCCTTCAAACCTCGAGCTCCGAGACCTCACAGGACCCCAGCAAAGCGAGCGCCGGAGTCAAATCGAGACTAAGGGGCGTCCGAGCGCTGGCGCCCAATAGCCTTGCGAACACGGAGACGTCACCCGCCCCCGGGCTTGTCTCTCCCAGCGTCAGAAGAGGAGGTTGGGCTAGCGAGGACCCTGGAAGTCGCTGCCGGCTCTGGGGGAGTATGTCTCACTCTGCCTTTCATTTCGGTTCTACGCTTGTTTTATTTTTACTTATTGGATATCCAGTTATGCTCGTTCCCTCCTCCGTTGTGGATTACTCACCAGAACAAAACATTGCGACGGAGCATCTCCGGCGTGCCCGGCACTGAGGGACAACAGCCGGCAAGGACAGAGGGAGCCCCTGCCCCTGCGGAGCTCTTAGGCCGGTGGGGGCGTAGGGGATTGAACGAACAACCAGCCAGGAAAGATGTGAAACTATGCCTGTGACAAATGCCACCAAGGACGGTGTGCCACGCCAGAACATGGTACTGCCATAGCCGCTAGGAGGGGACTCGAGCCCTCCCTGAGGGAGTGACTCTTGTGCCGAGATGTGAAGGAGAGAGAAGAGGGGAGGGAAGAACACGCCAGGCAGAGGAAACATCGTGGACAAGGCGAGACTGAAAGGCCAGTGGGGCTGGAGGTGACACGGAGGGAAGCATGGTAGGCAGTAAGGACAGAGCGGCAGGCAGCGCCCAGGCTGGGCTCAAAAGGCCAGGATAAAGGGGGTGGTCTCTATGCCAAGAGCAGTCGAAACTTCTGGAAGAGTTAGGAAGCTGGAGGCGAAGTGAAGGGGACAGCGGGACCAGGCACATCAGGGGACCTTTAGGTAATGAGGAGGGGTCTGTTACTGCAGGCTGCGTCCAGCAAACTCAGGTGACATGTTCATGCAAACTGAGCAAAATCCCACTTGCTTGGACAGGGAGTTTCCAGGGAGTGAACAGGCAAGTGTTCAGTATGGCTGTCCCCCTGGTCTGGAAAAGCATGCCTTATTCTCCCCCTGCCCCTGTGTTTCAGCAAATGCCTCATTGCTGTCTGGGTGGCCACAGAAGTGGACAGAAGGCCACCTACAGGTGGCCACAGAAGTGCACCACTCAGATGTCCTTCAAGAGGACCCGATGCAGAGAGCAGAGTTGACACCAACCCAGCTGCCTCCTTTCAGATCCATCACGGCATTCACACTGAGGCCACTCCCCAAGGGCTGCGCCCAGCCAATAACCAAACACACTGGAGTACTAGTGCCAACGTGTTCCTGTCCAACGCAGGGTTCCTTTAACAATCACCTTTTGCTAGGTGACTTTGCATCACGGAGCTGAGACTTTCTCAGAACTATGCTTCACATCAGGCTGTTCCTACCCAACCCTTCCTCCCTCTCTCCTTTCACAGGGGTCTGATCTGCACCAAGGTCAGGATAGTCTCTCTCCCTCCTGCCCCCACCCCCGCCTTTAGTCCTCCACAGACATTTGCCCCACAAGACTGTTGCAAGTCTAATCAACCTTGTTTTGGTGTCTGCCTCTTGGAGGACCCATCCTCTTCTCTGTTCCCCAGATCAGTCTTCCTAAGGGGACTAAGAAGATCCCCACTACCCTGGCCTTACTTCCCCAGGGGCTCTATGGGATTCAGGCAGCACATTCTGTCATTTCTTATAGCACCCTGCCCAAGATCTAGGCTTCCAGCCATCCTGAAATATCAAGAACTATTTGTTTCCAAGGAAAGCACTACATGAGCTTTGCCAAAGCTGTGGTTTCTCAAATTGAGGGGCTCCTCAAATCATGCCCATAAAACCCAGGTCCCTAGAGATGCTCTAAGTGGGTCCAAAAAGAGGGAGACCTCGTTGGCAGGCTTGGGGATCCCCAGCCCCACTTTAACCAGAACAGCTCCACTTTTATCTTTTTTATTTCATTTTGTTTTGTTTTGGTATTGAGATCCTATGTAAGATTTCATTTGACAAAAAAAATAGTTCTGCTGCCAAAAGTAGAACTATAATTGAAAAACTACTACCAGGGACTTTTCTCTTTCTGGTAATGGCAGGCTATTATCATTAAAAAACAACTAAAAATCTGGATAAAATACATGATATATCTTCTCAAAATCATTCTCAATCTTCTCAAAATGCTGATCATATAATAAGGAAAGACTAGGCTAATACTGAAAGGAAACAAGAACCCGGAGAAGTATGAAAATCACTTTTTCCCTGAAGACATTTTCTGAGTCTGGCAAATTTGAGCTTTGTTTTGACAACCTGGCAGGGTTAGAAAGACAAAAATCCACACCCAGAACCCATGTAAGATGGGAAGATCAAAAGGTGACCCTTCTCACAATAAGCTGGAACTCTAAGGGTGAGGATGAATCAGAAATTGACTAGTCCTCAAGAGACTCTGTAAATTGGGTTTGAATCACCTATGTTGTTGAGGAAACCTCAAGCCTTTAATTTCACTTAAGGGGGTGGGGGGTCCAAGATTTACATGCCCTCAAATAATCTACCAGAAAATAAAATAAAATTTTCTTCTGGAATAAGTTACCTTCTTCATTTCAGGCCTTAATTTATACTTATAAATAATTTTCATGTTCAATGACCAGCACACAATCAAAGATAACCAGGTACATTATGAAACCACAAGTGAGAACTAACAGATCGGAACGAGCTTCTCTTTCTCTTAGCTCTGGGACCCTGTTGGTATTAGAAGCATCTCCAGTGAGTTACAGTAATCTAGTTAGTTCTGCCAGGACCATCACTCTGGGATCTGCCTGCCCCATCTATAATCTCCCTCCCAACAAAGTGGGAGACTCCATTTGCCAACCAAGAATCTCCCATACTTCCTAAGGACACCCCCAGAACCTGAACACATGATCCTGGAATCAGCCTTATGCTTTCACTGAATGGAAAAGTTCCAAAATCCCATCCCTGTGGGAAGATGGAACCACTTACACCAGGAAGACAATGGTGATCCCCCTTCAGGCCACCACCACAACATTAAAGCCCCCTTTTCCACATTGTTCCTCCTCCCCAACAGTTCTGACCCTGCCTACCCCCCTCTTGATCAAGACTGCTCTCCTAATTAAAATAAACAAATGTCAGGAAGCAATTACTGCAGAGAGCAAGGCAGATGGTAGAATAGTGGCACTCTGGTATTGCATTAAGCAGTAACTTGCTATCTCTTCAAACTTTCTGCACTTTAATTAAGCATCGTTATAGACAGGTTCAATGAGCTTTGGAGTGGGGTTTATCAAATTAGCTTCTGGCAGGGCTGATGCTGTGTGATTGCAAGAGGTGTTCCTGATGCAAGGCTCAGCTGCCTGAGAGGGCCCAGGAGGGGAGCAAAGGGCAAGAAGCCCCAACCCTACCCCCTCACCCAACTAAAGGAGGGGGTAAAACTCTACCCACAGGGGTAGGGATAGTGGAATAGGTAGAGATAGCCTAAGTGATCACTGAGATGGGGAGTCAGACATCTCCCAAGCTGAGCACCCACTCTTCCCCTACATCCCCCTTCTGTATGTGTGTCCACCCCATAGAGGAAGGACCAGAATCTGGGAGGTGGCAGAACACAGACCTAAATCAGACAGACTTGGATTCCAATCCTTCCTACAATCCAAATAACACTGAGTAGACTACTTAACTTTTCTGTGCCTCGGGGTTTTTTCCCTTCATTTGCAAAATGGAATTTATAATAGCTAACAATCATTGAGTACTTACTATGTGCCAGGCACCATTCCAAGCCCTGTATGTGTTTAACTCATTTAATCCTTCTCCCTGCAATCCCATGAGGTATGTATGATCATTATCCCATTTAACAGATGAGAGGCTGGAGGCACAGGGAAGATAAACTTGCCCAAAGCCACCCAGCTGGCAAGTGGCAGAGCCAAAATTCTAACTGGGCAGCCTGGATACAGAACCCCTACTCACTCATAGTCACAAAACACCACAAAGCAAAATAAAAAAACTATTTGCTACTACTCGACAATAAAATCAAACGAACCACTGCCACATGTGACATGAATAAATCTTTAAAATGTTACGCTGAGCAAAACAAGACATGAGCATAAGTCCATTTATATAAAATTCTAGAAACAGGAAAGTCAATAAATAATGACAAAAGCTACATCGGTGGTTTCCCAGGGCCAGGGACAGGGAGCGTATAGAACTGACCACCAAGAGGCACAGGAAAACTTTGTGAGATGATGAGAATGTTCTCTGTCTTGACTGTGGCATTTGTTACACAGGTGTATACCTTTGTCAATACTCATTGGACTGTACACTCAAAACGATGTACTTGATTGTATGTAACTCATGACTCAAACAAATTTTTAAAAACCTACTTAATAATTGAACACAGAAATATGAATGGCAGTGCTATAGTGTGAATGTGTGTGTTCCCCTCAAATTCATATGTTGAAACTTAATCCACAGTGTGATAATAAGAGGAGGGAGGGGCCTTTGGAGGTGCTTAGGTCATAAGGGTGGAACCCTCATGAATGAGATTAGTGCCCTTAGAAAGAGGCTAGAGGGAGCTTGTTTATCCCTTCCTGCCCTTCTACCATGTGAGGACACACTGAAGACGCCATCTATGAATAACCGGCCCTCACCAGACACTGAGTCTGGAGGCAACGTGATCTTGGACTTCCCAACCTCCAGAACCATGAGCAATAAATTTCAGTTGTAGATTTGTAAATTACCCTGTCTAAGATATTTTGTTATAGCAACCCAAACAGACCAACAGGCAGTTATCCTTGTGTAGCAGAATTCATTCATTCAACAAATATTTATTGGCCGGGCGCGGTGGCTCACACCTGTAATCCTAGCACTCTGGGAGGCCGAGGCGGGTGGATCGCTCAAGGTCAGGAGTTTGAGACCAGCCTGAGCAAGAGCAAGACCCCATCTCTACTAAAAAAAAAAAATAGAAATTATCAGGCCAACTAAAAATATATATATAAAAAAATTAGCCGGGCATGGTGGCGTATGCCTGTAGTCCCAGCTACCCGGGAGGCTGAGGCAGAAGGATCGCTTGAGCCCAGGAGTTTGAGGTTGCTGTGAGCTAGGCTGACGCCACGGCACTCACTCCAGCCCGGGCAACAGAGCGAGACTCTGTCTCAAAAAAAAAAAAAAAAACAAATATTTATTAAGCACTTACTGTGTGTCAGGCAATGCTTTAGGTGCTGGTGACACAGTAATGTTGACAGATTAAAGTGGCTGCCTTTGTGGATCTTAAATTCTAGTGGGGAGAGATGGATAATAAGCAAATGCAGAAGTATAACAAATTGTATACCTGATGGTGATAAGTGCTCTGGAGAAAAAAGTAAAGAGGGAGGGAAGAATTGGCAATGCTTAGGAGGAGGGTTGCAAATTAAACCCAGGGGCTCAGGGGAGGCCCCTTCCTCAGCAAGGTGTGTGAGCAGAGATGGGACAGCAGGCAAGGTAATCGCACCTACCGCCAGAGCAGGCCTGTCCGGCCCCTGTGTTCGCCCTCGGCCCTTCTCCACAGGCGCCTCCGCTCGCACATTCATCCCGGCTGCCACCGTATACCCCAGGCTCTCCACGCTCTCCCTGCCAT
This sequence comes from Varecia variegata, assembly GCA_028533085.1. Lineage (NCBI taxonomy): Eukaryota > Metazoa > Chordata > Mammalia > Primates > Lemuridae > Varecia > Varecia variegata. Next base: position 19,188,573 of record CM052442.1, read on the forward strand.
GTCCACCTCCTCTGCCCACAGCCGGCACCACCCTGCCCACTAAGGTCTCAGACCCTCCTCTCCTTCCCTCTCTCCATGCCCCACACACCCCTCCCGGACAGGCCTTCACACCTCACTTCACACCACCTGCTCGGTTTAGAACATTTTGCCACCTCCCAGGTGCAGACTCGCCTCCTTCAGACAAGCTCCATCAGGAAAACAAACCTGCTCTCCTTGAGAGGTCTGTGTGGCCAAGACACTGACTTTACCCCAAGTAAGATGCTCAGCGTCCGGGCCCAGGAGTTCAGGTGACCATCAGTATTAGTGATCATCTACTAGAGGAGCTACTGCAATTGTAAAGCTCAGTCCCAATCCCCATGAAGACACATACGTAAACTGTAAATTAAATAGTATTTGATGCTTGTATTCATAGAAACCATTGTAACAATACAGTATTTTTTGTGAACTGACCATGTGCTGGGAGTTGGACCCAGCAGTTGGTATGCATAGCACCATATAATCCTCAAAATAGCCCCATCATATAGGTAATTAATTACAGATGAAGCCCAGAGAGGTTAAGTTAGTTGCCCAAGGTCACACAGCTTGTAAGTAGTAAAGTCAGAATTAGAATTATGTCGTCCCACTCCAGAGACTCCAGACCTAACCGCTCTGATGAAATATATACAGGCATGGAAGTTGCTCAGGGAAAAAAATGTTATCTGTGTTCATTGGTGTAGGGATAGCTTCAGCTAGGAGACATTTGATCCAGATTTTAAAATATAAATAATTGATTTGTAGGATCATAAGGGGAAGAAGAGATTGGCAGGAAGAGGGAAGAAGAATAGTTTGGTGATAAAAAGAAACATAAGGAAAAGATTATGCTTTATGAAAAATGGCAAATTGTAAGTATTGTTGGAGGCACAGTACCAAGGGCAGGAAGATTGAGAACCAGAGCTTGGAGAATCCAACAACATCCAATTGTGAAAGGCCTTTATGTCAAGCTAAGAAGCTACATTTATTTTATTTAACAAAGCCTTATGTAGCATTTACTATGTGCTAGGCACTGTTTTAAGCACACACAAATATTAATTCATTTAATCCTTCTAACAACCCTATAAAGTAGGTATTACCATTATTACCCATTTTATACGTGAGGAAATTGAGGGACAGAAAGGTTAAGTAACCTATCCAAGATAACCCAGCTAGTAAATGGAGCCAGGCAATCTGGCTCCAGAGTTCAGGATCTTAACTACTACCTACGCTACACTAATGAAATTTTACAGGGGAGGGAGTATTTTACATGAGAAATGGTGCACTTAGATTTTATTTCCTTAGGTATTTCCTACTACCTAGGAATCCTAAGGAAAGAAAAACTAAATGGAAACAAAGAAAGAAAGTAAATGGAAGAAGAAAAGAATGGGTGGTAGGAAGACCACCTAAGAAGGCACCAACATGTTCTGTTAAAAGAGAGGCCAATGGAGTCCAAAGATATTTTAAAAGTAGAACCAAAAGGGTGTTATGACTAATGCTGGGGGAGAGAGGGATATTGAAGCTGGCCCCCACATTTCCAGCTCAGATTCCTGGGTATAGGGGGACATTGCCCACTCAGGTATGCAGGAAATGAGGACAAGCTGACTTGGGTACAGTAAATCTGATTCTCAACTTTCTATTGATCCTCAATTGCGAGAACCAGTAGGCAGTTGCCTGTGTAGGTCTGAAGCCAATGCCGTTGGTTTTATAGCTGTTGACTTTGAGGTGCCTACAGGTACAGAGGACCAGAGGGTACATAATTCAAGGTGTAAAAGGGAGTTCAAGGCTGGAGGTATCAACTGGGAGTCTTCCACCCTGGAATAGCAGTGAAAATCTTGGAACAGAGAAGGTCCCACAGGAGGAGAAGGTAGAGTGGATGGGAAGAGGGTGGGTGGCAGGGCTCTAGAGAAAGACATTGAAAGAAACAAACCAAAAAGGAAGAGTGGGCCTTTATAGCTTTTAAGAAACAGACACACCTTGTAGATCTGAGTAAGAGTCATTCCAAGTCCAACATGGTGAAATTGGAAAAGAACCCGAGAGACCAACTCCCTGTGTGACTTTGGACAAGTCACTCCACACCCCTTTGAGCCACAATTTGCACTTAGTGATCTCCAATGTCCCTGCCAGATATGAATATGTGAAACAGGTCGACAGCAGGACCATAACACCCAGGACAGCAATCCCACAGAAGGAGGCAGGAGGCAGTCCTGTCCGCTGGACAGCCAGCCAAAGGGACCACTGGTCAGGGAATGGAGAATCCCATCTCTGCCTTTGCTTGCTGGGCCTTTGTTCCTCTCTACCTCAGAGAGAGAAGACTCTTCACTGGGCACAACATAGAGTTCCTTCCCCACTCTCAGCACTCTGCTGTGGGAGACTAGAGTGGGAAACACGGTGTCCCTGGGATGTCAGTGACCCAACCAGAGAGTGTGGAAACTACCTGTGTGGCTGTATTCCAGCAAAACATGGACATCATTCCATTGAATACTGAGTCTGAACACTCTGCATTGAGAGAAACTCCCCTCCTCCACATCACAGGAGTGGTATGAGGACCTGGGAGAAGTAGTCACGAAAGCATTTTGGAAGAAAATCCCATTGTATGTAGAGAAACTGCTCCATGGTGTCAGGAGACAATCGTGGAGGGTACTTTACAAAATATGAAGAAAGGGCATCTCCACTTTTGCAAACTACAAGCACCTCAATCACAACTCGTCCCAACCTGGACTCATCAATCTCCCTTTTGCCTCTAAAACTGCTCTCTGGCCTTATTTCTCAGTCTCAATGAATGGTACCCCCAACCTCCCAGTTCCTCAATACAAACTCTTTCCCTCTGCCTGCCCACCCCTCTCTGTCCTCTCTGCCACTACAGTGAGTTAATGCCACCATGGTCTCTTCCCTGAATTGCTGATATAGACTCCTAACTTGTCTCCTGCACTCAATCTTGGTCCTCTCTAACCCATTCTCATACTGGAGCCAAAGCGTTCTTTGCATAAGTTGAGTCAGATCACACAACTCTTTTCCTTAAAGCTCTTCAGTGACTCTGTTGCTCACACATGGAATCCAACTCCAGCCTGGCAGACGAGGCCCTTCATCATCTGCCTGCCCTTTAGACATATCCCTCGCATCACTTGGCTCTGCCCCAGCAATCAGTGTCTCCAAGGCATTATGCTGCCTTTGCACTGGCTGTTCCCTCTACCTGCAATACTTCTCCTTACCCTCTTAGTGTACCCAAGTCATAGTCTTTCTGGTCTTTCATCTCCCTTCTTCTAGGAAGACTCCATGATGCACCCCAAGCTAAGTTGGGTACCCTCCTATGTTAGCTCGCAGCACCCTATACTTTACTACATTGGACTTACAACTTGGAATAATGTTTACCATCCATCTCCTTCAGCTGATTGCAAGCCCAAGGATCTTGTCTGTTTTGTGCATCATTACGTCTCCAACACCTGGCGGAACACATGACAAGCACAGTGAGTGCTTAATAAATAATGAACGATGAACATACCCAGTAGGTAAACATAGAAACACAGAGTTTTAGAAACACAGACTTGGAATGGCCCTTAGTGGTCACCGAGCACAGGAATCTCCTCTGACAACCGTCTGGAGGCTCTGCTGGATACTTCCATTAGTCCACTGACACTGTCAGAAACTCTAGTTTCTAGAAAGGTCTCCCTTATACTGAGCTGAAACGAGTCTCCCCATAACATCCGCATCATCAGTCACAGCTCTGCTCTCAGGAGTCACACAGAGCAAGTTTGCTCTTTCTTCCTTCTGACAGCCCCTCACACATTTGAAGGCAGCTGTCATGCTCGGCTCACTCCCTCAGTTACCTTTCCTTCTACGACACACACCACTTGTTTTAAGAGCTCCTCACAGGCCATGAATCCCAGTCATCTCCCGCCTAGCCACTGCCTCCCCTGGACAGACCCCAGACCTTCAGAATGACACCCAAAGTGAACACAGTGTCTTGATCCTCAGAGCAATGATATCCACAGACAAACAAGTTAACATAGCATGGGTCTCTAAGTCAAAAAGGTAAATGAAATCTCCAGTTCTCAGAGTTCTCATCACTCACTCAGGATGCAAGACATAACGGGAGAAAAACCCAGGCCATTTGAGGGCCTGCAGTGTCAGGACACAAGAACACCTCCACACGGAAACCCAAGTCTGGGAAAATAAATCCAGTCGACCACTCACTCATTCTTCATTACAAAGTTCGAAATTTCCTCTTCCTCTGAATATCATTGAATAATTATCATAATATAAGGAGAAAAGACCCACAGTAACCTCCCCAATCACAATCCTACCACTCAGAGAGTTAAATGACTCTCTTTCATCCAAATTCAACTCTACCCAAGCAACCTGCAAATACTTCGACACCATCGAAGTGTGCTGTGCATCATCTCAGCCCATCTGACACATTGCACCATCCCAGTGGGGCACTGGGACAGGAAAAAAAATAAAGGCATAGCATGGGCAAGTGGCTATATCCCCCTAGACCTTCATTTCCTCATCAGTAAGTGAGGGGACTGGCACAGGATTCTGTCCCCACTCTGTTTGTCATTATCAGAAATATATAAACACAATCAAATCAGTCCCTCCTGATGACATTTAGACATTAACCCTCTGGCGTTCCCTACCTTTCATTTTCCAAACGACAACCCCAATAGTCCTGACAGCCACTGGAGCCTGGGGCCTGGGGCAGTGGGCACCCAAATAGCTTCCTTCCCCACCAGCTTGTTCAACACAAAGGGCAAAAGAGTGGGGGGAAAAGCTACTTGTGATCTCCTTACTTTGACTCTGGCCTCATTAAAAGCCCATGCCATAAAATGGCCCTATAAACTGCCAAAGAGCCCCACAAACATCAAAGAATGTGAAAAGACTCCATAACCCACAAAATCCCCTATAGAATCTAAATGACCCAGAACCTGGTTACTTAGAGCTCTTTATTGCCATGTATAATACTCTAGAATTTACTTTCTAACATGTGTTTTGTGTATGATTACAATGGTTACATGTATACCTGTTGGGAACTTTTGAGAAAATAGGGGGGGAAAGTATAATTATGCCATTCAAGAATGATTAAAATTGACTCTGATAGCCTTCTTTCTATGCACATATTATTTAATTGAGATCATAATGCATATATTTTTATAGCTGATTTTTCCCTATGCCATTACATTAATGATTGCATACTATTCCATTACACCATTAATTTAACTAATTCCACATTGTAAAAACTTAGACTATTTCAACTTTTTGCTCTTATAAATAAAACTGTGAGAAATATTTTTAAAAGATATTTTTATATACCTCTTTTCTTAATGCAGAGATTTCGTGTTTTTGCCTTATGTTGACAAAGGAAAAATCAAAACAGGCAAATGAAGAAAATCAAACCAGGATGACTAACATCTTTTTTCCCTAAAGTCCCAAAGAACCCATCCCTACATGCTCATGTTCTTTTCTAGAACTGCTAAGAGGAAACAAGGAAATGTCATATTTGTTTTAGTTCTATCAAATAAGCCAAGATTAGCAAAAATATACTATAAGGGTATTAGAAAATGTTTATTCTTATACACTACAGGTGGGGTGGTGATGTGGTATAACCTTTGGCAGGAGAAACATTATTATTTCTCAGTATGAAAAATGAAGGATCTAAATATCTAGAAATAAGGAATAAAGTAAAATGTTACACCTATGTAATGGAATACTACATACTTTCATAGCCTTTGAAAAAAGGTTAAAGAATACTTACTGATGCAGTAACATGCTCACATTACAACAATAAAAGCAGGAGAAAAACAGACTATGTACAGTGTGTTTCTGTGAAAAAATAAAAAAGAAGTATACACAATCTCATACACACACACACACACACACACACACACACCTGGAAGGATCTACACCAAAATGTAAACAGTGGTACATGGTAGGAAAACAGTGATTTTTGCTTTTGCCTCTTTTTTCTAAGTTTTTTAAGTTTGCAGTATTTATTGTGTACTATTTGCATTCTACGAAATACTGTGTATTAATAGTGGCAATGGGAAATTATCAGATTAGTGAAGGAAACAAAACAAAACTGACTCAGGTGTCTAAATTCTGAGGTGGATCACCCAGTTTCCAGTCCCTTCTTTCTAGCCTCTCCACCTTTGGCTGTACCCAAGAGGGAAAAGAAGAACAATAACAACTCAAAACTGAGCCTGTGGCATTTCCCACCCAGTTTTGAAACTGAGCCAGGGAACTAAGCAAGACTGGGATCAAAGAAATACATCAGACTTGAGAGCTGGAGCCGAATCCCAGGCTACCCCCAAAACAGTAACGACAGGAGAACACTTTGCCAGCACCGAAATGCCAACAATGAGTAATTAATACTCCCCCAGCCCCAGGAAGCCTCATCTCACCTGGGAGAGTGGAGAGGCGGAAGCACAGAGGAGGGGCCACCAAACGCAGCTGCAGGCCTGATGCCTCACACCTGCCCAGTAACTCACAACCCAGGCCCCACGCATGCTCCCTGGGGAAAGCCCTCTCTCCGGACACAGGCATGAGAGAAAGCATCTAATGTGCAAAGAGAAAGGCACAAGCACTCAGACATAGTCTCTGCATGTCCACGTGTTTGTCACAGATGTCATCAAAGAGACAATCCCCAACCCAGCCAGGAAAGTAAAAGGAGATCACGGCCCAGGCCAGCTGTGACCCTGGATGTTCGTCTCCACAGCCGACTGGCTGTGTTGTTTTATTCAAGTGTTTTGATGCCTCTGCCTCCCCGTGTTCTCATCTGTAACATGCAGAATAGTGATCCTGTCTGTCTATCCCATTGGCTTAGGATGATGGCTAAGTTAATACACAGCAAGAATCTACCCTGTGCCTGGCACATGGTACTTGGAGATTGGTTCCTTTCCCTGTCTTGCCCTTGTCCCTGGAAAAGGCCAGGGACTCTTAACAGATGACAGGGACAAGGCCCCCACCCCCAGCAACCAAGTTTTTCCTCTCTGGGTATCAGCGAGGGGCTGGGCTTGATACGAGAGATCTGTTTTGCCCACTTGGCCAACACACAGAGAACGAGAAAGCCCAGCCCCGCCATTTACTTTTCCCCATCTAACAGATTGTTCACAGGAATCACAGAGTTAAGAGCTGGGAGGGACGTTGAGGTTACCTAGCTGGCCTCCCCCCAACCCCCACGTGCCTGACCTTACAGCCCTGACAGGTGACCTTCCAGGGAAGCCCCCAGCAGCACGTCTAGTTACAATTACTCCAAGCACGTGACAAAAGTCACGTCATTTTACTCTTGACAGCCCCAGAAACAGGAACAATAATGCTGCCACATCTTTAACTGGCAAGAAATCCACAAAGTCCTTTTGCAGAGGCTGATCTAAATTTCTTTCATTTCACTTTTTGTTTTAATCTAAAAAATTCTGTCAAATCCTCGCTGACTGCAGACAAGAACAGGTGTTCCCTCTGTTTTCGGGCAGGGGATGGAGCCATGCGTCTCAAATTACCCAGCCCTTTGTCTCTCCTCCTACTTCCCCCAGGACTGCACTCTGCTCTCGCGTCCTGGGGGACAGGGCATGATCGCCCAGGGCAGCTATGGCAGTTCCTCCCTCCCCCTCGCTCCATTCAGAGCCACCGATTCTTCCCCCATCCAGGCCCCAGCAAGAATGGACCTTAGATTAAAAAGCCTTGGTTGCTATCTCTGGTTTCTGCCCTGGCGACCTCGCTCGGAGAGAGGTTTTAAATGGTGCACGCTCATGGCACTCTCCTCTTGCGGCCCCCGAGTCACACTTCAGAAGCGCGTCATCCGAGAAGATGGAAGAACAGCATGTCGGAGCGGCTGACAGCGTCACCACAGCTCCGTCTCTGCCCACTGCTCCGTCTCGCCAGCCCGTGGTGGTGAGATTTCTTCTTTCCTCTCCGCCTTCTGTCTCCAGCCCGAGACTTGTCAGCAGCCCCTTCATGTAGCAAACAAACGGATCGGTTTGGCTTAAAAGGTCAATTGCAGCAGATTTGTGCGTGTTCTCTCGCTCTGACGTCGAAGACCCGTGCAAGCAGAAGGAGTACAACCAGTCCCTGATGCAGGCTCCCCTGCTCCCACCCCCAGCCTCTCGCTCCTTCCCACCACCCCCACGCCTGAGCGGTGTCTTCAGCCAAGGCAGGACAGAACACACGCAGGCTGGGTGCTTCTCACCACCTTTCCCCGCACCAGCTCCAGAGCTTGGGCACACATTCCCATTAAAGTTCCCCAGAGGAGGCCATCAGATCTGCAAGCCCTGGAGGGGTCAGATAGGGGAAGACCTGGGGCTGGGGGCCTTGCCTTTGGTACAGGTTGACCTCTGTGTTCAAAAGGTTTGACAGTGTGGAGAATTTAACCTGTGCAAAGTCAGGAGCCTATTTGGCTACATTCTCGGGAACTCATTCCTATTAATGAGGCACCTGTCCTAAAATGCAATTCTCAGATCAGGGTCCAGAGCCTTCAGTGCCCCGGGAGATTCTTCCAGATGGTCAGCAGGCTGTCGCTTCCAATATTAATGTTGAAAATATGACAGCATCGACACTTCTGTTTCCAGCATGACATAATCATGGCCTTTCCTTGGGACATCTCTGAGAACCATGGAGTGTCACCCCAAGGAAGGACTTTCAAGAGCTCCAAATCCACCTTCCTTTCACAGATGAAGAAGCTGAGCCCAGGAGCCAGGAAGAGGCGCACAACAGCCCATGAGACTAACACATGGTAAGACCAGAACCCAAGTCCAGGTTCCCATTCTACTACACCTATTAAGCACCTGCCAAAACCCATGATCAAACCATAGGTCTCCTCCCACTGAAGTCCAGGGAAGGTTCTTTGCAGGACAAAGTGGGTGGAGTGGTTGGACTGTGGAGAACTTTGCCTGAGTGACTGGAGAACTGCTGTCATCAATCAGATTAAATCCAAAAAGGATATATTAAGCATATTTTTTATTACATAATACGAAGCCAGCAGGTTCAGGGTTTTCTCTTCTCATCCTGAGAGCAGCAGGATCTGTCCAGGACACCACACCACCACTAACCCTGGCCTACTCTACAGCTGTGGTTTTCAACCATTCGTGTGCATCAGATCACCCGAGAGGCATTTTAAACCACAGCTTGCTGGGTCCCACCCCACCAAGTATCAGATTCAGGAAGTCTGAGGCGGGGCCTAAGAATCTGCATTTCACTCAAGTTTTCATGTGACTCTGGGACCCCACTTTGAGAACCAAGCACTTGAGTTTCAGTAAGACTGGTGCTTCTGTTTTCATGAGCTCCTTCCCCACCCCCGAAGTCACAAATTCACAACCGATGCACAGTTGCCCAGTCTCCTTCCATGACTGCAACCTCATCTGAAGGTTCTGCCCAATTGAGGTGACTCGTTCATGCTACAACATAATCTATTGCCCATTAACAGATGGTTGAAGATTTGGGTTGGCCCCTTTCCCAAGATCGCCTGCCATTGTGCTGTACCAAGTTCCCCCAAACCAGACAGAGCAGATGAGCCAGTGAGGAGTTTCCAACCACCATTCTGGCAGTAAACTGTTCCTGAAATGCACCCCATTGCACCAGCTGTGCCAGGGACTGTTGAACCCCAGAAGCTGTCACAATCCAGTGGGAAGGTGGACCCCAAAGCAGCACACACCCTTGGTCTTCTCCATCCATCCCCAACTTCCAGGGCTTTGCTTCACTTCCTAAGCAGCCGGCATTCGCCTGCTGCAGGTACAAAAGTCTACAACTTCCACTACGGGGGGACAGCCACTCCTACATAATGTATTGAGTCCCTCCTGGCTCACAGCAGGTTGGATTGCTTCCACCTCAGGAAAGGGCAAAGCAGCTGCTCACATCAACAGGTGTCTTCCAACGTAACAGCCTCCGGGGCTCGTCAAACCTCCTGGGAGACTGGGTTGTTCTCTGGGGCACGGCCAAAGTGAGCAAACAGACCTCCAGGTGAGGTTCCCGGCCCAGGTGCACCTTAACCAACAAAATATTAATACCAGAGTGGGCTCATTCAGAGCATGGCACAGTGTCAGAGAAACCAGGATTCACAGCCCAGTTCACCTCAGGCTAGTTGTGTGGCCTTGGGAAAGTCAGTTAAGCTTTCTAAACACCAGTTTCCTCATCTGTAATATGGAGAAATAGCGATACTTACCTCATAGTTCTATTCACAGGAATTAAAAAAAAAAAAGCAAGAGATGTCTATGGAATGATTAGCAGAGGACCAGGTGCATAGTAAGTACATAATAAATGTTATCGAATCTTATTATCATTACTGTCAAGGAAAACCAGAATGCCCTACACCTGGCTCAAACTGCCATGCTTCAAGGGCTAGGGAAGTGGGGTCTCGGATTTGATACAGGCCCCTGTAGACAAACCAGCTGGACCACCCTAGTAAGCATCCTGAGTGCCCACTTGCTTCACATCCAACCTCCAGCTGCTCTGGCCAGGATCCTCTCTTGGCCTAGGGTTGCTGCACTTGCTGCCCTTAGATGAAGCCTCTCCGGATGTTTTCTAGATATTTCATCTTGGCCTCTCGTCAACATCCATTTTAAGCCACAGTGCAGCTCTGACAATGTGCCTCTCCTGATCTCAATACTTTTACCACTTCTGGCATCACTAGAACTTTCCTTAGAGCCAGGTATTGGTCAAAGGTTTGTTTCTTTGTCACCAGATAACTGAGACATGCCCATTACCTGGCCCTGACAGGAATCTGCCAGCTATGAAACAAGCTAAGGGGTCTTCCAGGAATTTTTCTCAAGCCACAGGAAAAGAATTGACATCTGAGGTTTGACTGGAGGGAACCTAGAAGGAAACACAACTCTAAAAACCTACTCTCAGTGCATCCATTTGAGACAATTCTGTTCTGTTGGTTTAACCAAAGTGCTGGACAACTCAAAGAGGACTTCAACTATTGATAAATTTTGATTTGCAAGAAACAAAGGCCCCCTCCAGCTGTGGTTAGAATAAGTGCTTCTTGTGTGTCTAGGAGGAGTGGGACAGGCTAGGACAAGCCAGCAGCTAAGGAGTTGGCTGCACCCTCTTGCTCTTTTCCTTTCCTTTATGGCACAGTGCTTTGCTTTCTGCACCATGCACCATTCCCCTCTGCTGTCACCATCTCCTAACTTCAAGTAGGGCTCAGCCCTTGTCATGAGCATTGAGCTTAGGAACCCCCACTACCAGCTCAGTTTTCCAGTGCTAAACTCCTGAGGAAACAGAACCATCAGCCTGATTCATCTTTTTTAAGCTTTGGATTGCAGGCCAGAATGTAGCTGGGCAGTCCTGGGTGCTCACTTCTGGTGCAATACGCATGGCTATTCTGGGGGTGAGAGGGTCAGGGGCAGGTCACATGGTACACAGCAGGGCTGCTGCCCATTCATCAGGAATAAGGGGAACAGCAGCTTCTCTCAGAAGAGGGTGTGGCTGAGCAGGGAAGGGAACAAAAGAAGAAAATCAAACTCATATGGCAGACAGAAACCAGCCCAGCAGAGCATTTCCCCACCCAGAGCTGTGCCAAGACAGTCTCCAGCAGAGCAGCAGGCACAGGGCAAGTGTGAAGAGCAGGACCTGGTCACTGGGCTTTCCAAGGTGGACACAGATCCCTTCTGAGTCACAGTCATCCCTTGGCTAAAAATATTTTCAAGTGATTTCTGCATCTGGATTGGGGGGAGCTGTGTGGTGGCCCATGTTGCTGTATATACATGCGGCACTCAACTGAGGATTTGGAATGGATGATAGAAAAGGGATAAAGGTGGAAGATGTCAGATGAGACAACTAAATTCCCCATGGATTGCAGGTGTTTTATAAGCCATCCCATCTCCCCCCGATCTGAGAAGGAGAGAAGGAAGAAATGGGAAGGAAATGACACGACCCCAGTAATGTCTCAGAGGGGTAGTGCTTGGTCATGGATACCCCAGGGATGGGCGTGTCAGGATCAACCCTGCTTCTCCCATCAAGAGACAAAAATAGAGACAGACCAATGAATCAGAGGAGAGAACTCAGACATAAAACCATCCACACACAGCCAACTAATCTTTGACAAAGCAGACAATAGTATACACTGGGAAAAAGAAGCCCTATTCAATAAATGGTGCTGGAAAAATTAGATAGCCACATGAAGAAGAATGAAACAGGATCCATATCTGTCACCACTCACAAAAATTAATTCAAGATGGATAAACGACTTAAATATAAGGCATGAAACCATAAGAATTCTAGAAGAAAATGTTGGAAAAACTCTTCTAGATATCTACCTAGGCAAAGAATTTATGAAGACCCCAAGGGAAATCACAGCAACAACAAAAATAAATAAATGGGACTTGATTAAATTAAAAGGCTTCTGCACAGCTGAGAAATAATCAACAGAGCAAATAGACAACCTACAGAATGGGAGAAAATATTTGCAAGCTATACATCCGATTAAGGGCTAATAACCAGAATCTACAAAGAACTCAAGCAAATCAGCAAGGATGAAACAAATAACCCCATTAAAAAGTGGGCAAAAGACAAGAACAGAAGCTTTTCAAAAGAAGATAGACAAATGGCCAACAAATATATGAAAAAAGGTTCAACATCACTAATCATAAGGTAAATGTAAATTAATACCACAATGAGATATCACCTTACCCCAGTGAGAATGGCTTTTATTAAAAAGTCCAAAAACAATAGACGCTGGCATGGATACAGAGAGAAAGAAACACTCGTACACTGTTGGTGGGACTGCAAATTAGTACAACCTCTATGGAAAACAGTATGGAGATTCCTCGAAGAACTAAAAGTAGACCTACCATTTGATCTAGCAATCTCACTACTGGGTATTTACCCAAAGAAAAAGAAGTCATTTTATCAAAAAGACACCTGCACTCAAATGTTTATTGCAGCACAGTTCACAATTGCAAAGATGTGGAATTAACCCAAATGCCCATCAATTCATGAATAGATTAACAAAATGCCACACACATACACACACACACACACACACACACACACACACACACTATGGAATACTACGCAGCCATGAAGAAGGATGAATTAAGGCCTTTTGCAACCACAATTTGGATGGAACTGGAGACCATTATTCTAAATGAAGTGCCTGAAGAATGGAAAAATAAACACCACATGTACTCGCTATAAATTGGAATTACCCAATGAGCACACAAGTGCACAGAGGGGAGTAAAACTCAGTGGAAATCAAGCAGGGGAGAGAGAGTGGAGGGGGTGAGCAAAAACCTACCTAACGGCTACAAAGAACACTATCTGGGTGATGGGCACACCCTGGCTCAAGCATAACAAAATTGATACATGTAACCAAAAACATTTTTACCCCTATAATATTTTGAAATAAAAAAAAGAGAGAGAGAAGGAACTAAGACTGCCCCCTTACTGCCTGACCAGGAAGGGACTAGGAGAGCTCTCAACAACTCTTGCCAGCCTGTTTACCTATACCTGGATACTTTAGAAATGGTCCAAAGTCCTGGCAGTGCCAAGATCAGCAAGAGGAGAACAGAGTGAGAGACCCAGCCTGCCAGTGGCCTAGGAGTTTTCTGGGTTGAGCCCTGGCATGACCAAGCACCTGCCCGACCGTTGGATGGGAGCTGGGCAGTCACAGGAGCCGGGGCCCACCTGTGGGATCTTGCCATACAGCCTTACCAAACTAGGTAGAAGCCAGAAGAAGTAAGAAGCAGGGAGACCGGGACAATAAACACTGGCGTGCGGCTGAGCTCCGAAAGCTGAAGTTCTTCTCCAGTGCCCCAGCTAAAAGCAGAGGCAGCCTCCTGTATTGATTATGCATTCGTGCCACTGAGCAAACAGGCCGGCTGGGCGAGGGCCGAGGCCCACTGGATAATTGATATTCTGGGGTTGGCATTCACAGAGCCACGGACAGAGTTCAAAGGAAAGAGGTGGAAAACCCAAGTTCAAGATATAAGCAAACTGCCACACTTCTGCAGCTCCTGTGAGAGGGGCAGGAGGGTCTCCCAGGGAGAGCAAGCAGCAGTGGTACCAGAATGACATGTGGCTCCCACTGCTGGTGACACATCCTCCAGCTCCAAACCCCACCTGTAGGAAGCCTAACCTATATTCCCAGGTTGGGCTGGGTGCTCCTCGCTAACCTGTGGCTGCCTTGATCAGAGCCTTCCAACTCATCCATCAGACCAGAGCATTTCTTCTGGAAGGAAGCCTCCTCCCACTGCCCCAGCTAAGAAGGACCTCCTCTTAGGTTCTAATAGCTCCCTACGCCTCTCCTTTGTATCTTTATCCACATTTGTACTTATATTAATATGTTCAGTCCCCTCAAATGTAAGCTTCATAAAGACAGGGACCTTCTCTGCCCTTTTAGCCGCTGTATCCCCTGCACCTACCACAGTACCTGGCCTGTGCAGAAACACAATAGATAGTGATTTAATAAATGATTAAATGAATGAGATTTACCCCACCATACCACAGTCATGCGTATTGCTCTTTCTTGCCAACTAGACTGTGAGATCCTTTAGGGCAAGGATAGTGTCAGCTGTTCTCTTCTCCCCAGCACAAGAAGGGTGGTGGGGTTTAGTGTGTCTGGCACACTTGGGAGATTACTTTTCATCACCAAGATAAACCAGACAACACATCTCATTTTGTTCTTTCTCAGGGCTTAGCCTAATGCCTAACCTAGAACACAGGTGCTCAGTGTCTATCTTCTGATAGTTTACCTTTTAAAGAGCCCGTGCCTAAGACTAGGAGTTGGTCCCCTATGGCCAAACTTGGCAAGGGGGCCCCTGAGTGGTGGTGGCATGGCCAAGCCGTCCCTGGTGGCCGGCAGACCTGGAGAAAGGCCGCACTCAGAGGAGGAGGAGCTCTGCCCCGAGGGCAGGAGCCCTGAGTGTTGGACACTACCCTTTCTGGCTGGGTGACTCGGGAAAAGCCCCAAACTCTCTGGACTGAGTTATCACATCTGTAAAAGGAGAGGAAATATCCCTTGGCCCATGGGGAACACACCTCTCATCTTATGTTGTGGTGACTAAGGGCAGCAGTTTGTCATACAGAGCCCAGTCTGAATCCCACATCCTGACTTTCCTCTGTGTGAGCTTGAATGAGGTACTTGACCTGAGTCTCAGTTTCCTCATCTGTTAAATAGGGCCAAGGACAGTATGAGATGATGCATGAAAAGTTCTTTGTCGCAATTGAGCACAGCTAGCAGTTTATTGATGGCAACAGTTTCTAGTAGAAAGACCGTGGGTTTGAGCTGAGAACTATCTCTTCTTCCACTTTGCTGGGCACAAAAGGGCACACCGGCTTCTACGGTTTAGTGTCCTTGTCTGGAAAATGGGGGGAACAAGACAGTCCCTCCCGCTCTGGCCCGGTTCCCTCCCACCCCAGATGCCCGGGCTTGCTCTCCCCAGCTCCTCGTGGCTCTCGCCCTCTCATCACACAAGTCCTCACACAGATGTCATCTCCCCACACGGGCTGTCCCTGCAGCTCTCTAAAGTCACGCACCCACACTTTACTTCGTTTATTTCCTTCCTGGAAACTATTTCATTGTTATGTGTTGATTGGCCTCACCCCTCTCACGAGAATCTCAGCTCTGTGAAAGCAGAAAACCTGGTCTGCCCTGTGTTCGCTGTGTCGCCAGAGCCTGGGATGCTGCCTTGCACATCTTAGGCACTTAGCAAACAACGAAGGAGTGAATGAACAATAATTGAAAAAATGAACAAATGAGACCCTGCAGGATTGCTGTGAAGAAACAAATGGATAACGTGGGGAACAAAGCCTCGTTCAGTGCCTGGTTCACGCTAGCCTCTGCGTGAATTTTCACCTGCGTGAAAGCAAGGTGAATTTTCCTTGCTTTCCCTGGGAACTAATTTTTCAAGAACTACAGTCCTTAAACATTATCTCAGCTTGAAATTTAAAACTTACTTAAATTGAGCCAAGGCTACCAGACAGGGAAAAAAAAAGAGCGGGGCTGCGGGGGGCAGTCATAATTAACCTCCCCGCACAGATCTCCACCAGGGGCTTCTGAACACCTCTGGAATGTCTGAGCAGCAGAGCCTCCCAGGATCCCCTGAGTGCTCTGGAAGACAGGTCATCAATTGAGCCACTTCTGCATCCGCACACATCGCAAATTAGACACAAAGACAAATGGCATTCAAACCAGTGCCAAGGGGTCAGCGCCAGCCGGGGCGTAGATGGCTGGCTGGGACCCTGGGAGGGCTCCAGGCCGAAACGCAGGCTCTGACCAGGATAGAGACCAAGACGCCCACTCCAGCATCCTGGAGCATCCTGCTCCTCCCTGCAACTACTGACTCTCCATGTAGCCACCCCAGTCTGCAGCCACCTGCTCATTCTAGCTCATCACACCCTCCTTCTAACCTACCCAGCGTAGGTAGCTCTCCTACTCTGCCCAAGGTCCCAGGACACCACAGTACATGCATCTGTCCTCCCTTCTCCTGCCGGATGCAGCCAGGTTATCCCAAGTCAGGCCCCAATTACCAGGGGGTCAATGTGGCAGTGACCTCACCACCTAGTCCACACGTTCTAGGCACCTACACTCTGAGCCACTGAGTAACAGCTACCCTGGAGCTCAGAGAAGTAGCACATCGGAGATCAAGACACTCACACAGGTGGCTCTCAGGGCTCTGTCTCCCCAACAATGAGCTGAGTGTAGCCTCAAGATGCCTGCCAGACCTCACAGCCCTGACCTTCTCCCAACGCTGCTGGGCAAGACATGAGAAACACCAGATGCGAGCCTGCATTTTAAATGTCAGTGAAAAACTCTGCAGTTCTCTACGCTCGAACACTGCATCGCCTATCAAGATGCCAAAGCAAGGCCGCGATGGGTTTAATCTGTGGTTTCTAACCATTGTGCTCAGCCACTGCAACCAGAAAAGCCTTATCATACAGAGGGAAGGGACAGATGTGCAACCACATCATGCCCTTGCTCCAAACCCAGCTTGCATCGCCTCCGTGGACTGGATGGAGCATGGCCAGAGTCTCCTTTCCACCCAGAAGGGTCAAATTCCAGAGGCAGAGGGGGAGTAGAAGACGGGCAGTGTAACGCCAAGGCTTGCAGGACAAGTAGGGGAGGCCCCAGGAGAGTGAGGCAGGGCCCGCAAGCCACCAGGCATCAGTGGTCACAGTGCCTGGGGAGAGGGCTTTCCAAGGGCAGGGGCTGACATATGACTCTGAACTCTGTCTTCTGGCCAGTCCAGACTTAACCTTGACCCCTTCAGTCCCACTTTTAGTTGGTATTCAAGTTCCTTAGTGAAAGAGGGAGCCAGCTCTGCTTGCAGGACGTAGGCCTTTACCTTCCACTCCCGCAGACTCCTGGGCTACGCTGCACGTCCTAAAGAGCTCCGAGATCCCTTTGTGGGCGCTTTCTCAGCCTCCCCTGCCCAACTTCACAGGAGTATTTAAGCGAGATCATGTCCAGACGTCAAGCCGTACCAACCTCCGGTGTGACTGCGTGCAATCTTTAACCTCTCCAAACTTCAGTTTATGTATCTCTAGCATGAGGGGTTAAATTAAGACAAGCTCCAAAGTTTCACTTTGGCACTAATATCCCATAAATGTTTGGAAGAGAAAGATTATCAGCTGGAGTCATCTATGACAATGATATCCCGCTATGTCAGAATTGGACTTGGGCCTATTTGCCTTCCTGGGTTCCAAGCTGAACAGGATTTCTGAAGTTCCTCTCAGTTTGGTAAGTGTTTTATGAGTCAATTTCTTCTCCCCCTATTCTTATTCCATATGGAAGTGGGGGATTAGGAGGGCAGAAGGCATTGGGCGATGGAGGAGACGTCAAAAATACTGGTGAATGGAAACTTCACATAAGGAAGAGAAAAATGCAGATTCAAGCTCAGTGGCTGACACCTCTCATGGACGGTCTTACCCCTGCCCTGTTTGAAATATGTGAAGTTTGCCCCAGCGATCTGGAGCCCTGCCACCCTCCCTGGGAGAGGAGCTCTGGTGCCAAGTCTCCAATGGCTACTCACATCAGCACCCAGGGAGTCCTGCTCCACACTGATCTCTCCCTCGTCCCCACGTCCCATCCATCAACAACTCTGCTCCACGGTACCACCAAAATATGTCTTGACCCTGCCAGCCGTCACCCACAACCGCTACCCCCGCTCCATCTCTGGCACCTACTACAGTGTCTGGCCCCAGCAGGTGCTCAATAAAGATTTGTCGAATTGAATGAAATCCAGGAGGACATCTTTCTCCCTGAGAAACAGAATTGGGAGAGGAGCTACTTTTGTAGGGCAATGATGAGTCTAATACCTCCTACTCAATTAAAGCACAAGTAAGCTCCTCACCCCAAACCCTGAACCACCACCTGAGTTAGGAATCCCTCTCACTCTCCTTCCTGCTCAGGTCTTTAAACTCAGGAGTGACAATGACATCTCCCCACTCTATAGATAAGATCTGTGTGTATCAGTTTAACATCTGAGCAGTATTAATAGCCAGGAAGCCATCTCCTGCCCTTAGACAGTATAAAAATATCTCAGTAACACACACCCTGCACTCACAGACACTTGCACACATGCACACATACTCCCACACGCACACATACTCTCTCTCACACACACACACATGTGTG
This sequence comes from Varecia variegata, assembly GCA_028533085.1. NCBI lineage: Eukaryota > Metazoa > Chordata > Mammalia > Primates > Lemuridae > Varecia > Varecia variegata. The sequence continues at coordinate 19,207,147 of CM052442.1, forward strand.
CACACACACACACACGCCAACATGCCACACTCAGGTCGGGCAGCAGAAGGGAGCAAGGCTATAACTCAGACCCCTCCACTGGGGCCTCATGGCACCCCCACATAGAAAGACCAAGCATTCGTACCTCCATCCACTGGGCCGGCTGGTGTGCTCCCTAATGAATGGGACAGACGATCCTCCCCCATCACCAGGGCCAGGTACTCAGGGGTTGGCACAGCTCAAAGAGGGGAAGAGATGGTTACTATCCCCTGCTCATCCCCAGTTTCTGGAACTTTCACCCATCGGCAGGGAGGCCCTTCCCACGAGAGGTCCTGAGCTAGTGACCCGGTGTCTGTTGGTTTCCCCACCACCCCAGCTCAAGATTTTCTTCATTATTTCACTCTGGGTGTACCACCTCCAAATTCCCACCTCCATCGTGCCAGCACTAGGCATGTCTCAGAGAAAACTCCCCAGCCAAAGAGATGGAACCAGGCTCTCCCAGTCCACCCGGCCACGCAGCAGAGCAAGTCTGGGGGTGGAGGATGCCAGCAGGTGGTCCTCCCCTGCAAGGGCCCAGCCTTCTCCCACAGCTTATTCAAGTTCACTTCCATGTTGGCCCACCTGCCCCTCTGTCCTGACTGTTCTGGAAGCGTGTTTTGTTATGATTACAAACACAGGCTCTGAAGTCAGTCTGGGTTCAAATCACACACCACTTCTGGAGGGGTCTTCCTGGGGAAGCCATGAAACCTCTCTATGCCTCCGTGCCCTGTCTGAGAACGCAGCTCCCAAGGCCCACAAGATCGCCATGAGAATGTGACGTGTTAACTATTGTGTGTGACGCTCCTGGCACAGGGAAGTAGTCCTTCAGCAACAGCCATCCTCCTGGCCCAGCCACCCATCCTGCTAGGTATGAATTTGCTTGCACTGAAACAGGTCTCATGGCCTTCAAGCTCTGTCCAAGTGGATGCTTTGAAAAGTAAGCCACAGTGAGGGGGAATGACTTTCCCTTGTACCTGAGGCATCTCATGGTCGTCCCTTACATAAGACCCTTCCCTGGTGAGAAACAAACTTATTTCCTTTCATATATAAAGGAGGCCACCTTCTTCCAACTCCCAGTCCCACCGCTTTCCATCCGACAACACTGCCAGTTGTCATCATCACTTTGTCACCACTTTCCTTAATCCAACACCTCATTGTATAATGCTCCTCCCAGAAAATAACTGCGACTTAAAGGAAAGCCTGAAAAGTGGGCACCCAGATGCCAGCAGTGGTTCTTTCTGGGAGGTGGGACTCCAGGTGATCTTCATGTTCTTTTTTATAAATTCCTGTTTTCTGAATTTTGTTTTTTGTGTGCTATTGTTTTGCAATGTACATGGCATATACCTTCCTTTTAAAATGAGAAAGAATGTAGAACTATTTCAAAAAGTCCAAGGCTTTGTCTCTGAAGGTAGTTCCTGAAAGAGAACTGAGGATGGTGACACATTCTCATTTGACCCTCAAGGACTAGGCGAGAGGTGGCCCAAGGTAACATTATGCCTGGATTTTATGGAAGAGGGAAGGAGAGGCATTTGTTCATTCAGCAGGTGTTCACTAAGTGCTCACCATATGCAAGGTGCTGTTTGTGACTCAAAGTCCCAACCAGCCCTCGGGGTGATAAGGTCCTATTCAGGTGAGACAGGTGATAAGCAAAACAAACATGTATGTAACACGTCACATGGTGGCAAGGGCTGGGGGAGGGAAGTTTAATTCTGAAAAGAGCAGTTGGGGAAGGCTTACACAATGCGGCTCGTTTGCACGCAGACCTGGGGAAGTGAAATGGCCCAGCCAACAGCCAGGACAAAGGCTTGGAGGTTGGACTGGGCTGCTTGAGTTCAAGGAGCAGCAAGGAGGCCAGCGTGGTGGAGGCAGAGCCAGCCAGGAGAGCGGACAGAGAGGAGGGCAGGAAGGCACTGGGGGGCTGGGGCTGGATCCGGTGGAGGTGGAGCACTGCAGGTGGTCGTGAGGGCCTCGGGGCTGCCTCGGAGTAGGACAGGAGGCCACTGGAGTGCTGAGCAGAGCGACGTGATCTGACTTTCGTCTGAAAGCATCACTCCAGCCTGCTGCGTGGATGCACAGAGCCAAGGGTGGAAGCAGGAGAACAGTAAGGAGGTCACGGCGATAATCCGGGCGAGCGGTGGTGGGGGCGGACCACAGCGCTAAGAAGTACACTCACATTCTGGGCCCGTTTTTAAGGGAGAGCCGACAGGATTTGCTGGTAGATTGAATGTGGGATGTGAGAGCAAGAAAGGAGTTGAAAATGATTCTAAGTCTGGTAGGTCTGAGAAGTAGGCGGGTGGAGTTGACTGTTTCTAAATTAGAGAAGACTGGGAGGAACGGGCCAGGGCAGGAGGTAAAATCAAAAGACATTAAAGCATGGAAGATTCGAGTTGAACTGGTGTTAGACAAACAGGTAGAGGGGATGGTCAAGCAGACACATATGCAAATTAGAGTTCAACAAGAGGTCCAGGCCAGGCATCATTCTGAGAGCACTAAAGTAGATAGTTTACTGACAATTCCTCATTCAATGTTCCCAACCAATCTGTGGGGTAGGTATGACTCTATTCCTATCTTATAAATAACAAATCTGAGATTCTGAGAGGGGAAGTAACTTTCCCAAAGTTTGGCACACAGAACAGACTCACCTGCATTCACACCTGAGCAGCTCTGATTCCAAAGCCTACATTTGATGAAGAAATTCAGATTGTAGTAACCACACAGCCAAGAACTCAATGAACATGGCAGCTAATACCTTCCCTGTTCTGTAAGCTGAGCCCCACCTACTTAGATGATCTGCTATTGTCCTTGTTGCCCAGGCTTCCATGGCATCCAACCCCAAAGTGATGAGGTCTCGCATACGGGCTTCTGCTTTGGTTTCCTGATTTGCCCCTCGATCCTCCAGTGGGCCTGAAACCCAGCTCTAACCACAGCCCTGTAGGCCTAATGCCCATCAGTCTTGCTGGCTCCCTCCCTGGGATTACAACTGCACTCCAGGCGGCTGCTCTACATTTGGGAGGTAACCTTGAGCCTGGAGATCCCACGACCTTGACCTCAGATGGCTCTTCCCACTGTGAGGCCTTGATCAAATCGCTTGGCATCTAAGCCTCAGTTTCCCCAACTGTCATGGGGTAGGAAAGGAGTTAGACTAGAATCTTTTAAGAGTCTGTGAAATACGTAGAAAGGGCAAGATTGTCTTTATACAAATACCGTGCAGTGGAAAAGCCTTGGGTCCTACAGTCCTGTTTTGAATCCTAGACACTTCCTAACTGGGAAGCCATGAGAAATTTAATCCTTCCATCCTGTTTCTCAATCTCTAAAGCTAGGGTTACAATATCAGCCTTACAGGGGTATGTGGGGAATAGTCGTATGGCATATGGGTGTTCCCTGTGTGCTAATTTACTGAGTACTCATTTCAGAAAAAGTCCAAGAGCACGCAATAAACTGGCAGTGAAGTTGTAATTGGAGCCCAAGTTCCCCAATTTCACCTAGGGACCCCTTCCTCCATAGCACACATGGAAGATTCTAGTATGTTCCACTCAGCTATGCAATGATTTCTCTTATCTCCTTCCTCAACCTACCACACATCCCCCCAACAAAAAACTAAAATCCTAACAGTTCACTTTTCCACTTAGCCATATTCTTACTCCTTCAACTCCTACTCCCAAGGAAACCTTGGCAGAGGTTATTAGGAAGGAAAGAGAAAGATAAAAATAAGTCTCCATTCCTGCTCCATCTATCACAGAATCGGAGGCTTACTATTAGCAGAATTTGGCCAACACAAAATCAGGATTATCACCATTATTATTATACCAGGCACCACAAAGTGGTAAGAGCTGAGTGTGGATTCTGACATCAGACCACGTGGGTACCAGTCCTGGCTGTACCAACTACTAGTTAGATGAGCTTGGACAAGTCACTTGATTCTAGGCCATCCCCAGCTGCAAAGATGATGGCATCACCCCTGATTAATACAGAACAGCACGTAGACTCAGGAGGTGAAGTAACAAGTCGACTAGTAAATACAAAGCAGGGAGTTTCCTATCCCACGTCCGCATGAGTGACCCCAAAGCTCATGCTTTTCCCTCCACACCTTGAAGCCCAGAGTACTGTAGGCTTTGAGGCCAAAACTCTTGGATTTACATCTCACTTGCTCGCTGAGAGATCTTAGGCTAGTTACTTAACCCCTCTGAGCTTGTTTTTCTCATCTGTAAAGTGAAGACACTAATAGCTGCCTCACGGGCCATCATGAGGATCTGGACAGCACACAGAAAGCTTGGGCAAACTGTGTGCACAAAGTAGCCCCTCGATAACTCGGAGCTTCATGCTCACTGCTGCCTCAGGACTGATTCAAAATAAGACACACACATATATCTAAGACAGCCCTGGCATGCAGTAGGTCTTCCATGACCATTTCTGAAATTTAAAAGCCAAGTGTCCAAGGTCATATGGCTTACGAATGACAAACCTGATATTCAAATACAGTTCTTTTGCCATTTCCCAAGTCTAGGGCTCACCCAAAAGCCAGCTCAGAGCAGCTTGACTATCTGAAATCAGGGAGCATCATGTTCCCACCACCATCCTCTTCCTTCTTCCCCTTATTCCAGCTAAATTTTCAGCTGCCTCAATAAATCAACACACAGGAGGAAAATCACCAATTCAGAAAAGCCCTCTGTTGCCAGCTCAGGGTGGGACCCCCTAGCAAAAAGTTTCTACTTCCATTTCAAGGAACGGAAAATAAAAGCATCCTATTGACTTTGAGACACAAAGCAAATTAATTCTCTAAACACAGCCCACAGGACAGAGCAGCCCAGCGAGGGCCAGCTGGATACACGAGGAAACCAGCACAGTGATTCTGAAAACATGGGATCCCTGAGGAAATGGTAATGTTGTGAAGGCACCTATCAATCAAAGCCAATCCTAAAGGATCCGTGCATGTACATGCTGCAAAAAGAATAAAATCCACAAAGCATGAACTCTGTCTGGGAAGCCACAAGGCCCTTCAGAGGTATTTTGTAGAAAGCACCAACCTTCAGGCTTCCCTAAAAGATTCTTAGCCCCTTTTCTCTGAAGAATGACAAAAACCACAAGAGGACAATGTTGATAGATGAAGACTTTGTAGTCACCTTCTTGCTCTACCTTCTTGCTCTTTCCTCCTTGCAACCCACATGCCAAGATGAGTCAGACTTACCCACGTGGACCCTATTCTGGCATTAGGTCAATGGCCCAGTGTGGTGGCTTCTGCTGAAAGAATAGAGCCACTGTCAGCCTGGCAGCATCCTCCCTGCCCCTGGTTCTTCCAAATCCAGGGACCATCCCACCTCTGGAGTTGTAACCCTACAACAAAAGTAAACAAGCCACCCCGTTGCTCTAATATGTCCCATGCTCCAAGGACACACAGACTGAGTCCAAAGGTCTTTGTCCCTTCTCCTGCACCTCCTGTGCCCACTGCAGCCTCCACCCACGGCTCTATGCACTATGCACCCCAGCACTATGGCCGAAACGGGTTGGCTCCACTCCCAGCTCCCGGGGCATCCTGTTGTGATTGGTTCAAAGTGGGACTTGTCCAATCAAGACAAAGCCCAAGACTTCTGTTCAGCAGCTGGGGAAAGAGGGGCTCTCTCTCAGTCCTGAGGGTAAGGTGTGCTGGGGTGAGCTCTAGAGCTGCAGAACCATGTCACTACCATGAGCAGAGCCAGCCTGAGGCCCTGATAATATCAGACACCCCTAGACAGAACCAAGGCTGAGGTCCACTCTCTGAAATTTTAGTTATATGAACTCCACCCCTTAAAAATCCCATGATGGTAAAGCCAGATTAAATTAGGGATCCTACAAAAGGGATCATCCTAACTGAAACACCTACTATTCCAGGTTCTTCGAAACTCTGCCTACACCTCCCTCCGCAGCCCCATCTCTCACTCAGCCCTCCACCGACGTGCTGTCACGTTTGATCCCCTGTGTATTTGGGGAATCCCTCAACTTCTTTTCTTTCCTCATGCTATTTCCCTGGTCTGTCGTCCTTAGTCCTTTTCCCATCTGCTGATATCATCCTTTAAATCTACCTCCTTGCTGAAGGCTTCCTCACGCTCCCCTCCCTGGCAGGAGGACGTTACCCCTCCGTGGCACGCTGGGCTCCTCCCTCTTGGATCCTGGCCTCCTGCAGTGATTGCATTCGCGTCGTCCTTCCCTAGAGAACATCAGCCATTACTCTTCTCTGTATCCCTAGCACTCAACGCATGCCCTTGGCAAAGGAAGTGCCCAATAGATATTTGCAGAATTGAATTTGTGGAAGCCCACACTATGCCAGCTCAGTCTGTGAGTAGTGATGGCTTTATAGAGGGCATTCCCTTCTCTCTCACCCCCCAGGCCTCTGTGGAGCCTCACATGTGCATTTCAGAGGTGATTCCATCAAAGCTGTATCACAAACCTCCTTGAAGCCTAGCATCCAAACTCAAGCAAGGCCGGCAGAATCCTCCACCCACTCAGCAAGGGCTGTGCCATTTTTATCAAATCCCAACTATCTGTGCGACTCTCCCTCACTCAGCTCCTCGGGCTCCAGTCACAGTTCTGCCACCAACCACCTGTGTGTCTTCGGGCAGGTCACCTAACCCCTCCTGGCCCTCATCTCTACATTGGAGGAGAACCAACCATGCTTTAAGGTTCCATTCACTCTCCGAGGTGCTAAGATTCCATGTAGGAGAACAGACCCTCGTCTCTCCAAATGTTTCATTTGGAGAAATCCCAGGTTCCAATACTAAATAAAAGGTTCAAGTTCTTCCCACCCTCCAAACCTCCTTCGGTCCACTCCTTATTTCCTGCGTAAAAGGACACATCTTCTCCCAAGGAGTCTAACATGGCACTGCCGTAGGCGCCACAGAGAGAACTCAGCAGTCTTTTATTTCCTCTTAAGACATAAGACATGAGATGCCAAAATTTGCCAACTGCCTCATTACACCCAAAAGCTAAATCTGGATGCTCAAAGACATGAGTGGCTGTTGTGGAAAAGTGTTCATGATGCATCTTTAAGTGAAAAATCAGGCTAGTGTGACAGTTTCCAAAATGTGATTTCAGTGCCTGGCAGAGAGTGGGCGCTCAATTAGTACTTGTTAAATGAGTGAATGAACGTCTTTAAAAACAAAATAACACACCCTGGATCGCAGATGCTTAGAGATTAGGCTGGAAAGACAGATATCAAAATGCTCCCATTGGCTATCTCCAGGGGAGGGAATTTATGGGTGATTTTTTATTTTTCTTTTTGGTATTTTCTAAGTGTTCTATCACAAACGTGTATCATTTTGTAATAGGAAAAGCACTAACTCACTTTTGTAAGGAGTTAATTGCTGTAAAAAATAAATAAATAAATAACTACATGTACAAAAAAAGAAAAAAGTGACTGCCATCCAAACTCTACAACCCACACACGAGGCAACCTTCTTACTTCCCACACATGCACCCCTTTTTGGAGAAAGCATCCCCGCCTTCCCTTTCTATCTTGATTTCAGGAATCTGCAGAGTCAAACTATTGCTTTCAAATGTTAGCCTCATCAGAATGATAGCCCAATATACAGGCAGCCGCCATTGCTCCCAAACCTAGAGAAAACCAAAGAGCTGGCCCGCCCACTTCCAGCTTCCCCCCTTGAAAGAACCATCCCTCCCAGCAACCCCCCTTTCCTCCCCGGCTGCCATGCGCTGCCCAGAGGTGAGGTCCAGGCAGCCTCCCGACAGGGCAGGATGCAGAGAGGTCCACCATCTGTGAACTGCATCACCCTACAGACCAACGCCCAGAGCCCCGGCTCCAGACTCAGCTCCGCCACCTCCAGTGCTTCCCCTTGGAAAGTCACTGAACTTCCCAAAGCCTCACCTTCCTCACCTGCAGAAGAGGGATAAGAATTCCTACTTATCCTAGTTGCCGAGGGCACTCAGTGAGATCGTTTTCATAAAGCGTTTTGCACAGAGCCTGGCATCTCAAAGCTCCAGATGTGCCCGGGATTATCAGGACTTTCCTAACTTCTCTGGTTTTTTTCTGACCCTCACCTGTCCTTCCACTCTCGGCAAAAATGCCAGTTCCTCAGGGCCACCTCCCCATACCGAGGTGGGATGTTATAAGAGGTAGGAGAGTCAGACGGGCCTTGGTTTTACTCCCAGCGCTGACACCTTTCCATGCCTGAGTCTCCCCTTCTGTAACAAGGCAACGATAACAACACTACCTCCCTCCAAGATTTGCGGGGAGGATTAAGTGAGGTGATACATGTGAAACCCTTACAACAGGGCCTGCACATAGTGACTATGTGGCAAATTTTAGCTGGCATTTTCCCCCGACCCCATCATTTTAATTAGGCCTTCATAATTCTCAGAGGCCCCAGTACTATTCCTTCAGAACACTCCTCCTAATGTGTGATTATATACTTATTTGTGTTGTCTAACATTTGCCCCTCCCCCTAAGCTTCAATTCCACGAGGAATAAACCGAAAGTCTCTCTCAACCATGGCTGTATTCCCAGCACCTGGTACAGTGCCTGGATGTAGTAAGTGTTTAATAAAGATCTGTTGGATGAGTAAATGACTGAAAATGTGAATAGAATATTAGCGTTGGCACGGATGATAGCCACGGTCCCTTCCAGCTCTGAGGATCTCCAACTCTTCTCTATTTTTTGACAGTTTCAAAAGAAAAGTTTAAAACAAGCCCCAAAGAAGCTGTTTTGCCAATCCTCGGGGGAAGATTCGGGATGGTCACTGCTGATAGGCTGCCGAACACTCAAGTTGTACGGAGATTTACGCCAATTTATTTTTAAACCTGAGAAGGGATTCTGCCAAATTTCTAGATTGGGATCATCCTCTCCTCCCTCAGGGCTGCCCATACACAGGACACTAAACAATGAGCCACTGCAGTGGGCAGCAGGGACTCAAGGCAGGCGAGCCAGCCTTCCTGTGTCGGCAATGGACAGCTAGACCTGAGCAAAGGTGGCCAAATGTCACAGAGCAACAGGTGACCACGGCAACCAGCGTCCTCCCCCTTCCACTCTTGAAAAGAGAGAGGACTTCACAAGTGCATGAAAAAGGGGACGTGGGGCTGGCCCTGGAGACCACCACCTTACCCAGCCACAGAGGGCCTTGCTTTCCATGCAGATTCCTGGGTCCCACCGCAGAACTCCTAAATCAGATCTGGAGGTGGGGCCAGAGAACATGCATGCTGCAAAAGCTCCCTGGGCATTTTGATGCGTACCAAAGTCTGAAAGCTGCTGCTCTAATGAGAAGGAAATTGATCAATACAGTATAAGCGTTGCCCCGCTGGATACTGGGTGTGTGTGACCAATTACCTCCACATTTCTCATCTAACTCTGGAAAGAGAAGCTGGCCCAGCCTTCCAACACCTGCTTTGCTAGAACGGCTGTTCCAAACCACCAGTTAGCAAGCCTCGTGAAATTATCTGGGGAACTTTAAAATATACTGATGCCAGGGTCTCTAAAGATACTGATTTAATCAGTATGAGGTGAAGCCTGGGTTTGGGATTTTAATATGGTGATTCTAACATCCAGCAAAGTTTGGGAACTACAACTCCAGCTTCCATTCACCACCTAGTTCCAACCACCACAACACCCCAGAACAGGCTTCTCCCAACTGCAGGCTGGGCCTGAGCTGCCATGGGCTGAGAAAGGAAGGGATGGTGGGGTCCCCATTGCAAGACCCTGGGATTTCTGAGGCCCAGGATCTGGCCAGAGGGTCCATCCTAAGACTCCATGTCTTTATTTCCTAGAAATTATGGGCAACTTGCTGAGCCAGTACCCATGTCCTCAGTGTGTCTGAGACAATAGGACACGACTGCAAAGAGGTCCCAAAGTCCTTTTTACTGACGTTTTATCCCAGCTCCACCATTTACAGACTTTCCAACTTCAGGCAAGTTAGTTAACCTCATCAAACCCCACTTTCCTCATCTGCAAAATGGGAACAACATTGCCTAATGCTATTCACTGAATCTTCACAACTTCGTGTGCAAAGCACTTAACTTAATGCAGTTGCTGGCACATCGTGAAAGCTCAATCTTAGCTAGTGAGAACATATCAAATGGGATTTTTGGTTGCTGTTGGATGCTTCTTTTTTTTTTTTTTCCTTTAAAAGGGTTTAGACCTCTAGGTGGCTGTTCTGCCAACCTCAGATACTTTCAATCCCTCTAGGGCCCCTTTTCTTGCCAAGATTTGCCAACTCTTTGACCTTGAATTTGTTACTTCTGAGCCTCAGTTTCCTCATCTCCAACATGGGAATATCAAAGTGCCTACCCCTGTGTTTATTTAAAGAACCACTGAGGGGACGTCTGTCCAGTGCTGAGTACAAGGCCAGGTGCACAGTCAATAGGAACCAGCGATGCTGAGGAAGGTGGAGAACGATTGCTCTTCCCTCCTTGCACCGAGTTCAGCAAAGAGCCCTCTCCACCCGCCCTAGTGGCCAAGAGATAGAGAAGATACCTCCCGAAGGCTTCTGAGGAGTTGGCAATTCCAAATTTGGACCAGAGGGAAGAGGCAGCCCAGCTCCCCGCCACCCTCCTGGGGTAATGCTGGAGAATGCTGACTCCAGCTTGGGGCCCCCTTGCCTGCTCCCCATTCGCCTCACTCCATTTAGCTCTGGCAATCCAATTCCCTTTCCTACACCCAGAAATCGATGTTTAATTAACACATTATTGGAAAAATAAACACAGTCTTTAGTGGGACTGCAATGAAGCTAATGCAGCTCGGCTTGGGGGAGACCATCCCCTCAGTCGGGAAAAGGCTCTTCCCCCAGCCCCTGGCTCTCCACCAAGACAAAGTTTCTTCTTTCTCCCTGGAGTCCTTTGGCCAAAAAACCCATCTGATATTTTCTCACTAGCCAAGATTGAGTCCTCTCGGGATCCCACTTCTTCCCTCTGTGCACCCTTGCTCCCTGTCTCTAGGCAGCAGACCTCCCAGCCCCTCCTGCCCTGTACCCTGTGACACAGATGTAGGGCCTGGAGGACGGACGCATTGTCAGTCCAGGTATTGCTGCTCCATGGGAGAAAGAGAGGGCTCCTTCTGGACACCCCCTGCCTCTACCAGTGGGGCATGGGTGGTCCCATCTCCTCCTCTGCAGACCAGAACCAGCGCTCCTCCAGGGCAGGGGTCAGCAGCTGTCTTGCCCTGGCCAAGGCTGACGGGATGAGGACCCCCAGAGGCCCTTTCCAGCCCCAGACCTCAGGAGCTTATCTGAGAACCTCCCTCTGGGGCCTTTTCTCTCCTAGCTCCTGGTTGAGATGCTCCATTCCTGCCTCCTCTTCACAGTTCAGGGTGGAGGTCAGTGCAAGGTCTCTGGACTCAAGCTCAAGTGTGGATCCAAGTTCTGCTATTTCTCATCGTGTGATTCTAAGCAAGCTATTTGACCCCTCTCACTACTGGTTTCCTCATAACACAAATGAGGACACTACCCCTCTAAATGAGACATAGTAGAGCACAATGCTCCGCTAACAGCAGGTGCTAGATAATTGTCCCTCACTAGAATCTTACACTGAGGCACAGGCCCTATTGCAGGGGCCAGGAGGAGGGTGATCCATCCAAGCCCAGGGCCACAGAGCAAAGCAGAGACGCACAGATTTCAGGTTCTCTACCGTCTGCCATCCACCACCATCCCAAACCACCTAAACTCCTTCCTCAGACAAGATGCCTGAAGTAAGGAGGAAGGTACCTGAGACACCATGGGAAACAGAGTTTCCAAAGTGCCATCAGAAGGACAAACAGCAGAGCCACACCTGGGCCAGCAGCTCCCTCCTCAGCCTGCCATGCCTCCGACTGGCAGCAGCATCTCCAGCAAGTCCCGGAGTCGTGAGCCTGACCACCTGGCAAATGGCCAGCTCTTAGAATCAAGTTCCCAGACTTGGGGGACCAGGCAGCGGGCCCACAGAGGTGGTGTGGTGCAGTGGTTAGTTAAGACTAGGTTTGAATCGTGACCTCATCACTTCCTACCTGAGTGACCCTGGACATGTCACTTAGCCTCTTTAGGCCTCAGTTACTTTATTTGTAAGACAGAGATGATAATAGTACCTACCTCCTAGGACTGTTGGAAGATTAAGTAAGATAATGCACTCTAAGAGCTTAGCGTAGCATTTAGCACATAGTCAGGACTCAAATATTGGCTAGGAGAAGCAGCTTTAGAAAGAGTAGTTAGAAGAGTAGCAGTAGTAGTCACGCTGGCAGTAGGAACAGTCAGAAGATCCAGGTCTTAATCCCTGGGAAATTGGGGGCAAGTGGAAGTCTCACCAGGGAAAGGCTCTGCTCCCAGCCAGCCGCTTGCCCTAAAACTGGATTTCCCTCTCTAGCAGGCCCCCTTCTTCTCTCTGTCCCATTAAGGGAAAGTGGGTGATGTCATCTCAAAGAAGGATGACCGTGTATTTTATCATCCAAACCAGGACACTTTTGAGAGTTGATAATTATACTAGGACAAAGGCCCAAACAGGAACTGTCTCCACAAACCAGGGCATCTGGTTACATTACATCTCAAGGTCACTCAGAAATGGCTTCATGGCCTGCTTCAAGGTCTTGGCAAAGGCAAGGCTTCCCTAGTTCTCAGAATCCACTTTGCTCTAGCCCTTTCCCTCCAAAAAATTTCACACTCATACTTGGCAAAAATGTCTAACCCTTCTCCCATTCAAGGTCAAAGCCAACCCTAGAGTAAAACAGAGAGACTGGTAGAAGGCCTTCACCCACATTTCATGACATCATGCTCCCCAGCCAGCCTCTAGAAATGCAAATAAAACACACTAGGCCCAATGTCTGGAGTCATGCCTCCCTTCTTGAGAAACAAAGGCTAAGCCAGTCAGTCTGGGAGAAGCCACAAGCCCCCAGGTCATCAGGACCCAGACACCAGTTGCTTGGGTCTCTGTGTGGAGCCTGCTGCATCTGAGGGTCCCCCTGATGAGCAGGGCTGCTTGAGATTGAGAAGCCTGAGCACCCCATGGGGGTCCCTTCCTCCAGAATGTTCAGAGGACGACCTTGACCAGCACTCAATGACCTTGGAATGAAGCCCACCAGGACCCTTCTAGCCATAAAACCCTGAAGCATCCTCCTCCAGCCTCCCTCTACCCCTGCAGAAGTCGAGTCTGCCCTCCTAAGAAACACACCCACCACCCACGCACCTCACCAAGCCCTTACTCCCCAGACCCCTCTGACAAGGGACGAGGAGAACTAAGAGGTGGCCTCAGGCAGACACCACAGCAGCAGCCACAGTGCCCCTGGAGCGAGGGCCCACAGCCCACAGGCCACATGATGGTGGGGAAGGGAACTACCCTGGCAGCCAGGAAACCGGGATTCTAGCTTTGTCCACATCGAATGTGGGGTATAATTCTGGACGAGCCATTCAATCTCTCCAGGCCTCAGTTTTCTCATCTGCATTTGGGGGAATTGAATGGGTTGATGCATGACTCATCTCCCTTTCACTTCTAACCGTATAATATAAGGGTCACATGCTTGGGTGCTGGAACGAGACAGATCTGAGTTCAAACTTTGATCTGTCATTTCATTAGGTAACTGTCTAAGACTCAGTCTCCTCCTCTGTCAATGGCAGGTAATAATAGTATACTGCATTGAGTTGTTTGGAGAATTAAATGAGATACTTCATGTAAAAAAAAAAACCTCAGTGTAGAACTTAATATATAGTAAGTACCTCAGAAATAATAGCCACATCACTACTATTACTACAACTAAGACAACGATGATGACAGTGATTACTAATATTAGAGAGACCGTGAAGGAGCCAGAGTCACTCTGCACCAGGGATCGAGAAGGCCTTTTTTACTAAACTCAGAAAGTTTAGCACTTTGCACATCCTCCAGCAGATCTGGACCCATTGGCAGAGCTAAGACAGCCAGAGGCAAAGCTCAGCTTCCCCAGAAGACAGGTTCCCAAGGTGCTAAAGGAGAAAAGAAAACTCTAACACCTAACACCAAACCCATGTGGTTCTTTCCTCCAATCAACAAATTTTGGGGGGCACCTACTCTGTGTCAGGAAGTGTTCCAGGCACAGAGAACACTGCAGTGAATGAAAACAGACAAAGTCCCTGACCTCACAGAGTTTGCATTCTAGAGGAGAAACAAACAAGATCCATCTTAAGTGCTTCCATATATAATATAATATTAAGCAGTGATTAACCAATTAAAATTAAAGACACAGCAATGGGCTGGAACGCAGCCAGGGGATTAGAGTAACGGGACTATCTTGGAAAGCTGGTCGGGAAAGGCCTCTCTGAGGAGCATCACTGGAGGAACAACCTGCAGCATGGGGCTGGAGCAGCGGCTTGCAGGGGCCCCGCCGAGCCCAGCACAGCCACCTGTGGCTGCCCAGCCACGCCACCGCACCTGCTTCATCTGCAGAGCAGCCAGAGCTGGCCCTCAGGGGTCGGAGCTGCAGCGCGACCGTTCCTCCCCCAGCGGGTGTGTGCTTGGGCACGCCGGACATGACCACAGCCGGAGCAGACGCACCGACTGGCGCATTTCTAGGTGGCGCACGCTGGAAGGGATGCTTCTCCTTTTGCAAGTCTCTTATCCACACTCAAGGGGTCACGTAAGGAGAACAGGGCCAGGGGATCCCGAGAGCAATCTCTTTTCTGTGTTTGGCACAATAGTTCACCCCAGAGGCATCCTACTCCCCATTTGTCCCCTTTCTCTGGCAATGACGTAACCCCTTCTCCCTAACTCCTCAAGGTCAGCCCCAGGAAGGAAGAGGGACGCTGGAAAGGTAAGATAGTCAGCATTTTGCTCTGAGGATTTTTTTTTTCTTTTAGGCAAAATATTTTCCAATTTCACTTATAATTGCTAATAAAGAGAGACACACCTTTAGCTGAAGAAGGGAAAATGGCGTCTGCTAGTTAAGACAGCCAGAGCCCAGGAGAGCACAGGGGCTTGGGCTGCTACCACGGCCGAGGACGATTTCAGCTCCTGCGGGCTGCAGCCTCCAACAAGGCCGCGCTGCCCAAGAGGTGGCTGCTGCCGGGAGAGCAGGGCCATCCTCCCCAGCTCAG
>CM052442.1:19222669-19240548 GCA_028533085.1 Varecia variegata
GACAAAGACATCGTTCCGTCCTCCCATGAACCATGACCACTCTCTGGGATATTCTGCAGTGCCCTCTGGTTTGACACAGCCCACTGATCAGAGCGGTGTGCGCTGGCGTGTGTGAGAGAGTGTACACATGTGTATGGGGGAGGGAGCTGTGGCTCTACCGTCCAGGCATCAAATCTCCCCAGAGGTAACCCAGTCAGACCCTGCCTTCCCGGTGTAACCTTCCTCCGATGCACCGCAAACATACATTTCATGGATGGTTAAATTGGATCATTATCACCAGGTGCTTATTTGGCAAAAAAAAAAAAAAAAAATTATTAATGTCTTTACCCTCATTCCAATCCCCTCTTTGTGAGGTTCTCCCCCCCGAAGACTCTCCAACATGCTAATCCCATGAACTGCGACACACTACAGCTTTCAGGAGAGACTAATGGCGAGAAGATAGAGGAGAGCGGTTGCGGAGAGAAAAGAAGCTCTAGCGTGACCGCAGTCTCCACACCAAGATGGGGAGAGGAGCATGGTGGAGGTAGAGTGGGGAAAGAGAGAAAGGGGAGTGAGACGAAATGAAATCAAGCCCTTGGGCACCTGTGCATGCGAGAGGGACTGTGTGTGCAAGAGCGTGTGCCCGTGTGTGTGGATGTGCCGACTTAGCCCTCCTATCAGAAGGCTGCATCCGTGTGGCATGTAGGAGAGGCCATCGCACCACTGTTGTGTTGCAAAAAAAAAAAAAAGAAAGGAAGAAGGAAAGAAAAAAGGGGGGAAAAAAGAGCCGCAGAGCCATCAGAATCAGAATTTTCTCATGGAGACAGCAAGGGCTGGAGGAAGGGGGGCGGTACAGGGTAGGGGGAGCGGTGCATGGAAATAGAAGGCAAGATCATGGCAGAATTAGGGGAGGCCGGAGGGGGAAAATTGGTAGTGGGGTGGAAAAAATTGCACGCACACAGAGACACAAACACACACAATACCCAAACGCCAACCCGACCGCTCCAGTGTTCATCCAAGACTGACAACCCGTCCCCCATCTCTCCGCTGCCTCGCTGTGCCCCCAAAGCTGGTGCGGATGGATTTCTGTATCTCAGTTTTGCAGCAGTGGGCTAATTACAACCAAGCCCCCTCACCAAATTAACCCCTCCCCTCCCTCTCTTTTTTTCCTCTAAAAGGCCAATTGAAGAATAATGTGTTTTTAGAGATAATGGATTTTTTTTCAAGGAGCGAGAGAAAGGGGGATGCAGGACAGAAATTCTGCAAACCGGTGACTTCCGACCTCACCTCCGTCTCCCCTCACGTCCCCATTTGCTGTAGCATCTCAGCTACCATCCCTCCGACCGACCATTCCCTTGTCCCCCACCACCCAGAAGAAAAGACCTTCCTACCATGCACATCGACAGACACACCAACCGCCACCCAATCTCAGTAGCCGATCTCAAAACCCCAAGCATCAATCTACCTCGATACATCCTTTCCCTTATATAAGCAGCAAATCATCAACATAGTCAGTAGAAACGCAGCAATAAAAAGAAATCAACAAAAACGGAGACCAGACCCCCATCAAATCCCCAATAATTAATAACAGGGAGCTACCAGAGAAGCAAAGACGTAGTTGTCTCTCAAAATCTAGAATCCCTTTAATTTCTGGCCTCCCTTCTTAAGAAGCAATTTTTTAAAATTATTCTTTCACTAAAAAGTGCTGGAAAGCTCCAGAAAAGGACATTCGCACAGTCCGGTTGTTTTAAAAAAAAATTAACCCAGCCCTGTTGCTCACTTTAATAGCGAACTTCCAGCATCCAGCCTTTTTCCCCTCTTCCAGAAGGAAGACTGACTCGCAGATGAACCCCAGGCTGCAGAAAATGGGCCAAGAGCCCTTACTCCACTCCCCAATAAGAAAAAAATCAAACAATAGGAATATCTCTGCACAACCAGCACCCGTCTGAAATATCGTTTGCCCCGATAAGACTTAGGCAGATTAAGTCCAAAGATTAAAAAAAAAATACCAGCCTTGCTTCATCTCTCTCCCTTCCATCCTTCCACCACGTACCCAGTAGCCCTTAGGTAAACTTGCCCATCGGAACCAGCAGGACCATTTTAACTTGAAAGGCGACGCAGAAGCCCTTGAACGATGAAGGGAGGCTCTACTCAGAATGGCAAATTAATAAAGGGCTAGTTCTTCAGGCTCCCCAGACTAACCTCCAGGTGCCCCCAGATAGACTATCCTGGGTACCAAGTCACCCAGCGCGCTGGGAGTTCAAATTTCCATTGGAACCTTCATCACAAAGGCAAACGGTCATCTGACCCCCCGAAACGACACCGTCCTCCAGGTGTTGACAAGCAGTGCCCTCTCCCTCCCAGGGCCTTCCACAGGAGCCAAGGCAGGGAAAGAATTGAGAATGTTGAGTGTCTTCTAGTAGGGAAAGAAAAACTATCTCCCCAAAGCGGGGATAGCCGGAGGAAGCAGGGAGAGGACAGCTCTCGTCTTTGGTCTGACTGTGCCTTGCTCTAGCCTAGGCTAGCTCTCCATGATCTCTGACCTTTGCATTTAAAAAAAAAAAAAATTAAAAA
Source organism: Varecia variegata (assembly GCA_028533085.1). Taxonomy (NCBI): domain Eukaryota; kingdom Metazoa; phylum Chordata; class Mammalia; order Primates; family Lemuridae; genus Varecia; species Varecia variegata. Next base: position 19,225,223 of record CM052442.1, read on the forward strand.
TAGAGATCAGAAAAGAGGAACCCTACTTTTCCTAAACCCCAATAACAGCAAAAATATAATTTTCTCATTGTATGACGATATTTCTACATCCAAATTAAAAGAGACAGGCATCTGAGAGAGGAAGGGAAAAATTTATTTTTTTTAACAAGTAATCACAGGGCAAGTCACCTGCAAAGCAGCCGAGCCCTTAGGTTGGTATTACATCACTGGCCTGGGAAGGGATGGGGGGGTGGAGGGACAGATTTTTTTTTCCTTGTCATCAGGATGATGTTTCTAAAGCAGTTAAGTTTTGTGGTTAAAAAAGAGAGAGGGAAAGAGCTGAAACTCTGGGTGCAACACAATGCCTTGAAAAAACAATACATCGAACCAGCCTTTAAGGTCGCTGAGAGCTTGCAAAACCCACAGTGCTTACACAGAGTGGAAGTTTTCAGGCAAGCCTGCTACTAAATCATTAATATAAACAAATGGAAGGCAGAGGAGGAAGATTCCCTTGTAACCGATCCAAACAGGAGCACACATGCACACACACATACACACACACACACTCCTTTCTCACCTTCTCTGAGTATGCCCACCTTACAACAAGCTAGCAGGAGTCCAACCTCAATTTTCAGACTCAAGAACCATCTCCTCACACCCCCTCAAAAAAAAAAAAATCATATACACACACTTACATACACACCTCAATTCCTCAACAGCTGGGGAAATCCCTGTTTCAATTCAATTTTATTTTCTTGTGATCCTCGGAGCGCCCTTTTCTTTCTTATTGTAACCAACCCCTTCCCCAGAAAGAAAAAATGAAGGGGAAAGTGGCTACAAAATGTCAAAAAAGTATCTGCCCAAAATGAAGTGATGGGCACATATCATTTCAGAGTAACAATCCAAGCATATAGGAGAAAGACTCAAAAAAAAAAAAAGAGCGAAATCTAAAACATTCTCTGACTTTTCCAACATCTGGAGAAGGACCCAACTTCCAGGAGAAACTGAAGGAAGAACAAGGCAGTTGAAAAGCTGTTCCCACAGTCAGCCCAGGCTCTCCGATACAGCATCCAAAAAAAAAAAAAAATCTAGGTTGGTCGCTCCCAGCAGAAAACTTCTACCCTCTCAGGAGCAGCCTCTTCCCAGAACGGACAAGAACCTTGAGTTGTTTCGCATCCTGCCTGCCTTCCTTTCCCCACAAACCTTACCTTTCCAGTTGAACAGAAGATTTGGGATCTGTTTGTTTGATGTTTAATCAGCTGAGTTTGCTGGGTATGTTTCCTCTTTGGGAAGGTTCGAATTCCAGAATGTTTCTCTCTCCTTTTCTTTTTTGCTCTCTCTTGGAGGGAGTGGCAGGGAAGGAGGGAGGGGGGTGCCGGAGGTGCGAAAAGCAGGTCCTTGGTGGCTGGAGACGCCAGCGGCTGCGAGAAGGGAGGACACGATGCCTCTCCCTCTCAGTGAGTTGCATGCAAGAGGAGATGTGGAGGGCTGAGCGCTGAGCCTGAGACTGCCGGAGGAGCCCAGGAATTTCACGCACTCCAGAGCCGGCCCCTCCCTCTCCCACACAGACCCCGGCATTTAAAGAGACAGCCGGGCCGCCTGGCTCAGGGCTTCGCCTCCTCCCTGACTGTTTTGCAAACAGCTGAGAAGATAGAATCAGGGAGGGGCGCTCCACAGCCCCCTATGTCTAGGAGGCAGTGTCCAAGCTCAGTTCTCCCCTCATCGCAGCCTGAGAAGAGAGTTCTTCCCGTAGAACCAGAACAAGAATTCAAATAAAGCCAAAATCTTCATTTACAGCTTCTGCAAACTGAACCACTTCCCCACTGCTCAGGATGTGTGTGTCCCGTTGCAGACTGAGGGAGTGGAGAGGATGCTAGCCTACAAGTGTGCCTCAGTTTCCCCGAGTAGTTGCTCCTCCTTGCAAAATCAGGGCAATCCTTGAGCATCTAGTGGAGGTCAGGGCTATAACTAGGACACAAATCCATTCCTTCAACAAGCACTTTGCCTGCTTAGGATGAGGCACCAAGCAAGGGGTGGAGGACATAGATGTGAAGGTGACAAATGGGGCTCCCCCCAAGGGCCTCTAGCAGCAAAGGCACAACCAACCCTGTCCCAGGGGGCTGCAAGCTAAGAGGGACAGAGGCAGGACTCAAGCATCAGGATAGTGGCTCCCTTTTGTGGCTTGCACCCTGAGCTCGGGACCTAGGCATTTCCACTGCACCCCCAAACCCTTGAAAATCCATCGTCAGACTTGATGAACTAGTTCATGACTGTGGAAATGTTTCCCCAGTCAAGCCTAAACAAGAGATGACAGTCGGTGGCACCAAACACAAAGGTTTTGCGCAGCATCAGGTCCTGGAGCCTCGCAATTGGAGAACAGCCCCGAACCCCCTTCCTCTCCCGCCTCCCCTTTCTAAGGGCTGCACTGGCCTGTCTTTCCCCAGGCCAGCGCCAATGGCAGAAATAGCCACTGAGAGCTGCCGAGCACTTATCCTATGCCACCACGTGGGGCATCTCATGCGGCCAAGTGAGGTGGGTGTTGCTTGACAGTTGAGGTCCATTTTACAGTTGAAGAAATTGAACCCTTAGAGAGGTTCCCCAAGGTCACACAGCTGGAAGTGCTGAGAATGAATTTGAACTCAGGTCTACCCAACTCCAGCGCCTGCCTGCTTAGCCTCAGTGCTATATTACACCTCCCTGCCAGCGATAGTAGGTCTATACTTCTGCCCTTTACTGGACATCCTCCCAGAAGCCTAGCACTGTCCCAACCCAGCAAACTTTAGTAGTGCATGTTCCGGGCATCGGGCTTATGGGAAACAAAATGAGTCTATCAAGGACCCCACCCCAAGAAATCCACCGCCCACCAGAGGAAGACTCGGGGGTGTTTCTATAAAGCAAGGGAAAATAACAGTCTTGAGAGCAATGTAAAGGAAGCTCTATGGGATTGTCAGTATGCAAGTGATTAATTTTGATTTGGCGAAGGGGTCAAGCCTGGTGGACTAAGGAGGCATTTGGGCTGGGTCAGGGCAGACATATGCATTTCCAGCATTACTCGTCTACTTTTCAGTCTGTTTTACCTTTCAGATGTGTCTCTGGGTCTTCAATCTTCAATACCTCCATGATATCCAGCATACACGAGGAACACAAACAAGTGTGCCTTAACGGATTGATCTCATAGGTGACATCAGACTTCCCACCTGTTTACTCTAGACCTGAGCTTCCCTGGCCACCAGATCCATACCCTTCTCCTCTGGCCTTCCTTGAAGGCTGTGCACCTTACTTGTTCTCAGGATGTGGAAGGAAGCTCAGAAGGCACAGTGCGTGGGGTGGCACAAGATGTCTGGAGCTCCTGGGGGAAGAACCACATAAAGGAGCCACCAGGATGCAGTAGGATGTTGCATACAGCCAGGGCAACTGTAGGCTCACCTTTAGGGGCAGGAGGGAGAGACCTAAGGGACCTAAGGGATGTAAGGACATAAGCCCAAAGGGAGAGCCTGAGGACTCATTGGCCTGCAGATGTCAGCTCCCATGTGACTCCTCTGGCAAACACCAGCCCGGGAAGGACATCCCAGGGAGAAGTCCACAGCGTGTCTGCAGGACAGGCTGGAGGTTAAGAGACACACCTGGATTCCAATCCCAACTTGGCCACCTAAATTCCATGTGATTTGGATAGTTTTCTTTTCCCTCTCCAAGTCTTAGCATGCTCACCTATAAAATGCAGATAACACCTGTACTTATTTCATAGGGTTGTTGCTAGAATTAAATAAAATAAAGCACACGTAGAACACCTGCCCCATAGTAGTATTCAACAAATGTTCACTACCTTAGTCCAAAGGTCTGCATTTGCCCCTGCATGGGATTATTAACTGAGGACTGCCCCCTATAGTTAACATTCCTTTGTTTCAGGTTCATCATGTCCCTTTTAATATTTTAGCTTATTAGGGTATCACTGTAGTGAATATCATTTACTTGTTTTTAGTCCCTTGGATGTTTAACCTACTTTAACTTGTGTGTTTTGAATATACTTGTTATTATCATTTTATTCCATTTAGTAGTTTCTTAGGCTTCTTAAGTGTTATTTATCTTTCAATTACTCCAGTGTATCCTTTTAGTCTGCCTTTTATCATGAAATCTCCAGGCTCATTTTATCTCATTCCTCCGTATCATTTTAGCTAACTACCACTCTGCTCATTCTAGTGATCCAGCATTCCCCTGGCTAGCTCTGGATTTATGAGGATGGATATATACAAAATAGCAGAGAAAGACAACATCAAAGAAAATAAGACGGGCCTCCTTGCAGATATGTAATGCAACCATAAGCAAAAAGCAATATCAGGTGTTTGCCCAAATGATGGTGCCACATCAGCAATGGTACTGATTTTTATTTTTAAGAGAGGACTCAATGAGGACAACTGAAGCCCTCAGGGACCCCAGGCCTTCTCAGCTCTCATTTCTGTCCTTGGCTAAGGAGGGAGGGCCACGATCAGAGATCATTAGGTTAGCAGGTTCCCTTGTGAGCCTACCTTCCTTCCCTCCATGGCATGGCTCCATCTTCACTCGGTCCAGGGGGAAAACAAAACAGGGCAGGGACTGTTTCAGCTTTTCTCAAATGTGCCAGACCAGTGACTTTAGCATGCAGCAAGGAAAAATTTCATTACCCATCAAAAGGATAAGTTGCCCATGACAGTCTGGGGAAAAAAAAAAAGTTGTTATAATAATATTAACAATAACAACCACTACCACAAGTCACTACTGCGAGCCCTCTACTTAGCAGTATCATGGTTAAGATCCCAAAGCTCTGCAAACAGGACATACAGGTTCAAATCCCAGTTCCACTATTTGCTCACCATGAGACCTTGGCCAAGGTACTAACGTCTCAAGTCTCAGTTTTCTCATCTGTAAAATGGGAATGATAATGGTACCATCTGTAAATGTTTCCTCCTAGAATTGTATCAAAAGCACCTATAATAGTAAAGGGAACATGGGAAGTCCACAATAAAGAGCATCAATCATTATTATCCAAGTGGAATTTAAAACATTTAATATCTAATATCCAGTGACCAATCATACTGGAAGCTGGCCATAAGCCGCCAGGGCATACCAGCTACCAGCCCCGATCATCAGCACTGTCACCGCCCACCAGGTGTGCACCAATACATCATCTCATTTAATCTTCACCACAAGTGGGTTTTCTTATGTTATTTATTGAAATACTTGTGATTGCACATTTATAAGTAAGAGTATGCCTATAAAATCAGTGTCCTAGATAAACAGGCTTGACATATCCATTTTTTCCACTCTAATGACTCTTGGTATGTGAATTTCAGAGGTTGCTTTTGCTGAGAGATTTTTTAGCTTCATTAATGGGTTCATTCTTTTACTTACTGATTCTTTCCATACACTTTGGAAAACAGTGATAATGGTCAATGGTCTCAGTTTCTACATCCACTAAATGGGTGTTTCTTTCTAAGTTCCCACAACTCTACCCCAACCAAATCTGGGAATATCAAAGACTTTCGAACCAAGACCAAGTCACTAGAAATTGGGCATTAGATGGTTCTTCTCATCCCCCAGCCAGTGCTTCCATGGAGTCAAGCTCTCCAGGCTCCCAATCTGCCCTACAATGTTGGTTCTTAGTCACAAAGGTCCGCATATGCCTTACTCCTGAGCAGATTTCAAATTTAGACTCCAAGGCTATTGGGCCAAAGCACTTTGCCTAAGGCCCCTTGCAAATGTTTTGTGCTTTACTCTCCTCCCCCAAGAGTTGTGCTGCATTGCTGGCCTGCTGGAGTTTATTTGGCTTTCTGTCACCCATGTGATGATAATTCCAGTGTTATTAATAGGTGACTGCTTATTAATTAGTATTATTAGACATGCACCATGCAGTGCAGATAGTAGCACAAACAGGCCTGGATTTCTTCAAGAAGATCTGCACAAAAAGGCATGTCCCTGGGGCCCAGTAGGAGGACACAGGGCCAGCAGTGAGTCACAGGGAGCCCACAGCAGTGCTTCCCAAATTCTAAAAGCCAGGCACCTAATCCGGACAACTGTGTCTGGCATAGGAAGAAAGGAGAACCAGTGAATGTGAGATTTGCAGGCATGGGATACCACAGGCCCAAAGAGGAGCCCAAGCATGGGGCCTTGAGGAGGTAGCTCCCAGGGAATGTTCCTCATTCCTGGCGTCCCTGCCACAGGGGTATCCGCCAACCCTCAAGAGGCTGCAGGAAACGCTCGCTCCTGAGAAGGCCAAGGGTCTCCAACTTCCAACTCCAATGTGGAGCTCCCTGCCTTCATTTACCTATCCTGCTTATTCCACAGATATAAAATAGTCTCAGGGGCTCGCAGCCCCAGTAGAAGCCTCCCAGCCAACTCCCTGAATTCAGCAGCCTCTTGCCAGCTAAGAGGAACCAGCCCTCGGCATAGGACTACCAACTCCAGCCTTGGGAAGATCCAGGCTTGCCTGGATGTGGCAAGGATGTGGTTTGCCTGCCACGTGGCTGACTCCTTCTCCCCAAGCACCCAGGAGCTTGTCTAGACTGATGGTAACAGAATATCTCACCCCAAAAAAAAACTTTATAAGAAAAAAAATGAGGAAGAAAGTATTTCTTCTTACTGTAATAATTTTCAGAGCAATTCTAGAATTCTCTGCTTAGAGATCAAATGTTCACTTGGTCCAGGTATATCTGGAGTATTTAATGGGCTTGAATGTTTGAGTGGCAGGGAGCTACCTATTAATACTTCATGGTTACCTTCAAAAAATCGTCATTTTCTCCAGTCTATGATGGAAATTCTTGTCTGTTTTAAACTTTATTCCTCCTACCAAATAGGTAAGAGCAGGCTGGGTAGTCCAGACACTCTCAGATTGTGTACTGAGAGGGCAGCACCTACGTCTCTGGAAGAAACAGCATAGTGTAGTGGCAAAGGGCACAAACTCCAGCTCCGGACTCTGAAGGCTGGAATCCGGCTCTACCAGCTTTAGGACCCTGGACAGGTGCCTTGACCACCCCACCTCAGTTTCCCCTGCTATGCAATGGGGATAACACTAGTACTCACCTCCTAGCATTGTTGTCAGGATTAAATGAGCTAATATTTGTAAAGCAAGCCAATAGTTGATGCCACAGGGTAAAGGCTGTGTACGTGTGACATAAGACTATAGAACAATTCCCATGGGCATTACTCCCAGGAGTCCCTTAATAAATGCCCCCTAATAATGGCAATGGGAATGTGCTGCTTCTGAAATGTCTCAAGATCATGGGCAGGAAAGATGTCAACTCTGCTATCGTTCCTGGCAACCTCACTGGTGGAGGTTCAACCAGGCCCAGTTGGGATGCCTTGACCTATCCCCTTCGTCGGCCTCCCTCCCACCTCCCTTCCCACCATTGCTTCTCTCTCTCCCCACCTGCTGGCCAGCACTCCTGCCACCCCTACCTGTCTGCACAGTAAGGCCTGCTCAGCCTCAGGTGCGAGGGAGAAAGGCAAAGCCAGCGGCTGTGGCTTGGTGGGATCCAAAGCACAGCCCAGCCCCAGCCCCAGCCCCCATTCACTCTGACCCACGCACTAGAACTATTTTTAAATAATACACTTTTGCCTGGTTGTGGGGGGAAAAAAAAAAAAAACACCCTCCCCAGGATTCAAGCTGAAGATGGAATGATTGCCAAATGCTAACAGCTTTTTGAACAGGGCGTAGTTAAAAATATGTCTGAAATGGTTTTAACTCAAATTCAAAAAATAGCTTAACTAACCGGGGAGCCATAGGCAGTGGGGGTGGGGAAGTGGAAGAGGAAGAGGGATTCCCTGTGGAGGGGTCCCCTGGCAAGCCTCGCCGCAGGGACACCTGAGGGACGCCTGGTTTATTTTCCCACATGAGTAATACCTCTCCAAAGCACAGACCAGAGCTCCAGGGAAGGAGCGACACCAGAAAGCTTTTTGCTTTTCCATAGGAGGAAATGCTCCTGATAAATCCATCCTGTGTGGCTTCCTGGACCCCCAAAACCTAAATGTGGCCACAGCAGCACTGCCCAAGAATGTGTTAGCAACACAGCATCCACCTCGCAGACCTGCTCAATCAGTCTTCACCTTAACAAGATGCCCAGGTGATTCAGACTCAAATTCCAGTTTCATCCGTATCCCCCCAGACTCTATCGTGACACCTTAAAAGGACTGGACTTAAACTATTTCTCCCCATTTGACATATAGGGAGAAATAGTTTAAGAGACACGTGGAGAGACCCTTCCGAGGTCACGGGCTGAGTCAGGTCTAACGGTATCGTCCAGAGCCCCACTCCCTCTCCTAAGGCTTTAGGGCCCAAATCAGCCTTCAGCAGCAGCTCTAGCTGAGGATAACAGAGAACTTGTGATGTCTTTTTCCTAGGGGCAAAGGACTTAGAACATAAGACTATTGCTTAAAGCAACATTTCTCAAAGTATGTTCATTAGATCACTATTCCTAACAGATTTCTGTGAAAAATAGTCTATTGTCAAATATATTTAGAAAATTCAAAATATTATGAATTATAATATTAAAATTAATATATTTAAGTCTCTGAGAAGTTCTGCAGGGAAGAAACTTGCTTAACATGGTTTCATCAAGTATTTTCCAAAGTTATTTTAACATGACTTTTTTTCCCCCCAACCAGAGACATTAAGACATTAAGAAAAACAACATGTTCTAAGAAATACATGTTGAGATTCACCACTGTTTACCACTTAATCTCATGCTCAGCCAGTCTGCAGGAAAGCATAATGGTTCTTAAGGGCAGGAGGTGGACGGTCAGAGGAGAAATTTCTTTTGTAACCACCCCTAAAATGTCAACATTCAATCTGTGATTGATCGCTTCCTGCTACAAGGAGCTCACTACCTTACAAAGCAATGCAACTCATTGTTGAATGGTTCTAATATCTAGAAATATTATTATAGCACATTAAGTCCAAATCATCTTCATCATAACATCTTAGGCAACAATTGCCTAAAATCTACCTTCACCCCCAGTGTGCATAGGGAACTAATAACTGTTTCTGACAGTTAACCTTCACATACGACTCTGATATGTGAAGTAAAAGTCCACCCTCTCCTCTATGGTCCAGACCTTCAAATACTTCTCAGAATCACAGAAGCTTAGGGCTTTAAAGTATTTTAAAGATCTCCTAATCCAACCCTTTCATTTAATAGATGAGGAAACCACGTCCAAGAGCAATCACATGATTTGTCCAAGGTAAAACAAGCGGTGGAAACTTAACCCAGGAGATTAGATTTGAATATAGCAAGGGTTCTTTTCTTCTTTGCCTGGTAGGAGACCTTTCTTTCCTGACCAGGAATTCCTGGATGCCTGAGGTTCATATCTAACCTCCAAGGTCCATCACAGAGAACCCCAGAGCCTCCCATATCCTTCCCCTCGTGCCCTTCTCAGATGCCACACTGGGGTCCAGATGAGTCAGAGAGCTCACCCAGCCTGGGGAGTTTTGTGTTCCAGCCTCTCCTCTCCTGGAGTGGCCACGCCAGGACTGTTTTTCACCCCACGCTGCCTCCTAACCACCGCTGCCATCTGCACCCTCCTTCTCAAGGATCACCATCTGCTTTCCCGATACTGCTCAGCCGCCCCAGCACTTTGCTCAGTTTCCTAGCCCACCGCTTGAGCCATGTCCCCTGCAACTTGCCACTTTCCCTTTCTCTTCCCTTTCCACCATCTTTTTTGTTTTTGTTTTTGTTTTTTTGAGACAGAGTCTCGCTCTGTCACCCCAGGTAGAATGCAGTGACATCATCATAGCTCACAGCAACCTCAAACTCCTGGGCTCAAGTGATCCTCCTGCCTCAGCCTCTGAGCAGCTGGGACTACAAGTGTGCTCCACCACGCCCAGCTAATTTTTTCTATTTTTAGTAGAGACAGGGTCTCACTGTTGCTCAGGCTGGTTTCAAACTTCTGAGCTCAAGGGATCCTCCCGCCTCGGCCTCCCAGAGTGCTAGGATCACAGGCATGAGCCACCGTGCCCAGCCCATTTGCACCATTTTTATCCACTCTATCTTCACTGTCTCAGTCTACAACTTCAAGAGTCTACACGCTTGAAATCTCCTGCTTTCTCACTCTCTCTCATGTCAAACCCCCACTAACCTGGAAGTTCCACCAGAGCCCGTTGCCTGGGCTAATATTTTGCCACTAAGCTATATATGTCTGCTGAATAAATAAATGAGGCTCTTTCTTTCTTCCCTTTTTCTGTTTCAGCCTGGCCACTCATGTTCTGAAACACCACTTAAGCCCACTTGCCACCCTCCCTGCCCTCCTAACAAGAACACTCCCTTTAGACAAACAAAGCAAGCAAGTGCTGGATACGCTGGAGGTGTTAGGTAAATGCAGAGTGATAGTGCCGGGTCACTAAGAAACATTCCTGTAAGCTAAAGAAAACCGCTGCTCCTTTCCTCACTAGAAAGCTCTGCACTGCAAGAAAACAGCGATCACTTTTATATAATCATATTTACACCTAAAAGTTCTCAATAAATACATGAGAAATGACTAAAAAAGAAGGCTTGGGCACTTGTGAAGCTCATAACAATTTCCACTTGTTTGCCATCAATTCTGTGCCAGGCATTGTACATATATTATCTCATTTAATACTTAAAAGAATTATATACAGCCGGGAAAGGAAGCTCAAAGAAGGCTTTCAAACCTAGAGCTTTTTGGCTTCTGAACCTGTGCATTTCCCTCTCCTTCCTGAACATCCAAAAGTACCCATCAAAGGGGTCCAACCCTGGATCCTTCACCCCTGATTTCTTTCAATAGAGATTAGTTTCAGTTTCCTAATTTCTTTCTCCCCTTTCCTCATCAGTAGTTCTTCTCGTCTCTGACCATGCCTTGCCACGTGTCCAGTCCCTTGAGAAGCCCTCACTCTGACCCTCCCCACTCTCCACTCCCCACTGGATGTGTGGGAAATACGCAGACATCAGCAGACAGAAGATTTGCACCAAAGGCTGCTCTGGAAGCAAACCAGAGTCCTGTGTGAAGGGTAACTGTGAGAAACAGATTTCAGTGATTAATGCCCTATGCATACTGGTGGTGAAAACAGATTTTAAGCAATTGTTGGCTAAGAAAACCTCAAAATATAAAAATCTGGCATGTAACTATGGGGACCAGGGAATCAACCTCTTCCCCCACCAAATGCTCTAATGCATTTGCTTCCAAACTCTGGATTGACTGGTTCACACCTTCTCTACCTTGCAGCCTCTGGTAAATGAGTAAGTGGGCACTACCAATGCCCGTAGCTGGAAATAAAATTACCTAGAGGTCTAGAAAATCAACCAAATATGGATAAATCACTCCTAAGGAATCCAACTATAGCAATAGCTTCACATTCTTCGTTTTAAAATATTAACTTTCTATCTTATTCTTCCCTGTTTCATCACCTCTTCTACAATTTATCTCCTAATTCACATAACAAGTGTGGGTTACTTTAAACACTGAGGATCCCACCTTCTCTGAGTCTCGCTGCTCAGACTTGAAGCACACCAGAACCATGCTGCTGGGGATGGCTGAGGTTAGATGGCTGAGGTTAGTACATTAGGGATTTGGGGGAAAAAGACAAGATGCTCCCTTTATTAGGTCATTAAATATGAAATTTTCAAATCAAAAGTTTAGTTTATTGTATCACAAACAAGAAGCAGTACTATTAATCAAAGTATGTGTCTAAACCATCGACACAGTTTTGTCATCTTAACGGCAGCTTATTTATGCCAGCAGCGAAGAAGCCTGGAAAGTGAGTGGTGATGAAATCCTGAAAGGCGTTTTCCACAAATTGTTGAGACTTCAATATTTTTTTTTTTTTTGTAAGTGGTCCAAAGTCTGGAAGAAGTGGTAGTCAGTTGGTGTTAGGTCTGGTGAATATGGTGGATGACAGAGAGTTTCCAAGTCCGGTCTCTGTAGTTTGAGCAGTGTTGTTTGTGCAACATGTGGTCGAGTATTGTCTTGCTGGGGGATTGACCAATCCTGGCTGTTTAATCACAAGCATCCTCATCATTTTGTCCAATTGGTTGTAGTAGACATCTGCTGTAATTGATTGACTAGGTTTTGTGAAGCTTAGAGGATAATACCAGCGCTGGACCACCAGATACCATTAGCTTTTTTTGATGAATATTTGGTTTTAGACTGTGTTTCAGCACTTTATCTTTATCCAGTCATTGTGCCAAATGTTTGTAATTGTTTAAAAGAATCTATTTTTTATCACACACAACAATACGGTGTAGAAATGGTTAACCTTTGTCATGACAGCAAAGAAAGGCAAGCTTTGAGATGATATTTCTTTTGACGTTTGTTTAATTTATGTAGTACCCATCTATTCAGCTTCTTTACCTTGTCGATTTGTTTCAAATGGTCTAGTATTGTTGGAATATTAATGGTAACGTCAAACCTTGTTGTTAATTTATGCAGAGGTTGAGATGAATTCACTTCCACTACAGTTTTTAGTTTATCATTATCCACCTTGCTCTAGGTTATCCACGTGACTCATTTTTAAGATGAAAATTACCAAAATAGAACTTTTTAAACCATCGATGTACTGTGTGTTCATTAGGCACATCCTTTCCAAACACTTTGTTGATATTTTTAGCTGTCTGTGTTGTATTGGTTTTATGACGGGACTCATATTTGAAAATAATACAATTTTTTTATTTATCTATGGTTGCACAAAAATCGTTCTAAAAAAATTTGAAAGATAATCACAAGTCAAAATGTGCACTTGAAAGAATGAGGATGTAACTTTATAATAAAAATAAACCAAAAAATGTCAAAGTGAAATGTCACAGATATTAACTGTCAAACTCAGTACTTAAGGAAATCAGACATTTCACACTTAATAACCTAATACTTCCTGGAGAAGTCAAGGAAAATAGATGACAACCTCATGGATCAGGCTAACCACCTCACTCTTCTAAACCACACCCTAGCTTCCTTCAAGTCCATATCCAATGTGAGGTAACATGCACAACAACTCTGGGGGAACAGTGAGACATACTAGACTCACAGATACAGCTACCAAGACCTCTTTGCTTTGGATCCCAAAAGCCGGTGGTCATTGCTGATTGGAAGTGGTTTCCCATCCAGATCTCTTTTTATAAGTCACATGCTGAATTTTTTTTTTCTCTTTTGTACTTGCTCTTGAAAATCTATCTTGATCCAAAGGATTTTATTAATTATCCCCTATCTCTGAATTCTCCTCCAAGAGTCTGCCAAACTATTCTTGGGCATGGTTTTATTTACTGATTACATCACATTCTAATTAGAAGGGCCACAGCAGTAAGCAAGACAGACACAGCAGTAGACAGACAAAGCTCCTGTCCTCATATACTTTATGTTCTAGTAGAGATGATGGATAGAAAACAATAGAACACATAAACAAATGGGACACTTTCAAATGGTGATAACTACTACGAAAGAAAACATAGGATGTGATGAAAAAATGGCTAGAGGAAGAAAGAGCCATTTTACACTGGATAGTCAGGGAAGGCCTCTCTGAAAAAAAAAAAAAAAACTGACCCAGATCTTGACCTGAAAGAGCACACTATTCATGAACATTACTTGGGACAAATATTATAATACTTGGTTGGCACAATGGAATAAGAGCAAATGTGAAAGTGGTCATTAGTTTTTAGGGTGAATATCCATCCAGCAAGCCCTCGACAGCTTGCTGCTCTGGTTCCATCTCAAAATTCCAGCTAAGTGGTAAATAAAATTTCAGAAATGGCATTCAGGTGTGGCATTCTTAGAAGTCAGTCTGTAAAATGAGGTAAGAGACATTTGCTATCAGAAGGACATGAGAGCAGGGGAGAATCAAAGTTCTTGATTCAACAGAAAGAATCAAAAGAAAGTTGTAATCTTCAGCTGCTTATTGCACAGTGTTTAAAAGAATGAACTCTGAAGGCAAACTACCTAGTATCAAGTTCTGGCTCCACCATTTAATAACCATGTGACTTTTGGCAAGTTATATAACTCATTTTTGTGATCCATAAAATACTTATATTAATAATGATAGTATCTTCCTCAAAAAGTTGTCATGAGAATTAAATAATTTAAGATATGTAAAGCACTCAGAACAAGTCTGAGTAATAAGTGCTATACAAATATTACCATCTTCATTGCCAGGTACATCCGTCTATGAACACCCATGCACACATCAGCATCAGCATTCTTCCAGACCACTCCTCAGGGCAATCAGTGCAGACTCCCCTGTGCAAATTGAGGAGCCAGATCCCAGCAGGAAGCTGATTTCAGGTCTAAGCTTGAAGATGTTTTAGAAAACACAAAAATAGATGGAGATACAGTATATGTATAATAGTAGAAATTTCTGCTTCCTTTAGAACCCCCTCAAGACACACAACAATCCTCTGTACTATAACACTTACATTTGGTTTACAGAAGTCACAAAGGAAGCCCCAGCATTCCCAGGACTTTTTCCCAGGTCTTTTCTTGACTACAACCACTACCTAAAGTCCAGACTTGTCAGTCACCAGATAATAGTATTTGTCAGGGCAAAAAGCAGCTGTCCTGGAGTCACAACTCATCTGATTCATGTGTGAGGTATAAGTTTGCCGAAGGCTCAGCTCCTACTGCACATTATCTAGCATATTAAAGGTGCCCAACAAATGTTTGTGAAGTAAATGAATTATGTATCTCTCATTATGTTTGTACTTCAAGTGGACTATAATATAAGGCATCAACTTTTGCCCCTCACCACCAGTAAGAAAACTAAATAAATGAAGCATTCTAAAACAATCAGTTGGCATAATGGAATAAGAGCAAATGTGAAAGTGGTCATTAGTTTTTAGAGTGGACATCCATCCAGCAAGCCCTCAACAGCTTGCAACTCTGGTTCCATCTCAACCCTCCTGTGGGGCAATAATGACCCTTACAGCTCTTGTGGACAATTTCCCCTCAAATTTCCTGAAGTGTATTGTTTCCAGCACCACGGAGAGCTCCCAACAGCTGCCCTCTCCCTGGAGCCGCCTCTGTTTTCTCAGCACCACGGAGAGCGCCCATGCGGCTCCGCAGTTGTGCGGGAGCTGACATCTTTCACCAACAGTGAGCGTACTGCAGACCCATGAGACCTAGTGAAACCATCTCCGCTGCAATTCAAACACTGGAACCCCCCCCCCCCCAAAAGTGCCCCAAAGTCCAAGAAATAGCCAAAGAATCCACTATCCTGCGGTAGGGCTGGAGAGAGTCAGCCTGAAGACAGCTGACTAACGATTGCAACTACTTTTGTGCTACATCAGCATTTTTATTTCCTTCCCGCCCCCCACCCCCAGAAGTTAAATGCCCAAGGTGAATTCAAAAGCCGCAGTCCAAATTGTGATCAGATCAACTTGGCT
>CM052442.1:19241048-19298424 GCA_028533085.1 Varecia variegata
TGACCAAAATCAAGCCAATCAGGGCCAATAAGACTCAATTTTTGGTTAAACCATTAGGAAAGCAAAGTTTCTCTTTCTCACAGATATGAATGAGGGAACTGCCAGGGAAGATGTTCACAGTCATCTTCTCACACCGGAGGAAAGCCCACTTGATAATCGAGCTCATGTCAAGGCATGAGAGCCAAGAAATGGGGAGAGAAGCCAGGTTCTGGGCACTTCGTTTGAGTCCTAATTAAAGCCTTGCCCAAACCACTTAGTTCCAAAGCAAATAGATTCCTCCTTTCTGCCTTAGCCAATTTGGATTGAGGTTTCCATTATTTGCAACCAAAAACTTCTTAACTGAAACACTTCACTGACTGTTGGGATGGAGAATATCACAAGCCAAATGACAACCCGTACCAGATTCACTCACGATTCGGGAGAAAAAGTTACCAAAAGCAAATGAGGGAGCAGGAAAGAAGAACTCGCAGAGTAAGCCTGGGGGAAAGGGCAGGACAGGATTCCACCAGAAGTAGCTGGCTCACATCTACATTTAAAGAGCAGGCATACACTTTCTGCTGGTATAACAGGATGTCTTATGTGGGAGGAGTACAGGCAGGAGGCTGTGGGACTCTAAATCTGCCAAAATGTAGAGCAACTCCACTGAGAGTCATGTTGACACTCCGTGTTCTGTCAAGAGAAGGTGAAAATGGAGATAGGGTTTGGGAGCTGAAAATCATAGATCATTGTCCAAAAAGGCCTGGAAAAGTCCAATATGACAAGCCAGCATTAGTATCCATGGTGTCCAACATGATGGGCTAAGAGCCTCTAGGCAGTAGCAACATGTGCAGTCAGACAAATGTTTGGTGTGGTTCCAGGTGAGTAATCCATTTGGAGACAGGACCTAGGAAAATTGAGAAGTACAAGGGAAAAGGCCCCACCTCTTGGGGCAGAAGGTTGAAGTTGGTGAGAACTAAGCAGCAGACCCCTCCCCTTGCATCTCAAGTGTGGTTTCTCCTTCTTCACTTCCATCCCCAACACTTCATAAATTTATAACTCAGTATTTACACATTTGTCCCTCAGTATCAGGGGGCATTGGTTCCAGGACCCGCCATGGATGCTAAAATCTTCAGATGCTCAAGTTCCCTATATAAAATGGAATAGCATTTGCATATAACCTACATACATCCTCCCATATACTTTAGAGCATCCCTAGAGCATTTATAATACTTAATACAATGCCTGCATAGCACTTCATTCGTGTGAATTCAACATAGCACTAGGCAGGCGGCAAGATCAAGTTTTGCTTTGTGGAACTTTGGAGAAACTTTTTTCCTGAATATTTTTGATCCACAGTTGGTGGAATCCATGCATGTAGAACCCATAGATATGGAGGGCTAATTGTACTTTACAAGGAACTGGTCACAGTTCTGGAATATCCTTGAATGTAAGCTCCACAAGGGAAGTGGCTTGTGTCTATTCACAGCTGTAGCCCCAGCATCCAGCACAGGTGGTCAGTAAATGCTCATTGAATGAATGAGTGTACCTGGCAGGCTATGAGGTCCCAGAAACAAAAAGGGGCTCTGGGGCTATAATGGAGAACATGAAGCATTTCACGGGAAAAGGCTAGGCTGTCCCATAGGTGCAAAGGGGAAGGGGGAAGGTTGATGGGCATGTAAGTATGGCCACTTCATCTTTGGCAATAAAGAAAATTCCCTATAAACATTTACCAGGGAGGGTATCAATGGGATAGTCAGAGCTGATTTTCAGCCAATACACATTAGCTCAGCTGTACCAGTTATATACAGCTGAATGATCGGTGTCATTGTTACACTGGCGGTTGAATATTTATTAATAGAATATCACTCTAGGGAAAGTAAGTAGTGTATTTTGCAAAGTACTCTCTGGCCCAGACAGTATGACCCTGGTTGTGGGCAGGGCTAAGGTTGCAGCTGAAACCATCAGAGTCAAGAGATGACTCCAGATGGCCACAGCAAAGGCTGATAAGGCAAGACTTGGGTTCTGTGACTCATGCCAGGATACTATTTTCAGCAGCCATAAAGATGTAGGGGCCTGGGATAAATTAAATAAAGACCAAGAGTAGTCTGAGTCCCAAAATCTCATAAAATTAAAATAAATTAAAAATCTGAATGCTCGCACCTGGTTCCAAAATAGGCATTCTGAATAACATTCAATATGAGGAAAAGAAATATCCCTTCCTCTACTTTGCCAGTGTGTCTTCATCCTTAACTTGGGAATGTTTATCCAGAACAGTCCCCTCCTACTTGGAATCTCCAGACTCAAGCTCATTCATTTATTCATTCATTCAGATAATACGCTCTGAGCTTGTACTCTGTGCCAGGCACTGGAGTTCCAGTAATGAGCCAAAGATAAAAGATCCTTTCATGTTGAGAGTGTACACTCTACTAAGAAGGAAAGATAATAAACAAGCAAATAAATAAACACATAAGATGAGGTCACTTAGTACTAAGTGCTATAAAGAAAATAAAGTAGGGCCATAATTATGGTAGAGAGTAACTATGGAAGAGGGAGAAGCTTTAGATGGAGTGGCAGGGAGGTACATTTTGAGCTCAGACCTAAATGAGATAAGGCAGCAGATATCTAAGAAAGAGTGTTCAGGAATTAAAGAGCAGCGAGGGCAAAGGCCCTAACAGCAGAATTTTCTTGGTGTTTTCAAGCAACTAAAAGGAGTCCAATGTTGCTGGAGCACAGTGAGCAAGGGGAACCCTGCCAGGAAATGAGGTGGCAGAGGACGGTGGTGCTGGATTGAGTAGGGATGGAGGCCGTGGCTGGGAGTCAGGACGTTCATCACAGCTAAGTGGAAAGCCAGAGGATTTTAAGTAAATGAGTGACATCATCTGACTTAACTTTTAAAAGGTCACACCTGTGTGGCTAATGTGGCCTACAGGGGACAAGTGGGACCAAGGAGAATAGTCAGGAGGCTGTTGCAGGGCTCCAGGCAAAGAGATATCGATGGCTTAGGTAGTAAGAATGGAGAGAAGAGGGAAAATTCTCCTTGGGAGCTCTTAGCACTTTGCAATAGTCAGTTTTAGTCCCTTCCCTACGTCCACATCAGAGGCAATAATAACAGCAACAGCTCTGAGCCCTAACTGTGTGCCAGGCGCTGTACTCGGTAGGTCCTTTCCACATGCATTCTCTTTTCGTCTTCTCAACAAGCCCATGGGGAAGGTTGTTACAGACTGAATTGTGATTCCCCAAAATCCGTATGTTGAAGCCCTGATCCCAATGTGACTGCATTTGGAGATAGGACCTTTAAGGAGGTGATTAAGGTTAAATGAGGTCAAGAGGAGAGGGCCCTAATCCAAAAGGACTAGTGTCCTTGTAAGAGGAGGAAGAGGCATCAGAGAGCTCTCTTTCCGTGGCACACACAGGAAAGGCCATGTGGGCACACAGAGAGAAGATGACCTGCAAGCCAAGGAGAAAGGCCTCAGGAGAAACCAAATTTGACACCTTGATCTTTGACTTCCAGCCTCCAGAACCAACAGAAAATAAATTCCTGTTGGTTAAGCAACCCAGTGTGTGGAATTTTGTTATGGCAGCCCTAGCACACTAAAACAAAGGCACCAGCATTAAGTAGTGCCTAGGACAGAGTCCTCAGAGCTAGACTTCCTGGGTTCAAATCTTGGCTTCACACTTATTAACTTATCTGCTTCCTTGGCTTCTGTTTTGTTTTGTTTAGTGTTTTTCTTTCCCAGCCTCATTGAGGTGTAATTGACAAATAAAAATTGCATGTATTTAAGATGTATACATGTATATCAAAACATCAAGTTGTGAAATGATCACCATAATCAAGCTAATTACATATCCATCACCTCCCATGACTTTTGCATGTGTGCATGGTGAGAACACTTAAGATCTAGCCCCTTGGCAAATTTCAAGTATACAATATGGTATTGTTAACTGTCCTTGCCATATTGTACATCAGATCTCTAGAACTCATTTCTCTTGCATAACTGAAACTTTGTACCCTTTGACCAACATCTCCCCGTTTCCCCTTCCTTGGCTTCTTAACCATGATGCTTTACTCAGCAAATGACTCTGCTGAATATATTAAAATTTATATGAGAATTATATTAACCCTATATATCACCCAGTGGAAGATGACTATAAAATATCCTCAGCCTCAAAAGAAGGCAATCTGTCAGTGAGTGGCTCTGTCTACTAAATAGTCAGGGTGGGGACATTATTTAATACTGGAGCTCAGTGGGAAGAAAGATGTTCCCCTGAAAGCTTTGACTCCAGACACTTGGCACCTAAATAAAACATCTGTAAGACTTTCCTCCCTTCCACCCCGTTCTGACTGAAGCTACCCTCCATAGATTCACACAATGTCAGCCCAGGGAGAAGCAACGGAGTTTCTACCTCATCCAGACCCTTCTGTTTACAAGGGAGGAGAGAGAGGCCCACAATGATCCAGTGACCACAGAAGTTCATGCGGTTAGTGGGGACACTGTTATGGAATTGGCCAACTGTAGCTTTAATGGATCCAGTTTTTTCTCTCTCTCTCTGAAAATCTATATATTTTAGCAGGACAGCATGTCCCATCTCAGACATAG
Organism: Varecia variegata; assembly: GCA_028533085.1. Lineage (NCBI taxonomy): Eukaryota > Metazoa > Chordata > Mammalia > Primates > Lemuridae > Varecia > Varecia variegata. The sequence continues at coordinate 19,245,626 of CM052442.1, forward strand.
CGAAGCTCAGCCTGATAACGACCAAAAGAGCTCGAAGGACACCTCCCTGGGGCTGCCCCTGGCCGTTATTTTAATCCTCTTTTCAAGGATACGTAGCCCACAGGCGGGATGGCCAGGTGGGTGGGAACGATTCCTCCAGAGCAATTCAGCCACTGGAAGGAATGGGGCATCGTGTTCCCAGCAGATTTTTTTTTTTTAAATAAATGCTCATTTCCTTCCTCATTTTGCAATAGGACCATTTAGTGACACAAATTTTTCCCCATTCACATTCAGCTGCCTGTACTTCATTACTTTCTACAGATGCTTCCAGCTCAGATCACGCCAGCTCTTTGTCACTGATACTCTCCTGCCATTGAGCTGAAGATAGCAGGAGGAGGGAGGTGGCATTTTTCCCTTGAATGCCTGAGAAACTCCCTCGCCCCCACATCCAATCAGCCACCAAAGTCTGCCATTTCTTCCTTCCCAGCGTCTTTGCATCTGTTTCTGCTCTCTCCTCCCGCTGTCGCTGCTCTAGTTCAGGACCCGGTTGCCTCCTGCCTGGGCCGCTGCTGCAACGGCCTCCTCCTGCTTTTCCCACCGCTGGGTTCTCCCTCTGCATCCACCCAGGATGCCACCATTCCAGTGGGCTCCCCTCTGTCTTTATTACTCCTAGAGTCTTCTAATCCATGGTCAGACGTATTATCCACTGTGCCACTGGCCCCGTACATCACTGCTGCCTGTTTCTCTCCTGCTCACAACCCCTCAGGGACTCCTCATTGCCTGACAAATGAAGTCCCACCTCCTTAGCTCAGAATCCAAACCCTGTGTGCTGGGCCCAGACTGTCCCAACAAGCCCTGTGCTGTGATCAATAGAGTTACCCAACATGTCCCAAAGACGGCAGGCGTCACTTCCCTTTCCTGAAATTTTACTCATGTTACTTCCCTTATCTTTAATGACTTCCTGACTGTCTTCCATCAAAGCCCTATTGATTTACTGAAAAACAACTCTCCATTCATTCATCCATTTCCTCATTCAGCAAGGAACTACTAAGAGGCACAGTGCCTCTCCCAAAGCACTGGGGAGGCAACGGGTGAGCAAGGCAGATGTGATCACCCCTCTGTGGTATTTGTTGTCTAGTGACAAAGAGAGAGAAATAAGTACATGAATAAATAACTAAAGTACTATCCGTAAATGGGATAAAGGCCCGAATGGTTAGTCAAGATAAGAATAGGGGGGAGGGTTATTAAGCCACCCACTTTGGAGTGGAGGGTCAGGAAGCCATCTCTGCAGCAGTGACATTGGAACAGAGAGCTGAAGAGTGAGTTGGGCTTTACCACTTGGGCCAGGGAGTCATGAAGGCTCCAGGGGTGGGAGGAAAGTAGAAGCAGGTCAGCCCTCCTGCAAGACTAGAGTATAGAAAGACAAAGCAGAAGCCACCCCCAAAGAGAGGACACACACTTGGAGACCTTGTTTACCTGTCCCTTCTGCAAGCACAAGAGGACTTGTGCAAAGGGACTGCCGATCTAGTTGAGCCAACGGATGGTGCAGCCATCAGATAAATACCTGAAGCCACTTAGACCTCCTGGGAACCCAACCTGAGACATTCCCAAAGCTCCTGGCATGTTTCCTGGACTGTCCCACCCCTTTCTATGCTGTGTATATTCACACAAACACATACACACATGCACATCAAAAAGCAGGTGCATGTATGTGTATATAAGGAGGTAAAGGTATGTGCTAGCAGTCACTAGGGATACAGGATGCCAGAGTTAGTCTCTGTTAATCTCTAATCCTTCCTCATTCCCTGCCCCTGACTCCTAACCATAGACCATTCCTGGACTTACAGCCACAGCAAAACTGGGGCCAAATGTCACCTAAATTTCACCAACACTTGAGACATCTCTGGTTCCTTAGGGAGAGCCCAGCTGTCCTCTGCTTCCTCAACCTGTCCAAGACTGTGCCAATTTTAACAGGACCCTATGCCCCCTTTTCCACTGCTACCCCAAATTCTATGTCCAGGAACAGAAGTGAAAGCCACAGGACTCCCCAGTGTTAGGTAGATAGGGAGGGATTCCGGGTCTCCTAGAGACAAAAGTGGGTGCTGTTGCCTTGGTGCAATTGCCCCACCTGGGAAGAAGACCAAGGGTGGGCCCCAGGCCCCTATCTTGGTCCTGCCCCACTCTAATCCTCTCCCAAGCGACTGCCATACCTAGGGGAGGAAGGAATACCCCATGAATCTGCCAATCATAACTCAGTGTGCCAGCTGCAAAAGAATGCAGAGGGCTTTCTAGCCCACGGGCCAAGCAGCATAGGAACCACGGAGTCCGGAAATTGACCTAGAACAACCTGCATGCTTAGTTAAGACTCAGGTCATGCAACTCCCAACTGTCCAGTCAAAGTGGTTGCATGGTGACATCTGAGCCACAGGGAGGTCCCAATCCGGGCACTATAAAACAAGACTGAGACCACAACCAGGTCCTATCTCTGCGCCCTTCCTTTTGCTCTCCCCTCCCTTTGCTGTGACAATGGGTCTGGTCGTCACCTGCGGCGTATGTATCACGCTCTGTAAACCTGTATCTTGCTCTTGCTCTATAATCCTGTCTTTCTCTCCTCAATAAACCTCACTTTCATGCTTGCCTTACTTTGGTGTCTGGTCATTCTTCAGCCGTGAGCGTACTAAGAACCAACATTTCAGAGTGAAATCTGACACCAGGACAGGCCCTGGCCAGGGCTGGAGGATTCATGTCACCAAAGAGACTTGTGATTCCTTTAGTTGCTTTTGAAGGGGCTGGGAATGAGTGGTAGGAGGAGGGACAGAGGACACGCCAGATCACCAGCCCTTTAATATTAATAAAACATATCCGATGGGTAAAGCGGGCAGAAGAGGTCTCCAGGCAAAGGGCACAGACTTGGGAAGGCCCTCAGCGGGGAAGACCTTGACCTCGTTAAAGAACCGTGTTCTTCAAAGTTTGGCTGGAACATGATGAGTGAGGGGGTCAAAGCCCCAAGGTGTCCGGGGAGGCTGGCCAGGGCCGGGTTCCTGCAGGCTGGCATCCTAAGTGGGATGGAAGGCACTGACGGATTTTGTCAACCATAGTGCCCGCTTCCTCCTGGGACCTTCCACACCACTATCCCAACCCCTGGTCACTTGGCCTCTTGCCAAGTGACAGCTTCTCCATCAGTGTCTACAGATCCCACACTGCACATCGAATGTGTCAGAGAAGAATGTGGCCCTTGCAGACCCCCATGAGCTACAGGCTGAAACCTTCTCTAATCTACCGTATGAGCCACCGGCTTGCCTGGCCTACAGCCCGGCCCCTCCTTCTCACTAGAGCTACCCATGGGGACTGAAGCCCAGTTCTACCCACCAGCCTGGGGGCCTGAGACCCCAGACCACCCTGCTGCCCTGGGCCCACGTGTGCCGCTGCTCCCAGCTCACAGGTTCAGCCTTCCAGGATTTTGCTGCCGGCCTTCCTCGGACCTTGAGCCACTGTTCCCAAAGAGGTCCATGAACCATCCACATGGGAATCTCCAGAGATACTAGTTACTTGCAGATCTCCAGGCCCTGCCCTGGATCCCTCAAGGTGGAGCCTCGACATCTGCGTTTTTAACAAGTTTCCTAAATAATGTTTTTGGACACCCAAGCTTGAGAGCCCATTTTCTGAGCCCTGGAAGCTTGATACTGTAAGTGCTGGTTGCACCACTTTCCGCAGCTGGTCTTGGCTCACTCTTTTCTTCTTGCCAAAAACTCCTGGGATGGTGGCGAACCCAGACCATGCTACCCACACACAGCCCCAAGCAGAGGGGCTTGGACATGGTTGACACTTTATAATTATGTTCCAAATCACTGTAAACAGCCCAGATCCAGCCTAGGAGCCTGCCAGGGGCCACTCTAGCCTGCTTGCCTCTGTACGCCATTCCGTGTGGGGGGAACTACACGTCAAACCCCAGCACGGCTAGCACATTAACTCAGGTGGAAAACTGGATTCTCACACCAGCCTCACATCTTTTCCGCCAACGCAAGCAGCAACTTGGAACTCAGTCGGTCCCTTGGTGGTTGTTGCTGCAAACCACCTCCTTTTACTGGGCCAGCCACGGCAATGCACGCACTCCCGATGGAGAGGGGGACAGAGATCTTCCTCACACAAACACACACAGCATATTTTAGAGCCATCGTTATTGTTACTTCTCTCAGGGTGACATTGGCTCGATTTTGCCCAAATATGTTTCCATTCGGGCAAATAAGAACAATAGAATTGGTTGCTTAGTTGATTACTATGAGCGACACAGTGACCTGTGATAACTCTCATTCCTGCACATAGCACAGGGACCGCTGGGGAAGTGTCCTGTATGGAAAAGGAGAAGGTGACACAGTATAAAGGAGGTGGCTTTGGCATCAGACAGATCCAGGTTTAATCCCAACTGTAGTGTGCACTAGCCGGGTGACTTCTAATAAGATCTCTGGGCCTCAGCTTCTTAATCTCTGAGCCTCAGTTTCCTCCTCTGCAAAGTGGAAATAACCATTCACCTGCATATCATCAGTCATAGTCCTTCCTCCCCTCCCTGGGGATTCATATGAGGGAAGAGGCCACTGGTTCTACCACCAGTGCTGCCTCTGCTCGCACCTGAAGTGTGTGAAATCAGTGTCTATCATAGGCCCCGCCAAGGTCCCTGGGCCTCCTCATCCTCAGAGAAAAATCTGCAGGGTGTATAATGAAGACCAGAAGACACCCAAGCCAGGCAGGTGACAACAAGCCACGCCTTCCTTTCCATTGCACAGGTCTCTTGCTCAGGTCAGGACAATCGTTAGCCTTAAGCTGTTCAAAAGTCAGAGTAAGTTTATACTTTGTGCGAGAATAACTTAAAGCAAGAGTGACTTTGCACTTCATGCAAGCTCCATGAGCACAGGGAACATCCCTGCCACGTTCCTTTTGTGACCCAGCCCAGCACCAGGTCCACGATGGATGCCAGGAGCACCCTGGCCCCAAGGCATCAAATTTCCACAGAGTGAAAGAACACTCCCCGCCTCTTCCTCTCTGCCCTCCACTCCCTGCCTCTTCCTTCCAGAGTGACTTATCTGATCAGCGAATGTGGGAGAAGGAATTGAATATGTGCCACTCCACCCACCCTCTGTCTCCCTCATTTGCAGAAAGCCCTGACTTCTAGGCACAGTTTTTTCTCTGCTTGTCCAGGTAGTAAATTTGCCAGGTTCTGCCCCAATAATATAATTACAATAATTATATTATTGTAATAACAATAATAATAATCATCATCATCAATACCTACAGACCTCCTACAACATGCCAGGCACTGTTTTAAGTATTTTACAGGTATTAGTTCATTTAATTCTCACAGTAATACCCTATGTGGTACATTATTATCTCCATTCTACAGATGAAAAACCAGAGGTTCAGAGAGATTAAATAATCTGTCCAAGGGGACACAGCTACCAGGTGGCAGGATTGGGATTCAAACCCAGGCAGTCTGGTTCCAGTGTCCCTGCCCAGAAGCCCTGTGCTCACTGCCCCTTGTTATACCACCGGAGGGAGGGGTCAGTTTGGGGTGACTTCCATCCATGGGCTGTTTCAGAGAGCCACGCTGGGACTATACCTGCAGCCAAGTTCTCGTGCTCAGCCATGACCTCCGGGAGCTTTGAGATAATGATTCTCAATGGCACTCTGAGGCCAGGAGAGACAAAAGGCACAGGGTGAAATACGACAGGAGTGTGTGTACTAAGCCATGTGGTGGGCCCACCCGGGAGGACAGCCCGGCTGCCTGCTGGTCACACTCAGCCACCACCCTTGTCATTCACTCAGCACCAGGGGCAGCACGGTACAGAACGTGTGTGATATGACTCAGGAAGGAAAATTATAATACTAGGAACAAATATTTACATACTACCAGACACTGTTCTGAGATCTTTATTTTACATTATATCATTGAATCCACAGCACAACTGTATTGGGAGGCACTCTTATTACCCAACCTGACAGATGGAGAAACTGAGACAGAGAGAAGCTAAGCAACATGTCCAAAGTCACACAGCATGTGAATGATGAGGCTGAGCTGGGAACCCCAGCAGTCTGGCTCCAGAAGCCATGCCCTTAACACTCACTCCACTGGGAGAAAAAAGAGAAGAAGTAAGCAAGCAAGCAAAGGCTTTGGAGTCAGACCTGAGTTCAAATCCTAGCTCTGCCACTCAGCAGTAATGCCACGCAGGTTGTATGAAATTTCTGAGCTTCGATTTGCTCCTGTGTAGAAGGAAAACCCCTCACAGGACTGTGGTGAGAATTAGGCAACGTAACTTAGGCCACACACCCAAGAATGCAGTAGGAGGTCAGTGTCATCCCCCACTCCCACGCCACAAGGCCAGTCCCTGTGTGGGGCCCAGGGATGCAAGTTGCCCAAAACCTCCTCCCTGCCCTCAGAGATCTCCCTGCCTCGCAGAGCTGGATAGAGACACGGAAACAGGACTGTAACATAAGGTTCATGCCTCTGTGAGAGAGGCATGGAGGACAGAGGAGAGGGGACCTTCTGCCTGGGAGGGTCAGCCATCAGATCTGGACCTCGCAGGCTAAAAGGGAGCTTGTCAGGTGAGGGAAGGAAGAAAATATTCCCATCTAACTTGAAAGCCTTTTACTGCCACCATCGTCAAGGTTGGCCCCAGCATTTAGATTCTGCCTTCTCTTCCTGCTGCACTTTGGGGAGGTTAAGCATATCTGTGTCACTAACTTTTCGTTGAAGGACATCACGGGCCAATAACAAGAGAGCTGACCCCATCCAGGGGCCTGCCTGTGGGCTGCATTTTAAACTGTTATTGTTTTCTCATAACACAACAAGGAATCCAAGGGGTTGTTTTATATTCCAAATACCTAAAGATTATAATCTATTATAAAGGTGTGTTTGTTCTGGAACTGAGATGATTCTGGGCAAAGCTACAGAATTAATCGCCCCAAAGCTATAAATCTCCTTTTTATTTCTTGATGAATTTACAATGACAATTTATAAGTTCCCCCACATCTACCTACACCCACCCACACTCACACACACATTTAGGGGGCTGGCTAATTAGAAAGGTAAGCCAGAGAATTGGTTGTATCGTTGACAACAACATAATATTAATAATGGCAATACTGATAGAAGGTACAATTCAGTGAAGGTTTCCCACATGCCAGGCTCTATCCTAAGTGCTCCACATAAGTGATCTCCCTTGGTCCTCAGGGCAACGCCATTATAGTGCTCTCATCTCAGATGAGGTGGCCGACTGAGGCTCAGAGCAACTCAGAGGGTGAGGTATCTGCTTAAGTCGCAGAGCTGGTAAGCAAAGTCAAGATTCCAGCCTGAAGTCACAGGATAGCAGATCCACGTTCGTCACTAGGACCTATCTCAAGAGCCTGCCATCAGTGAGAGCTGTTCTTTGTTTCGGACCATAAGGACCAAGTGCTCCCAAGTGGAAGCTTCTGGAGTATCAAGATGACACTCCCTAGAGTGCTGGGCAGAGCTCATCACCCCGGTGCCACTTGGGCTGGAAGAGTGGAAACCAGGGGTTTGCAGGGTCAGCACTCTGAAAACCAAATAGGTAGGCATCTGCTTCCATTCCCCAACCAGGAGGCTGGGGGCGGGGCGGGGGGGGGTGGTTGCGGCATAGAGATGCTCAGTAGATAACAAACGGAGAGGTAGAGGAAGACAATGGAGAGGCTGAGAGGAAGAGAGCTGCCATAATTGAGAAGAAGAAGAAAATAAGGCAAACTAGCAAGTTTTCAGAAAATGGAAAGGAAGCAGTTGCTAGGGCAATGTAATAAATCCCGCCCAGTGACTTAGTCCTCACCCAGGAGCCCTTGAGACGAACCGATCAAACAGAACGCCAATACCTACTGTATAACAGCTTACAGGAGCTGCCTCCCTCAGGATAGGATCTGCAACAGCCCCAAGATAAGCCTGGGAGCTTTGTACTCCACACCTCTGGCCCAAGCCTTATAACAAGATTCTATGAGGGCAAAGCCTGAATCACTTATTAATTAGTGCTACTTATTCAACAAATATTTCAACTATCATGCTGGGCAGCGTGCTGGGAGCTGCAAACACAAAAATGAACAAAACGCTCACAGGGCGTGACTCCTGGCAGAGGAAACAGACAAACAGGTAAAATATAAAATATATTATATGGTTATAAGTACTATGGAGAGAAATAAAGTAGGAAAGGGGGCTAGGAAGTGCCAGGTGGGGGATGGGAATGGTGTTTGACTTTGTCACATGAAGGTGACAGTGAGCAAAGATATGAAGATGGTAAGGGAACAAAGAGGAGGAAGGCGCTCAAGCAGAGAGAACAGCAAGTGCAAAGGCCCTGTGGCATAAACATGCCAGGCACAGGCAAAGCCCACCAAGGCCAAGGTGGCTGGGGCAGAGTGAAGAAGGAGAACTCAACAGGCCAGGGAGGTTAAGGTCAATGGGTGGGGAGGTCTGAGGCCATTGTAGGAAATTTGGCTGTTATTCAAAGTGAGATGAGAAACCAGTGAAGGTTTCCCAGTAGAGGAGTGACATGGAGAGATGTATGCTTGGCTAGCATCATTCTGGGTATTAGGCTAAGAATAGAGTCACCTGGTACAAGAGAAGAAGCAGGGAGTCCTGTCAGGGGGTTACTGCAGGAATCCAGATGAAAAGTCATGGCAGCTTAGATCAAGGTGGTGGCAGAGAAGGTCACGAGAGTGGTTGAATCAGGACTGGCCAAAGGATTGGATATGGAATGTAAGGGGAAGAGGAGTCAAGGTCGACTCCAAGGTCATCCACACCCAGCTCTGAGCTTGCAGCTCAGTTCCTATGGAACCCTCAAGTCTAAACCCCCTTGAAGTCTGAGAGACAGCTTACTCTTCACTTTTGTTTCCCTTCTTTATGGTAAGTGTGTGAGTTAGGGGTGTTGTGGGAATAACAATGTACAGGGGGAGAGGATTCCTCCTTCACATTTAAATCCTTCCTATTAATTATGTGCTGTGCACATGGGACCTTCATTTAATCCCCCCCATAACTCCAGGAGGTGAACACCGCAATCACCACTTTATAGACCAAGGCTCAGAGAGATACAGAGCTTGTCCAGTGCCACACAGCTGGAAAGGGGCGACATTTAGTCTGGAAGCCCGGATCTCCTGACAGCAGGTCTCATGGGCTTTCTGTTGCCATTACCCTGCAGCTGCCTCAGTGGTTTTGGTTTTGTCAAAGTTCATTCAACAAATAATTATTGAGCATCCCTAGGGCAAATACCCGGCACTGTGCTTATTTCTAGGGCATAGCAGGAAAGTCACAATCCTGGCACTTAAGGAGTCTCAGTCATGGCTTAGGAGGGGGACAGACCCAGTCACCACTGCTGTCTGCGTGGGGAAGTGCACACTTCTGTGCTCTGGGGAGGGAAGGGGCATTGTGTCCTCTGTCTTCCACTCACCCTGCTTCTCCCCTGCTCTTCCACACAGGCAGGCAGGCCCTCCTCCCTGCAAAACTGCTAGAATTCGGCTCTAGACCCACTGGATTGGAACCAGCATGCTGACCTGGTGCAAATGAAGTCACTGCAGCCCAGGCCCCCGGCTGGGTGTGGCAGAATTGGCCGAAAGCAAAGAAGCAATAAAGAAATCTCTAACATGTGCCAAGGGAGGGATTATCATATGGGCTCTTGCTTTTTATGAAATAGGAAAAGCGGATTTTTCTAGTTGACTGCATTTGATCGTTTTTCCTCCATTTGTTTTAAAGTTGAACATCTGATCTGGCAGGGACTTCTCACACTCAGCTGAAAAAAGATGTCTTTTGGGCTCCTCTCCCAGCCTCTCATCATAGGGGATGGGGGTGGAGGGCTTGGAGCATCACTCCAGCACCACGCCCCAACACAGCACAGCCCTCAGCATAAATCTGCCTAAAATCCCTTCTAATTTTGTCCGTGCTTACCCACCCAGGGACCTCTTCCTTCTGGGTTTATTACATTGCTTTATATTTTCCCCATCGTCTCACCATTTTTTCTCTCTATCTCTGAATCCTTTTATATTAATAGAACTGGCCTCTCTCCCTAATATAGATTATTACTGCCATTTAGAGCCAAGAAGAAGACATCCCAGTAGGATCAGAAGGCCCAGAAACCTTCCCCGTCCAAACCCAGACTTGGCACAATTGCTGTCACTGTCCTGAGACTCTCACCTCTGGACCTCTGAGTCCAGGGAGCTGGAAGGTTCGGAAGCAGAAAGGTAGCAGCACGGAGCAGGCAGGGCATGTCAGTGTTCAGTGTGCACAACTACCACCTGGGATCTTACTAACATGCAACTCTGATTGGTAGGTCTAGGGTGGGGCCCAAGATTCTGCATCTCTAACCAGCTCCCAGGCGATGCCCAGGCTGCTGGTCCACAGACTACACTTTGAATAGCAAGAATGAAGTTGAAAGCCCATGGGTTAGGAAATCTTGACTCTATCATTGATTCACTGCAAGTGGACAAGACTAATGTTTCCAGAAGTTGGTTTGCAGAATATAAACTCCTTGTGATTCTCCTAAAAAGTAAATGTTATGGTCAAGGTCAAGTAGGTTTAGGAAATACTACGTACTTTTTGTGTACACCACACTTGCCAGCAAATGCTCTGCAAAGTCCTGTTGCAATATTGTGAAACATTGTTTAGCTCTGCTGACCCCAGCAGAATGTATTCTCAGGGTCAGGAGACGAACCTTGGAGACAATCTGGGCACCCTTCCCTAAGCCCTGACTCATGTAAGGGGTTGCTCTGAGGTTTTTGATTTACCTGTCAACCGGAGTCAGGGAATCCATCAACTTCTGAACCCTCGGTTAAGGCTACTCAGCACACAGAGCTTCGGGTAATTTAGCCCCTTGCCCTCCAGAGAAAAAAGCCCCACACCTCAGCCCTCCTGTAACCTCCGTTCCTCTGCACCCCAACAATTCACAGGCCTGCAGCCCCCCCAATACCTGCCTCCCACAGACTTTTAAAGAGGATCCAGGGAGCAGTTATAGACCCGGCAACCAGAGGCGCTGTTTGCCCAGGTTCCTGACATGCACGCATGTCACAGAGACTATTCCCCAGGTTTGTCGGGAGATAATGTTCTCTCCTGTTCCTAATGTGAGTTGTAAGTTTCAGACACCGAAACACCAGCCATATGCCATCCTTGTGGCAAGAATTCTGTTCGAGAAAGGGAACTATTCTTTGGGATCTGTTGACACTTGAGCATAAATCTGCCCTATTAGGTGCATCTCCTTTTCCCTCCTTTCCGGGGAAGTAAGAGAGGGGCCACCAGGGTGTTCTTCCCTCAGGCCCAGCGTCTGGAGGCAGGCCCCACAGCAAGGTCTCCGTGCTCCAGGGTGGGCAGCCGGGGCCGGATTTCTAGGAAAAGAATCCTGGCACCACAGAAACTCGCAGGTCTCCCACGGGACCTAAGCCTTGTTTTGCACATGGAAGTTCAATGAAGATTGACTTACAGCCTGTGGATTTAGGCAGCAAAACCAGGAAACCTGATTGACCTGGGGAAGCTGGGGAAATCCTTTCTCCTTCAGAGGTCATTTCTGTCCTCATCCTGACCTCAGAAACTTTCCACACCAACAAGGCTAGAGAGAGAGCAGGCCGAACCCAACTTTGGTTCTCTACTTCTATGCAATTCGTACCGTCAAAGGCCTGACAGCCAGCACTGAAAACTGGCCCTCACAGCCTCCAGGGGAGACAGTCCCAGAGGACGGCAGAAACTCTGTCTTCACAGTTTCCCAGGCACACAAGAGCAGAATTACCAACAAAATGATGGACTTATAATGTACTTTAATGATACAACCTACTGTTAAAAATGCTTTGTCACTTGAAGCAACACTATCGCTGGGACACAGAGGGTGACAGATAGACAGATACCAGCAGAAAAGATCCCATAGAATTATTTCTTTTCTAAAAAATAAAATTTTTTAAACATTCAAGCACAAAATACATTAATGGAATTGATTGTCCTATTAAAACTTTTAGTCACTAATTGTAGCCCAGTGAAATTACAAATTAATAAATGCAATGAACTGCATACACTGCTCGTTTATGATGACATCAATGAATGAGTACAGGCAAACCTCCTCTCACTGCACTTCACTCACTGCACTTCGCAGATACTATGTTTTTTAGCAAATTAAAGGTTCGTGGCAATGCTGTGTCAAGCAAATCTATCAGCATCATTTTTCCAACAGCAGGTACTCACTTCGGGTCTCATATTTTCGTAATTCATGCAACATTTCAAACCTTTTCATTGTTATTATATCTGTTATGGTGATCTGTGATCAGAGATCTTTAATGTCACTATTGTAATTGTTTTGGGGCACCACAAACTACACCTCTATAGGACAGCAGACTTAATTGACAAGTGTTGCATGTGATTTTGTTTTTTCTGTATGAAATATTTATAGAATAATTTATTTTTATTTTTATTTATTTCAGCTTATTATAGGGATACAAAAGTTCTGGTTAAATATATTGCCCATGCCCCTCCTATCCCCCCGAGTCAGAACTTCAAGCGTGTCCATTCTCCAGACAGTGCGCATCGCACTCATCATGTAGGGATAATCCCATCCCCTCCCCCCACCCCCCATCTCTGTCCGATACCCAATTGGTGTTATTCCCAAATGTGCACTTAGGTGATGATCAGGGAAACCAATTTGCTGGTGAGTACATGTTTTGACTGCTTTATCCATCAGCCATGTCCCCCCTCTTGGGCCTCCCTATTTTCTGAGACAGAAGAATATTAAAATTAGGCCAGTTAATAACCCTACAATGTCCCTAAATGTTCAAGTGAAAAGAAGAATCGCACGTCTCTCACTTTAAATCAAAAACTAAAAATGATTAAGATTAGTGAGGCAGTCATGTCGAAAGCTAGGCCTCTTGTACGAAACAGCCAAATTGTGAATGCAAAGGAAAAGTTCTTGAAGAAAATTAAAAGTGCTACTCCAGTGAGCACACAAATGACAAGAAAGTAAAACAGCCTTATTGCTGATATGAAGAAAGTATTAGTGGGCTGGATAGAAGATCAAACCAGCCACATTTCCTTAAAGCTAAAGCCTAATCCAGAACAAGGCCCCAACCCTCTCCAGTTGTGTGAAGGCTGATAGGAGAGGAAGCTGCAGAAGAAAAGTTGGAAGCTAGCAGAGGCTGTTTCACGTACGAGGTTTAAGGAAAAAAAGCCATCTCTATAACAGAAAAATGCAAGGTGAAGCAGCAAGTGCTGATGTAGAAGCTGCAGCAAGTTATCCAGAAGATCTAGCTAAGGTCATTGACGAAGATGGCTACACTAAACAACAAATTTTCCATGTAGACAAAACAGCCTTATATTGGAAAGATGTATCTAGGACTTTCATAGCTAGAGAGGAAAAGTCAATGCCTGGTTTCAAAGCATCAAAGGACAGGCTGACTCTCTTATTAGGGACTAATGCAGCTGGTGACTTTAAGTTGAAGCCAATGCTCATTTATCATTCAGGAAATCCTAGGGCCCTTAAGAATTATGCTACAGCTACTCTGCCTGTGTTCCATAAATGGAAGAACAAAGCCTGGAATACAGCATATCTGTTTACGCCATGGTTTACTGAATATTGTAAGCCCACTGTTGAGACCTACTACTTATAAAAAAAGATTTATTTCAAAATATAACTGTTCATTGCAACGCATCTGGTCACCCAAGAGCTCTGATGGAGATGTACAAGGATATTAATGTTGTTTTTATGCCTGTTAACAACATCCATTCTGCAGCCCATGGATCAAGGAGTAATTTAGACTTTCCAGTATTATTATTTAAGAAACATATTTTGTAAGGCTACAGCTGTCATAGATAGTGATTTCTCTGATGGATCTGGGCAAAGTAAATTGAAAACCTTCTGGAAAGGATTCACCAATCTAATACCTTTAAGAACATTTGTGATTCATGGGAAGAGCTTAAAATATTAACATTAATAGGAGTTTGGAAGAAGTTGATCCCAACACTTACAGATGCCTTTGAGTGCTTTAAGACTTCAATGGAGGAAGTAACTGCAGATTTGGTGGAAATGGCAAGGAAACTATTAATAGAATTACAAGTGAAGTCTAAAGATGTGAATGAATTGCTGAAATCTCATGATAAAACTTGAACAGATTAGGAGTTTCTTCTTATGGATGAGGAAAGGAAGTGGTTTCTTGAGATGGAATCTACTCCTGATGAAGATGCTGTGAACATTGTTGAAATGACAACAAAGGATTTAGAATATCTTATAAACTTAGTTGATAAAGCAACAGCAGGGTTTGAGAAAACTGACTCCAATTTTGAAAGTTCTACTGTAGATAAAATGCTATCAAATAGCATCTCATGCTACAGAGAAATCTTTTGTGAAAGAGTCAATCAATGTGGCAAACTGCATTATTGTCTTATTTTCAGAAATTGCTACAGCCACCCAAACCTTTAGCAACCACCACCCTGATCTGTCAGCAGCCATCAACATCAAGGGAAGACCATTCACCAGCAAAAAGATTATGACTTGCCGAAGGCTCAGATGATCGTCAGCATTTTTTAGCAATGAAGTATCTTTTAATTAAGATATGTACATTGTTTTTAAGATATAATGCTATTGCACACTTAGTGAACTACAGTATAGTGTAAACATAACTTTTATATGCATGGGGAAACCAAAAAATTCATGTAAATTTGCTTTATTGCGATACTTGTTTTATGGTGTTGGTCTGGAAATGAACAAGCAATATGAACGAGGTATGCCTGTCCTTGGCTCCACCAGGGCTGGGTAGAAGGGGTAGGGGTGGGGGATGGGGAGTGGCAGCATATGTGAAGACTGATTAGCTTTCTGGGGTCATGGAGGGGGAACGGTTGAGGAACAAGAACATGAAGCATCTTGGAGAACTTTCAACTTCCTCCCACCCACCCTCAACCAAGGGAACTCAAATACCTGAACTGACTAACTTGGAAGCCTAAAAATTATAGGGTCTTTAATGAGTCCATCCCTCTCATTTTATAAGTGAAGCAACTGAGGGCATGGAGATAAAGTGACTTATATACAATCACACAGCGAATTAGCAACAGACTTTAGGCCCAGGTGAATACAGAATTTCCTTCTCTAGAACTCCACAGAACGTCTCACTGCCATCCCCCTCTCGTCCAGTAACCTTCACTGGGCCCCTGGACTAGGGGACAGGACTAGGATGAGGGGAAGGAGGAAGGAGATAGGCTGGTAGCAATATAAAAAATAAACTCAGTTTATCAACATTTTGCCTAATGCTGCCCAGTCTCCCTACATTCCAACCAGCCCATACATTCTAGATACAAGTTATATTCCAGATACCAGTCCACATATTCCAGATAGAAGGTGTATCCCAGATACCAGCCCATATATTCCAGATAGAAGGTGTGTTCCAGATACCAGCCCATAAAGCATCACATCTACTATCACCAGAAATGGAGCCCTAAATGGAAGAATCATTTCTCATCTAAAGTCAAGTTTTCCTTGGGATTCTAGACTGGCGGGATGAGGAAGCAGAAGCCCACAGTGTGGAACAGCATCATTGCCACTTACTGCAGTGCCCTTGATGGCTTTCTCATGTTTTCCAACTTTCCAGCAACTTGAAAGTCATTTCAATGGACTCAACTCCTTTTTTAAGATGGAAATGTCTTTTGGAAAAGTTAATTCTACCAGTTCATCACACCTGAGTATGAATTACTCTTACTCATCTGATTGAACTGCCTAATCTGAAGTTAGGGGAAGGGGACCCAAGGTTTTAGAACAAAGGCACTTGGAGGCCGCAGTGACCTACTAATGATAGCATTCTTCCAGAAAGCTAAACCACTCCTGGCACTATGTTAAGGACATCAAGTTAGAGTGGAAGATGGATTTTCTAACAATGCTTGAAAAAAAATTATAAATATGACTCTATAAAAAAAAATCTTTAAAAGTAAAAATAACTTCTTGGCAAAACAAAAAAAAACAACCCATAAGCAGAATCAAAAGGCAAATGATAAATATCAAAAAAATATTTTCCACTCATCATAAAAATTAGTAAGAAAATCTATCAAAATCTATAAGAAAAAGAAAAAGAACTGCTGGAATGGGTAAGAATAAGGTCCATTGAAAAATGGAAAAAGAATATTAAGGAGTTCACAAACAGGTAAGTACAATGGTTCTTAAATGTAGGAAAAGATGCTAAATTGCCACTGTAATAAAAGAAATGCAATTTAAAATATGTACACTGTGATGCCATTTTTCACTCATCAGATTGGCAAAACTCCAACAATTTGGTTATATACTTTGCTGGTGATGCAACAGAGAAAAAGGTGCTCTAATACATTCCTGGTGATGATGTAAACTCATACAACTCTGGTGGAGGAGAACTGAGCAAAATCTATTAACATTATAAATGAATAAGCCCTGTGATTCTGCAATTTCATTTCTGGGAATTTATTCTATAAATATGGCTATATATATGCAAAATAACATATGAACAAGGTTGTTCACTGAAGCAATATTTAAGTAATAGCAAAAGATAGGAAACCACCCAAATCACCATTGATAAGGATTGGTTAAATAAGTAATGGTACACCCACACTATGAAATTCTATGAAGCTATTAAGGAATAAAGATGCTTTCTATTCACAGATATGAAAATATCTCCAAGATATATTGTGAGGAAAAATAAGCAGAAAATAGGTGCTGTATAATAATTTTTATTACGAAGCAGACTGGGGTGCCAGAGTATAAGAATCTTTATTCATACTTGCTTGCGGAAACATAAGGAAACATATGTTACACACTAATAACAGAGGTTTCTGGGGTGAGGCTGGAGTTGAAACTGGGTGGATGAGGGTAGGAGTGAGAAGAAGATTTTGAACCACATGTATATATTACCTATTCAAGGAAAGTTAACTTACAAAAGGTACTGAGAAAATAAGACACAGACCCGATCAAAGAGCTTAGAGGGTACCTGCCAATTCTCAAACAGATCCACACACAAAAAGACCTACTGTAGTTCTACTTAACGATGACCTGGAAATGAGAAACCTTGCTTCAAGCAAAAAATGAAACCCAGTGGCAGGTCTCAGTCCCACCACAGCTCTCCTTGCCTGCAGTCCCCAGTGTCAGCTCCTGTGTGTCTGAATACAACAAGGCCACCTGAGGAGGGAGAGCCCAGCCAGGCCTCCTCCAAGATGCACTGATATGCCCATCTTTGGCAACACAGAAAGGTTGTCAACACAGCCACCATGGATATGGGCCCACTGGCAGCCAAGACCCCCAGCCAAGCCCCTTCTCCTGCCACCTCCCCTACCATACATAAGTGTCTGCACTGGGTGTGAGAGGCAGGGACCTCTGAGCCCCAGGATGGTTCCTTACCAAATACCACCTCTCTCAGTTTGGATCCCCCCCAAAGCAGACCTGGAGACAGGAACTTGGGTACAGATAGATTATTTGGGAGATAATCCCAGGAAGCACATGAGGGCTTGGAGAAGTAAAATGGGGCAGGTAGGAATATCAATTAAAGATGTGTTAAGGAACAAGTCACCACTGTGGGAAAAATGGGGCTCAACCCCACCTGTGGACGCTCTGAGAGAGTATGTAGAACACACAGCAGGATTGATCCCCCCATGGCGGAGGGAGCTGGGACACTGATCCACCAACTCGAATCCCTCACTGGTGGAAGGACATTCTCAGGTGTTGTTTTGCCAGCGTTTCCATCTTACACAAGTATGCAGTGTGTTTCTCGGGCCTGAGAGTGCCTGCAAGGCAGAGAGACATGGGAAGACATGTCCAGGAACTACATTGAAGTGACCTTGGGGTGGGCTGAGGGAACATCGCAGTAAACCCTCAGCATCTACTATACCACCTGTCTTATTCAGCTTGGGCTGCAATAACAAAAATACCACACACTGGGCAGCTTAAACAACAAAAAGATATTCCTCACAGTTGTGAAGGTTAGAAGCTTGAGATCGAGGTGCAGGTGGATTTAGTGTCCAGTGAGGACTCTCTTTTGGGTTAACAGCTGCCTTCTTGCTATATCCTCCCCTGGCAGAGAAAGAGATCATCTCTCTCAAGTCTCTTATTATAAGGGCACTAATTCCATTCTCAAGGGCTCCACCATCAAGATCTAATTACCTCCCAAAGTCCCTTCCTCCTAAGACCATCAAATTGGGGAGTAGGGCTTCAACATATGAATTTTAGGGGGACACAAATATTCAGTCCATAGCACCACCCTACTCAGAGTCAAGAGGTTTAACTTGAAGGAGAAGAGACTTACAGAGGGACCCAACAATATTTTCAAATATGTAATGGTCTCACACATAGTTGGTAGAAGCATAGATTACTACAAACATTGTGGAGGGCATTTAGAAATATCTACTTAAAAGTCCGTAAGTAGACTGGCACACTCAAGCAATGATTCAGTCTTTCCTGATCCTTCCTGTCTATCACAAGAATGGAAAAACAGGCACCACATGTACTCACCATCAAATTGGTACTAACTGATCAACACTTATGTGCACATATGGTAATAACACTCATCGGCTGTCTGGCAGGTGGGAGGAGGAAGGAGGGGATAGGTAAATTTGCACCTAATGGGTGTGGTGCGCACTGCCTGGGGGATGGACACACCTGTAGCTCTGACTCGGGCTAGGCAAAGGCAATATATGTAACCTAAACATTTGTACCCCCATAATATACTGAAATAAAAAATATATATATGTACCAGGCACTAGAGATACAAAGATTAATATGTCATGGTGCTATACCTACTCAAGGAACTTCCTGTCTATACTCTACCACATCCACCATCACCAAAACTTACCTATTCTATGTCCCATATCTTTAAAGGGTTGCAAATTAAAATGACTAAAGAGGGCCAGCAAGTAACATAAGTGAAATAAATGAGCCAAAATAATGAAATAGGAAATGTCAGGGGCTGTGATAAACTGAGAGCACAAACCTCCTTAAAAATGTTCAAATACTGTTTTTAAAAAACTATTTTTTAAAAAAGAAACAAACAAAAAATGTACTACTCAAGACTTCCACTTCCATCCAGGATAAAATATCAGGGAGTCGATTTACCTCCCACCTGAAATAACCAAGAAAACAACAAACATAGAGATAAAGTGGTTTTCAAGACACTGGACATAAAATCCAGTGATTCCTGAGAGAGAGGAAACAAATGAAATGAGTCCAAAGATAACCCCTGCTTTCTGTCTTAAGAAAGTTTCCAGTAGCTTCCGAGTAGATTCCCTGAGTTGATGAGACAGCTGAGAATCTGGGGACATGAAGGCAGCCATCATTTGCAAGTCAGAGAGGAGAGAGCCTCAAAGAGAGAGAACGCCAGAGATCTGAAAAGAGTTCCTGTGATGTCTTCATGCAAGTGAGAAAACTAACAGAGGCTAGGGAAAGAACCACCCGAAAGGACTAGAGGAAACAGGACCCAACACTTACTCAGGGCTGGGAATAGCACCTGTTCTCACTAGCCAGACCGGAAAAGCCAAAATGCATGGGGCATTAGAGTAGAATACTCAGAAAAGTCTCTTCTCAGTAGAGGGGAATAATTTGCTAAACACTGCTCTGGTCCTGTGTAATATGATTGACCCTTGAACAACATGTGTTTGAACTGCACTGGTCCACTTATATATGGATTTTCTTCCGACTCTGCCTCCCCTGAGACAGCAAGACCAACCCCTCCTCTTCCTCAGTCTACTCACCATGAAGACAATTAAGATGAAGACCTTTATGATGATCCACTTCCACTTCATGAATAGTAAATATACTCTCTCTTCCTTATGATTTTCCTAATAATGTTTTCTTTTCTCTAGTTTACTTTATTGTAAGAATACAGTATATAACACATATAACATAGAAAATATTTGTTAATCAAGCACTTATGTTATAAGTAAGGTTTCCAGTCAACAGTAGGCTAGTATTAGCTAAGGTTTGGGGGATTCAAAAGTTACACATTGCTGACTGCATGGGGGGTTAGTACCCCTAACTCCCATGTTGTTCAAGGGTCAACTGTAAATCTTAAAAGACCTAAAAGGATCATACTATTTTCAAGTAACTTAGCTGCATCCATGAACAATAATTACATTAAATATAAATGGTCTAAATACTATTTATTAAAAAGTCAACAGTTGTCAGATTGGATAAAAAAGCAACTATATGGTATATTTCCTTTCTATAAGAAATGCACTTTAAATATAAAGAGAAAAATAGGTTAAATGATAAAGGATAGAAAATGATATACCATGCTAACACTAATAAAAAGAAGTTTTGAGTGGCTGTATTAAAATTAAAGTAAATTTCAAAGTAAATATATTATCAGAGATTCAAATAATATCATTATTATTAATAATTGTTAATATTATTATACTACTATTATTATTCAAATAATATTACCAAAGATTCAAAATCCATGAAGCAAGAACTAATAGGACTACAAGGAAAATAGACAAATACACACTTATAGTCAGAGATTTCAATACCCCTTTCTCAATAATTGATAAAACAAGTAGACAGAAAATCAATAGGAATGTAAAAGACTTAAACAACATTATTAACTAACTTGACCTAATTGACATTTAGGGAACACTCTACCCAACGCAGAATACACATTCTTTTCAAGTACACACAGAACATTTACCAAGATAAGTCATATTCGATTCTATAAAACAAGTCCCTCAATAAATTTATAAGGATTCAATCTGTGCAAAGTATGTTCTCTGTTCATGTGAAATTAAATTAGAAATCAGTGTTAGCAAGATCTCTGAAAAATACTCAAATATTTGGAAACTAAATAGCACACTTCTAAATAATCCATGGGTCAACAAAGAATCAAAAGGAAAAATAGAAAGTGTCTGGAAACAAATGAAAATGTAAATAGATCAAAATTTGTGGGATGCCAATAAGGTAGAACTTAGGAGAAATTTCATAGCAGTAAATACCTATATTAGGAAAGAAAAACAGAACTAAAATCAATGACCTCGGCTTTGGCATTAACAAACTAGAAAAAGAAGAGTAAATTAATACAAAGTACTAAAGATTAGAGCAGAAATGAATGATATAGGAAAAAAAAGAAAATCAACGAAACCAGCAACTGGTTCTTTGAAAGAATTGATAAAATTCACAAACCTCTATAACTACATTGATCAGGAAAAAAGAGAGAAGATACGGAATACCACTACCAGGAATGAGAAAGACAGATGATATCATTGAAGATTCTATAGATATTAAAATAAGAGAAAATTAAGAATGACTTTATGCTAATAAATTTACCAACTTAGATAAAATGGACAAATTCTTTTGAAGACACAAACTATTAAAGCTCCTTCAAGAAGAAATAGATAATCTGAATGGCCTTTTATGTATTAAGGGAATTGAATCTGTAGTTAAAAATCTTCCCACAAGGAAACCTTCAGGCCCAGACAGCTTCAATGGTGAGTTGTACCAAACATTCAGGAAAGAAATAACTACTAATTATGTACAAACTCTTCCAGAAGACTGAAGAGGAGGGAATACTTCCCATCTTAATCTACGAAGCCAGCATTATCCATATACCACATCAGACAAACACATTGCAAGAAAATAAAACCACAAATTAATAACCCCGCATGAACACAGATGCAAAAACAAACTAAAAGAGAAAACCATATGATCATCTCAATAGAAGCAGAAGCATGTGGTAATATCTAACATCTACTCCCAATTGTAAAATAATAAAACTCTCAGCAAACAACAAATATAAGGGAACTTCCTCAACCTGATGAAGGGCATTATGAAGAACCCACAGCTAATATCATACTTAATGGTGAAAGATTGAAAGTTTTCCCCAAAGATCAGGAGCAAGGCAGGAATGACCACTCTCATTACTTGTTTTCAACACTTCACTGGTGGTCCTCGCCAGTGCAATCAGGCAAGAAAAAGAAAGAAAAGGCAACCAAATTAGAAAGGAAGAAGTAAAACTGTCTTTATGCATAGACAACATGGTTGTTTATATAAAAAAAATCCAATGGATTCTACAAGAACTAAAAAGCAAGATTATACAACACATGTTAAATATATGAAAATCAATTGTATTTCCATATGATAGTAATGAATAATAAGATATGGAAAATTTATTTTAAAACCTGTTTGTGGCAGGGGGCAACGCTTCATATCCCTCCTAGATAATGTCACAGGTTTCTCAAAAGGCTTTAATCCCAACAACTGAATAAAGGTGGAATTTCATACAGATGTCACAAGGGAAACAATTCTGAGGCACATTCCCCAGTGTGCTCAAGTCTTGCTGCCTGGCTAGACAGAGTGTCTCAAATGCAAGTTCTGATCCCAGAGTAATCAGCCAAGATCACCACACAGAGTTAAGGGGCTCAATGAAGTCTTCAGCTCACTGACTAGTGAGATTCCTTCATGGTTCCAGTTTCTCCATCCACAGCTGTCCCTCCTGAGTATGGAAGACTGCTAGGAATGCAGGGAAGGAAGATAAAGAAGTTTCCCGGGGTTGGACTTGAGGTCAGCCCTCCATAGTCTTTCTCAGCTGCCTCAGTTATCAAGTTGGAAAGTTCCTTAAGCCAAAGAGAAAGGAGCCTGAGGATAAAGACAGAAGCTGCCCCTGCAGAAGTTCTGGACCAATGAGTTCCAAGAACATGGGCCAACCCAAAAAACTTAGAGACCCCAAAAAGCCAAGTCCATGGTCGAGGAAGCACAGAGAAACACAGCCTTATCCCCTTGTATGAGTTTGCTAAGGCTGCCATGATGAAAAACCACAGACCGGGTGGCTCAAACGGTAGAAATTTATTTTCTCATAACTCTGGGACATAATTCTGGAGACTAGACATCCAAGATCAAGGAGTTGGCAGGGTTGGTTTCTTCCAGGCCTCTCTCCTTGGCTCGTAGACAGCTATCTTCTCCCTGTGTCTTCACGTGGTCATCCATCGGTGTGTGTCTGTGCCCAAATTTCCTCTCCTTATAAGGGCCCCAGTCATACTGGATTAGGTGCACCCCACTGACCTCACTTTAACTTCATCACCTCTTTAAAGAGCCTATGTCCACAAACAGTCACATTCTGAGGTACTGGGGGTTAGGACTTCAACATGAATTTGGAGGGAACAAAATTTGGCCCGTAACCACCCCTCACATCGCTCCTCCTGCCTCTATCTCCTCCCATGTATGTCCAGGCTCCCTATCAGTTCTTATGGCCATCACAGATCAGGTCCGACAGACACAGAGCTGCTCCCACGCACCATCTTCCACTTGGTGCAAAGCCCACAGCCATTCCTCCCTCAATTCACTCAGGGACCCCCTCCCCTGCCACCAGAGGTTCCTACACCCTGCCAGTGGGATTCTGCACTCCAAGCTCACCTTCCCTCTCCCCTCCGACGTCAGCCCGGCTCGTCTCCCTCCCCTGCCTTGCCCAGTTCATTTCACGATTACCACATTTAGGAAACCAACATGACCTATTTAGGCTCTGACCCACTTACAACAGAAACACCAATCACAAACACTGTCCAGAAGGGAAAAAAATAGATGACCACAAATTTAACTGATTGTAAATAAAAAGGAATGATGGAGAAGCAGCCTTGGCTGGTGCACCTGCTGCGAATGCCGCTGCAAAATGTCCTGCAGGGGAGCTGTTAAGGAAATGTGGGCAACACCCACGTAGACCCCTTTGGCATCTAAGCGCTGCGTGGTGTTTGCCAGCTTTGTAAGCGGCCTAGAAATCAATGAAATAGGTCCATTTTCCTTGTTCTGCTCAGAGATAGGATGAGCATCTCCAGCTGTCTGGAGCAAATGATTTCCTGCCAAGAGATGTGACAACCTGTGACACAGGTGTGAAAAATGAGGCATCAAGAAGAATATTGGGTCAGCCTTCTCTATTTGCCCCAGAGCAAGAATGGTGGCATTAGTCTAGAGGCTTCTGGAACAGAGGCTTTTGTAGTAAATACCAACTTGGGTAGCTGCCTGGACCACAATAGTGGTTTATTTCCTTTTCTCTGGGAATGGTCCATTTCCCTTAACCTCCTGGCCACAGCTTATCAGTCCCAGGAAGGACACCTGATCCAAGCCTGAGCCAATTAGATTCTCTCTCTCAAGACTTTAAGTCTTAAGGCACTATAAGCTACTGAAGAGCTTTGGGATCCTTCAAAGACTCCTGATAAGGGGGCAACTGGGGACCCCAGGCAGGCCTGGCTCCTGCTCTTCCGGAGAGCTGGCTAGTCTCCACTTCTGCTGATCCTGCAACCTCCCCAGCATCCTTCCTATCAAGTGGCCATTTGGCTTATATTTTCCAGGGTTTGTTTCTGTTAATTGCAATCAAAAGAATCACAAATGATATGATTTCGTTTTATTCACCTTTTGGTCCCAGTCCCTACCACAAGATTTAACACGTGGTAGATATTCAATTACTTTGTTTTAAATCTATGAATGCCCAATATCCCTCCCCACCAATCAACCTCACATGAGAGATGAAGGCAGGTCTTGTCTATTTTTTAAATTTTATTTTTATTCTTGCAAATGTATCTCTGGCAGGAAACCTCTGGTGTCACAGAAGCAGCCTGCTGGCCACCTCACTGCTGAGCAGGTGGGTGCAAACCTGGAGCTTCTAGAAACCTCATTGCCAACATGGGGCGGGGAAGAAGCCATTGCAGAGAAAGCAGAACAGAGAGATGGGGAGAAAGAGACTCCTGATGACATCACGTGAGAACTATATCAAGCCTCAAGCTAAGTCTATGTCTGGACTTCTTGACTATTATATTTGTTTGTTTGTTTGTTTGTTTGGGCCTTTTGTCTTCTTCACAACTGAAAGATTATTAATACATCCATTCAGCCTTCATTCCCAGTTTCCAGACCCTGACACCTCCTTGAAGTCCTCCAGGACTTGGCAAAGGCTGTCATCTCTAATCTCCTACAATACTGTGGTCTGTATCACTCACATGAGCCTTGCCATGCACTGCCTAGTGACAGCTATTTATTGACCCTTTGGCACAGGTGAGGGGCTCTTATTATCACCAATCCCTTCCCAACGTGCTGAACACAATGTGTGGTTCAGCAGTCAGAGGAGCAGGCTGGACCACGCGACCCAGCGTTCCCCTTCCAGGTAAGCACCCAAAGAACTGCAGGCAGGAATGTGAACCATGGCAGCGTTTCTTACAGTAGCCAGAAGGAGGGACCAGGGGAAGCAGAGACTGCTCAGTTGTCCCAAGCTAATGACCCAAGCTCCTCCTTCAGAGCCCACTGCAGCCGAGCCTTGGGTGGCTTCCAGCAGCCGGCCCGGTCAAGTTACCTGCCCACAGGGACCAGCTGGGGGAAGGAGGTGACCGAAGAGTTCAGAGTAGGAGAAGGGAAGGAGAGATGAAAGTCAGAGGAAGAGAAAGCCACAGTCTCACGAAGGCGGCAGCTGTCTGATGGGCAGAGCCCGTGACAGAAGGAGGCCCGGGAACGTGTGGACAGGAGCTGCAGGCCAGCTAGGAGCCAGGACACCCGAGGACACCCTCTCCCTCTGCTCACTCCGCCCTTTCCTCCACCTAATCCCAAGTTGCTTCTGAGACAAACCTGCAAGGAAGCCCTCAGAGGGCAGAGCTTCCATCCACTAAGTCTCCGCTTGTCCCCCCCAGAAAATGCCCAGTGTCACTGTCTAGAGGCAGAGGTGACTTGACACAGCCACCACAGGACACTTCAGGAGCCCAAAGGTGGACTCCTGGGAGGCACAGCATTGCCTGCAAATTTGTCTCCCAGGGCAGTGTTTCCCCACCACCATGGCCACCCAGAGCCCATTCTAGAACAAAAGAGAGAATTTGTGGTGCAAACAAGATGCATCGCATGCGAGTTACAGGCAGCCAGGCTCCCTTACTCAGTTAGCTCGGCAGGGGTTTCAAACAGTTTCCTGGGGCTGTGAAGAGCTCCAGGGCTGCAGGGAGCTATCTCAGCGCCTCTACAGGGGGTGGAGAGGGGTGGGAGGTCCAGCTCCCTGTACCCACAGCCCTGCTCAACCTCAGCAGCTCCAGGTACAGCTGTCTTAGTTTTGGGGTCATGGGGGGTGTTTCGTTTTTAGCATTTTAACTATTTTTAAGCATGTTCATATCATTGTGCTACTATCACCACCATCCATCCACAGCACTTTTTTCATCTTACAAAACTGAAACTCTGTACCCATTAACAGTAACTTCTCATTTCCTGTAAACCACCATTCCTTCTGGTCTCTGTGAATTTGACTACTCTAAGTACCTCATATGAAGAGAATTGTAGAGTATTTGCCTTTTTGTGACTGGCTTACTTTACTTAGCATAAATGTCTTCCAAGGTTCATCCATATTTTAGCATGTGTCATAATTTCCTTCCTTTTTAAGGCTGAATCATATTCCATTGTGTGTGTGTGTGTGTGTGTGTGTGTCTATTTTGTTTATACATTCATCCATCGATGAACAGTTGGGTTGCTTCCACCTTTTGGTTATTGTGAAAAATGCTGCTATGAACACGGGTGTACAAATATTATTTGTGTTCCTGCTTTTAGTTTTTTGGGGTATATACTCAGAAGTGGAATTGCTGGATCATATAGTAATGCTATTTTAATTTTTTGAGGGAACTTCATACTTTCTATTGTAGCTGTACCATTTTATACCCCCACCAACAGTGCACAGGGTTCAATTTCTCTACATCATCCCCAACACTGGTTATTTTCTGGGGTTTTGATCATAGCCATCCTAATGGGTATCCTTTAGAAAACAAAGTCTCCACTGCTAAGATTTAGAAGCCACTGCTCTAAAGCACTCAGTAGTCTCTGTTATCTTCCCAAGCCCCCCGTGTTCCTGTTTGCCCTCCACCCCCACTCTTTGACCAGCAGACCCAGGCTGAGTGAGCCTCTCCTCCCCATCACCCATCCTCCGCCCCCTTGGTGTACTGCGGCAGGTCCCCAGCTCCACACCAGCCAGGCTTTGCGCCAGCCAGGCTTAGCTCAGCCCGGTTAACAGGGCAATTGGGCTACAAACAGCAGCTTCAGCAAGTCCAGAGACCTCACTGGGCTAGGAATTCCCTGAGCAGGAGAGCCACCACTCTGAGACAGGAGGCCTCATACATTCAAGGCCACCTCCTCTTCCTGGCCAGATGCCTCCAGGGTAGACACCAGGTCATCACAAGAGCCAAGGCAGCACCAGGACACAAAAAGCATTTGTGCCCAGAAATCACTTGCTCAAAGCCACTCCATGCTACTAAGCCAGCTATCTACCTTAGGACTTATGGGAGGCTGAATACTGGCCCACCCACAAAGAAGTT
Source organism: Varecia variegata (assembly GCA_028533085.1). Lineage (NCBI taxonomy): Eukaryota > Metazoa > Chordata > Mammalia > Primates > Lemuridae > Varecia > Varecia variegata. Next base: position 19,272,855 of record CM052442.1, read on the forward strand.
CATCCTCTAATTCCCAGAACCTGTGCATATGTACCTTACATGCACACAAGAATTAGTTAAGGATCTTGAGATGGGAGATTTTCCTGGATTATCCAGGTGAGCCTGGTGTAATTACAAGGGTCCTTGTAAGAGTCTAGAGGAACAAACCAGAGACAGAGGGAGGCAATGTACAACAAAGGCGACATTGAAGAGGTACAGCCACAAGCCAAGGAATGTGGACAACCTCTGGAAGGTGAAGGAGGCAAGGAACGGATTCTCCCCTGGAGCTTTCCGAATAAACCAACCCTGCTGACACCTTGATTTTATATCTGTAAGACCTATTTCAGACCTCGGACATCCAGACTTGGAGAATTCATGTGCGTTGTTTTAAGCCATGTAAGGTGTGGCAATTTATTACTAAAACAAGGCCTCTCCAGGCCTGTTTCCTCATCTGTAAGATGAAAGGCTTTGGACTAAATACTTTTTTGTTATTGTTGTTATGACAGACTTTTCATGAACTAAATATATTTTAACTTCCTTTTGAGTTCTCCTGATGAGAACTAATAATCAACTGTTCTTTATGTGCCGGATCCTGTTCTAAGACCTTTTTATATGCTTTACTTCTCTAAACTTCAAAATAAGGGTGTTAACAAGGTCCCGTGAGCATCTCCCCACACACCGAGAAGGAAACCAAAGCCCAGAGAGGTAAAGTCACTTGCCCAAAGTCACACAGTTGTAAGCGGTAGAGCAAGGATTTCAATCCACAGAGTCTGGCCCTAGAGAACCTATACTCTTAACCACCAAGCAAGGCCAATACTGGTGTCTTAGTGGCAGATGAGGAAGCCCAAGACCTGGTCAAGGTGACATAGTTAGATAGTAGCAGACCCAGATCTCCTAAAGCCAGGGCTTTCCCTGACATTGTACCCTATGGCTTAATTCCCAAAGCACATTTGGACAGCGAATGAGAATAAGGATCCAGCTGTCCTCTTAGTCCCCAAATGCAACCCTCACTTAGATACCCCATCTCTGTCCCCTCCTGTCTATTCTCAACTCCTCTGCTCTTTAAAGGGCATGAGATTAACCACATGGGGAGCATTTTCTCCCTCTCCTCCCCACCTCACCAACTCAGTCTTCGGTTTGCATCATAAATCACTTTCAGTGAAAAAAAATGGGTCCTCTTGGTTTAACGGATGTGTAGATTTCCATCTCCTCCATACATGTCTTACTAGTCAGAGGTGGAAAAACCTTTATTGGCATTAGCACATTTATATGGGTTTAAATAAAAACAAATACATCTCTATTGACTGTAGTTATTATGCTCAGTTTCATGCAATGTAAGTGCTTCAAATAAAAATAGATTGGTCGGAGTGAGGGTGCATCAGTTCCAATAATGATGCAGCCAGTTTCCATCGCGTGTGTGTTTCGGTTAATGCTCTCTCGGCTTGCAGAAGGGGAAGCACGTTGCTTTGTGGAGCTTTTAGGCTCCATTTTTTCTGTCTAAGTGCTCCAAGTAGATGTGAATGTTTATTAGTGTCATGAAATGCATCTGGCAGGAAAGTCTGGCCTTCACAGAAGAGACCAGAGTGTAATTGCTGAGGGTAGGCCAGACTGGGAGGAAAGTGCAAATCCTGCAGCATGCGAGCCCAGCACCAGCCCATCAAATGTGTATGTGGCACCTACTGTATGCTTGCCACCTGGGCCAGGACTGACCCAGGACTGAAGACTTACAATTATTTATTTAGGCCATTCTCCCAAATGGGGTTGTGGCTCATGAAAGGAAGAGCATCTCTCTGTTCTGATCATCACTCATTGCTCAGCTAGCTTCAACGCATGGGCCTTGGCATTGGACTATCTGGATTCAAACTCCAGCTCCATCATTTAAACAGGAAGCACACATTTATGGAGCACCAACCCTGTACCGGAACTTGTTCCTGGTGCTGAGGAATGGAGTGAAGTCTCTGGCCTTCTGAAGCTTCCATTCCACAGCAAGGGAGGTTTAACCCCAAGTCAGCCACACATCTTGAACCTCAGATTCTTCCTCAGTAGGATGGAGACCTGCTTCATGGGGTTGTTGTGACAATTAAATGAGGAAATTTATCTAATGTATGTAGCACAGGGGCTGGCACACAGCAAGTGCCCAATGTCAGTTACTGTCATGATCACTGCTGATATATATATTGGACAACTCTTGGGTGCCACTTCAAATCCTTTTGGCCTCATCTCTTATTCCAGCCAGTGCGGTAGCAAGCAATTCAGTGTCCCCGCTCACAGGTTCACATAGGTGCCACCTGACAGCCCAGTCACCTTAGGTCCATGCCTAGGACTTCTCACCTCCCACCCCAAGGCCTGTCTGTTCCTGCCAAACAGGAAGCCTCTTGTCTTGGTGCCCGTGTGTACGCCACCTGAAACTATGGTGGAGTTAGCATGGCAGGGAAAACCTTTAACCACTGTGTTGTGGTTGAACTGCCTCTCTGAAAAGGGTAGGCTGATATCCAAACCCTCATATTTGCAAATGTGACCTTACTTGGAAATAGGGTCTTTGCAGATGTCATCAAGTCAGGATGAGGTCACACTTGATTAGGATGGTTCCTAAATCCAGTGACTAGTGTGCTTATAAGAAGAGACGGATTTGGAAACACACAGAGGAAAGACGGCCATGGGCAGACAGAGGCAGAAATTAGAGTGACGCAACTGCAAGCCAAGAAATGCCCAGGATTGCCGGCAACTGCCAGAAGCTGGGAGGAGGCAAGGAAGGATCCTTCCCTGGAGCCTTCAGAGGGAGTGTGGCCCTGCTTACACCTTGATTTCAGACTTCTGGCCTCCAGAACTGTGAGAGAACAAATGTCTGTTGTTTACAGCCACCCAGTTCATGGTAATCTGTTACAGCAGCCCTAGGAAACGAACCCACATGATGTATAGAAGTGGATGAATGTATGCTTTTCCCTCACCCCTTGGACAGGTGGTCCTGGGACATGTATCATACGGCTTCTCAGATATCCCATGGTCTATCACCCAGTTATCCATACTGCGGCCAACTCGCTAGTACATCTTTGTTTCGGCACTCCCTCTGCCCTGCCCCTCACTCCTGCCCCGGGGACCACTCCCCAGGAAGCCAGTTGTCTCAGGTTCTGCTTTCTGGGAAACCCAGATAGAGGGTCCTCCAGTTTCCCCCACTTTTCTCTCTGCCCTGATTGAGAAATACAGCATGCCTTGACCTCTCTGTTACCTGGCCAGCTACATGTTTCCCCTGCAGGCTTGAACCCCAGCTGGGACCTTGAACAATCCCAGACAATGACAAAGGTGTTTAGGTTTTTGCCTAAAACACTGAAAAAACTAGCTCCAGCCCTGAGCCAAATTCCTTTAACCCTTATATAAACCCAGGTAGACACACCTGGGTAGAACATCCCTGTTTCTCACTGTCTGTTGCAAGGACCTCTGCAGCACTCTGTAAGTCCCCCTAGTAAATGCTTTGGACTGATCACCTAGTGTTTACTCCTTCTTTTTGTTTTGGATCCCAACTCTTCCAGGACAGTTGGGGTAGGCCCTTGCAGAAACACCACATTTGGAGCAATTCCAGCAGTGAGTTTGGCCAGACAGAACACCAGGTTAAGATAGCCTTTACCTGGCACATAGTTGACATTTGGTACATATTTTTTGACTGAATAAATCAATAAAGATATGAATGAAGACCAAAATAAGACCAAATCCTGCCCTCAAGAAGCTTTCAATCAAATTTCCAAGACAAAATCAACACAATAAAAGGAAATAAATCATAGGCGCACTAGAAACCCCCAGCCACCCGGCTCGGCGTGGATGGTGAGAGGGGCTGCCATTTCTAATATTTTCAGCGACTTTGATCCCTGCCTCCCCCGACCCATGTCCCAGTTAATGTTCTTACCTGCAAGCAACAGAATCCACTCTGATGAACTTAAGAAGTAAAGGAATTTATTAAAGGATACTTGTGAGCTCATAGAATTTCCAAGAGGGCTAGTCTCTGAAGAATCACATCTCATCACATCATGAGGGTTTCTCTGGGGAATGCAGAGCCAGGGGGAAAATAACAGCCACAGATCAGATTCTGCCACTTGAGTACACTAGTCCTTGGCTGTAACCTGGGAAATTCAAGAAACACATATAGTAGCTTTAGCCTTGAGGGGATGTCTCTAACCCCCCACTCTGATAGTAAGTCAGGTGCAGAGAACTGAGCCAACCAAATCTCACCTGCCCCTTGGTCCTGTGTGAAAACTTTAGGCCCATCAGGGCAAACTGATTGGTATCTCTTTTCTAAGGCTTTCAGATGTTACTAAAATTTCCTAAGCCTGCCCATCCAGTAAATAGCTAAACAAGAATTCCAACCCAGGTGCTAGGTCCTTGATACTCGAAGTCTGGTTTGCTGAGAAGCAGTGTCAGCATCGCCATGAGCTCATTAGAAATGCAGAATCCGGGCTCCACCCGACCAGCTGAGTCAAAATTCACAGTCTAACACGAACCCCAGGTGATCGCTAGGCAGGTAAGTTTGAGAAGCTCTGGTCTGGTGCTCCTTCCTCAACTCCATGGGTCCCAAGTCTAGCCAATCATTGGAATCCCTGAGAGAATGTTTTAAAAATAAAGATTTCCAGGCCCCACTCCAGATAAAATTATTTGATAGGCGTGGGGCAGTGGGGTAGGACCCAGGCAGCTGTGTTTTCATTTTAAGTTCCTTGGTGGTTCTTGTGATGAGCCAGGTTTGAGAACTGCCACCCTAGAGTATAGAGCTCTGTCCTCCAATAACCACCTTCCCGGTCAGACTGCAGCAGTCTCAGGGATTCTAGGAGACCAGACCCTAGGGAAGAATCACCTGGGAACCCCGACAAGCATGCAGACTCCTGGTCCCACCTCTGGAGCCAGGTTCAGAAGGTCTGGACAGAGCCACCCTGAGACCTTAGGAGGCCCCAGTACTCCTGTTGTGGGGGCGCCACCCCACATCATAACAAACATATCAAAAGATATTCACATCCCATGTTAAACATCAGTGATGTGTAACTATGTGAGAGTGAATTGCCTTGTGGTTGACAAGTTGACGAAGTTACATTTTCTAGACATTTAATTCCACCAGGCACTACGCCTCCCACACTCAGTGGATAAGATGGTGGATGGTGGGCCTGGGGAGGGCTTAGGATTCTGCATGTTAGCAAGAGCGCCCAGGGGGCTCAGACCACCACATGCTGAGAATCACTGCCCTTCAGAGAGGTGAGGGTGGCTCTCCGGGGCAAGTCTGAGGTAGCACTGGCTGGCTGGGATGGAGAGCCATCTGGGCTGGGAGGAAGAGAAAGGGCCAGAGCTCTGCTGACCAGCAGGAATGCCCCGGGATTCCAGAGAAGCCTTCCGACCAGGACACATTGCGCACGAGGATCACCTAATACCAAGAACGCAGCATGTAAGTACCTGTGCCATCAGTATCACTGAGGCTCTGTCCCTGGGACCAAAGCTGGCCCCCACACCAAAAACCAAACAGTGGGATTTGAAAGGATCAGAAGAGCGTTGCAAAGTGCAAAAGCAGTTAGGAAGCGGATGGTTGTAGGAAACAAGGTTATTTATTTTGGAAAAGAGAAGTCCAGGTGACCCGTAATGGTCTCTAAGAACACGGTGAACAATCAGTGGGCAGGAGTCCTCCCCATCGGAGCCTGGGCATCTGGGCTTGGCAGGGAGCCCAGCGGGACAGGCCTGCCAGAGCCTCTCTGTGACAGGTCTGAGGATCTTCCTGGGAGATCTCACAATCCTAGGAAGCCCAGGGTCGGAAAGGAGGATGAACCTGGGTAAGCTGTCAGGCCTCTTCCCAGCCACTGCCCATGGGGAGCAGGTCTGAGTCTGGAAGATGGGGCAAGCTGTACATCTCAAGGAAAAATCTACAAGAACAAGGCAGATGCAGAGCTGCTTTAGGACAACACCTCCCATCAGAGCATGATCCCAAACATACATGAGAGAGAATTCTCTGCCCTCAACCTCACCCCCACCACTCCATGCTTCACTGCAGATGCAGGCGGCAGCCCTGGTGGCTCAAAGCCTTCAGAGACAGGGCAGACAGGCCTGGTGAGCAATGGCAGGATGGCTGGTGATGGCCCCAGGGAAACAGAGGGGACACCTGGCCAAGGGAAAGAGCCCAGCTGGCCCTGGCGAACCCAGAGCAACAGTGGCAGAGCCGGAGGCTGCTGAGCAGCTCTGACATGATCACTCAAGACCCCACACCCCAGAGGGCATCAGGTACTCCCAGAGGACACCAGGGACAGAGGGACTTCACAGGGGTGAGGTTCCAGGCAAGCAGGCAGAGCCAAGAGCTAGGGACACAGGCCATCTTTCTCCATGTGACACATTAGCACCCTCACACGGGGAGGCCTGGGAAATAGGCTGCCGGGGGGAACAGTGAGTGGCCATGGCCAGATGGCCAGATCAAACAGGGAGCTTAACAGCACCGACCTTGATCCTTTGCTGAAGGGCAGATGCCCTGGATACCGAGCCTATGGCCGTGAACAAAACCAGGAGAGAAGGCAAGCAATCAACACCCGCTCACAGCTACAGACCTGGCCGGATGATTCATGTACATCAACTCAACTAATCCTTCCTACACCTCCAAAGGCAGACATTGTTATCCCCATTTTCAGGCACACAGACAGGCGCAGAGAGGTTTCATCTCTTGCTCAAGGTCACACAGCCAGTACACAAAGGAGCTTGTATTTGAGCCCACTTCTGTCTGACTCCAGGGCAGAGGTTTCTAACCCCAGTGCTATCCATGCAGCTCTGGAGGAGCTAATGAGAGGGATGGAACCGGGTCCCACTGTGAACAGCTGAGCTCCGAGGCACTGAGGCACTGCATCCAGAAAGCCCTCCCAATAGAGTAGCAGGAGAAACCCACCCTGCTACACTGCAGATGCCGAGCAGTGTGGAGACCAGGAGAAAGGCACATTCTATGCCCTATTCTCCACCCCCAGCCTGCTGAGCTTAAGGAGTCACTGCCCACCTCCCTCTGCTCAGACCCTGCCCTGGGACCCAGCAGCCCTAATGTCCCATGAGTTGGCTGTGCCAGCTGCCCAGGGGGTAACAGGCAGTGCCCCCAGTGACACCAGACCCCTGTCCTCCACTCTGCACCATCCTGCCCCCCACCCACAGACACACACAGCCAGTGGCCCCGTATTTGGCTTCTGCAGTCACTCTGGCTCCAGGACTGCAGGGCCCTGCAGCTGTGGGAGCAGATGTTCCCCTTGCACATGGCTGGACTTGGATCTCGGTGGTGACGGACAAGCATCATTGACCAGGGTGGATGGACAGCTGCAGAGAAGGAGAAGGAGACACCAGCTCCCACCCCCGGCCCGTGTCCATGTGCAGGACAGTTACCACCTCCCTTCCGAGGCCAGGGAGAGCAAGGACACCTCAGACAGCCGTGCACGCCCACCGCTCCTGCTCCCTGCCACTGCTGCCAGCTGAACACCCAGGCCGGAACACCCACAAGGTAACGGAAGCTGCAGCCACCTGCTCTGCACCTTGCGCACCCCTTGAGTTTCTCTCCCTCCTACCCTCTTATCAGCAGCTTCCAGTGCTTATTCTGCTGTGACAAAATGACCCCTCTGTTGCCGCACTGTCATTACTGTTGCATGGGTTTGTAGCTATTGTCCAAGAGAGGCCCGGGCCTGTTACAGAGAAAAGCATGCGGAATGACACATCAAAAGGTGCGGTCATTGTCCCTGGATGCAAGGACTACACCTGATTTTCCTTTTCTTTCTATCTTTATTTCCCTTGTCCTATGTATAAGCTTTTTTATTTACTTAAAGCTAATGAGCATGTCATGGCCCTGGGCTCTCTTTGCATGTTGAAAATGAGGTCCTCCATGTAGGTCATCCGTAATGACAAACTCCACATGCCACCGATTACCTAGGGATGGAGGAGGTCCTCAGGCCTGAAGCAAGACTCCATTAGAAGGTACGAGAAGAGCATGTGGAAGGGGAGAGACCCTGAGACCAGCAGAGACAAGCTGGCTGAGGTAGGGTCAGAAATCCATATGTGGTAAACTGCACATATCTGTCTTTTAATGTGTGCGTTTTTCCCTCCAGTTTCCCCTGAATGCTCTCATATACCCTGAATTTCTATATATTTTGGCTGCACTGAAAAGGACTAAGGAAAGATCTTTGCCTGCACTGGGACCCCATGTTTAAGCCGGGGAATAGCACCTCCCTGGAATCACTATTTCAGTGAACACAGTTGTCAGGGTGAGGACCTCTCTCCCAAAGACAATTGAAACTCAGGGAGACGAGAGCAAGCCCTGTAGTCACATGATCCCTGCCTACCTGCAAAGCTGTCCTGCCATGCTGAAATGTTTGCTTCTGTTGTAAGGATTATCAAACTGAGACGGTTTCAATAAATAGCATGATTCATTCATATGGGTACATACACACACACACACACACACACATACACACACAAGTGTCATTCAACCCAGCTAACCAACAAAAAGCAGGGCTCCCTGTTGCATCCCTCCAGGAAATTGTCTCTGTGAATGTCACCCCCCCCAAGTGACACAAACCAGAGGTCAGGAATCTACAGCCTATGGGCCAGATCCAACCTGCCACCTGTTTTTGTAAATAAAGTTTTATTGAAAGATAGCTACGTCCATTCATTTAAGAATTGTCTGTGGCTGTTTTCATGCTACAACAACAGAATTAAGTAGTTGTGACAGAGACAGTGTGGTCCACAAAGACAAAAATATTATCTGGCCCCTTTATAAGTTTCCCACCTCCTGCCATAGAGCAAGGTGGGAACGGTGCCCCTCAAGTTGTGCAATGAGCACCCCAGAAGGGAGGCTGTAGGCAGGGGCTACACAGATAAGCAGCTCTCGGGAAAACACAGCTCAGGACCCAAGAGAGCCCTCCCAGCGCATCCTCCCCCATTCTCAGCACACTTCCCCAGGGCTACCAAATGCAGTGACTTTGGCAGAGAACCAAGAACTCTGCAGTGTAGAGTCAGGTATACTTGGAGACCATAAAGCAAGTCTTCTCTGATTATCTTTCCTTATTTGCAAAATGGTATTGAGAATAGACTCTCTCTAATAAGAATGTTGTGAGAATCAAATTAGGGAAACACAAGTGACAGGTTTAGCATAGTCCCTGCCACACAGTAAGCATTCAACGAATGTTAGCTACTAGTTGCAGCAATGGGGGTGGCTTCAGCAATAAGCATTATCCTTGACTCACACTGCCTCACTCTGGCGAAAGCAGCCATCCACTTCCTATGCCGACAAGAATGTGGGAATGAAAGGCAGGGACCCAGAAGGTTTCTGCTCCAGGCCCAGCACCTGGAAACCAAGGTGGAGCTAGAAGCTTCCTTTGGCTGCTGGGTGCCAGCAGTAAGGTGTTCATTCTCTGGAGTGATTTTAGTAAGAGATTTTCTCAGGGACATCAGTCAGGTCCCCGAACTGCACAGCACACATGCATGCACACACACGTACAAAACTAAACAGAGACTTAGGACATCTCCAAATTCTTTACATAGTAGTAATGAAAGGATGAATGGATGGGCCAGAAGTATAAAGCACGCTTTGCTATTTCATGGTGTCTTCCAGATCATTAAATTAGGCCCTAAATTGTTGGGTTTTTTAAACTGGGTACATTTTGTAGACTGATATGTGTGGGGAGATCCAAGACACCCTAAGTCACAAATGGGCAAACACCCTCATCCCACAGACTCTAATAGGGCTCCCAGTGCAGATAACCCCGCAGGAGAGAGATTCCTCTACGTAAGAGGCAGCAGGAGAGCAGAACGGAATGAGAGACCTGGCTCTGGAGATACCTAATCAGAGAAAGTCCAAAATATTTTTCCCTTCCATGAAATGCTTTGCAAAGTTACCTACTTTTCTGCAAACCCCTCTCTTCAATGCTGTCTTAATTTTGCTCAATTAGCTGCTAATACATTTTAACACCCGCTTTTTAAAAAGAGATTATTGGCCAACCTTGGAATTACTATATTCTTAGCTGAGAATCAGGAACAGAACTCATGATACCACATTTTCTTAGGTCTGAGAGACCTTTCATTATAAAAGTCACCATTGGTTTAATAACAGCTCTCGAGGGGAGAACAAAGCACTATACCTGAAACATATATATTGACTTTAAGACACAACATGATTCAGATACATTAAAATGTGTGTGGGGTGGGGGTGGGGGATGGGTCTTAGAATAGAGGATAAAAAATGTTTAAATTACAACAGCAACAATAGCTACCATTTATTAAGCAACTACTATGTTCCAGGAACCATATTAGGCGCTTTCCCTGGTTTTCTCGTTGAATCCCTATGCCATGGTAAAGTAGATATTGTAATGCCGTATTGCAGATAAAGAAACTAAAACTCAGGGAGCCTCAAAACCTGGAGCAGCTGAGCCCCAAATTAATCAAATGCAGAACAGCAGAGCTCCACAGGTTTTTACCTCTCACCATGCCAAGAATAGAGGCTCAGGGTCCCCCCAGAGACCTCAGCCAGAAACCAAGTCCCTGAAGAAAGACAAGCCCTGGGAGCATGGAAAAGCTCAATCCCTTCCAACAGAGGAGACCACAGGACAAGAATGAGTGCAAGACCCATGGGAAGTGATGCCTGAGCAGTCCCTCCCCTTAAGCACTCCAAAGTCTCCATGTTCAATAAAATATTTATGAAAATACACTCACAGGATGATTATTAAAACTAGAATGGAAAAGGATCAGAGGAAGCAGGTGACATCAAGACACAGTGAGACCGTGGGGAAGGTGGTCATAGCTCCCTCCCCTCCAGATCAATATGGTGGGCCACTCCCAGGAAGTGCCCCTCTGCCACTGCTGCCACCCATCCAAGACCCTCCTCCCTTCCTCTGCAAGTTCCCTGTTGGTCACTCTTTCTCCGATGACACCTCCCCACAGTCCTCAGGAGCTAGGGCAGGTCGAGCTGGAAATTCGATTCAGCTGGTCCCCTATTTGCAGCCGTCAAGCAGGAATCCAATCAATCCAGCCACAAGCACGCAGAGAAGGGATTGATTCTGGCCCCGCCAATGTGCCCAGCTTTTCATCTGAGTAGCCCAAAGGCAATGTGGGGTGACATGGAGGACCTGTGGCTAGCAGGGTGAGGCCAGTGCTCAAAAGAGGATTGGAGTTGCCTCCTGAGTAACTGATACAGGTCCTCTGGGACTGACCCTGTCCTTGAATGGACTGCCTCTCCTTCCCTGGACAGCCCAAGGAACGGGAGGCATGGAAGGCGGTGAGAAGATCCTCCTGGCTCTGAAATAACCCCATTATCATGGGCATTCTCATCTCCATTTCCCAGATAAGGAGGAAGTCACCTGCCCAAGGTACACAGGAAAGTGGCAGAGCTTGACTCAAATCCAGGTCTGCCCAACTCCCAGCCTCTTCCAGTTTAATTTAAACATCACTTACTAAGCACCTACTGTGTACTTGCTATGCATCAAGACATGGACAGGGAGCTGTAGGAATGCAGAAATGAATCAAATATGGTACCTATCACTGAGAAACATCAGCGCACAACTACACAAGTGCCCACACCTCTCTGCACATTTGGAATCACCTGATGAGGATGTTTTAAAAGGATTCCTGGTCTGCATTCCACAAGATTCCATCTCTGTAGGTTTAGGGAGAGACCCAAAAAATCTGTATTTTTCAAGATGGAAGTGGATAAGCTGAGGAGGAATTTCTTTTGTTATCATAATACATATAAACATATTTTTAAATATGAGATTTATATGCTTTTAAATATGAGATTTGCATATTTTAAAATATAAGATTGTGTCAGTGACATTCACCATGAATGGAAGGTGGGTGTCAACGGCTATCAAATTAACATTTTTCCAATTGAGTGAAAGCCTCCCCTGGTGACTCTGAAAGTGCAGCCAGTCTCAGGAACTGGACACTACACAGTGCTACCTCCAGTGTTGCTTTGGAATTGATGAGTACCTTGAGAAGCATGGCAGTGGAGCAGGGAGCAAGCATCTGACAGGTTCATTCACACTAAGATTTTAGAGGCTTACTAATATGCCACTCTCCCAAGCTGCCACCATTTTAAAATAGAACTCATGGGGAGGGCACTGTTTACCCTAAAGCAGCACTCCCCAACCTTTTTGGTACCAGGGTCAAAAATTGGTTTTATAGAAGACAATTTTTCCACAGACCGGGGTGGGGGTGAGAGGTACAGAGCTCAGGCAGTGATGTGAGTGATGGAGAGCGGCTGTAAATACAGATGAAGCTTCTGCTTGCTGCCCCCTACTCACCTCCTGCTGTGTGGCCCAGTTCCTAACAGGCACGGACCAGTACCAGTCCACAGCCCAGGGGTTGGGGACCACAGCCCTAAAAGACTAAATCCCTAATGGTAAAATACAGGCACCAGAGAAGCCGTTTTGAGGCAGGAGAGTCTCCGGACTTCTTCAAATGACACAGCAGCTGCACACGAAAATCAGAGTCTAAATGGGTTCCTGAGGCTTGCTCAGAGCTGGAGAGGGAAGGGGAAGAGGAGGGGCCAGATGCTTCATCACTGACACAGGATGCTGTTGATGCTTCAGCTCTGTGGAGTTGGGGGTGGGAGTAAGGCCTAGTGATTTATGGGCCAACCACCTGGTGGCAGCTGGGCTGCCTGTGTTGGTAAGTGGCTCAGGGCTGCATGAACCAAAATATTAATACTTATTCATCCTCAAATAACCCAGCCAAGCCCAGCGCCCTCCACCAGGAAAAGAAGGATACCACATGGGCAGGGCAACTGCCATTTTGAAATACTTGAAGGGATTTTACTTGGAAGAATGAATCACTCATCTGTGAGGAAGACCAGACTTCATATCCTTATGAGGAAAACTTCTTGACAGAAAAAGCTTACAAAGACGATACTTCCTAGGTAGACATTGCGTTCCCCATCACCAAAGAAATCTAAGCAAGGACTAAACAACTACTCGATAACTGGAGAGAGTGCAAGCTCCAGGTAGACTGTTAGATTAGAACAGCGTTTTCTAAAAGTCAATGTGAAATGTAATATTGAGTCATATAATTAATTTCATGAGTGTGGGTCAACATTTTTAAATGAAATAAAATAGAAAATATAAGCATAGTCAGGGTAAGTATTGCTTTGTAAAATTTTGAAAGATATATTATAGATGATAGATACAGACATACATATATTTGTGTATATACAAATATGTATGAATAATGTATATACATACATACTGGATTGTGATATAAAATATATTTTGTGCTGTGTGTCATGATCAAAGAAATTTGCAAGGTATTAGAATAAATGACAAGTTCCCTTCTAATCTTGAGATTCCATAATATCTCATTACCTATCATTTGATAGGTAAATCCTTCTCCCCTAAAGGACAAGAACAGGAATTTCAAGTGATCTCTACAGACATCTCCAGCTCCTGGCCCTGCATCTGGCCCACCCAATGCCCTTAAAGACAGTGAAGCCCAGAGTGATAAAAATAAACATAAGAAATCTTTTCCTTCCTAGGGTGGGAACTCAGTCACATGCCATTCACTCAAGAAGAATTAAGCCTAAAAAGATGTTTTTCCACAGCATCCCTCCCAAGAATATTCCTTCAGATGGCAGAAATAGTCTGCAGAGCCCACCCTGACCAAAGGGTGCTCCACATAAGGAACAGAATTGATGGTTGGAAACGAGGGCAAGAGACTGATTTACAGATGAAGATTCATAAGAGCCCTGTGCTGGCCATTTGCCTGGAGCTCTTCAGGGAGGAGGACATGGGAAGCCAGTTTTACAGGAAAAAGAGTAAACTGATGCCCAGTAATGAGATGAGAGGCAGAGGGAGAGGGTGGCCAGAGATGAAGATGTAAGAGAATACCAAGGGAAGGAAATAGGGAGAAGAAAGGAGTTGACAAAATGACAGGTGTTGTTTTGTCAAGAAAAGTCACATAAAAAGCCACATGGAAACAGACAACATCAGTGCCCAGGATTTGGCCATTTATAATTATTTATTTTATGTCTGTTTCCTCCTCTGAATTCTAAATTCCATGAGAACCAAGACTCATTGGTTCATCTGTCCCTGGCACCTTTTCAGAAAGCAATAAATATTTGTTAACTCAACAGAAAGATGAGCTTATTGAGGTGGGATCTATTACAGTGGGGAGTCCCACTGCCTAAGCTAAACTAGAACTGCCTCCCATTTTAAAAATCACTAACTGATTACAGTCCATAATAATACTGGTGCTAGGGCAAAGACTAGAAACTGTTTATTCAATACTCAAAAAACATTTTTGAGACCCGACTATGTCTCAGTTACTTTTCCAAGTGTCCAAGCATTATTAGTCCAGCCAAAGTCTTGGGACAGCCATGGGCTTCTCCCAATATTCACAAAACTGAATCCAACAGGTAAGTCTACCCAAATACAAAGGAGAAGGTTCATCTCCCACTGACTTCAAGAATTGGTCATAGAACTTTGAGGGCAAGAGGGAGTGTTTCACATTTCTCATTCCTAGCTCTCCCACCTGTACCTAGCAAAGTACTGAATATGGCAGAAAACTCTGGCCATCAGAACTAAAGCTCATTTGGGATACCCTGAGAAAAGGTGATATAGAGCAGAACTAGAAGCAACACACACACACACACACACACACACACACGCATGCACACACACACACACACACACACAATACCCTAAAAAAGAAATTTTCAGTGGAGCCAATTTTTTGCTCAGAAAACTTGGAGATCAAAAACAAGTAGAATTATTCAATATCCCATGGAGGCATGGGTTCACATTCTACTTCTGTCACAAAAAAAAAAAAAAAAAAAAAAAAAAAAACCAAGTAGAATAAAGGAGGGGGAAAAAAAATCTTTTTCTCTTAAGAATTACCCAGAAGAAATACACAAGTTCAGCAAGATTTCAGGATACCAGGTCAATATACAAAAATCAATTGTATTTTTATACATTTGCAATTAACAATCTAAAAATAAATAAAGAAAATTCCATTTACAATAGCATCAAAAAGGAAAATACTTAGAAATGAACTTTAAAAAGAGAAGAGCAAAACTTATACTATAAAATTTACAAAATGTTGTTGAAATCAATTAAAGAAGACTTTATAAATGGAAAGATATCCCATGTTCATGGATCAGAAGACTTAAGACATAGTGAAGATGGCAATACTCCCCAAATTGATCTATAGATTCAACATAATCCCTATTAAAATCCCAGCCACATTTTTTTACAGAAATTGATAAGCTGATCCTAAAATTTATATGGAAATTCAAGGGATCCAGAATAGCCAAAACAATCTTGAAAAATTACAAATTTGGAGAACTTAACTTTTCCCAATTTCAAAAGTTATTTCAAAGCTACAGAAATCAAGACAGTATGGCACTGGTATAAGAATAAATACATAGATTACCAAGTTGAGAGTCTAGAAATAAACTTGTTTTTATGTCCAGCATATATAGGTACACAGTCAATGCTATTGATTTTGAGGTCCTCTTCCTCATTCTCTCCCCACCATGGGCCTTGGGGATTCAACTCTATACATGTGGCTTTTCCAATACATTAGGCCAGGGCATTTCTTGATTAAATTGATAGGGAGTTTTGTTTCATTTTCAAAACAATTTTTTTTCTTATAAAAGGGAAAAAAAAACAAAGAAATCAAATATAACAAAACACACCAAGGATTAGGCATCCTGAGCCAAGACTATGAGGCCCCCCCACACTAACCAGAACCCCTTTTATTTCTGCTTCCTTCACACAAAAGAGGAGGCAAGGCAACTCATGGGCCTGAATCATCTATGGTGGTCCTGGGAGCCAGTTCAAAAAGTCTAGACTTTCTAAAGCCCAAGAATCCATCCCAGGAGTTTATGCTTCTAAATCAGTTAAGATTACCTCTGTGGCAAGGAACAGTGGCTCAAACTATAGGGAAAGTTATTACTTACTAGAAAAAAAGTAGAGGTAGCTGTACCCAAAGTATAGCAGCACAGCCATGTCCTTGGGACCTAGCTCCATAAATCCTCTGCCATCCTCACTGTATTACCTTCCCCCTCTTAGTCACAATACGGCTGCCATATTCCAAGCATCACATTATCACACAACCATATCCAAAACCGGATTGCAAAAAAGAGATCAGAAAAAAATGGCTTTTTCCCCCATACTTCTCACTTATTAGGAAGGAAACATCTTTCCCAGATGCTCCCAACAGTCTTATTCTTGCAGCTTTTTGGAAAAAACTTGGTTACCATATACTAACAAACAGGGAAGAAGAATTAGCCTACCCTGATCCCATTTTAAGCACCTCTTCAGATTCACCTGGCCTGGCTTACTCAATGAGAGGGCCCTGACCACCACTCCCTTCAACTGATCTCCTAACACCACCAGCTCCGCCTCCCTGAAGGTGAGGGCTGGGCTTTGATGTGGCCTCCACTGAGCTCACCAGCAGCTCTGGCTCCCAGGCCTGGCCTATGGGACATGATAGCTGCTGCCACCATTTTGTATTTGTATGTCCTGTGACAATATCAAAGGTTTTTCTCACTATGGGCCATGGAGCAAAAAAATGTTTGAAAGCATCTGCACCTCCCATCTTCTTCCCCCAAAACCATGAGCTGTGGAGACACACACTGGCAAATGTCCCAGACCACCCACAGGTAATAGTGGTGAGAGAGACAGAGAAACGGACAGCTATAGGTCTCTCCCTATACACCTAAGTTCATATAATTATACACTTTCTTCATAGGTCGTTAAGTTCACTGAGAAAAAATTGATCAGCCCTCTTGTTTCTGGCCTGTTTTTAAGCCCTTTTGACCCATCTCAGCAGGGACCCTGGCCCAGCCAGCCTCTGTGGAGAAGTTTGGAGGGAACAAGGCCTGGCTGGCAGCCGAGGTCAGGCCCTGCTTACAAATCATGCTCTGGCCTTGCTGCAGGCAAATTTCCACCTGGTACTCAGAGAGCTGAAACCTTCCGCTCAATCCTGAACCTGTCAGCTTCCATCACATTCAGGTGGGACCAGCCCCAGGGGAGAGGGCACCCAGAACTGCATCCTGGCTCTTGGGGTATGCTTGCCCCTCTTCTCCCAGAAGCCCCCACTGGCTGGCCTTTCTCAGCCTGGTTCCTATAGGCACCCTTTCTCTATTGACTCCTCCTCACTGTTCTTGTCTCCCCTCTAGCAATCCCCCTCTCTGCTCTTCTTTGATGGGTACGACCATGAGCTCTGGGGTTACACAGCTGGGGTTCAAGTCCTGTGGCCACCACCTACTAGCAAGGTGACCTGGCAAGTTGCTCACCCTACCGGTGACTTGGTTTCCTTACCTGCAAAAATGGGATGATAATGCCTCCCTCCCAGGGCTGCAGTGAAAATTAAATAAAGTCTTATCATGTGACGTGTGCTAAGCACTTAGAGTGTCCGTCATTATTCTACACAGATCACCTCAACAGGCACAAACAAGGCTTAAAACAGCATCCAGAATATATAAGTGCACAAAAATGTTAGCTATGGTTAATGACATTATTAATATTATTATTGTTTAGAGGTCCTCTTCCCTGTTCCCTTCACCCCAGCCAAACTTTCCCCTTCCCTTGGGCTGATAGACGACTGTTAAAGCCTAATCAGAATTAAAGTGTGTTGACGGAGCTATATCATTACTCAGCGTGACAATATTTTGATAACTGTATCTCCAAACAAGAACCAGCACACGCACTCCATGGAGCTGGCAATAAATCCTGTTGGGAGCACCCCAAACTGGTGGGTGGAACTAAGTGGGATTTCTTCATCCCCATCCACCACATATGTCCCCAGTGGAGCAGGAGGAATGAAAGGCATGGAGGGAGGTGTCCCAGGCAGGGCCACACAGCAGCCTGAGGGTGAGGGCTCCCTACTGCTACCCTGTGGCTTCACAGGAGCCCCTTGGGTCTCTGTTGCTAATCTCTAAAACAGGCATAATAGTCTCCCCTGTGTCTCTCCTGGAACATTGTGAATATTTAAAAAAATATTAGGTAAGGAAGGGCTTCAAAATCCCCGAAGTGCAGTGTCCCTGGAAGAGGCAAGTATTATTCGTGTTGATTTCCGGCACAGAGTGGATGAGTCGAGGGCAGAGGTTGCAAACTGTGGGCCCCATCCAGCCCGCAGCTGTGTTGTGTTTGGCCTGCGCTTTGTGTGGAGTGTTTTTTGAAATGTAGATTTGTTGCCAGCATTTAAAAACCAGGAAATTTCACATAAAAATCCAGATTTCTGGCTTGTCTTAAAAAAATCAAAAGATCCATCAAAAATTATCCACAGCTGAACAGCATCTGCCCCTTCAGCCAGGGTAGGGAGGGAGCTCCGGTCCTCCACCAGAGACAGCATCCCCACCCTAAACCCTAAACACGCAGGGACCTCCTCCATCCAAACACAGGCACATACACACACACACACACACACACACACACACACACAGAGCCCTCTTCACTCATTCATCTTAGTGGCCTGAACCCTCCGTGTGTCTCAGTTTGGGACTGCTGGTCCAGTGCTAACACCTTAAGCTCTGAAGATAATTACACCTGGATGCTAATTTTAGCTCTGCCACCGACTCACCATGTGACAGTGAGAATTACTACATCCCTCCGAGACTCAGTTTCCTAGTCTCTTAAATAAGCATTCATGTAGTCAACAAATATTTGTTGAGTGCCTATTCTAGGCCAGGCATTTAGCAAATAAGTAAATAAACAAGTAAAAAATAAACAAACAAGGTAATTTTCCAATTGTGATCATGCTATGCAAGAAATAAAACATGATGAGGTTCCAGAGAGTTGCTGGTGGGGTTTAGGTTGTAGGGACCACTTTGGCTAGGGTGATCAGGAAAGAACTGGGGAAAGTGGTTGTACTCACTTCATCGGACTGTTGTGTGTGACTTACTTATCAAGCACAGTGCCGGGCACCTGGTGAGGATGT
This sequence comes from Varecia variegata, assembly GCA_028533085.1. Lineage (NCBI taxonomy): Eukaryota > Metazoa > Chordata > Mammalia > Primates > Lemuridae > Varecia > Varecia variegata. The sequence goes on from CM052442.1 coordinate 19,291,737, forward strand.
GGCTAGCAGGCACCAGGCACCGTCAGCATCACCACGCTGGCACTTGTTAGGAGGCCCGAGGAGGAAGGGAGGGTGGGGGAGGGGCAGCTCCCAGAAGCAGGTGGGACCCAGGCCTCCCCACCCCCACCCACCAGCCCCACACTTCAGAGCTGCTTTCAAAGCCTCTGCAATTATCCCATCTATAAATACAGCCTCTCAGCAGCGAGGGGGCAGAGACACAGGCAGAAGGATTTAACCCTTATATGGGCCTCCCCATCTCTCTTTCACTGCCAGAATTTCCCTTGTCCCTTTCCTTCCACCTCCCTGCCGATGGCCCTTCTCCTCCATCCCCAAACCCCTTCCCACCAGCAACTGAATCAATGTTTGACTTGTACCAGCAGCCGCCCCACTGCAATTGGAAGAGATTCAGTGGAGGCAGCAGATAAAAATCTATTACTCGGCAGTATTTATCTGCAAGCCTGTGGCACTCAGTGTCAGCTCCAGCACCAACCCTCAGCCCCTCGCGGACACCAAGTGCTGGGCCCTGCGTCAGATCAGCTTTAAAAGGCCCTTGGCATGTCTGTCTCCACCCTCCCTCTGCAGGCTTAGGATTGAGTTACATTGGGGAAGAAAAAGTGTTTCAATAAAAGCCATGGTTAGATTTTTCTATTTGTCCAATGTTAAATGAGCACCTACTAGATCACCCATTCTCCCTGGCTGCCAGCTCCCTGGCCTTCTTCTCTTGGTTCCCGGAACATCATGGCTTCCTCCCACCTCAGGGCAGGCACATCTGTTCCCACTGTCTGAAAAAGAGTCCCCCTATGCCTAATGAACACCTCCTCATCTTTCTGATCAGGGAAGCCCCTCCTGGTACTCCCAGACTATATCAAATCCCCTCATACAGCTTCATATGTCTTATCACTGGTGTGATTTTTGACTGTGTCCCCTGCCCCATAAACACTGTCCTGTATGTTTCAACTCACTGTTGTTTCTCTACACCAGGCACAGTGCCTGGAACCTGGTCAGTACTTAATAGATATTGGTAAATCAGTTAACCAGTGAATCAATGAATGAATAAATGCCCAATCAGGCATTAGCACAATAAGATGTACAGAAGAACCATGAAACTCCTCTAAAATTTAAGCATGCAGGGTCCAAGGTGGTACCTGTCTTCTTGGACATTGTCCCCAGCACTTTGCCTGGCACATGTTTCATGCTCAATGAATATCTGGTGATCAAGTTGAATGAATGAAAGTTACTGCCAAGGAGATCATATTTAGGACAAGCCCAGTGAGGGGCTTTTCAGCAACAATGCAGTACAGTTCAGAAACTTGCTTTTCCAGTGAAGCTTCTATAATAAACTTTACAAATAAAACTGTAAAGCTGGTATAAAAAAAAACCACCCAGTTAATTTTAAGCATTGGTAAGAAGGGGATCAATAGCAGGTCTGCATGTGAAACGTGGGTCCCTGGCAGTAAATGTGTGGTAGATAGAGATAGAGGGCTCGTGTCAGCCAGGAGACTTGCGGAAAGTTTCCTAGTCAAGGTAGAGCTAGACACAGCCACATTTGGCAGTGAGGGCAGGGGCTGTGGGGAAGGGCTCCCCTTTTAATTTAGTCAGTAAATCTTTTTAAAAAATGATATAACACGAAAAGCTCCAAGACCAGGGCCTGTCCCATGTGAGTGCCCAATCAGACCTGCCGGCCATTAGCCATTATCACGTACGAAGCACCCGACACAGGTCTAGGCTGTGGGCGTGCAGTGGTAGAGAAGATAAGACCCCAGCTCTCCTGGAAATTTCATTCTAGCTGAAGGACTGGGATCTAAATAAATTAAGATCATTTTGGAAGAGAAGCACTGCCAAGAAAATGAAATGACTGGCAGAGGCCAACTTTAGGCAAGGTGAGGTGAGAGGGGAGGCAAGAATGTCCCCAGCCATTGAAGAACCAGGTGGGGTTGGGGTTGGAGGGTGCCAGGACAAGGTGTTCTAGGACCAGGGACAAGCTCATGCAAAGGCACTATCTAGCTAAAATAGCTGTTGGGCTTCGGGAAACAGAAAGAGCAGTATGGCTGGACTGGTTGTGAGCACAGTGTAAAGACTTTCACAGTTTCTTATTCTCAATTCCTGGCTGGGTGCAGTGGCTCACGCCTATAATTCTAGCACTCTGGGAAGCTGTGTTGGGAGGATCAATTGAGGTCAAGAGTTTGAGGCCAGCCTGAGCAAGAATGAGACCCCATCTCTACAAAAAAATAGAAAAATAAGCCAGGCATGTAGGTGTTCACCTGCAGTCCCAGCTACTTGGGAGGCTGAGGCAGGAGGATGGCTTGCACCCAGGAGTTTGAGGTTGAAGTAAGCTGTGATAACGCCACGGCACTCTAGCCAGGGCCACAGAGCAAGACTCCTGTCTCAAAAAACAAAACAAAACAAAAACACACAATTCCTATGTCCCCCCCAAATTCATGTGCTGAAGCTCTAACCTCCAGTGTGGCTGTATTTGGAGATGGGGCCTAAGGAAATAATTAGAATCAAATGAGGTCACAAGGCTGGGTCTCTGACACAATTGAATTAGTGTCCGTGTAAGAAGAGACAGCAGCGAGCACTCTTCCCCCACCTCCGTGGATACACAGGGAAGAGGTCCCAGAGCTCACAGGCAAGAGAAGAGCCCCAAAATGAAACCTTCCTTGCCGGCACCTTAATCTTGGACTTCTAGCTTCCAGAGCTGTAGAAGTAAATTTGTTGTTTAAGCTGCCCAGTCAGTGGTATTTTGTAATGGCAGCCCGGGCAGACTGATGCAATTCCAAAACCCAAAACTTCTGAAAGATGAAAAAAGTTTTTTACCAGCTTGGGATAAACTCCTTTGGTAGCAAACCTGCCCCGACCTGATATGAGGCTACTTATGGTCTTCATTTATCCAATTTTATGTGCATATTCACACATTTCACTGATGAAATATTGATCTGCTTGTAGCCCAGAACCTGCAGGAGTATTAAGGTATTTATGGTGTATAGACTGCATTATCTTTTTAGAATCCAAAAAACTCTGAAGTCCTAAACATATCCGGCCCAGGGGTTTTGGATGAGGCTTATGAAAGGATGCTCCTTCTAAAGATCTTTATCAGAGAGGGACTCCCCATTTCCTTTGGCAGGGCAAATTGAGGAAAAGCTAGGTAAAAGTGAGTAGGTTTCTTCATTTTTTTTTTAACTTAAGACTCAGCTCTATCAGGTTAAACGAGGTCACAGAAGTGGGGCTCTGGTACATCCATGTAAAGGATTGGAAATGAAAAAGTAAAATGCTTGGTGGTAGTATTAATAGCAAGTGATTGCTAGGACAATGAAGCAGGCAGAGTTCTAGAGCTTAGCCACTAACTTGACCAAGACTTGCCAGGATTTTTCCACCGAACTTGATGATGTTTCTGCCCTGTGGAAGCACATCTCTCCTTTCATAACGGACATCACTGGAGACTGGTTGGTGTCCCTGTCACTGCATGAGTCTCCCACTGCTATGGTTGAGCACCCACCACCCACCTCCCTCGGGGGCGGCTGAGTGTGCTGACATCTGAGTTTTGTTTCCAGGGTCAGGGCTTATTTGGTGTGGGTAGTGGCCCCCAAGGGTGTCCAGTGGCAGCAGGAGCAAGAGCGTCTGTAAGACTGAAAAGGCACAGAGGTGAGTGTGGGGTGTGTAACAGGAAGCAAAACCCAGTGGCCAGGAGCCAGGTGAGCACCGGAAGGATGTGGCCAGAGCAGAGGCAGAGCTGTGACCGAGGCTCTATGGCTGTGGCCTCGCCCAGGCCTGGAACACCAGAGGGTCTTTCTCCCTGGGAGGGTGGGAGCCCCGTGGAAGACACACGGGCAGGGGGATGCTGGCAGGCTGGGCCTGAGGAGCGGGGTTTGGCTCTCCTGGCTCGGGGACATCTTTTGTTTCTTTCCTTCTAAGTCTGCTCTCCCAGAGGGCATCCGACTTTGGTTCAGAAGCCTACAAAGCATCCTGGACATCCCCAGGGGGGCTGGGAAGAGTATATTTCCTGTGTCTGGTGCAGCTAGCTCTTCCAGAAGTGACTGCCTTAAAGCATCGTCCTACAAGGTGATTTTCCTCCCGTATCAAATAAGTTTGGGAAGCGCCGCATTCTGCATCCCCATCTCGGAGAGTCATTAGGGTGTTAAAAGTTCTTAGAAACCCTGCTGGTCCTTCTGGACAAGATGGACTAATAGGGCCTAGATTTACTCTCCCACCTTAAACAACTTGAAACACCAAGCGGAACACATAAACATCAGTGTTCAGAGACTACATCACAGGCAGTACAGGACTGCGGTCACTGAGGAAAGGGCGGGCTGAGTCCTCCTCTCGCCCCAGCTTGCTGCGTAGACGCAGCCTCTGACCCCAACCGGAAAAGAAGGACACTGACAGAGCCTGGCTGTCGCTCTGAGCTCAGGAGACAGAAATCAAAGTTCAGGATCCCATGGCTAGGATTTGTGGCATAGAGCTGTGGTCCCCAAGCCCTGGGCCACGTCCCAGTACCGGTCCGTGGCCTATTAGGAAACAAGCCGCGTATCACCACCTGAGCTCCGCATTCACACACACCCCCACCCATAACGCCCCCCCACCCTTGGTCCATGGAAAATTTGTCTTCCATGAAATGAGTCCCCGGTGCCAAAAAGGTTGGGGACCGCTGGTGTAAAGTACTAGAGAAGAGTAACTGCAAAAAGTTCTCCTCGAGTAATTTCCTAAGTAATGATCGGCACATCCATAAGAGGACATTACCTGAGACTGGGGAAGGATCCACAGGAAGAGTAACCAAAATAATACCCAAAGGTCGGGAAATAGTTCATGTCTCAACCAGCCAGAGAGGAAAATCCTAGCAATATGTGGGGCATTAGCAAGGATCCTCAGAAGGGGATTGCCCTCATAGTAGGAATAAATTATTCCTAAAGGCTGCTCTGGATCTACCCTAATACAGCTTTCCAGCAGCCTCAAAAGCATCCAACTGACTGCAGGTAATTTACTGGTGCCAGGACAAAATTTAACATTATTTAAAGGAACAAAACAAATCTAGAAACCAACTGTGTAAAATTCTGGGTGGCTTAACAACAGAAATTTATCCCCTCCACACTTCCAGAGGCCAAAGATCTGAAAGCAAGATGTCAGTGCTGCCACCCTGCCTCCTAGGCTCTGGAACAGAACCCACTCCATGATCCTCTCTCCTTAGCTTCTGGTGGCGGCTGGCAGTCCTGCATTCCTTGGCTTCTAGCAGCATCACTCCAGTCTCTACCTCCATCTTCATATGACCTTCTTTGTGTGTCTGTCCCAAAACTTCCTCTACCTCTCTCTTAAAAAGTTGTATGTGAGGCTGGGCATGGTGGCTCACGCCTGTAATCCTAGCACTTTGGGAGGCCGAGGCGGGAGGATCGCTCGAGGTCAGGAGTTTGAGACCAGCCTGAGCAAGAGCGAGAACCCGTCTCTACTAAAAAAAAAAAAAAATAGAAAGAAAGGATCTGGACAGCTAAAAATATATATAGAAAAAAATTAGCCAGGCATGGTGGCACATGCCTGTGGTCCCAGCTACTCGGGAGGCTGAGGCAGAAGGATTGCTTGAGCCTAGGAGTTTGAAGTTGCTGTGAGCTAGGCTGATGCCACGGCACTCACTCTAGCCCGGGCAACAGAGTGAGACTCTGTTTCAAAAAAAAAAAAAAAAAAGATGTCTGTGATTGCATTTAAAGCCCACCTAGACAATCCAGGATAAGCTCCTCCCCTCAAGTTCTTTACCTTAATTACATCTTTTGCCACAAAAGGTAATTATTCACTCTGCCACATAGGGCAATAACCACAGGTTTAGAGAGTAAGATACGGACATATTTTGGGGAGCTATCATTCACTCCACTGCCATGCTATTGTAAGCTTCTCATGCTATATGTGAAGAAGTATAATGTTGCTTGAAAATAAAGTGCAGTAGGTTAAAAATGTAGAAATATACAAATATTTAACAATGCTATCAACCAACTTGACCTAATTGATATTTATTGAATAAGCCACACCAGCAATAACAGAATACACATTCTTTGTAAGTATATATGGTGCATTCACCAAACAGACTTTATTCTAGACCATGAAACAAGTCTCAATACATTTAAGAGGATTGAAATCATACAAAATGTTCTCTGACCACAATGGAATTAAACCAGGAATCGATAACAGTAAAATATCTGGAAAATCCCCAAATATTTGGAAATTAACCAGACAATATAATTCTAAATAACACACAAGTCAAATAAGAAATCACAAGGAAAATTAGAAATATTTTGAAATGAATAAAAATGAAAATAAGCCAGGCATTGTGACATGCACCTGTAGTCCCGGCTACTCAAGAGGCTGAACAACAGAGTGAGGCCCCATCTCTAAAAAACCAAAAAAAAAAAAAACCCACATTATACACATTATATACATTATAGCTAAAGGGAATCTTAGAGGGAAATGTGCAACATTAAATGCTTATAGTATAAAAGAAGAAAGGTCTTATTTAACTATCTAAGCTTCTCATCCTAAGAAATAAGAAGCAAATTAAACCCCAAATAATCTAAAGACATGAAACAATACAGTTAAGGGAAGAAATGAATGAAATTGAGAAATAAAAATCAATATTAAAAATCCAACATAAGCAAAAGCTAGTTCTTTGAAAAGATCAATAAAAGTAAGGCCGGGCGCAGTGGATCACGCC
>CM052442.1:19298924-19321102 GCA_028533085.1 Varecia variegata
AAAAAATTAGCCGGGCATGGTGGCACATGCCTGTAGTCCCAGCTACTCGGGAGGCTGAGGCAGTAGGATCGCTTAAGCCCAGGAGTTTGAGGTTGCTGTGAGCTAGGCTGATGCCACGGCACTCACTCTAGCCCGGGCAACAAAGCAAGACTCTGTCTCAAAATAAATAAATAAATAAATAAAAGTAATAAAACTCCAGAGAGATTCATCAGGAAAATAAAATACCACTATCAGGTATGAAAGAATTATCATCACTACAGATCCTACAGACCTTAAAAAGATAGTAAGGATATATTATGAACAACATCGTGCCAATAAATTCATGAACTTCATTGAAATGGAAAAATTTCTTGAAAGACCCAAAGTACAAAAGTTCACTCAAGAAAAAATAGATAACTCGAATAGCCCTACATCTATGAAAGAGGTTGACCTGTTCTCATTCTAATCTTATCAAAGAAACTAAATTAAATTATTCAATAAATATTTGAAGTTTAAAACCTTCCCACAAAGAAAACTCCAATCCATTCTTTTCCACTGGTACACCAACCCAAGTCACCACACACTGACGTTCGTACCACTGACATGTAACGGGGTTATCCGTGCCCCACCTACCACCAGTAACCCAGTCCTCACTGGTACCCAGGCAGTGGTGATCCAGGCAGCTCCAAAATCCCATCCTGGCATCTGCTTTCCCAGACCATCTCTGGCACCCACTGTCACAGGTTATCTTCCCCAAGAAGCAGGGTTTGAAATGGAGATTAGCACACAAGAGGTTTATTATGGGGGTCTCTTAAAATCGACACCTGTGGAGAGGATAGGGCAGGAGAGGGCAGCTTGGGCAGATGAGGCAGCTGAGCCCAAATACAGTCTCACTGGGGATTCCACTGACCTCTGAGGAGTTTTGAAGCTGGGATGACACTTCCGAGTTGTCCTCCGTTGGGATCAGAGTGGCCAAAGATTTGTACCATGACTTCCATCAGTTGCTGGATGTAGCCAACCCAGGAAGTGGGTGTGACCCTGAACTCGGCGGCTGTCTGCAAGTGAGACTATCCCAAGAGGGCTGACAGCTGAGTCCTCTCAGCCTCAGCACTCCCAGCCGTTGGGGAACACGCCCTTCTTACTCAAGAGGATCTGAGTGTGTCATAGAGGGGCATCCATCACCCTTTCCAAGTAAACTACCTGGGGGAGTCCTGGATTCAGGCTTTACTCTCAGGGAAACTGAAACAAGAACAACTGCAAACATTTGGGATGCTCAGTTCGCTCATTAGGGAGGAGAGATTCCCATAGTACACTAAAATGTTTGGAAAAGAAAAAGGAGAGCTTCTCTGTAAGAAAAGGAGGCCTTTGTGGGCTCTGGCAATACTCAGATGAAGCCTTGGGGATTTTCTTCTGTAGCTCTTTTCCAAGAAAGTCCTTTATTTCACCCAGTTTGAACATACTCACTCAAGGAGGACCTTCTGGGCGTCTAAACACTGAACATCAGCCTCTGTGAATGGAACTCTGGGCATTCAGGAGCTAAATTGCAACGTTCTCGTGGAAAACTTTGTGCTATATGTAAGAACAGAGCAGGCCCAGGCTGTGCGTCTGGGCCCTGAGCGAGGTCTAGGCTTGGAGTGGAACTATATCCAGAAGGCAAGTTCAACCCTACTGTGCCCAATATTTGCCTTTCTCCTCCTCTTTCCTAGACACACTGCCTTAGTCTGTTCCTGCTGACATAACAAAATATCAGCAGGTAATTTATAAATAACAGAAATATATTTCTCACAGTTCTAGAGGCTAGGAAGTCCAAGATCAAGGCACCGACAGGTTTGGTATATTGTGAGGGCCTGTTCCTCATAGATGGCACCATCGTGTTGTCCTTACATAGCAAAAGAGACAAAAGGGCAAAAAAGGGCCTAGATAGTTCCCTCCAGCCCTTTTATAAGGGCATGAATCCCATTTACAAGGGTGAAGCCCCCATGACCTAATCACCTCCTAAAGGCCGTACATTCTAATACCATCACCTTGTGGTATAAGTTCCAACATATGAATTTTGGAGGGACACATGCATTTAAACCACAGCATTCTATTCCTGGCCCCCAAAATTCACATCCTTCCTACATGCAAAATACATGCATTGCATCCCAATAGCCCCAAAAGTCTTAACTTATTCCAGCACTAACTCAAAAATCTAAAGTCCAAAGTCACATCTAAATCAAACATGGGTGAGACTCAAGGCATGATTCATCCTGAGGCAAATTGCTCTTCAGTTGTAGAGCTGTGGAATCAAACAAGTTATGCACTTATGAAATACAAAGGTGGGACAGGCGCAAGACAGACATTCTCATTTCAAAAGGGAGAAAGAAGAAAGGGATAACAGATTCCAAGTAAGTTCAAAACCCAGTGAGGCAAACAACATTAAATCTTGAGGCTAAGAATAATCTTTGACTCTATGTCCTACCTCTGGACACACTGGAGTTGGAGTTTGGCCCCCAAGGCCTCAGGCAGCCCCAACACCACGGCTACACCGGGCACAGCCCATGCAGCTGCTCTCAGGGGTTGGCATCGAGTGCCCGTGGCTCTTTCTGGCTAATGTTGCACACTGGCAGCTCTACAGGTCTAGGGTCTTAGAATTGGCCCTGCCCCCATGACTCCACTAAGCATTGCCCTGGTGGGCGCTGTCTGAGGTCGTCCCTCTCCCATGGCTCCAGGAGGCATTTCTCCAGTGGGTGTTCTCTGCCAGAGCCCTGCCCCATGACAGTTCTCTGTGTGGACCCTGAGCTTCTCCAAGGCATCTTTTAAAATCTACATGGAGGTAGCCACGCCTTCACAGCTCTTGCACTCTGCATGCCTGCAGAGGTGGCACCATGCAGACACAGCCAAGGTTTACTGCTTGGGCCTTCCAGAGGGGTAGCATGAGCCAAACCTGGGCCCACCTGAGCCACAGCAGGGCGGCCAAGGCACACTGCACCCGAGTGCATGGAGTAGAAACTACTTGAGAGGTGGCTCTGGGCAGTGAGCACCAAGGTCCCAACGGTGCCCTGGGTTCCTTCTCTGAAACCATTTTGTCCTCAAGGTCCTGGTACCCTGGGCCTACGGTGGGTGGGGCAGCCATGAAGATCTCTGAAATGCCTTCAGGGTCATTCTGTCATTGCCCTGATGAATAGCATCTGGCTTCCTTCTATCCACACTAATCTCTTTCCAAGTGTTCACATGGCCACGCACTTGGTGTTTTCTCCTGAACATGCTTTTTTATTCTTTACATGGCTAGGCTGAGAATTTTTCAAGTCTTCAAGTTCTGCTTCCCTTTGGATTATAAATTCCATCTTTATTACATTTCTGTCTTCTCATGTTTTACTACAGGCAGTCAAGAGAAGTCACGTGGCACCCTCAACACTTTGCTTAGAGATTTCTTCCGCCGAATATACTAGTTCACCACTCTTAAGTTCTGCCTTCCACAAAACGCTAGGACACAGACACAATTCAGCCCAGTTCTTTATCTGTTTATAACAAGGAAGGCCTTTCCTCCAGTTTCCAATACCTTGCTCCTTATTTCCATCTAAGAGCTCACCAGAATTGCCTTTACTGATTGTATTTCTACTAATGTTCCAATCACAACCACTTAAGTAATCCGAAGAAGATTGAGGCTTTCTCTACAGCTCTCCTTTTCTCTGAGCCCTCCCAGATTAGCCCTTTATGGTCCACTCTTTACCCATTACCCAGTTCCAAAGCCACAGTTGTAAGTACTTGTTATAGCAACACCCCACTTTTTGGTACCAATTTCTATCTCAGTCCGTTTTTGCCACTGTAACAAAATATATGACACTGAGTAATTTATAAGCAACAGAAATCTATTTTTTCATAGTTCTGGAGGCTGGGAGATCCAAGATCAAGGTGTCGGCAGATTTGGTGTCTGGTGAGGTCTAAGATGGAGCCTTTTGGCTGTGTCCTCACTTGGTAAGAGCAAAAAGGGATAAATGCTGTCTTCACAAGGCGGAGGAGAAGGAAAGGGAGAAAGGCACTAAGGCGCCCCCTCCAACCTCTTTATAAGAGCACTGATCCCGTCCATGAGGATGGAGCCCTCATTGGCCTAATCATCTCCCAAGGGCCCCACCTCTTAATACCATCACCTTGGGGGTTACATTTCAACATGTATTAATATTTTGGAAGGACACAAACTGTGAAACCATAGCACACTCCTCTCCAGGCAACATAAAAGCTTGGGGAGCAATCTTAGAGCTTTAAGCAGCTGGTAAAAACTGGGAGAGGATGGGTTGCTTTGCAGGTCCAGGGTAGCTCTAGGAAGAAGTCAGGCTGATGTGACATGATAAACGATCCAAGGGTGCCGGAGGAGGTACATCCTCTAGACTGGCCTCATTTATATCGTCATTCTAGCCATTACCCTGCTCAATTGGGCTGACTGGCTGCATCAGCCCCAGAGAGCAGCCTCACGCTCAGCCAGAGGCTCTAGCAGCTACAGGTTGGCAACCGCACTGTCCCAGCCTTCCCCCGTCTCCCTAGCATGGAATCTAAGCTTCCCCTCCATGGTTATTGAAGATACTCCTTCTTTACTGGAGAACAGAAGGGTTGGGCATCGTGAGCGAGGTGGGGTATAAAAGTCATTGCCTTTGGCATCAGACTCACCGAAGGTCCAATCTCAGCTGTATCACCTGCCACTCCTGCACATTGGGCAGCTCAATTCTGTACACCTTGCTTTTCTCATTCATAAATTGTGAATATTACATAATTTAAAAGGCAGTTGTGAGGATGAAATGGGATAATATATTTGAAACTTGCCTAAGATGCTTAACAAAATCTGCTTCCTTTCCCTCCTATCGTCAGGTGATTTTGATCACCCCACACTGTACTAAGAGTTACTGGGAGACAACAGATGACATTTATCAAAGCACTTATGATCTGTAAGCTCCACAAAGGGAGAGACCATGTCTGTTTTTTTCCACCAGTCTACACTCAGCATCTAGCACAATGCCTGACCAGTGTAAATATTTGTTGATTGAAAAATGGAAGGAATCATGTGAAACTGAATCTTAAAATCTTAGAATTGTTGCATTGAAAAGGCCCTAAAAGAGTATCTAGTCTAGGGATGGTAAATCATTTACTTGCTTACCCACTCCAACTGAGCACTGTGTTAAGAAGGATTCTGAGGCCACATCTGTCCTCAGCAGGTGAGAGTGGTGTGATCAATTAACAACATCTGGCAAAGGTGTGAAAAGGGTCGAGCATCACTAGTGCCTGTACTTTGTCCTTTTTGGTCCAAACTAACACACCATTGTGCAGATGAGGAGACAGGAGATCAAAGATCACATAATGAGTTAGTGGCTGACTTGGGCACAAAGCCACTTCTTCCAGTATTCAACTCTGGATGTGAGCAGCAGAGAAAAACAAGACTGGCAAAGTCTTGATTTGGAAGATAATGGCAGCAAGTTGGGAACAAAAGGCCAGAGAGACTCCAAGCAGCCCTTCCTTCCAGCCACTGTTCCAGGATAAACATTTCTTCTCAACCCCTATTAGCAGGGCACAAGCAGTAATCCAGAAGAAACGCTGATGGATAGCACAGGCTGAGAAATTTCAATTAGAATTGAAGAGAGCAAAGCCCCCAGTTAATTCCCTCTTAACCACGTTGCTGCCTTTCAGGCCCCCCACCCCCGCCCCGTTTTTTGGTGAGTGGCTGCCCACCCCCCTCCCCCAGGCTGGCAGGTTCTTCAGTCACAGTTCTCATTTAAGATAAGTTTGTCTCATCTCTCTCAAAATCCCTGTTTGGGAGAGGTAAAGAGAAATTAGCAAATTCAGTGTTCTAGTAACCCCTCTATAGGGAAAGATAATCATTTGTTAGCTCAAGTAAATTCCCCTGCTTTGATTAGCTGTCTGATGTTGACAAAGAAATGAGAACAGGCTCACTCACTGTGCCCGGGGCTCTGCGTGAGACTCGTGAGGCAAGCAGAACTCAAAATAAATTATTTTTCATTTAAAACTGAGAACTCCTCTCAAGGAAGTGGAGCATAGCTTCCCACTCAAGTGCGGGTTGCGTGCACATAGTGACTTCCCTCCAAAAAGCACAGCGTAGAAAGATGGAACATGGGGTGGGAGAATAACTCTACAGTGGAGAAACCTGGCGAACACCCCCTCGGCCAGGCAGCTGAGGGCAACATCAACCTTGCTAAGTCCTGTTGACAGTATGTGCCCTTAGTACGATGTGAGCAGATGCGCATTTCACCTGTGTGGTCTTCTTCCCCCCAAACCCACACTCCAATCTAAGCATGTGAAACACATCAGACAAACTCCAACTGAGGGACAGTCTCCAAAATGCCTGACCAGCATTCTTCAAAACTGTCAAGGTCATCAAAAACAAGGAAAGTCTGAGAAATTGTCACAGCCAAGGGGAACCTAAATGTAGTGTGATATCCCAGGTGGGTCCTGGAACAGAAAAAGGGCAGTGAGAAGGAATAAGGAAATCTGAATAAAGTCTGAACTTTATAACATGCCAGTGTTGGCTCATCAATTGTAACAAATGCACCATACTAACGTAAAATGTTAATACTAGCAGAAATTGTATTTATGTCTCAGTCCATTCAGGCTGCTATAACAAAATAGCCTAGGCTGAGTAGCTTACCAATGACAAAGATTTACTTCCTAGTTCTGGAAGCTGGGAAGCCCAAGATCAAGGTTCTGGCAGATTCAGCATCAGGTTTCCTGGTTCATCGATGGCGCCTTCTTGCTGTGTCCTCACATAGTGGAAGGGGCGAATGAGCTCCCCTGGGCCTGTTTCGTAAGGACACTAATCCCAATCACAGGGGCTCTGCCCTCAGGACATCATCACCTCCCAAAAGGCCCCACCCGCTAATACCATCACGTTGTGGGGGTCGGATTTCAACATATGCATTTGAGGGGGACACAAACATTCAGACCACAGCACAGAGTATATGGGAACACTCTGTATTATCATCACAATTTTTCTGCAAAACTAATATTATTCTAAAATAAAACATTTGTTATTTAAAAATCGAAGGCAAGAATCTTAAGGGTCATCTCAGGAACAGCCCAGGCAGGTAGCTCAGGTAGCACCTGTGGCGACAGGACTTCACATTCTCCCTTCCCCGGAAATGGCTTTTTCACATTGAGCAGCCACTGGCCCCTTCTCTTCCCACCCTTGGTCCGAGTTCTGCCCTTCAAAACCCAGAGAAAAAGTCTAGAGTCTAGACTCTTCTCCAGTACAGCCCTCCAACGTTTCAAAGTGATGCCTCATCAAACCAAAAGAGACCTGCAAATATCGTCCAGTCCCAAACCTTCATTTCAGAAACAGGAAACGTGTGTCCAGGGGGCAGGAAACTCACTCACAGTCTCACAGATGCTGAAACCCAGGTTTGCTCACACTAGTCCAAAGCCTTTTCCTTAGAACATGCTGCTCGTAAGAAGAAAGTTAACATGTGCCCCGATTTGCTCTCTGGTGTAAGCATCACCATTTCCTTGCCCATTCACCATCCTGTGGGACATACATGCTCCAGGACCCTCCCAGGGACCCATCATCAGCTCGTGAATATCTCCCTTACCCTGCCCTTGTCCTTTCAGGGAGCAGCCAGGTTTGGGGTGTTAAAAAAACCAATGTCTTCTCCCTCAGAACACTTGAGGCCCCAAATTGAATACTCTAGATGAGAACTAACCAATGAAGCAATTCTGTGTAGACTTTCCTTAAGCGAGCCTCAGATGCACGCTGGCTATCACATGCCTCAAGCATGGGTTTGCATGCAGCCTTTAGCTAACCAACTTGTCGAAATCAAAGTCACTATCGCTTCACATCCTCCTCCTTCCTGCCTCTTCCAATAAGTTTTCACCCAATCAGGAGGGATAAGGAAAGGAACCAGGGGGGAACTAACATTCACTGAGACTGTACAAGGTGTGTTACATACTTTACCCATCTGAGTCATTTGTTTACTTTTATTGAGTGCCATTACGTGTCTGAGGTTAGGGTTATTTTTGCAGAAGCCTGAGAGCTGCATTTGTTTACTTTAGGGGGGTGACAGCAGGGTATAGAGGTGAGTTTTCCAAGATACAGTCCCTGTGACATTAGTTTCCTGTATGTTATTGGGGAAAGAACTGGGAATACAAAGATCATAAGATATCATCCAGGCTCTTAGTGACTTCAGGCCAGTAGGAAAAACCTTCATGTCAACAACAAATTGTACAACCATGTGACTGAAACAAAGGAAGCGTGAGGTTAGGAGGGAACTTACTTTGTGAGTGAAGTATTATTTGCCTATCATGATGTTTTCCAGATGAGGAAACTGAGGCTTCAAAAAGCAAAGTACCTTGCGCAAAGAAGTACTCAATGGTGACGGGTAGAAATTTCAAGTCAGGGTGACATAGCTCCAAAATCCATGCTTTTCCACTGTAATGTTTCCCAAACTAAGTTGTTGATACGTGTTCTACAAAATGTGTCCCATGGTCAATTAAGTTTGAGAATACAGTGTACTACTTCTTCCTCTAGGAAATTCAAAGTGTCCATATGGCTCTAAGAAGTCTTGCAATAAAATATCTGTTTAACCCAGTAGTGTCCTAGACATAATTGACCGCTGAATATTTTTTCTGAGCTCTTTATATCAGAGAATACCTAATAACATACAGGAAACTAATGTCACAGGGACTGCATCTTGGAAAACTCACCTCTATACCCTGCTGTCACCCCCTAAAGTAAATAAATGCAGCTTTCAGGCTTCTGCAAAAATAACCCTAACTCAGACTCAAAAAGGCAGAACTATGACAAAGCCAAAAATTTCTCCCTGAATAAGTATTTACACATAAGCCATGAGCCTTAACCATCTAGCCTAGATGACATAAAAGTAAAGGCATACCTGGGGCCAAGACTACTGGGCTCAACTCCAAATTCTATTATTTTCAAACAAGCTCTCGGAGTTCCCAGTATAGCCGTGAGGCCTTGACTTGCAGGAGGCCACTGAATCAAAGCACTGGAGGAATTGAGCAAAAGAGGAGGTGATAAGGGAGGAAAGAGACACATGGTAACACAATTCAAAAAGAAGAAGTATGATAGGAAGAAGGTTGGGAAAGTTCCTTGGGGAGGACAGCGGCCAACGTTACCCTATAATTGCAGCCATGGCTTCCAGGCACTACTTGCAATCATGAAATGTTACTGATAACACCATAGTTATTTCCTTTTTCTTATCAATGTCCCTAAATCAGGGTTTCTAAGCTATGGCCCTGTTGATGTTTTGGGCCAGCCAATTCTTTATTGGGGGTGGGGCAGGGGCTGTCCTGTGCATTGTGAAATGTTTAGCAGCATCCCTGGCCTCTTCCATATGCCACTATTACATACCAGAGGCACCCTTCTAACAATCAAAATGTCACCAGACATTGCCAAATGTCCCCTCTCAGTTTCAAACCATTGCCCTAAATGGCTCTTTGGTGTCTGTCATCATCCCATGCTACCACAAACTCCAAATAAGAAAGATGCACTTGCAAAAAAAAGACATAGCCTTTCCTGCATATTGTCACCTGGGCTTCAAGCTGCTTTCCAGCAGGACCTCACTGGTTACCGCCAGTTTATGCCAAATTCTACTCATTCCTGAGGGCCCAACTCAAATCTCACCATCTCCTCCCATGAAGTGTTCCTGCCAACTTAATTCATCGGTGACCCACCTCCCCTTCCCACTCTATCCTACCACCCACGGTCCAGTATTATACACTGTTGGCACATGACTGACTTAAGCTAAACATCCATAAGTCTTTTATCTTGTACTGTACTATAATTCATTCTGAGTGAGCAAACATTGATAGAGCATGTATGATGTATCAGACACTGGGCTGGTGCAGCGCAACACATAGACACAAATAGGTTATGATCTTTAAGTTCGCAGTCTTGTGGGAAGGTACACCCAAAATTTACAGTCCTACACCGCTGCCCTCTGTGGGATTGCTGAGGGTAAAGGCGAGAGTCTAACCCTTCTTTTATGTCCATTACAGTGTTGAGTATACAGTAGGTGCCCAAGAGACTGCAGTGAACTGGAATCAGAGGAGGCAGAGCTGGAACACACCAGAAGAACCAGAAAGCTTCTGTGAGAATACATCATCTCTGCAAAGGCATCTGACATTTCTCTAGGACCTCATTGAGTAACTTCTTTTATGAAATGAAGGTAAAAGTGAATGGTTGTTGTCTTTATTTGGAAAAAAATTAAAAGAAAGCAACCCTGTGTGAGTTCCCCTCCCTTTTTTTTTTTTTTTATAACTTTTGCTCCATGAAATCCAAAAGTCCCACTGCTGTAATAGGCAAAATATGGGAAAAGAGAGAGGGAGGGAGCCAGGAAACACATTTTAAACAATTAGGAAGTAATGAAGACTTTGCAAAATTAGCTATTGACAACAAATGGATTAGGGAATTCTCGGGAAATGTGAACACATGCAAAATTGGCAAATCGTAGGAGTCTGCATTACTGAGTCTTTGGGGGGAATATACTGACACTCCAACATTTTTTTAAAAAGATGGAGGGACAAAAGGAGTATGGGAAGACAGATGTAAGTATTCATCTTCCTAAGGCAGAGAAAAACAAGAGCCTTACATCATGGCATTGCTGATATTTTGACATGAACATCAAACCATGACACTGTTGATGTGGTTTAAGAAGACTGGCTTTAGCACTTCAAAGAAACAATGGAATAGAGTTGAACATGCTTAAACAACAAAGTTGAATAGAGGCGGTGGGAGACCAGGAGCAATAAAGCAGAGACACAGCCACCAGTTTGAATCAGGACACAGAATCCACAGATGTCAAAGCTTAGAGCTGTTCAATAAATAGTAGCAGGAGTTATTAGTATTATTATTGTCACACTAAGATTTACCTGAGACAATGGAGACTTCCCCTGGCCCTGCAAGCTTTTTTTCCTCCCCCTCCTTTGACTTGAACTGGTATCACATGTGACATTTATATGCAAGCCTTGAAAAGAACCAAGCTGGTAGCTATAGAAAATTTCCAAGGGATTCTGTTCTCAAAATGCACCAGAGAAAGGGGAACACATTCCTGGGTGGCTGATGGAACTCGGGCCAGTCTGTTTTTAGAGGACCCCTCTGTCAAGAGCCTATACAGTTCTAAACCCACATCAGGACATGCTCCACCCAGCCTCTCCCTCGGCAACTGAAGCCCATGCACTCCATCACAATTTTCCAGCAGCAGAACACATTATTTCCCTAATCACCCTTGCCATTGCAGAAAACTCAAAAATCAGGTTACATGCAGCCAAAGGCTTCCCTTGCACAGAATTGGGACCCATGAGCCAGCAGCCCATGGCAGGAGGAGGAGTGGTGGTGAATTACATCTGGGTGGCCCAAAGGACAAGGAAAGACCAAGATCATCTCCACATCAGATGCTGATCATGCTTAGGCAAAAGTGTTAAAATGAAGACCAAGAGACCTTAAAGAGAAGATGACATTTCCTTAGACAAGTACAAACTTTGCCAAAGAGGCACAAGACCTTTGATGCAGTTATTTTCAGGCCACAGCTCTTGTCTAACCAGCCCTGGAAAATTGGAACTTGATGGAAGAGTCACATTCATGGGGCCCTGGAGAGAAGTGCAGACCTCAAGGCCAGCCCAAGCCATGAGATGCATCCAACCACAGCACAGGAGGAATGAGAAACAGTCTCTGCTGACCTGGACACAGAGCCCAAGAATGTGAAAATGAGAGGAACAATCTATTCAAACAAAAAGATGCAAAGCCTGCCTGGAAATATTAACATATCTATGGATGGAAAATGTCCACCGAAGGGAAAAAGTCTCTTAAGGCAGTTGTTTATCAAAATGCCAGCCCTGACTCCTTAATAAGTGGGAAAAATCAACTAGTGGGTTACCACCCTTTTCTAAAAAATAAAGTAGCATAGAATAGAAAATATAAAAATGCATCACATATAGTAATGGCAAGTATTCTTTCATGAAGTGTGTGTGTGCATGTATGTGTGTGTGTGTATATTGGGTCTTAATTTAAAATGTATTTATTTACTGTAAGTCATAGTCAAAATAAAGATCTAAAGCTCCATGCTCTCAAGTAAACTTTGGTAAAGTCTTACAAAGTTCTAGTCAAAGTAATCATTCATTCATTCATTCATTCAAAAATATGCATTGAGCACCTAGTAGGTGCGAGGCCTGTGCTGGGCATGGGAGATGCAATGCTATAGTCACAACAGCAAGTAGTATTTACACAGTTCTTGTCATATGCTTGACACTCTCCTGAGTTCTTAACTTACGCTAATAAATTTAGTCCTCACAACAAGCCTATGAGATAGGTTCCGTTATTGTTTGTTCAGATGAGGAAACAGGTACTATGCAACGGACAGCAAGTGAGTAACTTGCAGGTCACACAGCTAGTAAGTGCAGAGCTGGAATGTGAGCCTATCCAGTCTAGCTGCATGGGCCCTGCTCTCCTCCACAAAGCTGTAGTGCCCAAGGACTTGCCCTATGGCTCCCAGCAACATCCTGGCTGCAGCAACAGATTGTATTAACTCAAGACCTATGTTACTAACTCCCTGGTGTGAACTTGTGCTGGCCAGCCAAATGGAGGCTACACTTTCGCCCCTTAGAAACCTGCTAGAGACAGAGAGTGCACTGTCCAGAGCGTCCATTCCCTTTGGCACTTCTCACAACACAAACTGGTGGACTAGAGTTTTCTTGATATAAATTATGTGCCTCAATATCAATGAGCTTCATGGGCTGATATATCAGTATTTAGGAGCTGTAAGCCTGAGGGTCAGTCCTGGACCCCAGGGGCTATAACAAAGAAATACTCCTGAATAGCTATGAGCCCTTGGCTAACTTACCTTTCTGTGCCTCAGTTTCCTCAACTGTGAAGTAGGGATGACAATAGTATCTAACCCATTAGGTTGTCATAAGGACTTCATGAAATAGTATATATAAGGTGTTTAGCAAATGCCTACCATATAGTAAGCACTCATTAAATGTCAGCTAATTATTATTTATTGAACACTTACTAGCATTGAATTTATCCAGTGTGAGAGATAATGTATAAGCAGATCATGCTTGTAAAATGCTATGCAGGGTAGAGGAGTTCTAGAAAGAGACGTAACTCAGCCAGGAAACTTTAGAGAGAAGATATCACCTTGAAAAGATTCTTAAAGATCGAATCAATGGGTAAAGAATGGGAGTAAAGACATTCCACCCAGACAGAGGGAACAACTTGGCAAAGACACAGAGGACCTCCATGCACAAAGTATAAACAAATAAAAATATGTAAACACAGTTTGCTCTTATGTGGGCATGCCCATGCACAAAATCACTCCAAAAATCTCCAGTAAAAATTCTTGCAGCGTAAATTTTTTCCAAAGTTGTTTCAGATGTTGAAATATCCATTTAATGTGCATATCTATGCATACTCACTTCCAGGCAGGTAAAAAGCTTAGCCCTAAAAGAAATTTCAAAGAAAACATATCAGTCCCTAAATGCATTAGGGATGGGAATCTGTCCTACGAGGCTGAACACGCTTTAGAGAAGTGGTTCTCAAAGTGTGGTTCCCAGACATAGGGACTTGTCAGAAATGCAGATTCTCAGCCTCACCCCAGACGTATGGAATCAGAAACTCTGCAGGTGCCACCCAGCCATCTGCATATTAACAAAGCTTCCAAGATGATTCTGAGTCATGCCAAAGTTTGAGAACCACTGCTTTTGAGAAACTTGCCAAGAAGGAGACAAATAAAAACGGCAGCAATAGCAGTCCAGGCAACACCTGGTATGAAGACCTGAGGTCACTGTGCCTAGAGCCAGCGCACAATTTAACATGGTGACTGAAGAGCTCTGGCTCTGCAATCCCACAGCCCTGGGTGTGAACCCCAGCTTTGATACTTGCCAGCTGCCACTTCCCTTAACTCCTGCAATCCTCATCTGCAAAGTAAGGATAATGATTCCTCCCTCTCAAGGTTGTTCTAAGGACTCAGAGAAATGGTACCTGCAGGGCACTTAGCACAGAGCAGCACACTAAGTGAGAGCCACTATACTAGAAGGGAAACTCAAGCAAATCCATCGTCTCCAAGAGTGTTAACATCTCCACGAGTTTAACATCCTTTGGAGCAGCAGTGTAATTGGGGTACTCACACCTTTGGGGGTACAAGCAGACTTGATTTGAGGGCATGGGTAGATTTGTGAGGTTCAATTTCCAGATCCTCAGTTTTCCTACAAATGCTCCTAAAATTGATCTGCCTGCATTTGCAGCAAAGGTGTCAGGCAAATGCTCCTTCCCTACCTTCCCTTTCCACGTAGCCCTTCTCCCACTTCACACAAGAAAGGCACGGTTCTCAGTCATCCAAACCCTAATACGATACATCCTGGATTATAAACTTCCAGGGCTCCAACAGGGGGATAAATAGAAACACTGAGGTTGTGGATGTCTCTAACAACAAATCCATTTGCAAGTGAACAACTAGAATGACTGGATAACAAATCCTTTTGCAAGTCAAGTGGCTTCCAGTTCTGTGGTTTCAAAGGAAGATCTAATTGAGCTATAAGCTGATAGAGCATTAAAAATAATTTTTGATGATAGATCACTATGTGATTTTTCAATATATGACTTGGAAGTAGCTCAAATAATTCAAATGTATCAACGTTCCCAACATTTCCATCTACTTATGTGAGCAACATTTTCAGCACTTGTGTCTTAATAAACAAAAAATAGGATTGTAATTGATGCCAAACCTTGTCTCATTCTAGCATAAGTAATATGCCCCCACAGATACATGAAATAATTTTTTAAAATACTACTCATCTCCTAGCAGATACGTTTCCAATGTAATTTCACTTTTTGTGTTTAATAATTATATATCAAAATATATAACACAGTTACGTTGGTTTTTCTCAATTGTATAGTAGTAATAATTTTCATGATAATTCAATCCAGAAGAAATTTTTCAATACTCAGAGCCTTTTAGTCACATGAAATGTTTTAAAATGTTATTTCAATTTATATGCACATTTTTGTTGCAGAGAAGCATGATACAGAAATCAATAAAACACTTTCAAGCATAAAATATATTACATTAGGATAAAATTCTGTTGGGAAAATGGAATGAAAATACAAGTTCAAGGAGAAAAAAGGAATGATGGGAAAATTTCTGACTACTAAAGAAAAGCTTGTTTGTATATTTTTAAATAAAAGTAGGAGTATCAAATCACTATATTTAGTCTTCACTGGGACTTTTTTCTTTTTTTTTTTTTTTTGAGATAGGGTCTCACTGTCACCTGGGCTGGAGTACAATGGCACTATCATAGCTCATGGCAGCCTCAAACTCCTGGGCTCAAGCAATCCTCCTGCCTCAGTCTCCCGAGTAGCTGGAACTACAGGCATGTGCCACCATGCCCAACTGATTTTTTTCTTTTTGTAGAGACAGGGTCTCCCTGTGTTGCCCAGGCTGGTCTCAAACACCTGAGTTCAATGGATCCTCCTGCCTCAGCCTCCCAAAGCACTTGGATTACAGGCATGAGCCATTACACCTGGCCAATTGGGAATTCTAAAAAGAACAAGGTAATGGGTTCATTTTTAGATGTCATATATGCCAAAAATTATATCCTTTGCAACTATATAAAATTGTAATGAAAAACTATGGACATCAAGTCAAAAATGTCCAAGGGGGTACATTGTCTTTCAAAATTCATTCAAGGGATATGCAAGGAAAAAAATTTGAAGACCACTGCTCTGGAAAATGTCCTCCTTTTTCTTCTCCTCTTTCTTCAAGAAGTGAGTACAACAAACAGAAATGACATTCTCAGTGCTGTATTGGATGCTAAGGAGTATTCCAGAGAAGTGAGTAACAGGTGTTGCCTCTGTCAAAGATTGGCCATCTAGTTGAACCAAACAGAAAACACGTGCAAAACAATTGAGGTATGTGGCAGACACTGCAGTTCCCCACATGGTATTCATGTTCCCCTGGGTGCTTGCTAAGCAAACCCAGACTGTGTTTAGGACAGCAGTGTGCCCAGGTAAATACTCATTTTCTTGGCCTCCCTTCCCATTAGGGATGGCCATGTGACACAATTATGGCCGATGAGACATAAGTGAATATCTGAGGGTTTCTGGGAAGGCTTTTGCTTTCCTAATAAAACCATACAGATGAGGCTGGCTCTGCTTGTCCTTTCTTCTTCCTGACTTGAATGTATATGCAATGCCTGGAGCTACAGCAGGTTTTTCTCAATTGTATAATAGTAATAATTTTCATGATAATTCAATCCAGAAGAAATTTTTCAATACTCAGAGCTATGCCAAACCTCTGAGGCAACCAGCATGAGGACAAAAGCCCACAGACTAAAAATAGACATTTGAAAAGAACCTGGGTCCCAGATGGCACTGTCCAGCAATGAACTAGCACCAACAAGAGCCCACCTCTGGATCTCTGGCCACATTAAATACATACACACATATGTTTCTACTGCTGTAAACCACAGCTTATTGGATGTTCCGGTTACTTTTGCTGTGTAACAAGCTACTCCAAGATTCAGTGACATAAAAAAAAAACTCATTTTATTAAGCTTCAAGATTCCATGGGCAGGAATTCAGACAGAGTACAGCTGAGTGACTTGTCTCTAGCACCAACTGGGGCCTCAACTGAGGAGACTCAAAAAACCTAGGAGCTATACCAGTCGGCCTGGAGAAGGCACTTCCAAAACAGCTGCTTCTATCACCTGGGCCGGGATGAACAAAGACTGCACTCAGATGGGACTGTTGACCAGAGTGCCTGCACATGTGGCCTCTCCCTGTGAGTTAGGCTTTTCACAACATGACGGCTAGGTTCTGAGAGCAAGCTTTCCAAGAAACCTAAGCAGAAGTTGCATGCTGTTTTATGACCTAGACTCATGCAGGAGTCAAGAAGTGTTATTTCTGCGGTACTCAGTTGACCCAAGTAGTCACCAGATTCAAGGGGGGGAGACATAGACCCCCACTTCTCAATGGGAGGGGTTTCAAATAACCTGCAGTCATGTTTTAAAATATTTGGCAGATAAAGATTAAATATATTCGAGGTATACAATGTAATGATATGATGCATATACGCACCATGTAATGATTAGTACAGTCAAATTAGTTAACATATCCATCATCATCCATGCGTAACATTAGCTCTCCAGAACTTTTTCATCATATAACTGGAATTTTGTTCCCTTTGACCAATGTCTCTCCATTTCCTCCACCCTCTAGCCTCCGGCAACCACCATTCTACCTTATGTTCCTATGAGTTCAACTCTTTGGGATTCTACATTTAAGTGAGATCATATAGTTTTTGTCTTTCTATGTCTGGCTTATTTCACTTAGCATAATGTCTTCCAGGTTCATCCATGTTGTCACAGATGGCAGGATTTCCTTCTTTTTAAGGCTGAATAATATTCCATTGTGTGCATGTATGTGTGCACATGTGTATATACATATATCTCACATTTTGTTTATCCATTCATCCATGGGTGGACACTTGGGTTGTTTCCATATCTTAGCTATTGTGAATATTGTGATAGCTACAATGAACATGGGAGTGCAGATATCTCTTCAACATACTGATTTCCTTTCCTTTGGATATATACCCAGAAATGGATCATATAGTAGTGCTATTTTTAATTTTTTAAGTAACCTCCATACTATTTTCCATAATGGCTGGACCAATTTACATTCCTACCAACAGTATAAAATGGTTCCCTTTTCTCCATACCCTTGCCAACACTTATCTCTTCTCTTTTTGATAATAGCCATCGTAACAGGTATGAATGAGGTGATATCTCATTGTGATTTTGATTTGCATTTCCCTGATGATTAATGATGTCTAACATCTTTTCCAATACCTGTGGCCATTCATATAAATTGTCTTCTTTGGGAAAAAATGTCTATACAGGTCCTTTGCCTATTTTTTAATCTGATTATTTAGTTTTTATACAGCCGTTTTTTTTTAACCACCACAATGGTTGGGTATTTTTTTTCCTTACAACTCAACACATTCCTAACTGATACAATGGATGACATAACATAAAGTAGATAAGAAGTTGAACAGTATAGTGATGCTGTTAAGCTCAAAGGAGGAGGGAAGCCTTTATCACAAACAAACATTTATTGAGGGCTGAATAAAATGCCAAGTGGTCTGCAGAAATACTGCAAGACTCGATGTCTATCTCTAATGCTAAATATGAGTTCAAATCTCAATCTGCTATTCACAAGTAACAGGACTTTAGAAAATCCTAGCCAAGCTTCAATTTCTGTAACAGCAAAATTGAGAGCATCTATCAGGGTTATGGTGAGACCTAAATAAAATAGCATGAGAAGAGCCTAGCATGGTGCATGACTCCTATAAGTGCTCAATAAATGTTGTTCATTTGTTTATACATTCAAGGAACTTACACATGTGGGGAAATTAAATGAGCAGCAACCAGATAATTGACAGAGAGTTAGTATTCCCCAAACATAAGCCAGAGTCCCAAATCTCCCTTATGGTCTCGGCAAGCTTTACTGAAATGTATGTAGTTCAAAGCTAGAGGATTTAGACCAATTTTTCTATAGGAAAATTAGGACTCTCCTGATGACAGGCTAATAGTCAAGCCTTTTCCATGCAAAGTCCATCCCTACCACTGTCACCAGTTTGGAGGCATAAGAGGTCAACCATCCAAACCTGGGATAAATTTTCTAAATATTAGATCTGAATCGATCTATTTTACCCCTAAATGCATTGGGCCACAATCTTCCTGAATGGATTAAGTCAGACCTTCTAATTTTAGCAGCTGGCTCATTCAGTCACATTTCCTTTCTATAAATACCTGAGTGCACTTGTTTTAAAGCAGAACCTTTCTGTCACCTGATTGTCCCAGTCTAGATTAGATGCAGACGAGGGAAGACAATGAAAAATGAGACAAAGAGAGATCAGAAGAGAGACTGCATTGCTGTGGTCTGCTCACCAGCTCCGAGATCTACAGCAGACTGGATGCAAGAAAAACCCCAGAGGTCCTAGCCCTTTTCAGGGTATTAACCTTGTGAACTCGGCAGCTGTTTAGGATTCACTAGAGCCACCCAGGCTCTTTCCTCTCATCTCGTTCACTGAAACTTTCCCTTTTAGAGCACCATGTCTCAGTCTCCCCACTCATAACACATGGACACTCACCCCAGCCTCCTGGGCAGGCCAAGAGACGTTCCCCATGGTCTTAACGCTTTTGTGTGCAAATTACTGTAATATCTCATACCCATCTCTCTGGAGTCCCAGGAGACAAATGCTGAGTTTTCCACAAATATTAATCAAACCCCTACTGAGCTCAAAACACTATAAGAAGATAGGCCAGAGTCAGATTAAGGAGTGAGTCTACCAAGCAGCTGCCTGCAGCACCAATATCCAAGGAAAGGTATGCTCGAACAACACTGAGGTGCGAGGATATCACTGAAAACAGGGAAATGGAGGGGAAATGTACTTCTCAAAACTCTTTCCGAAAATAGAGTGTGTGGTTGAATGAATACCAAAAAAAGATCCTGGAGATGTGGTTAAGACCCCTAAAGCATGCATTCACAGTGGATATTTGTCATTTCTGGGTGGCCACTATCTAAATATTCTCCCTATTCTAAGGAAGGGCCTGCATCTCCCTATAAAACCTGGGGGGCAGATATTCCTTCTCCCATCCTCAGCAGCCTGAGAGACTAAGCCAGGCTGGCCCATTGGACGCTTCTACAGAGGACTCCAAATCTTGACAGAGAGCAAGGTCAACACATGGGGCAAAGGGGATGGAGCAAGATGGCTGAAAAGACACCTCCAGTGATCATCCTCCTACACGAACACCAAATGCAACAACTCCCCAGGCAAGGAAGCACCTTCAGAAGAACCAAAAATCAGGTCAGTGATCACAGTACCTGGTTTTGACATTGTATCAAGGAAAGCAGCACTGAAGAGGGCAGAAAAGACAGTCTTGCATTGCCTACACCACTCCTCTCCATCTTCTGGCAGTGCCATGCCAGCCTACCAAGTGGAGAGAGAATCTGTGTGCCCAGTGGAGGAAGAGTGAAGTGACTGTGGGACTTCACATTGGAATTTAGGGCTGCCCTGTCACAAGGGAACACAGCACAGGGCAGAATTATGCCAGTGCTCGTGTAGGGAGCATTTAGACCAGCCCAACTTGAGGGAAATCCTCCGTCCTGAAACCCGAGTTCCCACTAGCCCCACCAGTAGCTGACAGAAAGCAGCCTGGGACCTAGAGTAAATTCATAACACAGTCAGGCCACAAAGGCCACAGTCCTTGGGCAATTCTTATGGCTGTGCTGGCTTGGAGCCAGTGGACTTGGGGTGCACCTGACCCAGTGAGACACCAGTGGCGGTCAAGCCAGTGCCTGTGTCACTCCTCCTCCAATTCCAGGCAGTGCAGCTCGGGGAGTCTTCTTCCACTTGGCAAAAGGAAAGGGAAGAGTTCAGAGGACTTTGTCTTGAAACTTGGGTACCAGTCCAGTAACAGTAAAATAAGTACCAAGCAGACTCCTCAAGCCCCTGATTCCAGGCCTTAGTTCCTAGATGGCATTTCTAGACCCACCCTGGGCCAGAAGGAAACTGCTGCGCTTAAGGGAAGGACCCACCACCTGCTGACTAAAGTGCTCTTGGGCTTTGAATAAACATCAGAAGGAGCCAGGAAACAGTCACC
Source organism: Varecia variegata (assembly GCA_028533085.1). NCBI lineage: Eukaryota > Metazoa > Chordata > Mammalia > Primates > Lemuridae > Varecia > Varecia variegata. The sequence continues at coordinate 19,319,562 of CM052442.1, forward strand.
ATGGGCTTTGGGTAAGACTGGGCCTGCTTCAGGTGTGACCTGGCATAGTCCCAGCTCTGGCGGACATGAGAGATTGCCCGTGTCACTCCTCTCCCACCAGCAGTGTAGCACAGAGAGTGAGGGAAGAAAGTGAGAGACTTTATCTGGTAACCCAGGAAATTCTCCCATATCTTACCCAAGTCCACCAAGGCAGTACACCAGGAGTCTGCAAGAGTCACAACATTACTAGGCTTGGGGTACTCCCAGTGCTGATATGGCTGCAGTGACCAAAGACTTAGATCATAACACCCAATTCCCTTTGAACATCTGGAAAGCATTCTCAAGAAAGACAGGCTCAAACAAGCCCAGACTGTGAAGGTTAAAATAAATACCTAATTCTTGAATGCCCAGACATCAATGAACATGCACAAGCGTCAAGAACATCCAGGAAAACATGCCCTCACCAAATGAACTAAATTAGATACCAGTGACCAATCCCAGAGTGTTGGAAATAGGTGAGCTTTCAGACAAAGAATTCAAAATAACTGTCCTAAAGAAGTTTAATGAACTTCAATACAACACAGAGAAGGAGTTCAGAAGCTTATCAGAGAAGTTTAACAAAGAGATTTAAACAATTTTTAAAAATCAAGCAGAAATTCTGGAGCTGAAATGTTCAGTTGACAAACAGAAAAATGTATCAGAGTCTCTCAACAACAGAATTAATTAAGCAGAAGAAAGAATTCATGAGCTTGAAGGCAGGCAATTTGAAAATACACAGTCAGAATAGAAAAGAGAGAAAATAAAAAAGAATGAAGCATGCCTACAATATCTATAAAATAGCCTTAAAAGGGAAAATCTAAGAGTTATTGGCCTTAAAGAGGAGGTAGAGAGAGACAGATTGGGGTAGAAAATTTATTCAAAGAAATAATAATGGAACTTTCCAAACCTAGGGAAAGAGATCAATATTCAGGCATAAGAAGGTCATAGAACACCAAGCATATTTAACCCAAACAAGACTATAACAAAGCATTTAATAATCAAGCTCCCAAAGGTCACAGATAAGAAAAGGTCCTAAGGGAATCAAGAAAAAAGAAAAAAAATAACATACCAAAAATTTCCAATATGTCTGCCAGCAGACTTCTTAGTGGAAACCTTACAGGCCAGGAGATAGTTGCATGACATATTCAAAGTGCTGAAGGGAAAAAACTTTAACCCTAGAATATTATATCCTACAAAAGTAGCCTTCAAACATGAAGGAGAAATAAAGACTTTCCCAGACAAACAAAAGCTGAGAATTTTTATCAACACTAGACCTGTCCTACAATAAATGCTAAAAGGAGTTCTTCAATGTGAAGGAAAAGGACATTAATGAATAATAAGAAATCATCCGGGCCGGGCGCGGTGGCTCACGCCTGTAATCCTAGCACTCTGGGAGGCCAAGGCGGGTGGATCGCTCAAGGTCAGGAGTTCGAGACCAGCCTGAGCAAGAGCGAGACCCCGTCTCTACTAAAAATAGAAAGAAATTATCTGGCCAACTAAAAATATATATAGAAAAAATTAGC
>CM052442.1:19321602-19360439 GCA_028533085.1 Varecia variegata
GGGCATGGTGGCGCATGCCTGTAGTCCCAGCTACTCGGGAGGCTGAGGCAGAAGGATCGCTTGAGCCCAGGAGTTTGAGGTTGCTGTGAGCTAGGCTGATGCCACGGCACTCACTCTAGCCCGGGCAACAAAAGCGAGACTCTGTCTCAAAAAAAAAAAAAAAAGAAATCATCCAAAGGTATAAAACTCACTGGTAACAATAAGTACTCAAATACAGAATACTCTATTTTTGTAATTGCAGTGTATAAACCACTTATATCTTGAGTAGGAAGACTAAAGGACAAACCTATCAAAAATAATAACTACAACAACTTTTTGAAAGATAGATAGCATAAAGATATAAGTGGAAACAATAAAATGTTAAAAATGTGGGAGAGGAATGGAGTTAAAGTGTAGAATTCTTGTTAGATTTCTCTTTGCTTGTTTATTTGTTTTTAAGCAGAATCAAATTGTCATATGTTTAAAATAATTGGTTATAAAATATTTTTTGAAAGCCTCATGGTAATTTCAAATCAAAAACCTACAACAGATACACAAAAAATAAAAAGCAAGAAATTAAAACTTGCTACCAGAGAAAATCACTTTTAACAAAGGAAGATAGGAAGAAAGAAAGAGAGGACCACAAAACAACCAGAAACCAAATAACAACATGGCAGTAGTAAGTCCTTATTTATCAATAATAACATTGAATGTGAACTCTCCAATCAAAAGACATAGAATGGCTGAATGGATAAAAAACAAGACCCAACTATATGTTGTCTACAAGAAACCCACTTCACTTTATAAAGACACACATAAACTGAAAATAAAGTGATGGAAAGCAATAGTCCATGCAAATGGAAACCAAAAAAGAACAGAAGTAGCCATACTTCTATCAGATAAAATAGATTTCAAGACAAAAACTGTAAAAAGAGATAAAGAAGGTTATTAAATAATGATAAAGGGGTCAATTCTGCAAGAGGGCATAACAATTCTAAATGTATATGCACCCAACACTGGATCACCCAGATAAATAAAGCAAATATCGTCAGAGTCAAAAAGAAAGATAGACCCCAATACAATAATCACTGCAGACCTCAACACTCCACTTTCGGTATTAGACAAATCATCCAGACAGAAAATCAACAGAAAAACATCGGACCTAATCTGCACTATAGACCTAATAGATATTTACAGAGTGTTTCATATAACAGCTGCAGAATACACATTCTTCTCCTCAGCTCATGGATCATTCTCAAGGATAGACCATATGTTAGGCCACAAAACAAGTCTTAAAAAATTCAAAAACATTGAAATCATATCAAGTATTTTTTCTGACCATAATAGAATAAAACTAGGAGTCAATAATAAAAGGAACACTAGAAACTATATAAACACGTGGAAATTAAACAACATGCTCCTAAAGGACCAGTGGGTCAATAAAGAGATTAAAAGGAAAATTTAAAAATTTCTTGAAACAAATGAAAGTGAAAACACAACATATCAAAACCTATGGGATACAGAAAAAGCAGTAATAAGAGGAAAGTTTATAGCAATAAGTCCCTACATCAAAAAAGTAGAAAAGTTTCAAATAAACAACCTAACAATGCATCTTAAAGAGCTAGAAAAACAAGAGAAAACCAAACCCAAATTTAGTAGAAGAAATCATAAAGATCAGAACAGAAATAAATTAAATTGAAACAAAAAAATACAAAATGAAAAGTTGGTTTATAAACAAAATTGACAAACTTTTAGCCATACTAACTAAGAAAAAAAGAGAGAAGACCCAAATTAATAAAATCAGAGATGAAACAGGATACAATACAACTAATACTGTAGAATCCAAATGATCATTAGATCCCACTGCTAGGTATATATCCAAAAGAAAGGAAATCAGTATATTAAAAAGAGATCTGCACTCCCATGTTTATTGCAGCACTATTCACAATAGCCAAGATTGGAATCAACCTAAGTGTCCACCAACAGATGAATGGATAAAGAAATTGTGGTACATATACACAATCCCATATTATATGGCCATAAAATTAATGAAATCCTTCCATTTACAATGACATGGATAGAACTGGAGTACATCATATTAAGTGAGATAGGCCAAGAACAGAAAGACAAATCTCTCATGTTCTCACTCACATGTGGGGGCTAAATACTAAAAACAATCAATCTTATGGAGACAGAGAACCTGGGAAGGGTAGCGGGATAGGGGGGATAAAGTGGGGCTGGTTAATGGTTTCAAAAATATAGTTAGGCAGTTAGATAGAATGAACAATATTTCATGGCACAACAAAAGTGAGTATAATCAATGGTAAGTTAGGGTGTACTTTAAAATACCTAAAAGAGTAGAATTGGAATGTCCCCAACACAAAAAAAATGATAAATGCTTAAGGTGATGGATACCCCAATTACCCTGATTTGGATTAATTCATATTGTATGCATGTATCAAAATATCACATGTACACTATAAATATATACAAGTATTATGTACCCATAATAATTAAAAATAAAAATAAATTTTTGAAAAACAAAAAATAAGAATTTCTATGTGCTAGAAACAAAGAAATGGGCATTGAAATTAAAAAGATAACATGAATTTTTTGCAATACTATATTAGTTCTGTATTGCTGCATAACAAATTACCCTAAAACTTAAAAGCGTAAAACAACAAACATCTATTCTCTCACACAGTTTCTAAGATTCAAGAGTCAGGGTTCACTGAGGGATCAGGCTCAGGGTGTCTCATAAAGTTGTAGTCCAGAGGTCAGCTAGGGTTGCTGTCATCTGAAGGCCTGACTGGGCCTGAAGGATCCACTTCCAAGATGACTCATTCGCCTCTTGTTGGTGGAGACATCAATCCTCACTGATAAAGGCTGTGTTAATAGTTCTTCACCACACAGACATTCCAACAGAGCTGCTCCCCTGTCCTCTAGAGCAGGCAACCCAAAAGTGAGCAAAGAGGAAGCCAGGTTGACTTTTATGACCTAGTTTCAGAAGTGGCATTCTATCACTTCTGTCATATCACAGATCAACCCTGGTACAACGTCGGGTAGGAAGGACTATACCAGGGCAGGAATACCAGGAGGGAAGGATCACTGGCTGGCACAAATACCATTGACAATGGCATCAAAAAACATAAAACACTTGTGGATAAATTCAACAAAACACACAGTAATCCACCTTATCCTTGAGGGACACATTCCAAGACACAATGCCCAGTGGATGTCTGAAACCTCAGATAGCACTGATCCCTATGTATACTATGTTTTTTCCTATACATACATACCTATGATAAAGTGTAATTTATAAATGAGGTACAGTAAGAGATTAACAGCAATAACTAAAAATAAAATAGGATAATTATCACAATATACTATAATAAAGGTGATGTGAATATGCTCACATGCACCTGTGCTCTCTCTCTCCCCCCCCAAAATATACTGTACCATGGGTAACTGAAACTGCAGAAAGTGCAATCAAAGATTTCACTAAATCTGTACATCAAAAACAACAAAATATTCACTGAAAAAAATTAAAGAAGACCTAAATAAATGATATGAACAATAATTATGAACTGGAAGACTCAATATTGTTAAGACGTCAATACTTCCTAACATACTGGGATTCAACACAATCGCAATCACAATGCCACCAAGTTTTTCCTGATAATAAAATTTATATGTAAATGCTCAGAACTTAAAATATCCAAAACAACTTTGAAAAAAGAAGAACAAAGTTGGAGGACTTAGACTACCTCCTACACTACGTGCTAAAATAATGTAAGAACTACACTATTTTAAGATTTATCATAAAGCTCCAGTAATAAAGGCAGTGTGTTATTAACATAAGATAGACATATAGATCAATAAAACAGAATAAAGAGTCCAGAAATAGGCCCACTCAAATTCGGTCAATTGATTTTAGACAAAAATGCCAAGGTAATCCAATGGGAAAAGATTTTCAACAAATGTTGTCAGGACAATTGAATATCCACAAGCAAAAAAATAAATCTTGAAACTTTCTTTATGCTATGAACAAAAATTAATTTAAAATTGATCATAGGCCTAAATGAAAAAGCTAAATTAAAAAATTCTAGAAAAAAACATAAGAAAAATTTTATGACCTTAGTAAAGGCAAAGAATTCTTAGTACACAAAAAGTATACACTCCAGGAGAAAAAAAATGATAAATTGAACTAGCTCAAAATTAAAGACTCCTATTCTTTGAAAGACAACATTACAAAAAAGAAAGAAAAGGCAAGCCATACACAGAAAAAATATAGATGCAACACATATATCTGACAAAAGGCTATATCTGGAATATATAGAGAACTCTTACATAGCCCAATAATAAGATATTGACTCAATTAAAAATAGGCAAAAGATTTGAACAGACACTTCAAAAAAGAAACACAAGCAGCAAATACACAAATGAAAATATGCTCAATATCATTGTCATTAGCAAAATGCCACAAGATACCACTGCCACCACTAGAACAGTTAAAATTAAAAAGAAAAACAATACCAAGTTGTGGCAAGGATGTGGGGCAACTAGAAAGCTCATACTTTTCTGGTAGGAATGCAAAATAGTATAGCACTATGGCAAATCTTAGCAATTGCCTATAAAGTTAAATATTCTCTGACTATATGAGCCAGCAATCCCCTAAGTATTTAGAAATGAGGAAACTGAGGCAAAGGGAGAACCGTCTTATCCAGGTGCCACGGTTTGAAAGTCTGTCCCCTCAGAAACTCATGTTGAAACTTAATTCCCAATGTAACGGTATTAAGAGGTGGAGCCTTTAAGAAGTGATGGGGTGGGAGGGAATATTAGTTTGCTAGGATTACCATGCAAAATATTACAGACTGGGTGACTTAAAAAAACATAAACTTATTTCTCACAGTTCTGAAAGCTGGAAGTCCACGATCAAGGTGTGAGCAGTTTTGCTTTGTCCTGAGGCCTCTGTCCCCGGCTTGCAGGCCATCTTCTCACTGTGCCCTCATGTGGCCTTTCCTCTGTGAGTGTGCGCCCCTGGCGTCTCTTCCTTTTCTTAAAAGGACACCAGTCGTGTTGGATTAGGGCCCCACCCTTATGACCTCATTTAGCCTTAATTATCTCTTCAAAGGTCCTATCCCCAAATACAGTCACATTGGGAGTTAAGGTTTCAAAATAGCAATTTGAGGGAATACAGTTTAGCCCATAACGAGGGGCTAGATAATAATCACACAAGACACAAGTGAACCCAAATTCATCCAAAAGGCATTTGCTGGGCTTCTAGATGCCAGGCACGTGTCTATGTCACCTTACAGTGCTTCCCTGAACTGGTCAATGCCTCTTTTTATAATGGATGTGCTTTTGTCATGTAAATTGAATTCGTATGAACTGGGAGAACAGAGACAAGAGCTGAGCTTTAACTATTACTATGCCTCAGTAAAGCACAGACCAGGAGAGAAAAACCTCTTCAGAGGAGTAAAAGGAGGGGACAGAACAGTCTGGAATGCAAAGGACCCCAAGCCAAGCATGGAGCATCCTGTTTCCTCTCGTCATCAGAACCTGCGAGTCCAGCCACCTGGGTGCAGTTTCAACATAATTTATTCCACTCGTCAACTACTTACCGAGCGGCAGTTATAACCAGTAATGACGAAGCTGCCACTCACTGAGGCAGAAAAGAGCAGGGGTCAGGAATGCAGGCTCTGCCTTCGAAAGAATGAGCTCAACCTATTTGGAACAATCTGTAAAATAATAAGTGACAAAAATAAGGTGCAAAACAGTGTGTAGCAAAGGGAACCATTTGTAGAAAGAAGAGGAGATACATGCTTGTTTCTGCAGAGAATGTCCCTGGAAGGATAAAAAACTATTAAAGGTAGCACTATTTCTGGCCACGATGGAGTACCAGGGACCAGATTTACCCTGCTGCCTTAAAAAGAAGCTTAAAAAAAAAAAAAAAAAGACAAAATGAAACAATGGTTTTAAGACACTGAGCATCAGACAGTGCAGGACTGATCGCTGAGAGAAGGGAAACGAGAGGCGAGCCCTGTGATAACCTCAGTTTACTGCCTGGGGGTCGTTCCAGGCCACTGTGCAGGGAGGAGGAACGAGGCAGAGCCCAGTGGTTTCCCTTCATTAAGAAGACAGAGGTTACAGCTCAGGGCAGCCGAAGCATCTAACTCCGCAGGGCAGAGTACCAGCGAAAAGAAAGCTGCACACAGAAGACATCCAGTGATTTGCAGAGGGGTCCCCTCCAGTCTGTGCCTGGGTACTGGTCACTGCATATATGAGAAGCTCCCTGCAGCTGGGCAAGAACCACTGGGAAGCCGGAAGACAATTTAAAATAGTTTATGCTCCCACCAGTGGACAGATACTCCCAGGGTGAGGCACCGAGAGCACCCTGGGGAGGAGCGGGCTAGACACCCCGGGAGCCTTTGTAAGCATGCAGTGCCCAAAGCAGGGCTCAGTGGATACTGAAGGAGGAAAGAGGAAGTAAGAAGACCCTAGACAAAGAGGTGAGAGAAGGACAGCAGAGGTGAGGGGGCAGCGGAGAGAGAGGAGGCGAAAGAAGTGAGCTTGGGAGCAATAACAGAGCCCCTCGTATGGCATGCCCAAGTCCAGACTTTGTACTCTCATCATGACGCATGCCAATCAAAGATTTAAATCCAGGAAGAGATATGATCAGACTTTTGTGCAGAGAATAGATTGGAAGGCAAGACAGGGGAGGGATCCCAATCGGGAGGATGTGGGAGGAACCCAAGCTGGAAATTATGACAGGCTGAATTCAGAAATAAGAAGTAGGGACGAAGAGAAGTTTCCAGAATGAAATTCGAGAAGTTTTAAGGAGGAAGAATGGACTGGACCTGATGCTGAAGGATGTTTGAAATATTAAAATGGGAATAGTCATGTTTTTATAGCACTTGCTCCATATCAAGTTCTGTTCTAAGTGCTTTGCATAAATTAACTTGTTAAACCCAGCTCCGTGAGGTGGTACTGCTTTGATTTCTTGCTGTACACATGCAGAACTGGGCTAAGAAGGGGTTAAATAACCTGCCTGAGGTTACACTCTGTCTAATAGCCACCAGGTGGGGACGCAGGACCCAAGCTGTGCTGCTAACCACTACACTTTACTGCCTCTCACATGCACATTTTTAAAAGGTTGACAAAAAATAAGAGGAGCTGGCAAAGGAGAACAAAAACAAACAACAGAAGAGGTGGGGGTAGCCTGGAGAGGGTAGTGTCACCAAGATAAGGAGGGAGAAAGCTTATTTCTTTCCTCAGTTGTAATTAACTGAGATTATATAACTGGAGGAAAAGCAGGCTGGGCTTAGCTGAGAAGAGTGGGAGGTGCTTCTACTTGTGTTATCTCCTTATGTTTTATTAATACAATCCTGTAAAATAGGTGTTTTCTAGCCCCAACTTCTCAACGTGGAAACTGAGGCTCAGAGAGGTCGGAGGACTCCAGAGGGTCACACAGCAGGGAACTGACCTGGAAATGATCTACATGCCATGCTTGGTTCACTGTCGTGCTGTCCAGGGTCCCAGGGCTGTATCGGTTGGGAGGGGGACATGCAAGGATGGTCACATCCCTGCTCCCAATGTGTCTGTAATCTTGCTCAAATGAGGCTCGAGCAAATGAAAACATAAAGATCATGATAAGGCTGCGTAAGGATGTGCACCTGGCTGAGTGGTGCAGACTCTGGCACGTAGGGCAGGTGAGGGGTGCCCTGGTGGTGGCAGGTGAGGTGGGCATGGGGTGGGCATTGAAGGAAATGCAGGGGATTCCCGGGGCTGGCCCCTCACCTGGGTGCTCTGAGCTCGTGGTGGGCGTCTGCTGTTTCCACCTGTGCAACATCACTGCGGTGTTCTTCTTAGTCCTCTGAGGAATCACTGCTCCCCACTGGAATACGCATGGCTTGGACAGGGCTGACCTCACTCCTCCCATAGATTCCAGGAGGAGGCACTTGGTGCCAGCCTGGTCTGTCACTGGGTTTCCCTCTCCTCAACCCAGCGATCGGCTCTGGACCTGATCCCGCCCAATGAGACTCAGTCTCAGGTATGCGCTGGAAACACTGGGAAGAGAAACCGTCTCCCAGGGACGGCTGGCTCCAGGAATAATGCTAGCCCGGAGATGCTGGGGGCCGTGCTGTGGAGAGGCCTTCCTGAGCGTAAAGCCCACCCTGAGGGAAGGAGACAGGAGGGAGAGAGATGTAATGGTGACGTTCCAGCCCCCAGCCGCACCTGAATGCAAACATCCCCGGAAGTTATTGGAACCAATAAATTCCCTTCTTCATTGCTGGTGCCAGTGTGAGTTGGAGATTCTGTCACTGGCGAGTGAAAGAGGTTTAATCGCCACAGAGCCCCGAAGGTGGTAGTCACACTCTCAAAATCCAAAGCTGGGGTCTGTCTGCCCTCCCCAAACGACAGGAGTTGGGGGGGGGGGGTGTATAGTGAGGTAAAGGCCATGGAAGACACAACGGCTATGGGCTTCTGTGGAGGGTGAGATCAGTATAGACTTCACAGGGGACATTTCACCAAGTGGCACTTGGGAAAGTGCAATGCAGGAGGAAACAGAAAAATGCAGGGCATGCTCACGGTGCCACTCGCAGTCAGACTTGGCTACAGGACAAGGGATAGGAGGCCACTGTGAAAGGTAAGGTTGCAAAGGTATGTTGGAAGGCCTCAACTGCCAAGAAGTGTATATTTGGGGATGGCTGGGGCCACAGACATGACAGTGTCATGGGATCAGAGACACATTCCTCCTCTAAGGCCTCTAGAAATTTTTGGATCCTAGGAAACCAGAGCTGGCTCTCAGGATGCCATAAAGCTGGTAAAAACCTAAGTGTCCAGGGCCGGGCACAGTGTCTCACACCTGTGATCCCAGAACTTTGGGAGGCTGATGGGGGAGGATCCCTTGAGGCCAGGAGTTCAAGACCAGCCTGGGCAGCATAGAGAGATCCCATCTCTACAAAAAGTAAAAAATTAGCCAGGTGTGGTGGCTCCCAGCTACTCAGGAGGCTGAGGCAGGAGGATCGCTTGAGCCCAGGAGTTTGAGGTTGCAGAGAGCTGTGATCATGCCACTGCACTCCAGCCTGGGTGACAGACCAAGACCCTTTCTCTAAAAAAAATAATAATAATAATTAAGAATAAAAAAAAAAACTAAGTGCCCAGATAAAAGATGAAAGAGGCAACTTTATTCTCTGGCCCCACTCTGCAGGACAAGAGACCACATCCTATCTCTGAGCCTGGATCCCTCCTCCTGCTCCTGCCAGCCCAGGACAGGAGATGAGATGGATGCTGGCCCAGGCACCTGCTCCAGGAGGAGCTTCCCAGCCAGGGCCCCCCACAAGGACGCCCCAGCCCCAGGGAGGGGGGACTGTCTGAGCTTCCCTGCACCAGGCCCCTCTTGCTGCCGAGGGGCTGTGTCCCTGCTGTTGAGTTAATTACAGTAATTATACCTGCTCCCTCTTTGGTTCCCTTTGTTCCCAGTTTCCTGCCCGCTCATTTGCAAATCTAATCGCTCTGTGGATGCATTTTTTTTTAAAGAGAGAACAGGATGGAGAGACAAAGATAGGGCCAGAAAGTGTGGGAGAGCAAAGGTGGGGGTGTGCGGAGGTGGGCTGGGAAGAGGGGGTGTGCAGGGGACCAATGGAGATGGAAAAAGTGGGCGGAGCAGGGAGCTTGCGAGAAGGGGAGCGATGTGGAGAGCAGACCGGGCACCTCTCCTCTGGGGAGGGTGGACCCCAGATTCACTGAGAGGCCAGGAAGGTTGAACTATGGAGATCACAGTCTCTGTGGTTCTCTGGCCTTTATGCTTAATCCTCCAACTTCCCCCCAGCACAAGGCTAGTGTTGGGGTTCAGGATATGTTACCCCCAAATATGGCACCTTGGCCGGAGAGGAAAAAGCAGAAATAGACCATGAAACTAGAAAGAATTCCACTTGCCCCCTATCCCCGAAGCAGCCATAAAACCCAGCTGACCTTCCCGTGAAAACAGGTCTGGAGACCTTCATTCCAGCAGGGTGCTCCCTGTACCTGGAGGGAAAGAATGTCCTCATCCTCAAAGACACCTGTCCTAGAAGAATCTGAACAAACAGGCCTTGCTGAGGTCCCCCCAGTTTATTACCATCAGATCATACCCTTTTGTCCTCCAATCACACTTCTGCAAGACTGTCCATAAAAATACTGTTTCCCTGTTGCCTGGGGTCTTCATTTCTGAAGGCTTCTGACTCACTGTAAAACTGGTATCAAATAAATTTGTATACTTTTCTCACGTTCATCTGTCTGTTATTCCAGGTGCCTCAGCCAGGAAGCTTGCAGTGAGTGAGAAATGCTTTCTCCCCTACACTAGCCTGGCACCAATGGCAGGAAGCTGGGAAGGGACCCAAGTTCAAATAACACCAGCAGTTATCTGGGCTCCTTAAAGACTGCTCTCCCCAGGGTTTTGTGGGACCTTGGCTGCTCCAGAGCCCCTGGCAGACACTTCGCTGTCAGACAGCTGACGGTGGCAGTGGGGGAATCACACGTGGGGCGGGAAGGAAGCAGCAAATACTCTGCGACATGAAGGGTGGGTCTCTCCTCTCTCACCCAGTCCCATCCTGGGGACCCTTAAAAACATCTCAGTCCAAGGATTTTCCAGAGCTGCTCTAAGGAGCCCTGACATTTTGTGAAGAATCCCCGTGGGGAAAGATGAGTGGGCACGTACATCCTCCAACCTCCCACCAATGCCCTTTCTCTGGTTCATAGATTGGGTGTCACCTAAACTTTTGTTTGAAAATAATACAAATTAAAAAAGAGAAGAAGAATTCCCTGCTATAAAAGGATTAGAAAACAGCTGATCTAATCCAAACCTCTCATCTGTCAGAGAGGGGAAACTGAGGCTCGCCTGAGTCAAGGGGCCTGTCCTAGGTCACACTACAATCAGATCACAGGCCTCCTGACTCCCAGGCGAGGGGGATTTCCACTGCCCCATGCTGCTTGTCAGGGTGCCACGGGGGTGCCCGGGACTTTTGCCAAAGCTCCCGGCTCTTCTCAGGCCCCTCTGGAAGAAGGGGAACGTGGCGAGCAGCACGGTCCTGCCAGAAGTTCCCAGTGAATCCGGGAATCACGCTCCTCGGCCCTCTGGGCGAGCCCTGTAGGTGGTGTGCAAAGAGTGTGCTTTCCAAAAACAGCTGCAACTCTATTTGCCACATGCTCTTTTCAGAGCCTTGCCGCCACCACCACCACCCCGCCATGAAGAGGTAGCCTCTGTTTCCTGAAACTGCAAAGGACTTTGTGACTGCCACAAAGAATACGTTAGGGCAGAATTGAAACCCCTAACTCTTACCTAGTTCCCAGCTATGCGGATGCACTCCCCAGCATTTCCAATTAATTCACAAGAAAAGGTCAGAGTTCAGGACAGTCCGGAGGTGGAAGTGGGAATGCGAGTGGGGGAAGAGAACATCCCACAAATCAACTCTTCCAGATGTCAGTTCCCCGCACGGCATGCAGCCAGTGTTTACTGAGCACCTCCCGTGAGTCAGACACAGAACAGAGTCCCCGCCCTGACGGGGCACATACAGTGTAATTGGGGAGGCGACACCGCCACGCTCAGGAGTAATTATAATGCAGTAAGTTAAGTTGCTGTTAAAAATAAAAGTTTGAGGAGCACTTTAAAAACAGTCAGGAGTAGCAGCCGCAAATGTTTAGTCTCCTGAGATGGTTCCTATCTATTCAGAGGTACAGATGTCACCTCATGGTTTTCAGCTCTTGGAATCGGAATCCCTTAGTCCAATCCTTGGAACTAACGGCAGGTGGTACCCCCTTACCAGCGTCGAGGGCTTAATAAATGTCTTTTCACATTTTATCTAATATGTAATCCAGTGGAAGAGTGTGAGTTGTCCCCCAAAACATTCTCCAGAACAAGACCCTTGATTTTCTTGCTGCGTTTCATGACCACCATTATTCTTCTCAGCCTCCCCCTCCTTGAAGCTGTAAGTGGTCGTATGACCACGTTCTGGCCAACGGGGTGTAGGTGGTATATACAACTTTCGAGTTGTAGCCTTTAAGAGAGAGGACCCTTCTTGGCACCATTCCTCCTCCTTTCTGGCTGGAACAGGACATGATATTGAGCTATACTGGATGATGCAGATGAGAGAAATACCATAGAAATGGCCAAACCTGGGTCCCTTGTACCTTGGAACCCCATTCCAGCTCTAGTCTGCCTACCAACAGACTATTATTATGAGAGAAGAAATAAACCCTTGTCTTGTTTAGGACACTATTATTTGAAGGGTTGTATTAGTCTGGGTTTTCCAGAGAAACAGAACCAACAGGTCCAAAGGCCTGGGAACCAGAAGAGCCAATGATGGAAGTTTCAGTCCAAGTCTGAGGCCTGAGAACTAGGAGAGATGACTGTGTCTAAGTCTGAGCCTGAGTCCAAAGGCAAGAGAAAGCCAAGTTCCAGCTCGAAGACAGTCAGAGAGCACATCCTCTCTTAGCCTTTTTGTTCCACTCATGCCCTCCGTGGATGGGATGATGCCTACCCACCTTGGGGAAGGCAGTCTGCCTTACTCAGTCCACCAATTCCAGCATTACTCTCATCCAGAAACACCTTCGCAGATAGACACTCCCTGAATAATGTCTAACCAAACATCTGAGCATTCATCCATTCACCCAGTCACTGAGCATATCCATGGCCCAGTCAAGCTGACACAGAAAATTAACAATCACAGGGTGTATTGCTAAATCACCTCCTGACAAAAATAGTCCGTTAACTTAACCATCAGCTCTTTATTCCCATGTGCATGCCCACCCTCTCCCCCACATACGCACACCACACACACACACACACACACACACGTGCACGCTGTGGCCTATCCCCCAGTAGACACTCAAGGACAAGCTGAGGAATTTGTTGTAGGATGAGATCAATGATACAGTTACTGGCACCACCGCTCCCTGCCACCTGGGGTCCCAGCTCCCAAGTGTGCAATACAGAGAATCCCACAGGGTTCTGATGCCCCTGAGGGTACCTGGTGGTGTGCCATGTCACATGCAAAGCAGCACTTTCCTAGAGACCATTTGCTCAAAGATTTGGTGAAAACCATTTTGAACTCTTTATCTCTTAAGAGGTTTTTTTCACAGGCACAAGACAGAAGCCACAGAATTCTGCTTTCCCGTGTCAGCCAATCTTGTGCTTTTCATGAACACCAGGAAAAGAAACAATGTTTATGTGCAGTGAGTGATTGAAAACGCTGCTCCTATGTTATCAGCGAAGCCTCAGCAGTTTCCAAGAGGACTGGCTCTATTACTTCAGGGAGAGGAGATTAAGCCAGCCTTACCCTAAGCGTGCTCTGCTGATAGGTGTTATGTGGAAAACGAAAAGCAAGGTTTCATGGTCAAATGAGTTTGGGAAAAGCCTAATTAAAACTAAAGATAAACAAGTTTCTTTGCTGTGGGATTTCTCAGGGTTTTCAATATGGTGATATGCATTATGCATCACCAACGGGAAGACCTAGCGTTCAGAGCTGCCCACAGAACACCTTCGAGTGCAGTTTCACAATGGAGTGTTTCCAAAGAACTGGCTTGCTGAGTTATGTAATGTGACTGCTCTCAGTGCTGGTCACGCCTGCAGAGGAGCAGCAATGTATTTTTAACCTTATTAAATTCTAAGGAGTGATTTGGCCACCCCCCTCTTGATACTTTGTCCTTCCCCTTTCTCACCCTCCCCTCCCCATTCGTGACAGTTAGTGCTATGTGTCAACTTGGATGGGCTAGAGTACTCAGTTATCCATCCAATCAAATGCTAAACTAAGTGTTACTGTGCAGGTATTTTGTAGCTGTAGTTAACAGCTATGATCAGGTGACTCTAAGTAAAGGAGATTATCCTTGATAATGTGGGTGAGCCTCATCCAATCAGTTGAAAGCCCTTAAGAGCAAAACTGAAGTTTCCCCGAGGAAGAAGAAATCTGCCAGTAGACTGCAGCAGCACCTTCCACCTAAGAGTTTTCTAGCCTGCCAGCCTGCCCTACAAAGTTGGGGCTTGCTCAGCCAGAACCTACAATCACATAGCCAATTCCTTGGAGATAGAAAGGAATTGGAGGCACACAGAAGGAAGCAGGCAGCGGCAGGGAGTATTGCTGTCAGGATATATGGGTATCCTACTGGTTCTGTTTCTCTGGTAGAGCCCTGACTGAACAGTCTGGGAGAACATTCAAACAGATCAAGAAGTAGCACACAGGCATTCCTGGCTAATTCTTTCCCAAAGCATGAGCCCTTGGTGTGTTTAGCATCGAGAAGGATATAAGAGGATGGAGATCTTTGTGCAGAGACAAAGTGTCTTGGCCAAAAACAAGAGTAGGGAAGATTCTCCATAGACTATGAAAAGATTTTCCACGACTAGAGGGAGGAGAAAAAAATTCAATGATTAGAGACGTCTATGGGGCCTCAAAAAAAAAGAGGACCCGTGCTTGGCATCTCAGGACCCAGGGGAGGTGGCAAGACTGCAGGGAGAACACAGCCATGCAGTTCATTTGGGACAAGGGGACAGCAGGGATTCCCATGCACCAACTCTAGCCTAGAAATACACTTCCTGGAGGGCCCATGTGGGCTCAATTCTTGAAGACCTTGACATAACCCTGGAAAATAGGAAAATCCTAACAGGATTGAAGTTAGGGATAGGTATTGAAGTGAACATTAACTTTCTTCAAGGGAAAATAGAGACATGCTTCATATTCACAATAGAGTTTATCACCCCATGATCCAGAAGTGTGTTGTTGTTGTTGTTGTTGTTGTTGTTATTTCTGGTCACTCATAAAAAGTTCAGCTTTTCCAAACTATTTCAACTTCCTTTGTCAATTGAACCACTCCAAATATTTTTGTTTACCAAGGTAAGCCAAAGCTAACCCCCACACCCTGTTGGAGTAAATTCCTCAATACTATAAAGTTCCAAAAATTCTGAAATGTTTTACATATTTTCAAAGTGTAATATTATAAAATTTTATTTGAAACTCAGAATTTGGACAGATAGACAAGATCTGAAAGTTTGAAACATTAACTTGAAAATTAAATATTCAGGACCAGAACATTCTAAAAATCATCCCAGGTGGTACTGTCCTTCAGAGCTCCACTGATGACCTTGACTCTGAGTCAGAACCAGCAGTCAGTCTCAAAACTGTAAAGATATACTTAGGTACGCCATATGGGTTCATTATATAGGCTCATCATAGGAGTTTTATTGTTGTGGAAACACAAACAAACCTAAATGTCGATGTTTCTTGTATGAGAAAACCCTGGGCAATGATTGTACATAACCCTCTCTCTCACAGCAACATTCAAAAATAAAAAGTAAACTTTGAAAGGAAATCGCCAAAATGTCTATACTGAAAGAAGATAAATGTTAGCTAGGATTGATATAATAAAAAGCAAAATCAAATGAGCAAATCTAAACATAGTTTGAAGCCCTCTGTGAAATCAGTTTCAGAATTGTCTGAGAAGATGAGGCTCGTGGAATGAGAGAAAACATGGTCCGACCGTATTCTCTTTCTATATTTGTCCTGATCTATTTTCAAATAAGCATCCAAGCTGAAGAGGGTGCCCTTATTAAACTCATTCATACAGGCAAATTTTAATGTACTCAAAAAGCATACCTGAATGGTTAGTTTAGAAACTAGAGATAACCCAGATCTTCTTTTTGTTTTATTTTAATAGCCTTATAGCATTTCTTCTGATTATTAAAATAACACAGACTTTTGGGTAGAATCACCTGAATAGAGCAAAAACACAGAATCTCTCCCTTCAAGTACCAATGAAATAAAGAAAAAAAAACATGAAACAAATCAGCACAAAGTCACTAGCAGCAACCAAGGAAGGAAAAGGGTAAGACCTTGTGCCACAGAATTCCAAAATGGTAGCTAAGAAAAGATCCAGAATAGCTCCTTACATCATTCTTAACAAAAGCAGAATGTAGGGAGGTAATTGAATCCAACAATTCTCACAAATATCCTACAATTTGGGAAGGTGTGGTTTAAGAGAGCAAGTAGGCAGATCTAGGAAGAGCTAAGGGAAAACTCCAGTGTGTAGACACCGTCTGTCCTACTATGGGGCCTCAGCAGAGGCAGGAAGGGCCCCCAGGGCTCACCATCTTTCCAAGGACAGAGATAGAAAAAAGAAAGCTTATAAGCCCAATCTGACCATCTGAAATTTGTAAAGTAACCCAGAGAACAGAACTAGGTTCCCTGTAACAGTTTTATTGTATAGAAGAAATTAATATGAAATCACTAAACAAGAGATGATAGAATGTAGAATGAAATGACAAGGAATTTAGCAGAGCTAAGGAAACCAATTGTGAACCAAAATAGATGTATTACAAATCTAATAAATAAACTAGACACAACTGAATGAAATGGAATAGACCCTGCTGAAAAATGCAATGAATATAAGGGGGGAAATCCTGATGTAATCACAGGAAATGAGGAGAAAATAAGACAAAGAGATTAAGGCAACTAGATAGGGGATAGATTCAGAAGACAAAGACTGTCAAACATAAGGATAATTGGTGCCCCTAAGGTTTAAAAGATCGAATCAAAAAATATTCTGAAATATAATACAGGAAAATTTCACTGAAATGAAGAAAGAATCAGCAAATCAAAATGCTACATCATATGTACCATGAATAATTATTCCAGAATAACAGACCAAAAAATATAGCCTAGTTACTGAACATCAAAGAAAAAGAACAATCAAAATGAATAAGTACAGACATCAAGACACATCCTAGTTAGATTATTGGACCACAGAGCTAAAGAAAGAATAAGCAGAATGAACAGGACAGAAAACACACTGCCTTCAGACTTTTCGTAGCCACATAAAGTGACTACAGACGGTGAGACGATGTTCACAAAGGTCTGGGAGTAAGTAAGTTTGACGTAATAGTAAACTGCAACAGATTGTTGTGCAAACAGAAGGTCACAGTCAGATGTCCTCAAGCATGATAGAACACAGGAATAGAGCATCCATCACCTCTTTTCAAAACTACTCCATGAGAGAAGGAGAGAAGGAGAGAAGACCAGGGTAGTCAGTGTGTTAAACGCTCAGGAAGATTTCCTATATGAGACCTTAGACTCCTGACCCAGGAGCCCATGTGGAGATTTTCCCTTCTTTGGAGGAAAAAGACCAATTAACCCTGAGTCTTCTTTTAGGCAGTGGGTACCAAGGTCAATGTGTATCCGGACAAATAGGCTGCATATCTGCATGGAAGCAACACGAGGAACAACTGCAAGGCCCTTCCTTGATGCCTCTTTATTTGGGATCGTGCAGACCTGCTCACCTCCTCTTTCTGACATGAAACAAGGCAAGATGAAGTTGCATTGGATTTTGCCCTAGGCCCATAATGTCTACCCTAAAGAAAGTAATTTAGATCACGAACTACATTTCATTTTGTGAGAACACCAGTGCTGCAAATCCCGCTATCTGCTCCCAGGTGCTGCATAACCAATCCCAGCTCTTGAGTTCGGGACCTTTCAGACAACCAGGGGAAGCAGAATGGCTGGTACTGTCTGGGCTCTGCATTTGATAGGGAACAAAAGGCAGGTGAAGTCCTTTCCCCATTTGTCTCCTGAAGTGCTAAAATTGCTACCTCATTACAAGAAAGAAGAATTAGAGCATGCCAGGCCTCATAAGGAGGCATTGCAAGTTGGGACACCACTCAATACCCTGAGTGCAGGAACAGGCCCCCAGGGAGTGCCTTCAAATGAGATGCTTATGCCAGTTAAATTCTTCTGTGGAGGCAGCTTCCTGCTTCCTGCTGAATAGATGGGAAAGGGAGGGACATAGTCCTAAGTGGGGAGGCGATATAGCATAGTGGTTAGGACAAGGGACTTGACACCAGATGGCCTGGGTTTTCATCTCCTCTACCACTTCTTGTATGACTTCAGGCAATTTCCTGTAATTTGTCTGTGCTTCAGTTTCCACATCTGTAAAATGAGGCTAATAATAGTACCTACTTGATAAGACCATTATGAGGATTAAATGTTAATCCACATGGTACACTTAGAAAAGCAACTGACATATAGTGACCTCAACAAAATGTTAGCTATGACTATTAATTCTTGGAAAGAGTAATCTAGAATTACCTCCACCCACCCACTCTCAGTGCTACCCTAGGCAGGGAAGCCTTCTCTGCCCAGATGCTGGAAAAAAAGAAAACTTCCCCTCTTATAAAATCCTCTGAGAAAATAGGATTGGGGTGCAAGGGGCTCAGGTCTCCTCCTTGGGCTACTGAGAACAACAATGCCCCCTTCCTAGGGTTTAGTATGGCCAGAACCACAACCACTCTCTTAAAGTCTGGTTGATATCAGGTAACATCCATTTAACTAGGGCTTTAGCACTTACAAAAGATCTCCTCCTTACGTTCCATTTGATCCTCATCACAGGGTGTAGATCCAGTGTAATTATTTCCATTTTTCAAATGGGGAGACTGAGGCTCAGAGCAGCCACAGAGCTTGAAGTAGATGAGCTGACATGCAAATCCATTCTTCTGCCTCCAAACCAACACCCCCTCTCATGCATACGTTTCACTTGGTCTCTCATGTCTCTTTCTCTATCTTTCTCTGAGTGTCTCTGTCTGTCCTTGGGTGTTTCTCTCTGGTGTCTGTTTGGCTGTCTCTTTCTCTCATTTTCTTCTCTGATTTTCGTGTCTCCTCTTCCTTTCTTCTTTCTTTCCAGTTAGGACCTCAGCTTTCCCCCAATCCACTCGAAATAAAAGAAGGGCAAATAGCAACCCAAGGTGATTCCAACTCCCATCACAAGGTTGGCTGGGGATTGAGTTCTGCATGCAGAGATACAGGACCACACTGTAGATCCAGGGGTAAGAGCAGAAGAGCTACTCATAATAGGGAGAGAAGCCACCACTGCAAGCAGCACCGCCTCAGCCGTCCTGTCCTCTGTTTCATTTCCACTCTACCCTCATGACAACCCTCTGTTCTGATCATTCTCCCTCATCCTAAGGGGACAGAAACCCAAAGAAACAGAAGCGGTAGTGGTATCTCTAAACGGAAAAGAGAAACAGGCCAAACCCTGGGCAGAAAAGAGGCTTTGGCAGCTGAAGAAGTGAAGCCCCATGCAATTTCTCTCATCAAGGGAACTGTGTGTCTGTTTAGAAGAAACATGGCTCACTGCATCTCAGAGCCTTTGAAATGGCTGCCCAAGCGACAGGAAGCGCATCTTTTTCCCTCCCCACAGTAATGGCCAACCACTACCAGCTGGGCAGAGAAAGGGCGCCACCTCCTGGCGAGACGTGAGTGTAGGCCCAATACAGGCAGTTCATGACCTGAGTCGTAACCTCCAAAGGGCAACTTTTGTACAACCTTCACTGCCTTACATTACAGTCTCTGGCAGCCCCTTCTAGGCTTTGGAAATTAGCAGACTCGACCGAGCCATGACAAAATGACCCTGCCTCCACTCAACAATTAGGTTCAGCAAGAGCGCTGTCCTTGTCTGTACAGCCATGTTTAGTCAGACAACTGTCCGAATAGTATATTGACTTTGCCATATTTTTTTAATGACTGGGAAAGGAAAGAGGTAAGTGAGAAGGTGAAAAGTCTCATAAGTTTAGGACAATGGACTCAAAGGTGAATATCATCAGGCTGGTCCAAAGTGAGGAATCATTAGTCTTGACTGGCCACCCTGTTTCCTACAGCCAGCCAAGTCTGCATTAAACTGTGAAGGGAAAAGTGAAATTAAAGACATTCTGAGGAGCTCGGAACAGAGCAATAGAGGTAGTGTCTGAAAAGGCAACGTGTAATTAGGGATTACGTAATCTGATCAGCATACCCTTGATAACATTTAAGTCTATCATTCGGCTTTCAGATATTCTGCTTCTATATGTTTTATTTCAAAGTATATTATAATAAAAGCAAAGGCAGCAGCATCCTCCTGGCCCCATGGTGCAGATGATGTGGTGAGTGTTTAGACCCTGTTTCCCATCTGACACCATCAGAAAGGAGCTAGAGGCAGCATGGTATGAGGAGACACAGAGACCAAGACTTGAATTCAAATCTTAGCTCTCCTATTTGAAATCTCTATAACTTCAGGAAAGTCTCAACAAATCTCTCTGCTCTCGGTTTTTCATCTGTAAAATGGGGATGATAACAATACCTGCCAAACGCACCTCCCAGAGTTGGTATGAGGCTCAGACGAGATAAGGTAGAGGAAGTGGAGAAGGAGACTCATGCTGGTGGGATGTGTATGAGCTGGCTGTAGGCTAAGCACGTTACGCACATTGTCTCATTTAATCCCATAAGGAATATATCATTACCCACAGCCTACAAGTGAGGACATTTGTAAAAGTAAATTTTCTAAAGGTCCCACAAGTCATGACTGGTAGATGGAATTCAAATCTAGGAACACTTGACTTTTTGATGCAGAATTGTATAAACTAAAAAGTACTATATAAACACAAGGACAGTTTTTATCTAGGAAATTTATGTGTGAAATTTCTGGGGCCCATATCCCTATCTCCCTTGCTCTTTTCCCCAGGCCTGAGATTCTCTCTCTAACCAAAGCCCCCAAACCTGGCTCCTGGACAGGTCCAGTATGAGTTATCTATATGTCTGTAACCTGAAGTGAAGCAGCCTTCTCACGGGAGTGCCTTTTTTGCCAGCTTCTCTCTAAGAGGCCAAGTGAACCACTTTCCCCTCTAAGGGAATTTCCAACACCAGGCAGCGGGTGAAGAGGTCTGTGGTTCTGGGGGCAGAGATGTTCCCATAGTTCCTGAAGCTGCATCACTTACAGGTTCCATTTAGGGTGGACCTTACTGTTAATATTAAGGACTGCCATGACCATTCTTGCCATAGTGCCCCTATTGCCCACAGGAAATGGAAGCCCAGGACGGAGAGACTGGTCATTACACCCAGTGTAGAATTCTGTTATGTTCAATTATACATTCCCACCAATCTCTCAGAGCCCGAGAGACATCAAGACTATAATTGCCTTCTCCCTCTCCACCTGCTGGTCCCAAGGTATCGCAACTTCTATTCAACATAGCGCTGGAAGTCCTAGCCAGAGCAATCAGGCAAGAGAAGGAAATTAAAGGTATCCAAATGGGAAAAGAGGAAGTTGAACTATCACTCTTTGCTGATGATACGATCTTATATCTAGAAAATCCCAAAGATTCTTCCAAGAGACTCCTGGAATTGATAAATAAATTCAGCGAATTTTCAGGCTACAAAATCAGTACATAAATCAGTAGCATTCCTATACACCAACAACAGTCAAGCTGAGAATAAAATCAAAGACTCAATACTCTTCACAATAGGTACAAAGAAAATAAAATACCTAGGAATATATTTAACCAAGGAGGTGAAAGATCTCTACAAAGAGAACTACGAATTCCTGAGGAAGGAAATTGCAGATGATGTAAACAAATGGAAAACATATCATGCTCATGGATTGGCAGAATCAACATTGTTAAAATGTCCATACTGCCCAAAGTGATTTGCAGATTCAATGCAACCCCCATCAAAATACCAACATCATTTTTTGCAGATCTAGAAAAAATAATTCTACACTTCGTTTGGAATCAGAAAAGAGCCCAAACAGCCAAAGCAACCTTAAACAAAAGGAACAAATATGGAGGCATCACTTTACCAGATTTTAAACTACACTACAATGCTGTAGTAACCAAACAACATGGTACTGGCACAAAAATAGAAACATAGACCAATGGAACAGAATAGAGAACCCAGACATGAAATCATCCACATATTGCCATCTGATCTTTGACAAAGTAAACAGCAATATACACTGGGGAAAAGAATCCTTATTCAATAAATGGTGCTGGGAAAATTGGATAGGCATGTGTAGAAGATTGAAACAGGATTCTTATCTCTCACCACTCACAAAAATTAATTCAAGATAGATAACAGACTTAAATCTAAGACATGAAAACATAAGAATTCTAGAAGAAATGATGGAAAAACTCTTCTAGATATCAGCCTAGGTAAAAAATTTATGAAGAAGACCCCAAGGTCAATCATAGCAATAACAAAAATAAATAAATGGGAATTGATTAAATTAAAAAGCTTCTGCACAGCCAAGGAAACAATCAACAGAGCAAATAGACAACCTACAGAATGGGAGAAAATATTCACATGCCATACATCAAATAAAGGGCTAATAACCAGAATCTACAAAGAACTCAAGCAAATCAGCAAGAAAGAAATCAAAGAACCCCATTAAAAAATGGGAAAAAGACATGAACAGACATTTGCACTAGAATGTTTATTGCAACACAATTCATAATCGCAAAGATGTGGAATCAACCCAAGTGTCCATCAATTCATGAGTGGATTAATAAAATGTGGTATATGTACACCATGGAGTACTACTAAGCGATAAAAAATGAATTAATACCATTTGCAACAATCTTAGGAGACCATTCTCCTAAGTGAAGCATCACAAGAATGTACTCACTATTAAATTGGAACTAACTGATCAGCACTCATGTGCACAGATGAAAAGTAAAACTCAACAGAAATCAAGTGGGAGGAGAGGAGGGGTTGGGTGAAATCATACGTAACGGGTACAATGTACACTATCTGCGTGATGGGCACACTTATAACTTTGACTCAAGCAGTACAAAAGCAATCCATGTAACCAAAAGATTTGTACCCCCATAATATTCTGAAATAAAAAATAAAAAATGCCTGAGAAATATTTTTCATGGTATTTTCTTGATTGTGGTAAATATACATAACAAAATTTACTATTTGAGCCATTTCAAATGTACAGTTCTATAGTGTTGCACACACTTACATTGTTGTGCAACCATCACCACCACCCATCCACAGAACTCTTCATTTTGCAAAACTGAAGCTCAGTACCCATTAAATCATAACTCCTCATTCTCCTTTCATCACCACCCTAAGCCCCTGGCACACCATTCTACTTTCTGTTTCTATGATTTTGACTACTCTAGGTATTGCAAATAAGTGGAATCATATAGTATTTGTCGTTTTGTGACTGGCTTATTTTACTTAGTATAATGTCTTCAAGGTTCATCCATGTAGCATATGTCAGAATTTCCTTCTTTTTTAAGGTTAAATAATATTGAGTTGTATGTATAGACCACATCTTGTTTACCCATTCACTTCCCAATGAACACTGGGGTTGCTTCCATCTCTTGGCTATTGTGAATAATGCTGTTCTGGATATGAGCATGCAAATATCTGTTCAAGTCCCTGCTCTCGATTCTTTTGGGCATATACCCAGAAACAGTATTGCTGGATCATATTCTATTTTTAATTTTTTTGAAGAATTGCTGTACTGTTTTCAATATGAACCATTTTACATACTCACCAGCAGTGCACAAGGAATCCAGTTTCTCCACATCCTCAACAACACTTGTTATTTTCTGTTGTTTTTTAAATAGCTATCCTAATGTGTGTTAGGTGGTATCTCATTGTGGTTTTGATCCTATTTTCCTAATGATTAGTGATGTTGAGCATCTTTTCATGTGCTTGCTGGCAATTTGTATATCTTCTTTGGAAAAATGTGCATTCAAGTCCTCTTCCCAACTTTTATTTGAGTTGTTCTTTGGTTTTGAGTTGTATGAGTTCTTTATATTCTGGATATTAACCACTTATCAGATATAGGGTTTGCAAATATTTTCTCCCATTCCATGGGTTGCATTTTCACCCTGGTGGAAGTGTCCTTTGATGAACAATAGTTTTAATCTTGATGTGGTCAACTTACCTATTTTTTTCTTTTGTTGACTATGCTTTTGGTTTCATAGCTTTCATATTTTTTGCTTATTATGGCTGCCATTTTGAAAAGTGACTATCAAGTATGAAAACAGGAGGTGACTGTAATGACACAGAACAGAGTTTATGGGGCTATGGACTACAGTGGTCAGTAGTGGGAATGAAGAAAAGTGAATGTATTTAAACATATGTTTTCAAGTTAAAGTAGAATACAACCTGATTCATTGGATGAGAGACACAAAAAAAGTAAAAGAATAGAGAATGACTCCCACTTTTTGGTCTGAGCTACTAGGTGAATGATGCATGAGATGGGAGCAATTAGGGGAAGAGCTCATTTTCAGAAAGCTTGGTGGTGTTTTGTGGGAGCTGTCTGTCCTGTATTCAAATACAGTTATCTGAAAGTAGTTGGATATACAAGTCTGGAATTAAGAAGAAAGCTGCACGTGGTAGACATACATTTAGAATGCCCTAGTTATCTACTGTCATAATGCCACATAACAACCATGAAACCCTAATTGCTCATGCATCTGGGTAGGCTGACTATGTGGGTCTGCTAATCTTGGCTAGCCTCACTCACAGGTCCAGGCCAGCCTCAGCTCTCTACTTTACATATTTCCTCTGCTTGTCCATTGGAGATGTTCTCATGGTAATGGCAGAGGTACAAGAGAGGAAGCCCAAGCCTAACCACCCAAGCATTATTCAAGGCTCTGCTTGCATCATAATCTGCTGATATTCCCTTGGGTAACGCTAGTCACTCAGCCTGGCCCAGAGACAGAGTGGGGAAGCATTGTAAAGCTACATGGCAAAGGGCATAGATCTAGGGAGAGGTGAAGAAATGGGCCATTTTTGTAGTTGCCACATCACAATTGTATAAATATTCTATTTAATGCCTTGGGACTAAAGGGAAAGTATAGATGATGAAAAGAGAGATGGGCAATGCTTGACTTTGTCAAGAATCAAAGAGGAATAATGAAAGGCACCATCCTCTGAGCTTTAACCCTGCTGATCTACATCTCTTATCTGGAGTACATACCAGAAGAATGGAAACAGTGAGGTCTTAGGATGAGCTGAAAGATGACTGTATTCTGCCCTAGGCTGGTAGTGATAAAGTTGCTGAGAAATGTTCAGATTCAGATAAATTTTGTGGGTCTAGCTAAAAGAGCTGGATGGGAGTATGATGAACAAGTAAAAAACAAGGGGACTCCTGGGTTTCCTTTTTTCTGAACAACTAGCAGTGCCATTACTAGGATGGGGAAGACCCAGAGAGAGCAAGTTTATGCAAATGACACAAGAATACGGTTTTGAACATGGAAGTTTGAAATCCCAGTGGAGATATTCAGCAGGTAATTGAATATGAGAGTGTCAAATTCAGGAAAAAGGCTAAGGTCAGATATAACTTTAGGAGCTATCAGGGTATTTAAGTCCATGGCCATGAATGAGATCACCTAAGTTATGATGTAGCTAGAGAGAGATGACAGGCCAATGGACCGGCCATGTTCTACGCCTTTACTTCTACATCCAGTAGACACCCACTACCTACTTTGTATCTCTCCAATGTGGACCCTCCTGTGTCATCTCTGCTACTACTGCTGTCTTAGAATCTTCGTCTTTCACCTAGACCACTGCAACTGTTTCCAGCTGGTCTCACTCCTTCCAAGATCACTTCATTAGCTCACTCTCCACATACAGTCACCAGGAGGGATCTTTGTCATGCAAATCTATTTTTGTCATTCCTGCTTAAAAGCCTTAATACAAACTCTATAGTGAAAGAATCAGTCTGACATCACCTGAACCCAGTGACCAAAGTTTACATCACGAACCAGGGAACAAATATGATTCAGTAGGAACCACACGGCACCACCTGTGAAGTACTCCTGCCACGGGAGAGAGAGCCTGACTCAATCAAGCCTCTATCTCTAACTACTAGTTTGCAGGAAATCAGGGAGTCAGAGGAGCTTGTTAAAGAGCACGACAAGGGTACAATCAGTCAAACCCAGACTCTGGGAGTTCTACAGGACAACCCAGTTTCCTAACAAAAAAAAAAAAATTTCAGTGGGGGAGAGGGTAGTAGATGGTGTGAAAAACTAATATAGATTAAGAGAAAATGGAAGAGCGAATCATACATGTGCTCTGTGTGGACTGTGTTTGGATTCTGATTTAAACAAATCAACTGTAAAAAGACAGTTTGGAGACAGTCAAGGAAAATTCAACATAGAATTTTAAATGATATTAAAGAGTTTTTGTTTATTTTGTTGGGTGTGAAAATGATATTCTAGTTATATTTTTAAAAAGAAATTATCTGATATAGATTTGTGGTTGTATTTTAAAAAAAAAAAAAACCATACTGAAGTATCCATGGGTACAGGATTCATTTCAAGAGATTCCAGCAATTAAAAAAGAATGCAATGAAAATGGAAAGAAGTTGGTGGTTATTAAAGCTGGGTTACGGGTACACAAGGCTTCATTGTACTAGTCTCTCTACTTTTGTGTGTGTGTGAAAATATTCCATTATAAAAAGAAAAAAAGAGAAACCTTAACACATGTGTCCAGTCAAGCATTAAGTTGGCTCTGTCTTCATTTCTTTCTTTTCTCCCTCACCCTCGTGAGATGTTATGTTCCAGATACACCAAAGCCTATGGTTATCCAATAAAATATATTCACAATTTTAGCATGTGGATTTTAACAAGATGTTAATTAGTATTTATTTTGCTTTTCTTATGGTCAGATATATTCAAAATGCCCACGACCAACACCAGTGTATTGCAGACAGTAATCTACAACAGAGCAGCGTTGATTTTGCGTTGGTAATGCATACATTTTATTGGAACACTGTATATCGCATTTCCCGAACGCCTATCAATTCTCTTGCCTACCTCCAAACCTTTCTCCATACTGTTTCCTCTTTCTGGGTGCCCTTCCCCACTTTCCTGCCTGGAAAACTCCTCCTATGGCCATCTCCAATGCCAGCCCCTTTGTAAGCCTCCCTGTGTCCTCTCCGCCTCAGCCCCCGCCTGCTGTTCTAGGCCAAGTCAGCCGTGCCCTACTCTGTGCTCCCAGCCATTGGCGCACACCCCGGGACCACTCCGGGTTGTGAGTGGTGGCTGCCTCCCCCACTGGAGGTGAACTGCTTGGTGTGTTTTCTCCATATGTATATCACCCAATCCGAGCACGTGGTAAGTGATCAATAAGTTTTTGAATAAACAATAAGGGGAAGGAGGGAGGGAGAAGAGAGGGAAGGTGCAGAGAGACTCCTCAGATAACACCTGAGTCCTCAGAGAGCCCAGAGGCACTTCGTCCCTTACTGCTCACATCAAGCATCAGAGAGGAACTCACTGTCCACCCAGCTCATGCCCGACCAGGGGACAATCTCTAAGCAGACCTACGCTTCCCACAAGATCCTCCATTTCTCTCCTTTGTCCAATCCCAAAATCAACAGTAACAAAATGAACAAAAGTCACCCTCCAAGTTTCTAAAGAGCTTTGGTTTTTTCACCCCAATCCTATAGACCACAAATAGGGTGGGCAAAGCCCCATAGCCTTGTTTCTAGGCCTTTCCTGAGAACTCCCACTTGCGAAGGCCTCCAGCAAGGTGCTTTGGTGCCTTGTGGGATCCAAGGCCCTGACAGAAGCAGGAAACGTGATTATGATCACTCTCTCCAGCAATTGCTGGCTCGGGTACTCTAACAGCTCTTAGCAAAAATTACCCCTCTGTCATGCTGAAGACAGAAACAGCAGTTGCAAATGAGTGCCAACCCCTACAGCAAGGGGCCTGTAGGGTTAACACTTGGGAGCCCATGATCCCTGACTCAGACCCCTAATAGCTGGAAAACCCCAGGGTCCTGAAAGGCACCAATGCTGCCACCCAAAGGATGCTCACACAACCCTCCCAGGGGAGCTGTGTGCCCTTCAGGTAGGTGACTGCTTCTGGTGTCCTGTCTAGAGCCACTCCACCTAAGGGAGGCGGAACAGAGGCATATATAAGAGCAGGCCTCTAGAATCAGGCAAACTGAGTCCAAATGCTCGGTTTGAACAACACCCCTCATTAGCTGTGGGTCTTGGGAGAGGATTTCTCCAAGCCTGAAGACTCATCTGTCAAGTCACTTTTTTTAACTCCCCTCACCAGGTTGTCAGGATCGTTAAATGAGATGATGTGTCAATCACCCAGTGCCTGGCATGTAGCCATACAGTGTTCACGCCTGATGAGTGGTTTCTGTGATCAGTCCAGAGGAACAATAAAAACTGAGACTTTTTGAGTGCTTACTTTAATGACGGTGTTTCACATGCACTATGTCAACTCATGCAATCCTCGCAGCAACCTAAAGAGGTAGGTACTATTATGATTTCCATTTTATAGATGATAAAACTGAGGCATCATGATGTTAAATATTTTGTTCAAGGTCCACAGCTCACAAGTGACTGAAGTGACAGAATCTGGATTTAAGCTCAGGCTGTCTGGCTCTAGAGTCCAACTCTTAACCCCCACACTCCACTGCCTCTAGCAGAATACACCAGCAGCTTGTGGTTGCAGAGTCAGGTTGACGTACGTCCCACCGAGCACATTAGCATGCCCGTCCCACTGACCTATCTGCTGGGAACAAGCTCACCAGCCAATAAGTGAGCCTCCCCAGGTTGTCTGCCACAGAGGAGCCAGGACTGCTTGGCATTTTTCTTATTGCTTTCTGTTAGATGTTTCATTAGGTTTCTTCATTTGCCTACAGGGCTCACCATGAAGTGTTCTGGGGCTTCCCGTAAGCGGTTTCCTTCTTGTCCTCCTTCTGGACAATTCTCTTTGGCTTTAGTACTCACCTCAAACATCAGTTTCTTCTGGAAGTCTTCCCGATTGATTAACACATTAGCTGCCATGTGACATGTGAGTTGTATTTAACTCAGGCTAGTTTTGAGCCCGGGGCCTCGTGAAGCAAAACCCTGCAGTTGTTCGTGAAAATCTCACTTGTTGATGTTCTTATCGTTATAATTAATATTGACAATTTGATTCTAAAAACGTGGATTGTATTGCATATAACTCATGCACAGAAAACAATAAAAAATAACAAATTGTTCATTAAATTAGAAAGGATTGTTTGATTTTGAAGTTGTTGTTCTATTTTTGTAATAAAATACCATGGCCCCAAGGAAAAATTTTTTTGCCTAGTGCGGCAGTCAATGTGTTAAATGCCCTTGCTCTGTGCTTCACAGCACCCTGAGCAAACATCTAACAGAAGCATTTAATTGCACTGCATTGTCAAGGATGGTCGATGTTTCTGTCACTAAACCTCTGAGCTGATGCTCTGCGAGAGCAGGGTTGACATTTTATGCATTCAGTGATCCAAGCAACACGGGTTCCTACCTCTAGTAGAACATGTCAGCACATAGTAAGTGCTCAATAAATGGTGTGTGATCATATGAGGACCTTCACCCTCCACTGTCCCTAGTGAAGGGACTTCAAACACTGTGTTGACAGTAATCTTGCTATACCATCTAGTCCAATATTTTAAAAACAAATCTTGATCAAGAGCAACAATAAAATCTTCGTGTTCCTCTCCAGGTTGAGAGAGACTCCCCTAGCCTCTTCAAAAAGAAAGAAAGGTTAAAGAGATGGAGAAATGTGGGAGAGGTATGTTACAATGTGTCAAAATTCTAGTACAGATACCTCATTTGAAAAAATTATCTATAAAAAGGAATGAAGTATCAATACATGCTAAAAATTGGATGAACCTCAAAAACACGCTAAGTGAAAGAAGCCAGATATAAAACATCAACATATTGTATGGTTCCTTTTATATAAAATATCCAGAATAGGCAAATACATAGAGACAGAAAGCAGATAAGTAGTTGGCAGGGGCTGGGGGTGGGGTAGGGCAGCAGTCTCCAACATTTTTGGCACCAGGGACTGGTTTCATGGGAGACAATTTTTCCATGGACTGGGGGTGGGGGGTGGTTTCAGGATGATTCAAGTGCATTACATTTATTGTGCATTTTGTTTCTATTATTATTACATTGTAATATATAATGAAATAATTACACAACTCACCATAATGCAGAATCAATGGGAGCCCTGAGTTCGTTTTCCTGCAACTAGACGGTCCCATCTAGGGGTGATGGAGACAGTGACTGATCTGATGGGAAGCGGAGCTCAGGCGATGATGCCAGCAATGGGAGCAGCTATAAATACACATGAAGCTTCACTCACTCACCTGCCGCTCACAAACCGGTTCCTGTCTGCAGCCTGGGGGGTTGGGAACCGCAGGGGTAGGTGATGAGGAAGAATCACTTAAAGGGAACAGGGTATTCTTCTGGGGAGATGAAAAACTTTTAAACTAGAGAGAGATGGTGGTTGCCCAACACTGTGAATGTGCTAAACACCACTGAACAGTATGCTTTAAAATGGTTAGTTTTACGCTAGGTGAATTTCACCCCAATTTTTAAAAAAATAAAAGAAGAAATCCCCAGACCCACACTAAGGAACTTGTCCATGCTGTTGTGAGGTTGTCAAGTACAGGGTGACCACCCTAAGGCTCATCTCAGCCCCTAGCAGCCAGTGCAGTGTCTGGGGCAGGAGAGACAGGGCACAGCCTGCAGTCTGCTAGTCTACAATCCAACTACATCCAAGAGACAGACTCAGGGATCCCTGGAAAGGCATTCCTGGGGACTCCCTTCCTGGATATGATCACCATAGCTGAGTGGAAATATTAGGCTGGAGATAAACAAACTGAGGCAGGGACAAAGCACTCTGAGTGCCCCAGCTTAATACAGACTCTGTTCAATAGTCTTAAAATCAATGTGGCTGTCACTTAGCTTGTGAAGGATCATGCTCTTGGGAAAAGATGCGTTCCTATGGGCCTGGCACACCAGAAGAGAGAAGGAACTCTACCCAGGGTGTTTCAAAAGCCTGTGTATCTCTGAACCTGCCCCTGCCTTCCTCCCCTCACTCCTCTGGCCTGGGAGCCCCCAGTCCCGTAGCGGCATGCCAACTTCTCCAAAGCCAGGAGCTTATGTTGCCACTTAAAGGCAATGGTCTCCATTTCTCTTTCTGGAAACCTTCCAAAAGGATATCCTGTGTACTAGGGAGTCCAGTGTAAGCCAAAGGCTTCTCCTGTTTAGGTGCTGCTTAGTCTGGGGAGTCTGGAAAAGCAAGAAGAGGGATTATAGACCCCAGGGGCCAGGACATCTAGAGCTGATACCTGCCAAGTTGTGCACAGCTGGCAAAGCACCAAACTCCCCCTTTCTCCCCACCCCCAGTCCAAGGACAGGAGTGGACTCCCAGTCACCATCTTTGCTCACCTTACCTCGGTCACATTGGCCACAGTTGACTGGACCAAGGATGAGCACACGGCTTGAGCTAGCCAATCAGACACCTCTCCCTGAGAATCTAGAATTGGGACCATAAGATAGAAGCGGACCTCTCCATGAAGCTGCATGTATGCATATGAATTTGAGAGCTGAGGGACCGCCATTGTTTCCTGGTCTGTGGTCAGCTGCTCCCGACATAGCTCCCTGTGATCTGTGCCTCCTGGTATTCACACCTGTGTGTCATTCCCTGTCATTGAGCGTGGGCTGGACCTAGTGACCTGCTTCTAACAAACAGAATATGGAAAACATGATGCACTTCCGAGATCAGGAAGTAAAAGGCTGTCACTTCCACCTCGCTTGCTCTGGTGAAGCCAACTGCTGTACTCTGAGGCGAGGCCCACACGGCTAGGCACTGAGGGTGTCCCCAGCCCGCAGCCAGCAAGGACTGTGGCTCTGGGTCTAACAACCGTTCAGGAACTAAGTCCTGCCAACTCCCTGTGAGCTTAGAAACAGATCCTTCTCCAGTTGAGCCTTGAGATGACTGCAGCTCCAGCTGACACCTTTGCTTGCAGCCTACAAGAAGCAGAAGACCCCACTAAGCCTCCCCTGGAAGCTCAACCTACAGAAACTGTGATATACTAAATGTTGTCTTAAGTCACTAAGTTTGGGAGCAATTCGTTACACAGTGACAGGTAACTAATACATGGTCTGAGGAGAAAAAGAAGGTAAAGTCAAGTTGAAGAGAGGAGAGAATGAAGCAGATACACACAGAGAAGGAGAAATGAAAGATGGAGGGAAAGCTGGTGGTCAGAGCTCTCCACAGATTGGAGTTGACGTGGCAAGACCAATTAGAGGGAATTGCTGTCATTCAGGCAAGAGATGATGGTAGCAGATGTAAAGCCCTTTTCTGTGAAAGAAGACTAAGAGAGGAAAATGTTCAGGAAAAAAGTCAGGATAACAGTTTTAATATATGGTCAGTTAATATGCAAAATCATGACATAATTCAGTTCAGCGCATGCATGTTGAACTATGTTGGTGTTCCTCCAATGTCACAAAGATGAAAATGACAAGATCCTTGTTCCTCAAGGTGCTTACAGCATAGAGGCAGATGGACAAGCATGACACAGTGGATTAAGTACTCTGTTTGGCCTACGAGCAGAGTGCTGTAAGTTGCAAAGAAAAGAGAGTGATTAATTAAGTCTGGGAAGACAGAGAAGCTTCTCAGGGGAAGTGACATGAATATGCACACTGATCACACCTATGGAAAAACATATTTCATGGAGTGACAAGGACATAAAGGGAATTCAGAGTAATAAAATGAATATAGTTCTATGTTCTTTGTATTCTTTCTCGTCTTTGGGGCATAATAAAAAATTCATTCTTTAATTTAGGGGAACAACAAGGACTTAGATCAAGGAGTGAAGGGAGACCACTTGAGGCATTTGGAGGGTTCCATGTAGCCTCTGCCCACTTTGGAAGAACAGATCAAGGCATGAGCTTTCATGGAGAAGACGGTAACCTTCTCTGAGTCACAGGTGTGAGTGGAGGCCCTGGAGATGGACAGATGTGGCTGCGCTGTGTGTACCCAACTCTGCCACCGATCACCTGGGAGACCTGGGCCAAGTTACTTCTCTAAGACTCAATTTCCTCATTGTAAGCGGGTGATAGTATTTTTGTTGAAAGGATTAAATTCAACAAGTTGTAGTGTTGCTCAAATTGGGATCCACAAATATACTTTCTGAATCTTATGAATTTTCTAAAACTCTATTTTTTAATGTGGAGGTTTTCATATGAACAGTAGGCTAAAAATTCTAACATTAACATAGTCTGGATCACCTGGTTGACTACCTCATAAGTAAGTCTTGCTGGGAGATTTAAGTATCAAAAGTTTTCAATGGCATTTTCACTAGTGTTGGCACCAGTAACTACTATTTTAATGACCTTGAGCTGTGAGAGAAAGACAGACTTAATATATAATGTGTTATTATCTTAATACGTTAAAAGAAAGTTAATATGTAAAAGCTACTGTGAGTTAAAAATAGGCCAAATGATGTCACAGCACACTGTACAAATGGAAGCTTCAGGGTGGTGCAGTGGTTAAATAGAGAAATTAGTAGGAGAATTGAGTCACCACTCAGCACAAGAGAGCACTGATATGACAAAAAAAAAAAAAAAACCACAGTCATACCCTACAATTCACAGTATGAACAGCTATTTAGTTTCAACAAACACTGTCATCTGTCACATTAAATAAATGATGTTTATTTGCATTGTTTTGTATTGTACTTTTGTTTGCATTTCATTTATAAATTTCATTTTGTTTTATAGTTCTTTAAGCACTGTAAGCATAAGAAGTTTAGACCTAGTTGTTTAGCCATGCATATTTAAGGAACAAAATGATTTAAAAAATAACTTGAACACTAGGAGTTCATTAAAGAATACTTTTCCTTTTAAGGGAGGCCACATATTAGTCTAGTTAGAAAGACACAGGATAAGCCATGTAAAATGCTCAGCACGGTGTGCAGACATGGTAATTATTATTAAATCTGTGAGAGAATGCTGGAGTTCCAGGCTTTGAGAAGATGGAGTAAGCACACTTGACTTTGTTTCTCCCAGTAAATATAGCTATAAATCTTGGACAGAATACGTGGAGCAGCTGTCTCATCTCCGCCTTTTACTTTCTCATAAGTAAATAGTGAGTTTACCATTTTTTCCATCTAGTATTCCCCAGCCTGAACTTAATGCAGCCCAAAACCCAGAAGGAGCACGGGGGCACATAAAGTGAGCTCCAAGAGAGGCTTCTAGCTCTGGCTTAGAAATCAAGAAAGGGAACTCTTAATGCTCAGAGAGAGTACAGAGATCCCCAGAATTCTCTATTCTCTCACAATCCAACTTCCAAAAAGATCCTGTGGTAGTAACAGAATACCATGGAAATCAAAACTTAGAGGAAGGGAAACCTTCCTCTATGATTGGTGGTACTACAGACCCAAGAAAATGGAGTAAACTCTCATTGCTTTCTCTCTCTGTGTCCATCCACTTCTTGGCCCCAGGCATAGGCACACTTGCGGAAGTGAGTAGCAAAACTGGGTAAAGAAAGCTCCACATTTCTGACTGGAGGACTTATAAGGGAGCCTGAGGACCCCAGAAAGTATTGAGGAGGTATGGAAAGGGAAAAAATTTAGGAAAGTGACCTCATAAAATTGATTATGAACTCCTGGGTTCACCCCTAAACTATAGAGGCATGGATCTGATCCCAGTCAGCATACCAAAGATGGTGAGCACTGAACTAAGATAGACCACCACCCAGGTCCTAGACCAGCCACTGGGTGGCATACACACACACGTGAGATTCAAAAAGCACACAAAGAATTTAAAAACCAACTTGACATGGGACCAACAGCCTATAAAAAGTGAGTTGGAACTTGTAGCCTGAACCTGACCAGGCTACTAATTGCCTACTAAAACAAAAATATCAACATTCTCCATAGGACCTAGAGTCTCATTAAAGAAACATATATAAAACATTCAGGATCCAGTCAAAAATTACTTAACATGTGAAGAGCCAGAAAATTTTCAACTTACTTGGGAAAAGATAATCAATAGATGTCAACACCTAGATGACACAAATGTTGGAATTATGTGATAAAGACTTTAAAGCAGGCCAGGTGCAGTGGCTCATGCCTGTAATTCTATCAGTCTGGGAGGCTGAGGTGGGAGGATCACTTGAGGTCAGGAGTTTGAGATCAGCCTGAGCAAGAGCAAGACTTTGTCTCTACTAAAAATATTTAATAGAAAAAATTAGCCAGCCATGGTGGCACATGCCTGTAGTCCCAGCTACTCCGGAGGCTGAGGCAGGAGGATCGCTCGAGGTCAGGAGTTCGAGACCAGCCTGAGCAAGAGCGAGACCCTGTCTCTACTAGAAATAGAAAGAAATTATCTGGACAACTAAAAATATATATAGAAAAAATTAGCCGGGCATGGTGGCGCATGCCTGTAGTCCCAGCTACTCAGGAGGCTGAGGCAGGAGGATCACTTGAGCTCAAGAGTTTGAGGTTGAGTGAGCTATGATGATGCCACTACAATATGGTCCAGGAAGCAGAGCAATGCTCTGTCTCAGAGACAAAAAAAAAAAAAAAAAAAAAAAAAAAAACACTTTAAAGCAGCTACTATAAATGTGCTCTAACAAATAATCACTAACACTCTGGAAACTAATCTCAAAATACAAAGTCTGAGCAAAGAAATAGAAGACATTAAGAAAAATTAATGGGAAGTTGAGAACTGAAAAATACAACATGGCTTCAATAGCAAAATAGGAATCATGAAGGAAAGAATCAACAAACTAGAAGATAGATGAATAAAAATAATCCAAAATGAATGACAGAAATAAATAAATTTTTTAAAAAATGAACAGAGCCTTAGGAACCTATGGGACACTAACAGACGGTCTTATATTTATTATTATAGTCTAAAACAGAAAGAAGAAATAACATGCTGCTGAAAAATATGTAAAGAAATAATAGCTGAAAAGTT
This sequence comes from Varecia variegata, assembly GCA_028533085.1. Lineage (NCBI taxonomy): Eukaryota > Metazoa > Chordata > Mammalia > Primates > Lemuridae > Varecia > Varecia variegata. The sequence goes on from CM052442.1 coordinate 19,357,139, forward strand.
GCCAAGTCTGGAAAAAGAAATAAACCTACAAATTTAAGAAGTTCAGTAAAGCCAAAACAGTATAAACCCAAAATATCTAGCAAAAATATTTTTCAGAAATTAAGGTGAAATAAGCTTCAGTAGTGAGAGGGACTGAGAAAGTGGTGACACCACCGGGGTGCAGATGGAATCCCTGAAACTTCTCCCAGTAGCTCCAGGGCCAATCTCCCTCTTCACCAGCTCCTAGGTCCCCACTCCCTGCACCAGGGGTGGGGTGGGGAGCCAGGCCCTTCTACTCATGGGACACATACAGAGGCCAAGAGCAGGGATTGGACCCCTGAGGTGGCGGGGGGGATGGACTGACAGGCAGACAGGAAGCACCTTCCCCAGCAGACAGGCAGTTAGGAGGAGGTGGAGGTCAGGGTACAACATGGAGGACTGAGTCTGGGTTGTTGAAACCCAGATGAAAGACCCAGATGGTGTTTTCTTTCTGGGGGACACATTCCCCTGCCCCACATAGCAGCGGTCGCCTCCATAGCCACTGGCATCTCCAAAAGAAAAAAGAAAGAAAGAAATTAAGGTGAAATAAAGACCTTACCAGATAAACTAAAACTAACAGAATCTACTGCCAGAAGACCTGCTCTAAAAAAATTACTAAAGGAAGTTCTTCGGAAAAAAAGGGAAATAATACCAGAAGAAATTTTTGAATATCAGGAATAAAGGAAGAACAACAAGAAGGGTAAATATCTGGTTAAGTATAATAAATTATTCTTCATTTCTTAAATTCTTTAAAACATTTTGATGATCAAAAGGAAAATTATAACATCATCTGATGAGGCTTTCAATGTATGTAGATATACTACATAAGACAACAGGAACATGAGACAGGGAGAATAGGGCAACTGATGTGGTAAGAATGCTACATTCCACCTGAAATGGTAAAATTTTGACTCTAAGTAGTTTGTGAAAAGTTAAGTATGTATATTGTAATCTGTAGAGCAACCCACTAAAAATATATATGCAAAGATACATACCTAAAAAAGAAATTAAAATGAAATACTAAAAACTATTTTGAGCCAGGCATGGTGGCTCACGCCTATAATCCTAGCACTCTGGGAGGCCGAGGCAGGAGGATCGCTCAAGGTCAGCAGTTCGAGACCAGCCTGAGTAAGAGCAAGACCCCATCTCTACTTAAAAAAAAAAATTAGAAAGAAATGATCTGGACAGCTAAAAATATATATAGAACAAAAATTAGCCAGGGATGGTAGCACGTGCCTATAGTCCCAGCTACTTGGGAGGCTGAGGCAGAAAGATTGCTTAAGCCCAGGAGTTTGAGGTTGCTGTGAGCTAGGCTGACGTCACGGCACTCTAGCCCAGGCAATAGAGCAAGACTCTGTCTCAAAAAAATGAATAAATAAAAAATAAAAACTATTTTAAAAACCTAAATAAAGGCAAGAAAGAGGAAAAAAACAAAAGGACACAAACAGAAAACAAATAATAAAATGATAGACCTAAATTGTAATTTACCATGGATTTCATTAAGTAAAAATGGCCTAAACACACCAATGAAAAGACAAATATTGTTAGAATAGATTTTTGAAACCCATTACCCCACTATACGCTGTGTATAAAAAATTTACTTCAAATATAATGATATAGGTAGGTAAAAAGGAGGAAAGATATATTATGCAAATACCAAACGAAAGAAAGTCACAATGACTATATTAAAATGAGACCAAAAAAAGATTGTAGAAATGCGGAAATTATAAGAGGTCAATTTACCAAGAAGAAATAGCAATCCTAAACATGTACTTAGGTATACCTGTTTCAAAACACATGAAACAAAAACTAATAAAAACTAAAAGGAGAGGTAGGTGAGTCTGTAATTCTAATTAGAGACTTTGACACTCTTCTATTAATGATAGATAGAACTAGCAGACATAAATTCAGCAAGAATATAAAAGAACAGAATAGCACCATCAACCAACTGAATCTAGTTGACATTTACAGAACACTCCGCTCAAGAACAGAAGAATACACATTCTTCTCAATACAATATTCCCCCTAAGAATAGCAGAATATACATTCTTGGAACATTCACACAGACAGACTATGTTGTAGGTCATAAAATAAACTTTAACAAGTTTAAAATAATTGAAACCATATGAAGTATGTTCTCTGACCATAATGGAATTAAAAAAGATCAGTAACAAATAGATAACAGGGAAATCTCCTGTTGGAAATTAAACAATACACTTCCAAATAATCCATAGGTCAAAGAGGACATCTCAAAGGAAATTAGGAAATATTTTTAATTAAACAAAAATAAAATATATCAAAATTTATTAGATATAGCTAAGGTAGTACTTCTAGAGAACTTTATAGCATTAAATGATTATATTAGAAAATAATCAAGGTTTCAAGTCAATAATATAAGTTTCCACAGTAAGAAACTGGAAAAAGAACAAAAAAACTTGAGAGCAAATAAATGGAAGGAAATAATAAAGAAGACAAAAATCAAAGAAACTGAAAACAGAAAAAATAAATGAAATAAAACCAAAAGCTGGTTATGTGAAAAGATTAATAAAATTGAAAATCCTCTAGAAGGATTCACAAGGGGAAAAAAAGAAAAGGTACAAATTACCAATACCAGCACTGAAAAAGGTACTATCACTACAGATCCCACAAACATTAAAAGAGCAGTAAGGGAATAATACAAATAAGTCTACACACATAAATTTGACAACTTAGATGAAATGGATCAATTCTTCAAAAACTTCAAATATCCAAGCTCACCCAAGATAAAATAGATAACCCAAATGGAGTTGTAATTATTAAAGAAATCAAATTTCTGTTTAAAGAACCATCTAGTTCCTAAAGTAATCCACAGAACTAGATGGTTTCACTAGAAAATTCTACCAAATATTTAAAGAAGAAATACCAATTCTAGACAATCTCTTCCAGAAAACAGAAGAGGGGGGAGCATTTTGTCTCAGTTCATGAAGCTCGTGTTACCATGATGCCAAAAGTCAAAGACAGTACCAAAAAGAAGAAGATAGAAAAAAAAATGAAAGAAGACTAGAGACCAATATCCCTCATGAACATAGGTGCAAAATATTCAAAATACTGCAAATTAAATCCAGGAAAATATGGAAACAATAATACATCACAAACAAGTGGAGTTTATTCTGGAAATGCAAGGATAGTTCAATATTCAAAAATCAATGTAGGTGCTCCATCATAACAACAGTCTAAGAAAGAAAAATCACATGATCATACCAATTGATACAGAAAAGCATTTGACAAAATTTAACATCTAATT
>CM052442.1:19360539-19421802 GCA_028533085.1 Varecia variegata
AACTAAAATATATATAGAAAAAATTAGCCGGGCATGGTGGCACATGCCTGTAGTCCCAGCTACTCGGGAGGCTGAGGCAGTAGGATCGCTTAAGCCCAGGAGTTTGAGGTTGCTGTGAGCTAGGCTGATGCCACGGCACTCACTCTAGCCCGGGCAACAGAGTGAGACTCTGTCTCAAAAAAAAAAAAAAAAAAAAAAATTTAACATCTAATTATGTTTTTTTTAAATCTCAGCAAACTAGAATTATAAGAACTTCTCAACCTGCTAAAGGGTATTTATAGGGAAAAAAAACCTACAGTTAACATCATACATAATGGTGAGAAACTGAATTATTTTCCCGTAAGATTGGGAAGAAGACACTCTTACCAGTCCAATTCAATATCATAGTGGAAATCCTAGTTAGCACAACAATGCAAGAAAAAGAAATAAAAGACATACAGATTAGAAAGGACGAAATAAAACTATCTTTATTCACAAACAACACAATTTTCTAGGTAGAAAATCCCAACAAATTAACAACAAAAAACCAAACAAAATCTAGAAACAATAAATGAGCTTAGCAAACTCATAGGCTACCAGGTCAACGCACACAAATCAACCCTATTGCTGGATACTGGCAATGCAAAATTGGTAACCAAAATTTTAAAAATATATGCCATATACAACAGCAGTCCATAAATGAAATACTTAAGTATAAATTTAACAACATATGCATAGGATTTTTATGCTGAAAACTATAAAATGCTGATGAAAGAATTCAAATTGGGCCTAAATAAATGGAGAGACATGTCATGTTCACAGATTGGAAGACTCAATATAGTAAAAATATCCATTTTTCCCGTATCATTCTATAAATTTAATGCAATTTCAGTCAAATTTCCAGTAGAATTCTTTTTTACAGATTTAGACAAGGTAATTCTAAAATTTGTATGGAAAAGAATAGCCCCAAACAATTTTGAAAATGAAGATTAAGATTATAGAAATCCTTCTACCTGATTTTACACTTATTATAAAACTACAGTAGTCAAGACATGATATTACAAAGAAAAAGACACATACACATATCAATGAAAAAGAATAGAGTCAAGAAACAGACCCACACAAATATGGCCAACTGATTTTTGACAAAGGTGCAAAAGCTATTCAACAGAGAAAGGATAGAATTTCAGCAAATAGTGTGGGAACAACTGGACATCCATATGCTAAAACAAAATGAACTTCAACTTAAACGTTATACCATATACAAAAATTAACTGAAATGGATCGTAGCTATAAACATAAAATGTGGACATAGGCAAAAATCTTTGAGACCTGAAGTTAAACAAAACATTCTTAGATATGACACCAAAAGCATAATCTACTAAAAAGAAAAGCCTGAAAACTGAACTTCTTCAAAATTAAAAACTCTTTTCCTACAAAAGATACTGGTAAGAGAATGAAAAGACAAGCTAAAGACTCAGAGAAAATATTTTGAAATCACATATTTAACAAAGGACTTATATCCAGAATATATAAAGAATTCTCAAAACTCAACAATAAGAAAACAACACTATTTTTAAAGGGACAAACAACTAGAACAAATACTTCATCAAAAACGACATATGGATGTCAAATAAACACACACAAAAAAATGTTCAGCATCATTAACCGTTAGGGAAATGCTAACTAAAATTTTGATGATATTCTACTACACACCTGTTAGAATGACTTAAGATAAAATTCAAAAGTAGCAAACTACCAAGAACTGATAAAAATGTGGAGTAACTGGAGCTCTCATACCTTTCAGCTGGGAATGCCAAGTGGTGCAGCCACTCCAGAAAACAGTTTGGCAGTTTCTTATAAAGTTAAACGTACACTTATCATGTGACCTGGCAATCCCACTTCTAGTTATTTACCTCAGAGAAATGAAAATTCACGTTCACCCGAAAACCTGAATACAAATGTTTATTAGCAGATTTATTCATAATTGCCAAAAATAATAAACAACCTAAATGTCCTTGAACAAACTGTGGTATAGCCATACAATGCAATTCCACTCAGCAATAAAAATGAACAAATTATTGATACGCACAACTCGAATGAATCTCAAAGGCATTACACTGAGTGAAAGAAGCCAGTCTCAAAGGGTTTTATACCGTATGATTCCATTTATGTGACATTCTCAAAAACACAGAACTATTGTGATGGAGAATAGACAGTGCCAGGTTTAGAGGTGAGGGAAGAGTGTGACCATAAAGCACTGGCGTGAAGAAGAACTATTCTTTTTAATTCATTACTATTATCTTTGATTAACAAATCATTTATTGGGTATGTTGTGATGTTTAGACATATTTATACAATGTGGCATGAATAAATCAAGCTAATTAACATATTCATCACCCCGCTTCTGATTGCAGTGATGGTTATATGAATCCATTTATGTGTTAAAATTAATAGAACTCTGCATGCACACACACACACACCAAGAATCAATTTTACCATATAATAATTTTAAATAGAATAGACTAATAGAATTTGTAAAAGGGGAATATTAACCTACGAGTCAGACAAGCTGTAGCAACTCAAAGCCAAGAATGCGTTGCCTCCCAGCCTCTGTCCTCACCATCCTTGCAAATAGCCTGCAAGGTTCACTCCAGCTGTGGGCTACCACCACACACCAAGCTTTGGGGTTCAGAAGTCATTCTGGGACAGATCTCTGCCCATTTTCCGAGAATCCAACTATTGGAAGAATGTTAACACATAAATTAATTGATAGGTGATTCTTGGCATGAGAAAATGATTCTTTACTTGACAAAAGGTTTCCTTTGCATAGAGAACTATCTAGTCATCTTGAGTGAATATAGGCTGCAGACTTAACGGCAAAGAAATCGAAAACCAAAACAATGGGAGCTACTGCTTACCGAACTCAAACCAAAATGTTGCCATCCACAGGTCTAAAATTAGTAGGTAAAGTAATGAGAAAATCAAATAAAATTTACCAATATTCCAGGTACAAACTAATTTTAAAATCCAGTTGACTACAAGATACAGTTAACAGAGGGTTGACCCAGCAGAAAGTACATGCCGGAGGATGGGGAATCATCCAGCTAAGGCCTGAATCACCTTCTCCCCGAAACAGAAGGAGAAAAGTAGAAGGATTCCAGTCCCGTGTTACTTTTACCCAGTTCCTCTTTCATCATTGCTCCCAAGGAGCAGATCTCACAAACCTATGTCAATATCTTGCAGAGAGACTAGAGAAACAACTAACCAATTCACAGTGGCTTTAACAAACAGGGGTTCGTTCATCTCACAGAAAACACAGGCAGTCAATGGCTTTGTTTTAGCTGCACTGGTGATGGCAGGACCCTGGAGAGGTGTCTCCTCAGTGTCTTGGTCTCTTGGTGGTAAAATGGCTGCCAACGTCATCGCGTTACCCAACAAAGCTCCCCCCTGGGGAGCGTGAGCAGGAAGATTCTTCTTACCCTCCAGCTTCATATCAAGAAGGAGTTGGGTGGCAGACAAATCAAAAAGATACTCCTTGTTCTCCTTCTTTTATTGGGAAGGAAAAATCTTTTCCAGAACCACCCCAAGAAAATTTCCTTTTTCATCTTATTGGCCAGAACTGACCCCATGTTCCTTCCTGGATCGGGAGCCAGGCTCACCTCCCTAGCTAGAGTTCAGGTAAGTAATGCCTGAATAAAATGGATATCTCATTGGCAAGGAATAAAGGAGTCAATAAACAGTATCTGCCATAGTGCTGTTACTATTCCCCCCTGTTTATGGATGAGAAAACTGTGGCTTAGAAAGGGTAAGTGACAGGGCCACTCGGCTGGGAAGTGCTGAAGCCAGGTCTCAGACCCAAAACTGTCTGACTGTCAAGGCTGTGCTCTGAGTCTCCGTGTGACAGTGCCACCTCTTTGAGACGAGGTTGATGCTGTGATCAATCCCTTCCCCACCCGGGAGCAGCAAGCCAGGAGGGCTGGCAGGACTGCCCTGCCGAGGACAAGGCTCCTTAGAAGAGAGGCCAGAACAAGAGCCACACTGTCAGTCAGTGTCCAGGGCAGTCTGCACCCGCTTCCCTGAACTTAGGGGACAGCATGTCTGTTTCACTCTGCCTCTCCCCACTGGCCTCAGTTTTCCTTCTTGGATGGGCCTTAGAAATGTCCAAGTAGAACGGGGCTGAGTAAGGAAGCTGGGCTGGAAAATTCTGCCCTTCTTGCTCACTCCGCTCTGGGCTGCTTCCTTGGCCCTGTTCTGTCTGTTCTCCTTGCTAATTTCTCCAGGGACCCTGACACCCAAAATAACTCAAAAGCCACCCTCTATAACTCTGCTGCTAACATATCATATAGAACTCTAGACTATATTTCAATGAGAAAATAAGGTAGCAGGTAATAAATTTTCCCTTCTTTTTCTGTGTTCCTACTGGGCCTTGAAATGAGCAAGAACCAAATGTCACATTAATTTCACTGTCAAGGGCCAGCACTAAGGGTGACACATAGCGCCCCTTGGGACAGGATCCAATCCATTAGCCTGGGTTGGAGGTGGGCGAGGCTGAGGCCCTGAAGTGGGCCAGGTGGGGAAAGGGAATTAGATACTGTTCATGAGCAAGTCCCATTGTGTTTTTTTCTGGGCTATTTCCCAAGAAGAGGGTGCTGGGTCTCTGAACAGTTAAAGGAGAAGTATAATGGTTTGGGCAAGAACAGATTTTTCAACACTTTGGTCATGTTACTCAACACATGGCTTGCACCTCCATCCTCACTCAGGAGGCCTTGTGGGAAAGAACATCTTGTTGTGTCTAAGTGATGGTTTCTCCGTTCCTAAAGAATTTCTGCAACATTATTGAGTGGGACCCTCTTGGCAGACAGGGAAGGATTAGCAAGTCCTCGGATTGCTTGAGCAATAAAGATATACTGCCATGGGCCTTTTCATTTGGAACTCAGTCTTGGTCAATATCAACATCTTAACAGCAAGTCGATAAATCCCAGTATCAACCGTGGTGGAAGTGTCAATGCCTGCTGACGGCAACGTAGTTTATGGCGAATCAAGACCTTGCATGAGGCTTTAAATTTGCTGATGCTTTTTTCTGTGGGGTTTGTCGCGGCTCACCCAGCCAGATCGATTGGATGCGTTCTGCTGGGGAGGAGGAAGAGGTTTGTGGCTCTTGGAGTATTAACAAGTTCATTTCACGCTGATGCTGCTGCGACAGAGGCCAGGGGAAGGTTTACAGAAGCCGCATTCATCAAGCCAGCTGGTCGCCTGCGACATCCCTTGGGCTTGGAGGAGAGAAACAGAGAAGGGAGGGGCAGGCGGCTGGCAATTCTAGAGAGAACTCTAGCTTTCTTTGTGGGGAGTGGGAGGCAGGCGGTGAAGAGGGGAAAGGACTCGGAGGCTCTGAGGGCTCCCTCAGGACTGCTGTGGGATGTTCTCACAGCCTGCGGGTAGGAGCCAGATGTGGGCAGTGGCCTAGTTCGCTTTGCCTGCAGCAGCTATTTAGGGCTAAGGGCATTTTCCCTTCTCCGAGAGTTGGTGGCAGATTGACTACAAAAATGGCCCTAATTCTCCATCCTTTCCACAGCACTTGCAATGTGACTTGCTAGTGCTCCCATCAAAGGGTTGAGTCTCTTCCCCTGTTCTTTGAATCCAGGCTGCCTTGTAACTTACCTTAACCAATAAAATACAGCAGCAGTGACAGCATATCAGTTCTCTCTCCCCCCCCCCACCTCTCTTTTTCCCTCTCACTCTCCATCCCTCCCCCTTGCCTCCAAGAGAACAAAATCAACTGGTCTTCCGGAGCATGAGCTAGCACGTGGAAAAGACCTGACTCACCCCAGCTGAGGTCATCCTAGACCAATCAGCCTCTGGCCAACCTGCCAACTGACCACACATGAATGAGCACATCCAGCTAAGACCAGTTGAGCCCAGCCCAGATCAGCAGGACTGGCCAGCCACTGCATACACCTGTGAGCAATGATACATAGTTACTGTTTTAAGTCCGGGAAGTTGCAGGGGTGGTTTCTATGGCGCATTCTTGTGGCGAGAGGTAACTATTAGCACACAGGGTTCATCAGATTGTTTTTGAAAACAGAGCAATGCCCAGGGGAAACTGACCTTTGCAATTCCTGATTGTTTGAGGACCAAAGTTCTACCAGCTGGTGCTAAAAACCTGAAGTTTATACAAAAAAAACCACAAAGCCAATCCATCCCCTTCCCCAAACAGACTACTAGCAAAAAAATGCCTGCCACTGTCATTCATGTTTTCCTAATTTAATTTATTCTTAGGGGCAAAGGTCATGATTTCCAAGACAACCAGTCCAGCTTTAGCTCCAGGACTCTGGACAACACTGGTTTTTTTCTGTAATGGATGGGTAAATGCCCCCCTCTGCCTCTCTGAGTCACTGAACCATTTGGTTTAAGTAGCAGAGGTTAGCCATTCCAGGCTAAAAATATAAATGTATCTGTATTAGTTTGCAATTGCTGCCGTAACAAATTACCACAAACTTAGTGGTTTCAACAACACAAATTTATTATCTAACTATTCTACAGGTCAGAAGTCTGGCATGGGTCTCATTGGGCTAAAATCAAGGTGTCAGCCAGGCTGTGTTCCTTTCTGGAGGCTCTCGGAGAAAACCTGCCTCCTTGCCTGGCCAGCTTCAGAGGCTGCCCCTATTCCTTGGCTCACGGCCCCTTCCTCCATCTTCGGAGCCTGAACCAATAGGTCAAGTCCTTCTCACCTGCTCTTCTGCCCCCACCACCCCACTTTTAAGAACTCAGGTAATTAAATTGGACCCAATTGGACAATCCAAGGTAATCCCTCCATCTAAAAGTCCTTAATCCTAATCACATCTGCAAAATCCCATTTGCTTGGTAAAGTAACACATTCACAGCTTCTGGGGATTAGGACCTGGGTATCTGGTGGAGTTAGGGGTGGGGACAGGGGGCATTATCCAGACTACCACAATATGATTGTGTTTTTGTGCAATGAGGATTGAGCGACAGGAAACTGTTCTTTTTTCTTGGATATCTCCATGGAACCGATGGGCCTATACCTGGATTTCTATAAAATGGGCTCATGTTGGAAAAGAAGGAAGGAATGGAAATGAACCATGGTCAAGAGCACTCCGTAACTCACCTGCAAAGTTGCAGGGTGTCCCTCCACCATGAGATGGTGGTCTCACAACTAAGGAAGCAGGATTTGCCTACCAATTCAAGGACAGGATTAGATAGCCTTAGTCCGGAAGGAATGCAGCTCTTCATGATGTCCTACTCCCGTATAGAACTTCCATAAGCTGGTGATGCCTTTTGTGGCAATTTCGAGGAGGCCAGTCTGGAACCATGGTGGACGCTGAACCAATAAAGCTCTATCCTGATTTACCAAAACCTTGCACTAAGAGTTCAAGGTGTGCAGCGATGGATCCAAAGAGATTCTGCCTTCAAAGCATTTATAGACCATAGTGTTATACAAAGTAGACACATAAACCAAGGACTATTTAAAATTTTAGAAAGAGAAAAGCATCCAAAAACATACAGATAAAATGTGATGGAAGTTCAGAGCAGGAAAAGATGGGAAGGATACAGAGTGGTTAAGGAGAAGAGGAAAAAAGAATCTGAAAAGGCATTTTAGAAGAATTTAAGAAAGCATAATATAAATTTAACTGCTAAATTTTATGGTTTAAGCCAGGGCAAACTTTTTCTGCAAAGGAACAGATAGTAAATATTTTTAGGCTTTGCCATTCATATGATTTCTGTTGCAACTACTCAACTCCTCTGTTGCACTGCAAATGCAGCCAGACAATACATAACATGTGAGCACGGCTATATTCCAATAAAATTTTATTTACAAAGATTGGCCCACAAGCTAGTTTACTGATCCCTGTTTTAAGCCATGCTGTAGGCATCTATGAAAGCTGGTATAATCATGAAAGGATTTATAAAAGACACAATGTTTTGGTTAAGCTTTGATGAATGGATAGAACTTAAATATGCAGGAAGAACAATCAAAAAGGTGAAATTAACAATTTTTATGAGAAGAGACCAGGCCCTCAAGAGTTTCAGATAGAGACTTTCAGATGGGGAACATGCTTAAAATAGAGCTAGTTTGAGTAGGCTTATTTTGTGGAAAGCCTTGTTAGACAAGTAAAGAAATTTAGACTAAGACAGTGATAATTTGGGAGTCACTGGCACTTGTTGAGCTGAAAAATGACAGTGTGCAAATATTTTTCAAATCACTAAGTTTAAGAATTGGCCTCTGGGGCCATGAAGCATGCAAGGTAGGGGTCTTGAGAACTTTCCACACAACCCAGGAGGTAAGGAAGGTAAACTTCATGATTAAAAAAAAAAATGCCATTTATCCCTAGCCAGCAAGTGGCATGATGCTACCTGCTTCCACACACAAAGAAGGAGCCAGTCTACACCTCACACATAGCTAGGCCCAGATTCCCAGAAGATTCTAGGTGTCCAACAGGGCCGGGGTTTGTCTTCCCTGAAGCACTGGGCATTTTTGCCTTCCAGTCCTGCGCAAAGGGGCCTCTCCCTCTATCTCTTCCCCTGAGCCCTCGTGCCTCTGTGAATCACAGGTTGTAACAAATGACTTACCAAAGGCTCCAACAAGCTGTTCATCGTCATCCCCAGCAGGGGAAAAGCAGCCACGACCTGGAGCTGGGACCTTGTTAGAGTTTATAATGAGCTGATGGGAAAATATTTCTGCCTGAGTAGAATCCGTAATGAGGGGCTGACTACAGAGGGCGGGGAAGGCCAGCTTCCGGCTCTCTCGGCAGCCCCACCCACACCTCTCCCTGTTCTCAGGCAGAGCCCCAGCCCGGAAAGGGTGCTTTGCCAGAGCTAAAACTGTAAAAACAAACACAAAACAGCCCCAGCAACCCCACCCCATCCCCCTTCTCCTGCTCCGAGGAGGATGCCTCCACCTTACTCATCTTTCCAAGCACACCGCTGACGCCGGCTAACACCCTAATGATGCCACCTGGACCTAGCCATAATTGGTCACAGGTGACCCATGGGCCTGGCAGGAGCCTCACTCAGAGAGAACTGGAAAGGCAAGAAAATACAGCATCTGTCCAGCCACTGGAAACGTGAGACCACAGGCCAAATTCCCACAGTGATCAGCCAGAGCTAAGTCCCAAAAGCAAAGAATTTTGCTCAGTTTCAATTCAGAGACTATTTTGATATTCCCATTTCTTCCAGTTGACTGATTTTAGAAAGCCTCTGGATTAGTTCCAGCGTGAATTGATTCACCACAACGATGATTTTTAGAAGGAAAATGAAAACTCACAACATATTTTGGGAGTAGTTCATGGTTCAATTAAAAAAAATAATAATATTTGCATTCAGTCTGGGATTCAGGTTATACTTATGTTCAAGGCCCTGTGTCAGAGGGCCTTCAATTTCTGAAGGTTTAAAAGATTTTTGTGTAGTCCTGTGTTATGAACTCAGAGGAAAAAAAAATGTTTTACGGTGGTAGGAAAAGAACGTGTTCCAGGATTTGGTAACATCCCCGTTGGGGTGCCTGTGGGTTGCCTCTGTGGGATACAGCCCAATCTCAGGCCCTCCGCCCACGAGGGGCAGCTCCCACTTCATTCCCAAGGGGCCAGAGAGACAGCGTCCCTCCACTGTGCCTTCGCAGAAGCAGGCTTCGGCTCTAGGCCAAATCCCAAAGCATTAGACCTTTTAGCCACCACCAAGCATACCACATCAGAGCAGTAGCTCTTAACCACAGTTATCACCTGGGGAGCTTTTAAAAATGCTGATCCTGGGGTCCAGCCCCAGAGATTCTGATTCAGCTGGTCTGGGGTGTACCTTGGGTGTTGGGACTTTTAACTGTGCAGCCAGAGCTGAGAACCACTAATCTAGAGCAATGTTTCTCAAACTTTAATGTGCACATAAGTAGCTGGGACCTTGTTAAAATGCAGGTGCTGATTCCACAGGACGGGGATGGGACCGAGATTCTGCACTTTTACAAACTCCCAGGGGATGCCGATGCTGCTGGTCCTTAGACCCCCTTGAGTAGAAAGGAGCTAACATATCATCCTGAGAGGATACCACATTTATTGGACACTGTATCTGCCAGGATTCTAACTGCAATCAATAGAAATTTAAGTCAAATTGGAATAATCAAAAAGAGAAACTTATTGGTACAAATAGATGGGAAGTCCCAGGGTGGTGCTGGCTTTAGGTATGACTGCATCTAGAGGCTCAAATTATGTCACTGGGACCTTCTCTGTTTATTCTGCTTTCCCGTGAATTTGCTCCATTTTCAGGCAGGCTGTGTCCATATGGCAACAAAGACGACAGTCCCAAGCAGGTCCAGGCTCACTTCGTTCCCACAGTGAGTGAGGCCTAAGAAAGCAGCCTGCCACTCTCTCCTTCGCCATCCATATGGGCCCCTGAAAATGCCTCATTTTGCCCAGTTTGGGTCATACGCCCACTGCTGGATAGGGACAGGCAGAGCTCCACGGTTAACAGCCTCACCTGAAGCACAGGTATTGAGGAATGAATAACTGTTTTCAACGCAGGGCAAATCACGAAGGAGCTGATGTCAACCGTGAGCACCACAGTTATGTGCCATAAGCTCAGGGCTCTGGGCATCTAGTCTTTACCAGGCTTCTCCTCCCCACCACCATTACTCTCACCACCATTACTCTTCTCTGCTCCTCACATAATGGGCTGGGGCCCTCCCCATTGCTCAGCAATCTGTCCCTTATAGATTCACTCCAGCCAGATGCTGACATCCAGGGTGGGCAGAAGCCAAGAAGGAGGTCCTTATGACTCCAGCTTCCTCCATCTGTCCATGATGAGGAGAAGAAGAGGACCAACGAACAGACAGCTCTTCAGAGACATAAGAAACTTGCAGAGATCATGTGGTTGAATCCCTCCATTTTACAGATGGGAACACTGAGGCTCAGAGTAGCTGAGGGACTTGTCCAAGAGCACTCAGGCAAAGACTGGCAGAGCCGAACTAACGTCAGGCTCCTGACCCCAGTCCATCACTTTGTCGTGATACTATGCTGCCTCCACTGAGGTCAGAACCAGTCCAATATAGGCCCTGAGCCTCCTTTGAACTTAAAAACTATTTTTGGATAAAAGGAAGAAATATTTGTATGGCGTTATCTCTGTGCTCTCCAGGCCACAGTCATAGATGGGGTGTTCCTAACACAGAAAATGACATATATCCCAATGAGAGAGGGAAGGGGGTTCCTCCTTTTATCAGGAGCCCACACCCTGATAACAGCATCAATCCATTCATGAGGGCAGAGTCTAATCGCCTCTTAAAGGTCTCACCTCTCAACACTGTCACATTGGGGATTAAGTTTCCAACACGTGAACTTTGGGGGACACATTCAAACCATAGCACCATGTTTTAACACACATTGAATAATTATTTTCTTTAACTGTACTCAGTAAGAAGGAAACAACCACAGAATCCCACATAAAAGAGGCCCCCAAACTCCAAAAAGAGATTTTCAAGCTGATAGTTTTATCATTCCTTAATATTATGTATAATAATAATAGCTAAGATATGTAATACTTAATATATAGCAGGCCCATTCTAAGTACTTTACATAAATTAACTCATGTAATCCTCACAAAACCCCTATGAGATAGGAATTCTTATTCCCATTCTACAGGAGACAAAACAAACTACAGACAAGCTGGAATAGCTAGTATCACACGTATGTGATGAATTAACTTTTAAAGCGCTTTCCTGTTTCAGTGATCGCTTATTTCCCCCCCACCCCCAGCCACCTGGGAGACAGAAAAGGGGTTACCATCATGACTTTCATGGCCAGAGAGCTGCAAGGTTTACCTAAGGCCTCTTACCTGTCCCTGTCTGCAAGC
Organism: Varecia variegata; assembly: GCA_028533085.1. Lineage (NCBI taxonomy): Eukaryota > Metazoa > Chordata > Mammalia > Primates > Lemuridae > Varecia > Varecia variegata. The sequence continues at coordinate 19,372,369 of CM052442.1, forward strand.
AGGCCTGCCTGCTGCCTCCTGGAGGTTGCTGCTGCTCCCTGCCACAAGGGGGAGCGCATGCCACGGGCCCCCACCGCCCTCCTTAGAGAGGCCCTCCCCCACTTTAACTGGCAGAGTTGGGGGCAGGAGAAGAGGCACAGGGGTAAGAATAATTAGGGAGGCACCTTGGAAGAAGCAGAACTGGCCCGAGCTTGAAGAAGAGGGAAGATTTTGGTAAGTGTGGGGCATAAGGACAATGATTCATTCAACATCTGTTAAGCACCTACTATGTACATGAGCGTGAGGCCAAAGCCTGGTGACAAATGGCAGGGTTCACTCTGGAAAGTAATCACAGTAGCAGCAATAGCTACTGCTTACTGAGAGCTAGGCTTAGTCCAAGCACCTCACCCACATAATCTTTTTCATTCCAACATCAAGAGACATTCCTATTTCTATTTCACAGGCAAGGATCCGCTTGTCTAAGTCCTTGTAGCAGCAGTGGTTGTGCTGGAACTGGCCTGTCCAGCTCAGTAAAGAATCAGAGAGTGTGCACCTCTCCTTAACACCACATTCAGTGGCAGCACCCTGGGAGTCTGAAATAGACCATGCTGGGAATATTTACACCTCGGAAATGGGCAAACATCTTGGAAAGACAGTCATTGGACATTTCCCAGCAGCCACTAGATAGCTAATAAGAAAGTGAAGAGGCTGGGCCTGGAACCCATGACTCCCTCACTTTTGAGCCTGTGCTTTTAGTCGCTAAAGCTCAGTGCCAGGCAAGCCCAGAAAGGAAGTTTAGTCTTCAAAGATAACAAATTGACTGCCTGCAGGCCAAATATGGCATCAGTTCTTGGCCTCTCTGCACCTCAGCTTCTTCATCTGTAAAATGGGAATCATAATAATATCTAGCTCACAGCGTAGTTGGATGAATTAATATACGTGAAGCTCTCAGAATAATACCTGGCACATGGTAAGCACCATGCATGTATCAGGTTTCATTTGTTAGGTCTACACAGTGCTTAAAATGTTTCATTTAAAGAAAAATATGAATTAGTTGCCGATATGTTTAAATCAGATTTTTGCGTGGGCCAGGCGCACCGGCTTACACCTGCATTCCCAGCACTTTGGGAGGCCGAGGCAGGAAGATCACTTAAGCCCAGGAGTTTGAGGCTGCAGTGTGAACTAGGATCATGCCACCGCACTCCAGCCTGGGTGAAAAAAGATTTTTCTGTGAAAATCCAGGTGTCTAGATTGTTTTGAAAGATGATAAGATCCGACCTCACTTTACCACGTGACAATAGCTAGCTGAGCTGGATCCCAGCTGCCCTCTCCCCCTCCGTAGTTTCTGCGCTTTGTAGGGGTTGCTCTCACTTCCCTTAACTCCCTAGCGCCCACAGGCATCTGAGTTTGAAACCTCTGCTCCCTGCTTCTTAGAGTGTAGAGACTGGATGCGCTAGGATGGATGATGTGCCAGCCACACACTCACCTGGCGGGCTTTACACCTGCTTTACACGCACTTAAAGATAAGGAAGCTGATCTGAGAGGCTAACTGTGCCTAACTCAGTGTTGGAAGGGCAGAGCCTCAGAGCCCAGGTCTTCTGGTTCCTGACTGGACACCCTCCAGGCACCCCTGGGCAACAGCCTGACTCAGAAGCAGCTCAGGGAGCACCCACAATGCTGGGAGTGGGGTGCGATGCACAAGGCCTGAGGGCTCTGCCCACCCTTCCTGGCTCCCTGGACCCCAGGGGCCAAGGGGAGCTGTGACTCTCCAGAAGGGTGGCCAGATAAAATTCAGGAGGCCCAGTTAAACTTGAATTTCAGATAAATTTCAGATAAATGATCAATTTTTAATATAAGCATCTCCCCATACATTATTTGGGCAATACTTATAATAAAAATGTCATTGAATTTCTGATAAACAATGAATTATTTTAGTATAAGTAGATAGAAGACTGTCTTAAATAATTCATGAGACATTTTTATACTAAAAAAAAATGCCCATTTATCTGAAATTAAAATTTAACTGGGTGCCCTGTACTTTTTTATTTGCTAAATCCGCCACCCAGATAGATGCAAGAAAGCTGGAGAAGGGAAAAGAGGAGCAGGAACCCCTCAACCCAGGGCTGCTTGGGAGCTCTGGCTTGGGACAGCGGCAAGGCAGCCCTCCAGCCATCACCCCACCCGGAGTCAGAACTTGCGTTGTCTTCCTGACATTTATTTTAGGAGTCAGTACAGCTTGTATTTCATATTGGGGGCATCATTCGCGTCTCGGTGATGGGGCCTCCGAAGGTCTTCACCCAGCGCAGCCGCCGCCTCATTTCTGCAGTCCCCAGGAAGCCTACCTGGTGGCCGTGGAAACAGCGGGGCTGGTCGCCAACAGGTTTAGAGTTTTTCTGTTCGTTTGTTTTGTTTGGGGGGAGGGGAGGGGGGAGGGATTTTTTTTTTTTTTAAGGCTTTTTCGATGCTAAATCGGTCTCCCGACCCGGGCTGAGCTCCCCCCGCCCGGCCTCGGCAACCTCCCGCGGGGGCGCGGGGCTGCGCGTGTCCCTGGACTGCGCCCTCCGTGCCCCGAGCGACTCGCGCCCGAGTCCCCGCCAGCCAGTCTGCCGGCCCCGCGCCCCTACCCAGGCCCAGGCCGCGCCCGCCCTCCCGGGCCGTAGGAGACACCTGGCGCCCGCTGCTGGCACTCTCGACCTTCCTTTGCAAACCCAAGGGCTTGGGGTGGGGGAGGGCAGCAGACGGAGCCCAGGCCCGGCCGAGGGCGCCTCCTCCATCCCTCGTCCCCAGAGCGGGCGACGCGATCAGCCCCCTGCAGGTACCTGCCAGGTGGCGGGCAGAGGAAGCGGGCGGCAGCGCCGGGTCCGCAGGAGCGCGTGCGCTCGGACACACTAACAGGGGCTCATTAACCCGCCCTTTATCTACTGGCTTTTCTCTCTATTCATTTCCCATATCCCCCCACTCGTGCTTCCCAGGTAACAGCCACCTGCACCCACGTCCGAGTCCCGAGGTCTGCTTTTAGGGAAATCCAAACGAGGTCAGCCCCCTACCCAGCCTTTACTCTTGCTGCTTTGAGCAAAAGTCAGAAATCTTTGCCCTCATGGAACCGACATCCCTCCCTTCACACCCTCGTTCCCCTCCAGGACCTCACTCCTACTCTTAAGTCCCATCTCGAAGTGATCTTACCTGCCTGCTTCTCCCCCTTCCAACTTTCCCCCAGTAATTGCCCTCCAGAGCTTCTGCCTTTCTCGTGGCACCTGTCACCAAGCTGGCTTCTGCCACCACCGTGCTGACTCCAATAGCACAGGACTATGCCTGTCTCATTCCCACTGTATCCTCTGCCCTCAGCACCGCGCCTGGCACCTAGGTAGGGCTCAGAAAACATTTGCCAGATGAATGAATGAATGAATGAATGAATGACTTTATGCCACCACTGTCATGAGTGAAAGGCAAGAGGAGAAATAAATTCATTTTCATGGACAGGCAGGGAGAGACAGGCAAGGAGGAAAGTTTCAGTGACCAGTAGTTGGTCAGTACTGTGGCTGAGATGGTCACAAATTTTGGAGTCCTAGACCATCTGGTAGCATCAAGATTGTCCCTGGGGCCTGGAGAGAGTGGCAAGGGGAGAAACAGTGAGATACAGAAGGGACAGGTCACCCACAGCAGACATTTCTCCATCCTTTACCATCTCCCAGTCACAGAATGTCAGAGATGAAAGGGACCTAAGAGACCATCTATTCTCATCTCACAGGTGAGAAAACCAAGACTCAGAGAGGCACCTTGGCCTAGTGAAGGTCCTACCATGAGTGACAAGCCTCCAAACTCTGAGCTCATTGCTTATTAATCTGAGCCTCAGGCTGGCCCGTGGTAGGCTGGTGATGGACTGAATGTTTGTGTCTCTCGAAATTCACATGCTGAAGCCCTGGTCCCAGTGTAATGCTGTTTGGAAGTGGGGCCCTCGGAAGGTAATTGTGTCGTGAGGGTGGAGCCCTCATGAATGGGATTAGTGCCCTCATAAGTAGAGTCCCCGGAGAGCTGGCTAGCTCCCTTTCTGCCATGTGAGGACACAAGGCTGTCTGCAACCTGGAAGAGGCCCTTGCCAGAACCCAAGCATGCTGGCGCCCTGATCCCAGACTTCCCAGCTTCCAGATTGTGAGAAATAAATGTTGTTTAAGCATTTGTTATAACAGCTCAAATGGACTAAGACTTTGCTAATTTGTTATAGCAGTTCGAACAGACTAAGACGACGCTGCAGGCACAGTTCCCCAAACACTGCCCTCAGCCATGCACAGCTCACTGTTCTAGGAGAGAGGGCTTCCAGGCGATATGCCAGCAGTCAGCTATTGGTAGGCTGGTCAGGCCCCCCTCCTGTAACCTAACACTTCCTTCCACCTGCCCTTCTCCCACCAAAGGACTGCTCTGGGGAGACTCCTGCTTTCTAGAACTTGTGCTTTGGATTCTAACAACCTCTCCCAGAGTCAAACTCTTGCCTTAGTCTCACACGCTCAGGACTCCCCAAAGCAGCCCGGTGCCCCTTGGATGCTCTGTGCATCCCAAATGTCACTTGGACAGTAAAGGTGAGCCTCCCTCATTGACGCCATACTAGGCTCTGCCCATTCATTTTGGAGTTTGGCCCAGCAATAAGCCTCAGCCCAAGCGGAATGGCAGATTGTCAACGACAACTAGTAAGTGTCCCAGCCAAAGTCTTTTTATACCTGGTCTTCAGTGTATCAGAAGAATGAGCAAACATGCAGAAAAAATAATAGCTTACATTTATGAAAGGCTTATTATGTGCCAAGACCTATGGCAAGCACTATATTGGTTTTAATGCAACAATCCTATGAGGTAGATACATTTATTATCAACCCCATTTACTTATGAGGAAACTGAGGCTTAGTGAGGTCAAGTAACTCGCCCAAGACTACACAGCTAGTAAGTGAAAGAACTAAAATCAAGCCGCACCCCTTTTCTAGCAGCCCCACCCCCCATTTCCCTCCCCCTTCTCCAGACTCTGCCTCTCTGTCTCTCTCTGTGTGTGTCTGTCTCTTTCTCTCTCTCATACACACACACACACACACACACACACACACGCAGGCTTCCACTGTTATGCACCAAAGTGGAGAGGGAGTTAGTGGTGTTATTCCTCTAAGAGCATTTACATTTTTAAAGTGGTTGTCAAAAGAGGCAATACTAACCAAAACAATCGTCGATTCTCTGCCTTAGAGTCTCTCAATCAGTTGTAAGGTAATTTGTTACTATTAACAGCAAAAGAACTAAAATTTGAAAGTTAGCTACCTTTTGGGAAACCAGAGTAAATTCAAGATCTAAAACAATATCACAGTCACTTGGATTTGATATGTATTCTTGGGTAGAAGGGAGAAGATGGCATGACAGCTAGTTCCCTGGTAACTGCATAATCCACAGCCCATTTTGAATATGGCCCAACCTGAGTAATTATGATGGGTGTATTATTAATAGCTGTGGCACTTGGAAGTATTATAGCATTTCTTTTCTCCCAGTTTTTTTAGACTTTATCAAAAAATCTGAGTATCCCCATGGGAGTATATTTCCTGACATGAGAACGTCATCGATCACGAATGTAGCAGTTGGGAAGGGATACTCTAACAAAACTGCAGGCACAGAAGGCACTTTGCCAAGGTATGTAGGAAGCCCTGACAGTGTGTAAGACTCCTCTGTCCTTATTCAAGAAGGTCCCCAAACCCTACCTCCTCCATGAACTCTTCCTCCCTATTCTCCCATCATCTTCCAGGGCCAGGTAGACTTGCAATGAGAAGTAGCACTAGAAGAGATTGGTCCTCTGGTTGCTGATGCAAAGATTTATTCATTCATTTATTCACTTATTCATTGAACTGGTATTTATTAGCACCTGCTATATACCAGGCATAGCGCTCTGCATTGGGGTTACGTGCTGATTTGACTAAATCTAGTCCTTGCCTTCTTAAAGATTACAGCATCAAAGACGATGATACCCGTGACAGCCAGATTCTGTGGAGAGGAGAGGACCAGATGGCAGCCTAGGTCTCCGCAGTGTTCATTCCTTCATTCAACAAACATTTGTTGAGTCTGACTGTGTGCCAGCACACAGGGAGAAATCAGACAAGAGCCCACAGTCAGGAGGGGGAGGCAGAATGCAAATGTGTAAGTTCTACAGAGTTGAGTCATGACATATGTGCATGAAACATTTTTGCATGCATTAAACAGCAAAAGAGAGAAAAAATAATCAGTTATATAGCACAGTGACTCATCCACCATTACTCCCAATAAGCAAGGCCCAAGCTTTGATGTAAGTAAGAAAAGTGAAGCTTTTCCCATGTGCCTCTCGGTGTGACCATTGCCCACCTCACTGACATTCATTTATTATTAAAAACACATATTGTTTTCTCATACAAGAGCCCTAAACTCAAGCCAACTGCTTTATCTGGTAATTAGCCAAAAAATAAGTCATCTGTTTCATCACTGGCTGTGCTGGACTTATGGGCTGTGATGCAGTTTGTGGGCAGGGTAACTGGATGGTTTATCATTCAAATGTTGAGAATGAAGTGAGGCACTATTGATAATTATACTAGAAGAGGCATGAACTGAGACTGTCCTGGGCAAGACAGACATATGGCATCCCTCCTTCTGGGCAACTTAAGGGATTTTTATTTATTTATTCTCTAATCTTAAAAGAGCTTTAAAGCATATAATATGTTTTGTCCTACAAGTATTAAATGTAAGAATGTTTTCTAATTTTCATTTTAATTTTGTTTATTTTAAAATAGATTAGAAGTCCACCTGATTATTGAAAAGGAATACAGTGAAAAATCCACCTCCCAGCCCTGTCTTCAGCTAACTGATCCCTAGAGGCAACCAATTTTACCAAATTCCTATGGGTACTTCCAGAGATGTTTTATGCATATACAAGCACGTATATATATATATTTACAGAAATAACAATACAATATTCACACTGTTCTACATTTACTTTTTTCCCTTTCAATATGCATTAGAGATAATTCCATATTGATATAACAAGCTTTCCCCTATATGTGATTCATACTAGCACACTATTGATATATATAATTTATTTAACCAGTCCCCATGGATGGACATGTAGATTGTTTCTCATCTTCTGCTGCAGTGAATGACCTTGACCATATATTATTTTGCATACGCACCAGTATATCTGTAGGACAAATTCCTGGAAGTAGAATTGCTGAGTCAAAGGGCAAATGCATATATCAGTTAGGATTTTGTTTGGTTGCTCATAACAGAAAAAGCAAAATAACAGTTGCTTGAACAAGATAGAGATTTATTTCTCCCCTGAATAAAAGAAGTCTGGAGGTGGGCCACCCAGAGCTGTCATGAGGGACCAGGCTTTTGTCCTTTTGCTCTGCCACTCTCTGTCCAAAACTTATACAATTGCAGAGGTCTTCTTTAAAAGAATACAAAATTAAAATAATTGGAATGAGAAAACAATCACAATTTATTACAAATTTTTAAAAGCTGAAATTATATAAACACAAAATTCAGCAAAAATGTTATAATTATTCAGCTGCCCAGCATACAAAAGGTTTTTTCCTACATTTTTTTGGCTACGTGATCTTTGATCACTTTTTCATAGGACAAGATTTTATAATATCATCTATTTATTCTGAAGAATAAATAGAAAGATAATTGAATTTTTCCTCTAGCATAGCTCATTAAAATTTATTTTTATTATTGATAGGTGATGTGTACAAACCATGTGAGACATACTATTTATAGTACCACTACAGGTTTATGCCCTACAAATATAGGAATTCTGATAAACTCTATGATTCATGATGCTCATTAAAAAAAATTGGTGTGTTTCTAAGTGCATAAGCTAAATTATTGAGCATTTTCTCCTGAAAACAGAAAGCTTTCATTTTGACTAGGCATCAATGAGTACTAAATTCCCTATTTACAATTTTATACAACTGATAAGTGGAAAAGTATTACATGGACTAGCTATTGGTTTCTATGTTTTAACTTTTTTTTTCTCCTCTACTACCAATATACTTCTTTTTTTTTCCTGTTTCAGAATATTACAGCGCTATAAACATTTTGGTTACATAAATTGCTTTTGTACCATTTGACTCAAAGTTCTAAGTGTTCCCATCACCCAGATGTGCATTGTACCCATTAGGTGTGAATTTACCCATCCCCTCCTCCCCTTTCCCACCTGCTTGATTTCTGATGAATGTTATTTCCGTATGTGCACATAAGTGTTAATTGATTAGTACCACTTTAATGGTGAGTGCATGTGGTGCTTGTTTTTCCATTCTTGTGATACTTCCCTTAGAAGAATGGTTTTCAGTTCCAACCAGGTTAATACAAGAGGCATTAGTTCACCATTGCTTTTTGTGGCTGAGTAGTACTCCATGGTATACCTATACCATATTTTGTTAATCCACTCATGTATTGATGGGCATTTGGGTTGTTTCCACATCTTTGCAATTGTGAATAGTGCTGCTATAAACATTCAGGTGCAGGTGTCTTTTTTATAAAATGTCCTTTTATCCTTTGGGTAAATACCCAGGAGTGGGATTGCTGGATTAAATGGTAGGTCTACTTTTAGTTCTTTGAGGTATCCCCATACTACTTTCCATAGAGGTTGTACTAGTTTGCAGTCCCACCAGCAGTGTATGAGCATTCCTATCTCTCCACATCCACGCCAACATTTGTTGTTTGGGGACTTTTTGATAAAAGCCATTCTCTCTGGAGTTCAGTGGTATCTCATTGTGATTTTGATTTGCATTTCCCTGATGATTAGAGGTGTCATGCATTTTTCATATATGTTTCTTGGCCATTAGTCTGTCTTCTTTTGAAAAGTTTCTGTTCATGTCTTTTGCCCAATTTTTAATAGGGTTGTTTGATTTTTTCTTGCTGATCTGTTTTAGTTCTTTATAGATTCTAGTTAGCCCTTTATTGCTGTGGTCCCCAACCCCAGGCTGTGGACTGCTACCAGTTTGTGGCCTGTTAGGAACTGAGACACAGCTGCTCCCCATCACTCATGTCACGACCTGAGCTCTGCCCACCCCCCGACCCCAGACTGTGGAAAAATTGTCTTCCATGAAACTGGTCCCTGGTGTCAAAAAGGTTGAGGACTGCTGCTTTATTGGATGTATAGCATGCAAATATTTTTTCTTCCTTTCTGTAGGTTGTCTATTCACTCTAATGATTGTTTCCTTGGCTGTGCAGAAGCTTTTTAATTTGATCAGGTCGCATTCATTTATTTTTGTTTTTGCTTTTGGGGTCTTCTTCATAAATTCTATGCCCAAGCCAATGTCTGTAAGAGTTTTCCCAACATTTTCTTCTAGAATTCTTATCTTTTCATGCCTTAGGTTTAAGTCTGTTATCCATCATGAGTTAATTTTTGCAAATATCCTTCTGATACTTGACATAGGACACATTCTTATCATGATATGACCTCTGGCCCTGCATCTTTGTGTCATAAAGCTAGGTGAGTTGGCATTGTGAGAAGTAGAGGTATTCATGGAAGCCATTCCTATAATAGGATGACTAGCAAATGACTGCAAACTACAGAAACACCTACCAAACAGCAACTTAATGCATCTCAGCTCAACTTCCTTTTAGTTGGATACCCAAAATTCCCATGGCCACTCCAATATCACCCAGCATAAGGGAAAGTACGACACAGGGAAAACCAGAGTAGAAAGAGACAGCAGTCTTAACTAGTTGGAGTTGAAATGTCTTGCTTTTGCAAAGATGGTTACAAAGGCATATGATCATGTGGATACTTTCTGGATAGTGCAGAAGGGAGGCAGAAGCCCTTCTTCCTCTACCAGTGCAAGTGGCTGAGGTCGTTTTCAGCAGACATGAGTTTTTCCAGTGGCCGTTAGGCTTAACGTTCCATGGTTCATCACCCACTTTGGGGCTATGGGATGTAGATTAGCTACGTAGGTCCTGTAGCCGCTTTCTCCTGCTGTTTGTTTGTTTGTTTGTTTGCATCAATGGAATTTCACATTAAATTTAAAGCATGCAGGAAAGAAAAGAATACAATGTACCATCCACCTGGTTTCATCAATCATTAATATTTTGCCATTTTTTGCCTCATAACTGAAGCATTTCACAGTAAATTTAAAACATCATGACACTTCACCCCTAAATACTTCAACATGTATCTCCGAAAAGGAGAGAAATTTCTTCAATTAACAACAATATCAATATTACATCTAACAAAACTAACAATAATTCCCTAATATCATCTAAAACTCACTTCATATTTCAAATTTCTACAATTGTCCTAAAAACGTCTTTTACAGCTGTTTCTTTGAAACTAGGATCCAATAAAGTTCATGCCATGAATTTATTACTATGTCTCTTAAGTCTTGTCTAATCTAGGACAATCCCTCCTCATCAATTTTTTTCATGACATTGGCTCTTTGAAGAGATCAGGCCAGCTGTCATGTAGAATGTCCCACATTCTAAATATGTCTGTTTCTTCATGGTGTCATTTAAATATCCCTAGTATTTCTTGCAAATTGAGATAGACCTAAAGGCTTGTTTTTTTAAAGCCAGGTTTATTGAGCTATAACTTATATATAATGGACGTCATCCTTTTTAGTTTTATGTGTTTTGATAAATGAATATAGTCATATGATCTAAAAGCTTGGTTTGATTCAAATTTAACACAATTCATCAAAATGCTTTAAAGCAGTGCTTGTGAACTTTCTATTGGACTTCATATCACATCAGCAGGCACATAATGTCTAGTTGACCCACTATTAATGATGATAATTTTGAACACTGAGTTCCTATAGCTTTCTGATCTCTGAATGTGTATTGGTTTTCTATTGCTGTGCAACAAATTACTGCAAACTTGGTACCTTATTATTAACTCATAGTTCTGTAGGTCAGAAGTCCAGCCATGGCATTGCTAGGTCCTCTGCTTATGCTCTCACAGGGCTAAAATCAAGGTGTCAGCCGGCTACATTCTCATCTGGAACTCAGACTCCTCTTCCAACCTCAATAAAGCTGTTGGCAGAATTCGGTTCTGACTGATCTTGATTGTCAAGGGAATATAAGATTGATGCTACTCAGGGAGAGGAGTATGTCTGGAACCCAGAGGATTCTTTGTGATGCCTACTAGTACATTTAGATGGTTGATTTCATGTGTCAACTTGACTGCCCCAAGGGGTACCCAGATTAAACATTTTTTCTGGTGTGTCTGTGAGGGTGTTTCCCAGTGCGATTAGCATTGGGATTGGTGGACTCAGTAAAGCAGATGGCTCTCCCCACTGTGGGTGGGCATCATCCAGTCTGCTGAGGGCCTGAGTAGAACAAAAAGGTGGAGGAAGGAGGAATTCACCCCTTTTTGCTTCTTGCTTGCCTCGAGCTGGGACATCAGTCTTCTCGTGCCCTTGGACTAGGATTTACATTATTGGCTCCCCTGGTTCCCAGGCCTTCGCACTCAGACTGAATTATACCACTGGCTTTCCTGGGCCTCCAGCTTGCAGACGGCAGATCATGGGACTTCTCAGCCTCCATACCGTGTGAGCCAATTCCTCATTATAAATCTCTCTTTCTCTCTCTAGTTCTACTACTAGTTCTGTTTCTCTGGAGAATGCTAATTAATCCATAGCTCTGTGTCCATTAGTAAAAGTTAATGGAAAATCACAATAATCTAATATAGGCAGGACCATCACGGGATCATATTCTTCCAGAAGGAAGGCTTGGGTCACCCCACTAGATAGAGAATCCCAAACAACTGAATGCTGGCTGAGAGCAAAGGGAATAAGGAATGAATAACAGAAGGCACTTAAGAATGAATGATCAACAGAGGCTGGTTGCAAAAGTATAGTAAACATGCACACATTCTTCCTTGCTTTGTCATGTATTTCCCTCCTTTTTCTTTCTCCTATTATTTTATACAAGGAGTATTAGTAGTGGTTAATCTTCTAATTTAGTCTTTAGAATATTAAATGGGATTGTGACTTAACTAGAAAAGACAAGAACATTAGTCAGAGATGGACTCAATGACTGATGGGACTTTGGGTCTTTACTCTTTGGAAAAGAGACCACCTTTTCATTTGCATTATCTTATGTAAGTATGGTTTCTTTCAGACAGAAGTATGTTATTATTGTTGCTGTTGGAAATTTAAATATGGAAAAGGGTATGCTTGGATTCTGAGAATCCAAAGGGCTAGACTGTAATAGATACTGCCTCCTGGTACCCAGCACCCCTTTCTATCCCCTTCTATACTCTCCCATAGGCAGACAGGACATGGATCACAGGGCCAGATGCTTGGGAACTACATTTCCCAGACTTCCTTACCAGCTGCAATATGAATGCAGTTATGAGATATGAAAGACTAAAAGGGGTGGAAGCCATTCTTACTTCAGTTCTGGCGGCAGTTGACAAGCACACTTTTGCCACTGTGACTTTTTGCAATGGCCAACCTGTCACTGCAAGACAGCTATGACTTTAGCTGTGGCTTCCTAGTGTCTGGGTGGAGCAAGCACTTCCCAGACTGCTTGATCACAGTGTGTGGCACTGTGACCACCCCCAAAAGAGTGACATAATCCTAACTTTAGCTCCTCTAGTCCTTCCAGTGTATTTACTGTCACCTAATTCCCTATATTACCTATTTTTCTGCTACAAATACCTAGCATGTTCCTGAACCAAACTCTGATATGTTCTTCCACAGACTTTGTACCAATTCCCATTCCCATCTGCAAAGCTGGAACTTGCCTGTTCCCTCACACCCTAAGCCACACAGTGTATTATTAAACTTTTTGACTTTCAACCAATCTGGCAGGCAAAACAGGAATCTTCATATAGTTTAATTTGCATTTCTTTCCTTATCAGTGAAGGTGAGCGTCTTTTCAAATGTTTAGATGTCACATGGACTTCCTTTTCTGTGCATTAGGCCACTAGCTTACTATGTCACACAGCTGCAACCACAAGGCTTGGACTCCAGTTCTCTGACCATGCCAGTCACCAAAGACTTCCACATTGCCAAAGCCACTGATCAACCTTCAGTTCTTTTCCTATTTTCACAATTAGCAATATTTAACAAAGATGGTCTCCCCTCTTTGAGACACTGCTGCACGTGGCTTCCAGGACCCAGACTCTCCTAGTGTCCCCCCATCTCACTGTTCCTTTTGTATGTTCCATCTGATGTCCCCAGCCTTTTAGCATTGGGCTGCCCCAGGCCTCAGTGCTCAGACCTTCTCTATTGACATCCTTGTGCACATGATCTGGCCCAGTCTCAGGGCTTTTGACTATTTCTACTTAATTAAATTTATATTTCCAACTCAAAATCTTCACTTGGATGTTTAAAAGTCATCTCTAACGAACCATGTCCAAGTCAAGATCCTGACTCCTTCCCTCCACAAAAATAAAACCTACTCCCACCATTTTCTCTATCTCAGTTAATAGCACAACACCATCTAGTTGCCCAGGCCACAAGCCTAGCAGTCCTCCGACTCCTCTCTATCTCAATCTGTTGGCCCTACCCTTAAAATTCATCCAGAATATCATGTCCACAGCCCCACCACGGCCATGGCTTATTGTAGTGGCTGCCAATTGGTCTCCCTACTTTTATTCTTGTCTCCTAAATATACTCTTAGTGCAGCCATTGGCACGATTCCCTTAAATCACAAGTCATGTCATGTCACTATACAATGTATCCAAAGCAAAGTCCTCCATTGGATTCCAATATTACTGTAACAGCCACCTCTTGCAATAGCGTGCAAAGCTCTACAGAATCTGTCTTTCCTCTACCCCCAACACTGTCTCTGATCTTGTCTCTATTACTTTCCCCAGGAGCCCTCTGGACTCCTGGTCTTCAAACACACCAAGCACATTCCAGACTGAGGGCATTTGTCCTTGCTGGTTCCTCTGCCTGGAATGCAGCTGGTTCCCTCAGCTACTTTGTGTCCAAATGTCATCCATAAGGCCTTTCCTACTCAAAACAGTAACTTTGATCCTTACTCTCAATCTTGCTTCCTCACCACACACAGCACTTGTCACAATTCTGTCTCCCCCACTAGGATTGGAAGCTCTACAAGAACAAGGATTCAAGGCTGTTTTGTCCATTGCCAAATCCATCGCGCCTAGAACAACGTTTGGCACGTGATGCATACTCACTAAATACTTATATGAATAAACAAATGAATGAGTGCTAACATATAACCTGTAGGACATTCGTGTAAATAGGACCAGGAGATGTAGATCTGGGGAGCCGTGGGACTAGATGAAATCACACTGGAGGGAGGAGGTGAAACTATAGATGGGAAATACTAACTCACCTAGCAGTGTTAAAATTTAAGTGTCTGAACTGGAGACGAAGAGTTCAGGGAGGACAAGACAAAAATGCCATAGAGAAGGTGAGGGTTAATGGTAATATCCAATATACAAAATACATCAGGCACCTTATATGTATTAATTTAATTGACCCTCACAGCAGTCCTATGAGTTAAATGCTACAATCCTCAATCGACAGACGACAACGGGATACAGAGTGAATGCATTTACCCGAGGCCACTTGGCACAGCTGGGGTTAGGAGCCTGACTTTAGTCTTTGTGCTGTCACCACTGCATTACAGATGTTTGACAAGAGCTGATTAGGACTGCACCAGGGCTGTGCCAGGTCCAATCTCCAGTCCCCATCTCTGTGCTCAGAAAGAAATAAGGCAAGAGCATACTTGGAGTGAGGCGCAGTGGCCTTCTGGGGAACTGAACCACGATTACAGAAAGAACTCTTGCGGGAGGCCCAGGAGGCTTGGGTTCTCATTCCGGCTTTGCTGCTAACTCTCAGGAACCTTGGACTAGTTACTCCCTGCTACCATCATCCCCGTCCTCATTGTGCAAAGAGAAAGCCGGCTCATGATCACAGGTTCCTTCCAGCTTGGAAATTCCACAGTCTACAATCAAGGCACCAACTCTGGCTGGGCATAGTGGTTCACACCTATAATCCCAGCACTTTAGGATGCCAAGATGGGAGGCTCACTTGAGGCCAGGAGTTTGAGACCAGCCTGGGCAAGACAGCAAGACCCTTTCTCTACAAAAAATTAAAAAGTTAGCTGGGTGTGGTGGCGCACACCTGTAGTCCCTGCTACTTGGGAGGCTGAGGTGGGAGGATCGCTTGAGCCCAGGAGTTTGAGGCTGCAGTGAGCTATGATGGCACCACTGCACTCCAGCTGGGTGACAGAGTGAGACTCTGTCTCTTTAAAAAAAAAAAAAAAAAGCAACCAACTCCATTATACCCTATACACACCTTTCCTGACTAAAGTATCTAAGTTACCAGGTACAAGGTGTTAAAGGAAAAATAAACAAATAATTGGTGCCTGCTAGAAAGCCTTTTTCTGGTAGAATCAGAAGGTTACTAGGAACTGGGGACTTAGAAAGGGAGAGTTACAGAAAGGAATAGGTGACTGAAATGCTGTCCGTACAGGCTGGCACTGCTCACCTTGGAGGTGTGTTCATAACTAGGATTCCTATCCTTTTGGTGTAACAATTATAATGGCAAGCAAATATGTAGACTCCACAACATGCCAGGGGAGAGGCCAGGAATAAAATAATTTAATTCCTGAAAACCTAGATTACAGAAGCCATGATGCTATTAAATAGAAAGGAGGAGTTTCTGTGCATATACATAGACCTATAAATAAATTGAAATTTGTGTTTATAAACACACCTGCCCACACTCCTGCGCTTATGTATACATGTCTATACATACATTTACACATGTGCATCTAAGAGTACATGTGTATCTATATATCCACAGGAGTGGCCAGATATATATTTATATATAGGAGCCTGGCTCTTTAAAATGGGGGATAATGACACTGAAAATTATTCTAAGCTTTTCACAGACATAAATGACCAAACTGCCTCCTGACTCCTGAATTACATTACCCAGAAAGAGCTTAATAACATGTTATTATCACTTCTCCTCACTGACAGGATTTCAGGGCTGAAAAGACAAACAAGGAATGCGTTTGTAATCACCAGCACAGTCACCTCTGCTGAGCTGCCACTGCCGCTAATTCCAGGTAAATGCTGCAGAGGGAAGAAAGCCTGGGGCCAGTAAGGCAACTTGGTGCTTGGTAATTGTTGTGAGTTCACTTGGGCTGTCACCATCAGAGAGGGGGCTCCAGGGGGCTCATGGAGCCAACAGAGAGTCCCAAGGGGTGAAGGGCAGTAGAAAGAGACTACATTATGGGAACCAAAATAGAATTACTCAGTTCAACTGAGATAATGTAGGTGAAATTCCTTGCAAAATGTAAAGTATTCCACAAATGTGACTGTGAATGGGGCAGGGGCGGGGGGGGGGGGGGGAATTAATGGATTCTGTTTGGGTTCTCAGGGCTGCCATGTACAGCCGCACAGGCTGTGCACCATTCAACTTCTGAGAACATCCTTAGTCTATGTGAATGATGCTCCCTGGACTTGTGCATTGTGGCAGTTCTGTGGCAGTCCTGTTGGCTTTATCAGCTGACTGATAAAGACCAATATGGGGGCTGATGTTCCTCTCCTGGACAATGCATGAGCCCCAATGATGGACCATCCAGGGGGTGGTCAACAATTTTAACAGCGACTTGCCAATGCTTTGGGAAATTAGCTTCAAGGTAATTAAAAGATAATTACAAATAAGATCCTTGAGGACAGAAGCCATATCTTACTCACTTAGTATCCTGAGTCTTGCAATATGTTTGGTACATGATAAATGTTCAGAAAATGTTTGTTGAATATTAAGAATGGATGGATATTGAATGAATGAGTGATGGAGACTCACTGGGGAGGACTGAGTGGTAGTGGTTGCAAAGAGTGTATTTAGTTCAACAGAAGCAACTGCACACTCTGCCCATGTATCCTTTTCCATGATTCCAGTTATGGGAGGCCTACTGTGAAGGCTTTTGTGAAGTGCCATTAATATGCTATTGATATGCCATGAATTCAGCAAGGGTTTGTTAAGGATTTGTGATGTGCCTCATCTAGTGCTAGGTGCTGTGGGCCTGTGCGGTGGCAGTGGGGCCAGCAAACAGAGCATCGGTCCTGGTTCTTGTCATCAAGGATCTTAGATGGTTTAGTCGCATATAAGTTCGTGAAGAAATAAAAACAATGCTATCAGGTGATACAAACCCAAATACCATTGATAGCAAAGATGATAAGTGTTATAGGAGTTCAGGGCAGAAAGCACAGGGTTAGGATTTCTGCTCTGCCACTTGTATGCTCATGAGAAATCTACTTACCTGTCTGAGCTCCCATGTCCCAGTTTGTTAAGGTAATCATGCCTACCATACAAGGTCCTTAAATAGAAGATTAAAACAGATAGTGCATTTAAAGTACATAGCACAGTGCCTGGCACATGGTATAAGTTCTCAGAATTTTGGTTCCTGTATAAGGATTTTTCAGTCACAAGTGCAGAATCCTAGCTGATACCAACTTTAAAAAAAAATGGAGGAGGGGAACTTATTGATTTTTATAATTCCAAAGTGCAACAAAAAAGGCAGTAGGCTTCAGACATGGCAAGATCCAGGAGCTCAGTGGATGTCACCGGGGCTCTGTCTCTATTGCCATTTCTCATACAAGCTTTCTCTAGGGGTAAGAATAGCCGCCACTGGGTCCAGCTTAGCCCCACAAGGAGCCCCTCCTCCCAGAAATTGGGGGGAAAGGGAGTCTCAGGGAGGACTCTGATTGGTCCAAGTCAACTCATGCAACTCTCTCTTACCCAATCACTGTGGCCAGAGGAATTAGACGATCTGACCGGCAAGGCCTGAATTGTGTTCCCACTCCTGCGCTCATGGGGGTGGGGGAAGGTTAGCTCCGTCCAAACCACATGGAATGAGTTTCTGAGTAGGAATAGGCTATTTTTTGTGTATATGCAGAAGAAATGAATAAAAGCCAGAGCTGCTTGTTTCTTTGGGGGGGGGGATGGGAGCGCTCATATTTCTTTATGGAAACTATATATATGTCTTAACATACTCTGTGTGTGTGTGTGTGTGTGTGTGTGTGTGTGTGTGCGCGCGTGTGTGTGTGTGTGCACGCGCACGCGCGCGCAGATTCCGTAGGCAGAAGAACTCAGAAACGGTACCAGCCCGGCCGGGCTGAGCGGGCCGGGACTAGCGACCCCTGGCGCGCAGGCGGAGCGCTACAGGCCCCGCAAAGCAGGAAAGCGCACTGGGACAGGGTCACCGGAGGCTCGGGGAAAGTCAGAGCCGAGCCTTGGTTTGAGGAAACACAGTGGCACGCAAAGGAGGGGAGGCCGTGCCGAGCCCGTCTTGCTGACCTGGCGCCCTCTGAGCCCCAGAGCCCGTTTCGGGAGAGGCCACTCTGGACACGTGCCGCCGCGGGAACATCCTGGCGCCCGGCGGACAGGTGGCCGTGGACACTGAGCCGCTCGCGGTCGCAGCAACCCGGGCGGCTGGCCGTGACCGCCGCCGGGAGACTTAACATTCTGTTCCATCTTGTGTCTTGGAAATGAAAGGGCGGGGGATGTTTACTTAACATCCTGCAACTGTGGCCTTGAGCAACCAAGCATTAATGTCAGAGACCGAGAGAGAGGGAAGGGAGGGTTGGAAATCATCAGGATCGTCATTGTAAATCATTTGCCATGCGTGCGTTTGTCCGGTGCACGGTATTTTCTAACTCTGTTAAGGACACAGAAGGTAAGAGAGCAGGTCCCAGAGTCGGATTGGCACATATCAAGCAAGGTACTTGGCCTTTCTGTGCCTCAGTTTCCTCCTCTGTAAAACGCGGCACAGTAGTTGTGGGAAGTAGATTTTTATTTTTAAGAAATGATGTTAAAGTACTTAACAGCACCTGGCATGTAGAAACTATTATTGTTATTGACTTTATGGTGCTGTAGTCAGGAATTGCCATCATCATGGCATCTGAATTTATACCAAATCCAATACAGAAACACATTTTGGAGTTTCTCTTTGTAAAAATATCTCCCGGGCTGAAATAGACACATAGAAAACACATTCTGTGATGGGCTGAATTCTAAGATGGCCCCCAAGATTCCCACCCCCCACCCCCTACACACATACTACACATCTCCTATAATTCCTTCCTTTTGAATGTGGGCCAGACCTGTGGATATGATGGGATGTCACTACATGATTAGGTTACCATACTCTGCAAAGATGAGGGGATTTTGCTGCACAGTTGATTTTGGAGTTAATCAAAGGAGAGTGTTCTGGGTGGGCCTGGGTCTTTCCTGATTAGACAGACCCTCCCCTGCTGGTCTTGAAGACACAAACAGCCATGGTGTGACCTGCCTATGGAGGGGCAGCCTTTAGAATCTGAAGGCCTCAATCCTACAACCTCAAGGAACTGAACCCTGCCAACAGCCTGGATGAGCTCAGAAGAGGATCTCGAGCCTCAGCGAAGAACACAATCAGAAGTGAAGTATCCCAAGAATGGGAAAACAAGCACCACGTGTACTCACCATCACACTGGTTTTAACTGATCAGCACTTAAGTGCACATATAGTAATAACATTCATCGGTGTCAGGCAGATGAGAGAGGGGAGGAGGGGGACGGGTTTATACACACCTAATGGGTGTGGTGCACACTGTCTGGGGGATGGACACTCTTGAAGCTCTAACTCAGGTGGGGCAAGGGCAATATATGTAACTTAAACAACAATTGTACCCCCATAATATGCTGAAATAAAAAAAAAAAATTTTAAAAAACTCCTACCCACAGAAACTATGGATATATGTGTGCTGTTTTAGGCCAATAAGTTTGTGGTAATTTGTTACACACAATAGAAAATAATATACATTATATTTCTGCTTAAAAACTTGCTGAATTCTGTTTAAGGATGTGTGTGTGTAGGTGAGAGTGAGAGAGAGAGAGGAAATATAATTAAAAACATGGCCTCATTATTTTTGTATTGTAATTGAGAACATGGAGTATTGTTCCTTTAACAAGTATTTATTAAGCATTTACTTACTATGTGGAAGGAGGTGGTATACTGGGAATTTAATTAGATTCAGAAACCAAAATTGGAAACTTGTTACTGATACTACCTAAAAAAATTAAAGGGAAAACGTTTAATTGTTAAAATATAAGGTCTCTTTAAACCATTCTTATCACAGTTTATACTTGTCAAGGATAAAGTTTTCTTTGAGATAGGGAGTGAATAACAATAATAATAATAGTAATCATAATGATAATAGTTAACTATTGTTAACTATTGAGTATGTGCTAAGCACTTTAAGTGCCTCTTCTCATTCAATCCTCATAACACCACCAAGAGGGTTGCAAGTGGGAACCATTACTATTGTCATGTTGTAGCAGAATATACAGAGGACCAGCAAGGGCAAATGATTTACCCAAGGACTCACATGGCTGGTAGAAAGCAGAGCCAGAATTTTAATCAGTTCTGTCTGGCAAATTCCATGCATACATTTGTTGAACACCTACTATGTTTAAGATCCTGTGCTAGATACCAAGGGGGAATCAAAGAAGAATCAGATGTGGGATGTCATCTCTTGGGGCTCCCAGTCTAGTGAGAGAGATAAGCATACAAATAACTAATACACAACGGAATGAAATAAATGCTGTTCAACAGACACCAAGAGTGTAGGCAATTAGAGGACAGCAGAGTTCCACTCACTGTTGCAGGGGGGACCATGAAGGGGATCAGGAATGGTTTCAGGAAGCACATGGGATATGAGATAGGCTTTGCCTGGTGGATAGGACATGAATGAGCAGCAGTGGTTGGGGACAGAAAGGCCATCAGGGCAGAGGCAACAGCACAGGTAAATGCATGGCAGGAGACCCAGGCAGGGCATATTCAGGGAGCAATGTGCAGGTGAACCAACTTCTAAGCAGGACTTAGAGGTGCCTACTAACCAGCCAACACTCCGTAAGACACTGCGCTATGGGGGAGGGAGAAGTTCAACAAGTCTAAGAGATTTGGTCCTGCTCATGAAAAAGGCAAAATGGTGCATGGGGGAGGAGAACAGGGGTTATCTCAGAGAGACCTAAGATCCTGGGTCCACTATTTAGTTTCAAGCCATGCATCCTTGACAATAACCACTCCTAAAGCTGGCTTCCCTCTATGTAAAATGGGAGTATGATATTGTTGGAAGTATTAAATCAGTGTGTTGCAAAATGCCTAGCACAAAGCAGAAGAGGGAAAGCAAATAAGTTTTCATTTCATGAAGTCAACCTGGACATGGCTACATTAAGCCCTGGGTTAAGAGGAATTAGGCTTTGCCATGATCAATTAGTGCTATCTGCTCAGAGCAAGGGGTGGATCATGGTGTCACCTCTGCCCCTTATTTGGCAACTAGAATAGGAACTTAAGAAGTCCCTCTCCTTCCTTCCTTCCCAAGAGGTGCTGAGTTATTAAAAGTTATTAAGTTATCACTAGTTGTTGTGAAGACAACACTAACACACACTACACTTAGTGCGCAGACTACCCAGCACGGCCCCTGTGATTATGTTTAACATGTGGGCAGACTATATGGTAGGGCAGACATTAGAGAAGACCAGCAGTAGGGCTGACCAGAAAGTCTGAGATGGCTTCGTGGAGATGGGGCATGAAGGATTGGAAAGTGGAGTTGGACCCAGGAGGGGAGAACTACAAGTCCAAAGGCACAGAGGCAGGCCCATCTTTGGTGGATAAGGGAGGCACCAGGGGATGGGTCTCACCGAGGGCAGGATGGTCCCAGACGAGTAGTAGGAGGTGACATTGGAGGAGTAGGGTGGCCGCTTCAGAGAGCCTTGAAATTAGGCAGAGGTTCCACCTTGACGGGCAACAGGGACATGAGTGAGGAGAGTCCCTGTATTAGTTAGCTCGGGCTGCCTAAGTCTGTGCCACCAACACACTGGGTGGCTTAAGCAACAGAAATTTATTTTCTCACAGTTTTGGAGACTAAAAGTATAAGATCAAGGTGCCATCGGGGTTGGCGTGTGGTGGGGCCTCTTCTTTCAGATGGCCTTTGTGCTCAGACTCAAGAGAGCTGTCTGATGTCTCTTTCTCTTTTTATAGGGACACCAGTCCTCTCAGATTGGGGCCCCAACCTTATAATTACCTCCCTAAGGATCCTACTGTCTTCAAATACAGTAACATTGGGGGTTAGGACCTCAACATATGAAATTTCAAGGAACACAATTCAGCCCATAACAGTCATATAGACCCTTCTTTACTTTTTGGAAGAAATTGTACTTTTTTTTTAAATGGAAATATAGCTCAAGTATGGCCTAGCTAGGCAGAACGTAGTACAAACACAAACACCGCAGGTATGCTAAAGAGATTTGGTCAAATTTTGTCATTTCTGGAATAGACTGAAAGAGCTCTCTTTGTAAAAAGATTTATATCATGTATTACATTTATTTGATGAGAAATATTATAGAAATATATATATAAAAGGGTTCTAAGACCAGGCAGCAATGTGCGTATGCCATAGTGTGGGAGAAGGGAACGTAAAAAATTATTTAAAGGGGAAAAAATCAAAATTGGACTAAAATATACCAAAATGGTAACAGTGAGTTTTCTCTGAGCAATAAAATTATGTGTACTTTCTTCTTCATACATTTTCTACACTTTTCAGGTTTGCTTTTCTATAGTATATTTTTTAACTTTTTTCTTTTAAAAAAATATCTCAGATTTGAAAAAATTTAGTAGCAAGACTTCCTGTGTACCATTCACTCAGCTTCCCCAAATGTTGACATCTTACATAACCATAGAACAATTGTCAAAATTGGGAAACTGACATTGACACAATCCTGGTTTGCAGATGGCCATCTTCTTGTATCTTCACACGGACAACAGGAGAGCACCACCTTTAGTCTCTTTCTCTTCTTATCCTATCATGGGGTTCTACCCTCATGGCCTCATATAAATCTAATTACCCCCCAAAGTCCTCACCTCCTAATACCATCCCATTGGGGGTTAGGACTTCAACATATGAATTTTAGGAGTATAAAAACATGTAGTCCACAACAATAATTAATTCAAATTCTGCATACTGTAAGAGCTGTCCTTTCTCTGTCATTAATTTCTTTATTCAGTTATATATATCAGTATGAACTCATGGATATGTATTTTATCCTATAAATTATAATCTAGTACTGTCATTATTTACTCAGTTGCTCAAATTGACCAGATTTGGCCATTGGGAACTCCTTCTAGTTGGCTTCTGTGTCCTTTCAACATGCCCCATCATTTTTTAGAGAAGTTCTTACTTTATGGCATCACAGTTTTGTCCCAGTCCTGGAATCACCCATTACTCTAAGCAGCACAGGTTCCTTTTACTGGAGAATGGTATTAGAAATAAACCTCTAGGTGGAGAGGAGGCAAGATGGCAAACGAGAAACACCTGCAGCCAGAGTGTTTCTGCAAGAAGGAGAAATTTTAGATGAAAGAGAAAACAACAAACAGGCAGACAAACATAGATCGGATGAGAGTCAGAATGAAGGTTGCCTGAACCTACAGGAGGCTCCACAGGAAGAGGTTGCAGAACAGAACTGGAAGGAGAAAGGCATCAGCAGGGATTAAACCCCAAGAGGCTTGGAGACCAGTGAAAAGGGTAGGTGGAGCTGTTAAAATTCCACTCCCATGCATCTTAGATTGCTGGTGGGCTCCTGAGCTGCTGGAGAGACCTGCAGACACAAGCCCAGAGACTGCTACCACCAGTGAGTGGAGAGCCTCTTGCAGATAGGGCAACAGGCTCCCAGCTCCCTTGGGGCATCTCCTGCCCCAAAGACGCAAGCCAGTTGGCAGGCACCATATTGCTTCATTCTCCCCTTCCCTTCCCCTACCCGCAGCTGCTGAGAGAGACAATTTAGCCACCATACGGAGGCATCCACAGAAAATGAGACCTTCATTTTGGGTCCTTGCAGTGAACTGAGGGGTGCTCGGACTGTGAGCTCCTTATCTGCCAGCCCTTCCTGGTGCTGCTTGCCTGGTGACTCCAGCAGAGCAGGGCAAACCCTGAGGTGGAGAGACAGTGACCCAGCTTGGGCACCCTATGGGTAACTTGGGATCAGCATTCCTCTCTCTGGCATGGTCAGGGATTGATCTCCAGGGCCCAGGGAACAGCCCTGCTCAATTCATTCTATGAAGCCAACATCACCCTGATACCAAAACCAGGAAAGGACTCAACAAAAAAAAGAAAACTGCGGACCAATATCCCTTATGAATATAGATGCACAAATTCTCAATAAAATCCTAGCAAACAGAATTCAGATGCTTATCAAAAAAATAATACATCATGACCAAGTGGGCTTTATCCCAGAGATGCAGGGATGGTTCAACGTATGCAAATCTATAAACATAATTCACCACATAAATAGAAGTAAAAACAAAGATCATATGATCCTCTCAATAGATGCAAAAAAAGCATTTGACAAAATTCAGCTTGCCTTTATGATAAGAATGCTTAACAAAATAGGCATAGACGGGACTACCTGAAAATGATAAAAGCCATATAAGACAAACCCACAGCCAACATCAAGCTGAACGGGGAAAAACTGAAAGCATTCCTGCTTGAACTGGAACCAGACAAGGTTGCCCTTTATTACCACTTCTATTCAACATAGTGCTGGAAGTCCTAGCCAGAGCAATCAGACAAGAGAAGGAAATCAAGGGTATCCAAATTGGGGCAGAAGAGGTCAAACTATTCTCTTTGCTGATGATATTGCCTTATATCTAGAAAACCCCAAAGATTCTTCTATGAGCCTACTGGAATTGACAAATTCAGCAATGTCTCAGGTTACAAAATCAATGTATACATATCAATAGCATTCCCATATGCCAACAACAAACTGAGAACCAAATCAAAGACTCAATACCCTTCACAATAGCAACAAAGAAAATAAAATACCTAGGAATATATTTAACTAAGGTGAAAGACCTCTACAGGGAGAATTACAAAACAATGAAGAAGGAAATAGCAAAGGATGTAAACAGGTGGAAAACCATACCATGCCCATGGATCAGCAGAATCAACATTGTACAGACAATGTAGTCTATATTACCCAAAGTCATCTACAGATTCAATCCAATCCCTATTAAAATACCAACATCATTTTTCACAGATCTAGAAAAAATAATTCTACGCTTTGTAGGGAACCAGAGAAGAACCCATATAGCAAAAGCAATCTTAAGCAAAATGAACAAACTGGAAGGCATCAATTTACCAGTTTTCAAGCTATACTACAAGGCTATAGTAACTAAAACAGCATGGTACTGGCACAAGAACAGAGACATAGACCAATGGAACAGAACTGAGAACCCAGATATAAAACCATCCTAATATAGCCATCTAATCTTTGACAAAGCAGACAAAAAACATACACTGGGGAAAAGAATGCTTATTCAATAAATGGTGCTGAAATTGGATAGCCACAGATAGAAGACTGAAACAGGATCCACGTATCTCACCTCTCACAAAAATCAACTCACGGTGGATAACAGACTTAAACCTAAGGCATGAAACTATCATAATTCTAGAAGAAAATGTTGGAAAAACTCTTATAGACATCAGCCTAGGGAAAGAATTTATGAAGAAGACCCCAAAGGCAATCACAGCAACAACAAAAATAAATAAATGGGACCTGATCAAATTTAAAAGCTTCTGCACAGCCAAGGAAACTATCCCAAGAGCAAACAGACAACCTACAGAATGGGAGAAAATATTCACATTCTATACATCTGATAACTAGAATCTACATAGAACTCAGGAAAACCAGCAAGAAAAAATCAAACAACCCTATTAAAAAGTGGGTAAAGGACATGAACACAAACGTCAAAAGAAGATAGACTAATGGCCAACAAACATATGAAAAAATGCTCAGCATCTCTAATCATCAGGGAAATTCAAATCAAAATCACAATGAGGAAAAAAAAAAAACCACAGTGAGATATCACTGGACCCCAGTAAGAATGGCTTTTATCAAAAAGTCCCCAAACAATAAATGTTGGTATGGATGCAGTGAGATAGGAATATTCATACACTGCTGGTGGGACTGCAAACTCATACAACCTCTACGGAAAGTAATATGGAGATACCTCAAAGAGCTAAAAGTAGAACTACTGTTTGATCCAGGAATGCCATTACTGGGCATCCACCCCAAAGAACAAAAGATCTTCTATATAAAAGACATCCACACTAGAATGTTTATATCAGCACAATTCACAATTGCAAAGATGTGGAAACAACCCAAGTGCCCATCAATACATGAGTGGATTAATAAAATGTCGTATATGTATACCATGGAGTACTACTCAGCCACAAAAATCAATGGTGATCTAGCACCTCTTGTATTATCCTGGATAGGGCTGGAGCCCATTCTACTAAGTGAAGTATCACAAGACTGGAAAAACAAGCACCACATGTACTCACCATCTGATTGGTATTAATTGATCAACACTTATGTGCACATATAGTAGTAACATTCATTGGGTGTTGGGCAGGTGGGAGGAAGGAAGAGGGATGGGTATACTCACACGTAATGGGTGTGGTGCACACCGTCTGGGAGATGGACACGCTTGAAGCTCTGACTTGGGCAGGGCAAAGGCAATATATGTAACCTAAACATTTGTACACCTGTAATATGCTGAAATTTAGAAAAAAAGAATTTTTTCAGAAAATAAACAAATAAAAAAGAAACCAACATCTAAGTATTAACTGTGTTCATTGCTACTGAGGTGTCATTGTTTCTAGGCCTTCTTAGCAAAGTTAGGAAAAATTGTATATGTGTATATCAGTTTCAGGGGTCATTTTAGCATTCACTCTTTTCTTATTTTTAACATCTTTCTCTGACAGTGAGAAACCTGGCTTTCCTTCTCTATATTTACTTATTTGTTCAATCTTAGTAGTTTCAGAATTACTAACTCATACCTCTGTGAAAAATAAATTTACTAACTAGAGTACAATATTGTGTATTGTTCTTTCTTATCTGTAGCCTTAAAGTATAGAGTCAAAATTCTGTTTTCCTATGTTATTTATGTTAGTTCTTTTTCTTTCTCACCCTTCAGTGTGGTTGTATTATTCAGCTGTAATAGAGTTAGCTTCATTTGTTACTGTTAGTATCCCATTTTAGGTTCCTCCACATGCTAGTAGGTTTGAATTATTTATTCTAAAAGTCAGAGCTATAAGGAAGGGTTCTGTTTTCGTCCATTTTTGTTCTTAGTTTTCAAATTTCTGATTCGTGGTAGTTTTTCATATCCCCAAATACTGGTTTGAGGCTGTTTAAATCAGTCTGGAGCAATGTCTTACAGTTTTCTTCTGCCTCATGGTTGTTTTTCAACCATGTGTCATTTTTATCAATTGATGCATGTTGAGTTTAGTTTTATGATTTTTATAACTACTCTGTATGGATTTAATTATTTTTCCCCTGTTGATTATAGTGGTCTTGGAGTGGTTTACCGGATCCCTGGTTCAATGGAGCCTTTTCCTGCCTGTATAGCAAAGCCCAGGTTTTCAGTGAATTCCTTTTGGTGGTGGTGGGGGGGGGGTTATATGTGCCCTCTGATTTGGGGGGTTCTCTTTCATCTTATAGGATCTTCAATGGTACCCTTTTGCTTCCCACCCCCCTCGCCCCCCAACTTCCAGGAGATGCCTCTCCTTTGCATTCTACGGAGACAACAGCAGCTGCCCACGTCCACATCTCCCGATGTTGCCTCCTAAAACAGCAGAGAACAAGAGGCAAAAATAAAGCTACATGAAAACCACACTCTCAGCATAACTTGAAGGCAGAGAACGCCTAAACTCCAAAACAGCTGTAAGTAAAAACAGAAGAAAAAGCCCAGTGAGCGATCTTGCCCGTCCTGCCTCACCACGGGCTTTCCTGTGAGGAAGGGCAGGTCTGGGAAACCGGGGGCAAAAGGTGGGGGATCTAGCTGCTAAGAGTGTTAAATGCAAACCGATAGAGCGTCCTGCTAGATCAGAGCATGACACCAGAGCATATCTGCTGGTGGAGAAAGGGGCCAAAAAGGGAGAGAGAGGAACCCTTTGGTAGGTGGGTGCTCCCACAAGCTAAAAGAGAACCAAGAAAATCCAAAATACCTTACTGGAGATTCTTTAGCAAATGGAAGACTCCACATATTTATGACGGATTGATTTTCTCACTATTCAGTGATAGGACTCCCCCTCCAATTTCCTTTTCCACCTCCCTCTTGCCCTCCCCCACCATCAAGCAGCACCCAGACTTCTTGCATTTTCCTGGGAAAGAGGTGAGACTACAGAAGGCTGCGGTGCAGAATGAGGAGGAGTCTCTTACTGGTTTTTGAGTTCAAAAAGCTAATTATTTGGATCTTTCTTCAGAGAATGGAATCCATTCACAATGAGAAAACGTGATGAGTAAGAGTAAGATTCCCTCCTCCCCGCAACATCCTCCACCACCTCCCCCATCCCAACCCTAACTCAAAACATATTTCTTTCCAGGATGGGAGGAGGGAGAGAGTCAGAGAGAAAATTATGAAAGCTAGGGTATCGCTGGGTCCTAGGAAAGGAATTCTACACCCTCTTTCTTGATCCACTCTCAGGAGTCCAGAGGGGTGTGGTCCTAGGACACCTGGGACCATTTCCTAGGTACGGCTCCCTCTGGACTAGAGGTATGACCCCAAACAAGAAATGGTCACATGCATGTCTAGATTTGTGGTCTCAGAGCTTCCCCGTGCCCCAGCATGGTTCAGGAACAGTGGACACTGTGAATTCTGTACACAGAAGTCACAATGGAGCTGCCCTCCCCGAAGGGCTTGAGCAGAGAGGAATGAGGAACGTCACCCAAACACAGTGTTAGAGGTTTACAAGGAAAGGCAGAACAGTGGCTCAAAGTGAATGAGGACCAGACATCCCAGTCTCTGCACAGCTGGGCAGCACCAAGGGCAAGATGCCCCCTCCGTGGAAACCCTCAGGACGCAGCCTGTCATCCAAGAGAAGGGGTGGAGAAATGACTATGATGACATCTCTCCCTCCTGGCTGAGTGGACTTGAGTTTGAAGTGGGGAGATCCAGTGGCCCCTCTGACCTCTCTGACCTTAGCCTCAACAGTGAGATATTCAGAACATGGCTCTGGAGCACAGCTCAGGGAGCCCAGGCGGGCAGGGGCAGGGGCAGGTGAAACGCACTCCCTGTGAAAAGCAGCGCTTATCTGTGCAGCAGCGTCTGAGCAGGAAGGGAGAGGATGGAGAAGGGGGTCCCACAACTCCTGGGATTCTCAGCCTGATGAGCTGTTATCAGATGGGCTGAGATGACAATAGACATGATTACAGCTCTTCCTCTTTCCTCTTTGAGAAAGAGCCCAATTGCCAACCAACCCCCTTTCTTTTTTGAATGCCCAGCAGCTAGACTCCTCCATTTTACTGGAGGAGGGACAAAGGACAAAGAAAAGCAGAGACAAATGGGGAAAGAGACGGAGGCGGAAGATCTCTGGGAGTGGGGCTCTTTCCTTTTTGGCCAGCTGGTTCCCAGGGGGTCCTCTGACTCTGAAGGAGACCAGCCTGCCCACATCCCTGGTAACGTGGATATAGAATCACCCTGACGCCAGCCAGAGCTGGTCCGTAGCTTTCCCTGGAACAGAGCAACCGGGACAGTTTGCTCCACGTGCGGTGCAGATCACATTGTAATACCATGCGTTTGTTCACATGCCTGCCTTTCCTACCCCAAGGGCTATCTTTTTCTACCTTTGTCTCTCTCTCTCTTTTTTTTTGGTAGGGCCAAGCTCCTCCTAAGTGGTCAGGAAGTACCATGTGAATAAATCACTTAACAAACGCCTAACCTCTGAGACATGCCACCTTCCTTACTACATCAGAACTCACTTGCTGAATGACTCAATACAACTACTACCAGGAAAAGTAAGAAAACATGCCCTGCTCCAAAGAGTGAACACAGAAGGAGAGGGAGAAAGTAATCCCCAATGCCATTAGATAGTAATTGTCCCATTCCAAGAGTAAGTACTATGACAGTAAAATCTCCTTGCTAAGCTCCATGACCGAACTTCCGTGATATGGTCTAAATGCTTGTGTCCCTCCAAAATTTATATGTTGAAGTCCTAACCTCTAAAATAATGGCATGAAAAGGAGGGACCTTTGGACAGAGATCAGGTCATGAGGGTGGAGCCTCATCAATGGGATTGGTGCCCTTATGAAAGACATCTCAGAGAGCTAGCTTGACATTTCCACCATGTGAGGACAGGGGAGAAGGCACTCTTTATAACCCAGAAAATGGGCCCTCAGTAGACACTGAATTTGCCAATGCCTTTATCTTGGATTTCTCGGCCTCCAGAGCTGTGAGAAATAAATTCCTGTCATCCAAAGCCACCCAGCTTCTTGTTATAGTATCCCGAATGGACTAAGACACTCAGTGTTTAAAAACCTTGCTTTGGCTTCTCCCTCAAGGAATGACTACTCCTGAAAGAACAGGAATATAGTGGCCCTAGCACCTTGGGATTTAAAAGTGTTGTCTGCAGACCAGCAGCACTGGCCTCACCTGGGAGCTTGTTGGCAATGCAGAATCTCAGGCCCCACCCCAGACCTGCTGAACCAGACTCTGCATTTAACAAGAGGCCCGATGATCCAAATGCACATTCAGGGTTGAGAGGCAAGGCCTTAGATTACAGTGCGGTGGGGAGGGAAGAGCCTCGAGAAAGGGTTAGGTGTGGGAAGACTCATGAGATTAGAGTACCTTGGGGGGCAGGCCTAGCTCACAGCAACCTCAAACTCCTGGGCTTAAGCAATCCTACTGCCTCAGCCTCCCGAGTAGCTGGGACTACAGGCATGCACCACCATGCCTGGCTAATTTTTTTCTATATATATTTTTAGTTGGCCAGATAATTTCTTTCTATTTTTAGTAGAGACGGGGTCTCACTCTTGCTCAGGCTGGTCTCGAACTCCTGAGCTCAAACAATCCGCCCGCCTCAGCCTCCCAAGTGCTAGGATTACAGGCGTGAGCCACCGCACCCGGCCCTATCTATTTATTTTTTAACTACTTATTATTTAAGAGTCAATGAAAGAGAAAACCAGAGACCTAGAATGCAGTATGTGACATCTGGTGCCAAAACCAGCCTGCCTGATCCCAGAGTGTGGCCCACTTGAGATTTTTAGCATGCAAATATTCACAGGTGACCTGAAAGGCCAGCAGGACTTTCCCCACCAAATCTTTGACTACTATCAGCTGTCCCTAGGAGGCTTTTCTGACAACTGTAACCTCTACCACCGCCCTCCCTCCTCAGGAGACATTGACCATTTCCTACTTTATTCCCAGCACAAAGTAAGCGCTCAATAATTGTGTACCAAATAATGAAAGTATAGTGCTAGCAGGCTTGGATCAATTAGTGATTGTAAATGAAGCTGAGTATAATTAATTATATAATTTGGGGCTGCTCAAGTTTAATTCCACTAAAATTTATATCATGGAAACAGGGCATGAGGAAGGATTACAAACAAAAGGAAAGGAGCTATGAGTAATGCTTTCATACAGTAGACACAAATTTGAGCTGGATCCCTCGCTGCCTTAGTCAGTTCAGGCTGCTATAACAAAAATACTATAGCCTGAATGGCTGGGAACAACATACATTTATTTCTCACAGTTCTGGAGGCCGGGAAGTCCAAGATCACAGTACCTGTAGATTTGATATCTGGTGAGGACCCACTTCCTGGCTTGTAGACAGCAGCCTTCTCGTTTTATTCCTAACAGGGCAGAGAGAGAACCTGTCACTCTTGTGTCTCTTCTTATAAGGGCACAAATTACATTCATGAGGGCTCCATTCTAATAACTCAATTACCTCTCAAAGACCCCACCTCCAAATATCATCACATTGGGGATTTAGATTTCAACATATAAATTAGGGGAGGACACAAACATTCAGTCCATGACATTTACCAACAGTACAAAATTCACAGGGCTGCATAACTAGCAAGTTCTAATCCTGAATTCCATTTGGATACAGAGTCCAAAATCAAGGATTTCACTCCAGTACCTGGGTTATAAGGGAATGATCACTCTCAACAGTGGACGCTGCTTAATTTGGAAACATTAATTTGTATTGACTCATTTCTACTGCTCTGTGCTTTCCATTCTTCGTACCATCTGAATCTCTCCTCGACTCTCACAGACTCAGAGGGTGTTAGAGCTAAAAAATGATCTTTGGGATCTTTAGACCAGTGTGTTTTAGCCCAACCAGACCTAACACACTTTTTTCACAACAATGTTGGGTAATGTTCCCTTACCATACTGAAATGAAATTAATAAGAACTATATCTACCTATATAACTGCATAATTTTTGAAAGTCAGATTGATATAGACAGGTTGCACTGGCCATTCAAATGCAGGCTTTGCCTTATTGTTGGTTATGTAGTTTCCCAAAATGGTGAATAATAATTCCTAAAGAAACAAACCATCCCTCAATTTTCATGGTAATTGAATTCCTAGAAAATTCAATGGGTATTAAAACCATACAAAAACAAACAAACAAACAAAATACTTTCCCTTTACATGTAAAACAGAGTTAGGTTGTTGATTTAGTTCATTACAAAGAAGATTTTCACTACATGTATATCCTGTGGAGCATTTGGAAATCACACAGGTCACAGGAAAATTCTTGTTGAGTGAGGCTGTGTTGCCCATGGGAAGACATCTGGCATCTCTGACCAAACCCACTCAATGAGAGTAGCAATCCCCCAATCATTGTGATAACCAAAATTATCCCCAACATTTCCAGAAAGTCCTTGGGACCCCCACTAAGAACCACTGATTTAACCTAATCTCCTTAACTTACAGGTGAGAAGTCAGAGGGCAGTGGACAAGGGGGAAATTTTCCCTATGTGACCAGCTGGCCAGCACCCACAGGTCTCGGGACTCCTATCCGAGGGTCCTTCCCAGCTCCATGTGGCAGCTTCCCAAACTCCACACTGTGGATGTCAGCACTCCTTTGGGTTTCAGTGAAAATGACTCAGCATGGCTCCCTATACCCCAGAAAATCAGACTCCTAGCAAAAGAAAACACAGCCATACAGTTTCAGTGGAAAAGTCCTCTAACAAGGGACTATCACTGCAATGCCTTAAATTAATCTCCCCAAACAAGCCCAAGATGTCTCCTCCCCATCATCAGAAAGCTAGGAATGTTCTGGCATTGCAGAGAAGTTAACTAGACCATCCTCCTACCTTCATTTTGGAGAGCCCTGAAACTATCCCAGGTCAAGAAAGGCTCCTTTGTATGTCTAACTTCCGTGAAAAAAAAAGAAAGGTTCCTAGTTAAAAAGCAAAAACAGCAATCGAGCATTACATGCCAGCACTGTTCAATCAATAGCCGTTGACAGGTGTGCTGTGTTAAGGAGGATTCTGGGGCCAGCTCCTAGCTGAAAGATCAACCCGAAAGGACGCAGTGATCAATTTGTAGAGTCTGCACTGGCCATGGTAGGGGTGTCAGCACCACGCCAGGTATTTGCCACATCTGTTTTAGAACCCCAGACAAATCTGATCTACTTTTCTGGGACAAAAGCACATTCATTCTCCCAATCCCAATCTATTTCATTTCATTGGTTTCCATGTATAAAAGTTGAGGCAAATGTCTCCTTTGTGATAGTTGACACAGTTCAATTGTGTACCTCTTTGCAACAAATGGTAGCACTAGGGCCTTGTCTTAGAATCTCATTCACTCAGGACACACAAGTTGAGCATAAGCTAGATGTCAGGCATTGGTCATGGTAAGATTTAGCAAATCTACTGCATATAAGAATCACCATTTTTCAAGGTTCCTAATTTTTCATAAAACATTATGCACCACACAAAACTCAACATCAATATCCACTATTTTTCTATCTGAAATTAATATGCCCTTTGTTAAGGGATCATGATGGCACAGTGCCTAACAATTGATTATAATTAATGTCTTGAATATTTATTGCTGTGACAGCTATATTTTAAACAAAACGGCTAAGTATTGGTTATCATTAAAGTTAATGAAATTAGATAACCTAGAAAAAGACATCCATACAACTACCAAATAATCATTCACAAAAAACTGCATGTTTAACAAATACTTATTAGAAATACAAAGTTAAGTAAAATTTTCCTTCATGAATTGGTTTTAAAAATCTTTAAAAGGCAAGAAATAATAGGAAGGTCAAATGGATCTGAAAACATTCAAGAATACTTAAATTTAGGTAAAATGGGCTTTGGGAGAGTTGATCCTTAGGTTTTTGGCAACGTGCCTGCCGGCAAGTTGGCTTTAGGTGAAACAAACAAGAGGCAGTTTGGTGGGGCTGGGGGAAGTAGGGGACACAAGACAGGAGGCGAGACCAGCCCTGAACCAGGTGATGGACACAAGAGATACAAGGAGGTAGAGTCTGGGTGGGAGGGTGACGCGATGAAGGTCAAGAGGGGTGAAGGTTGACTTCTGGCTTTTGGACCAGCTGCCTCCTGGCAGCACCATCCACTGAGACAGTGAATGCAGACTTCCTGGTCAAAATGAAATTCTGGGAAATCCTGGCCTCAAAAGGAAATACAGAGATGGGCTCAAGTCTTGCTTCCAGGTGGGGCTGCTGGCTGGCACCGCTGGTCCCCAAGAATTGCTAAATCCCTTTTTCTTCTCCAAGATCCCAGGATCCCTGCTCACCACTGCTCCCACCGGCACTAGCCCCCTCCTTACCCAAAGCCAGCCCCTTTTGTCAGAAAGACTACAGCTCCTTCAAGGAAGGCATCACACCTGATTCACCTTGTCTCTCCACTCCGCTCCGCAGTAAATGGGCGCTGAAGGAATGCACGCTACGCACGTGGACTGAGGCATATCCAAATGGCCAGGCAACCAGTGAAAGGCTGATTATAGCCTCCACTGTCGTGGTGTAAAAAGGCATGCAAGAGAAAAAGAAATGATCCTTGCTCTCCAAGGATGGCACAGGGCAGGTAGACAGTTGAGTGGAGAGAAATGTCCATAGAATTGGGAGCGGAGGCGGTCAGCCAGGGCAGAGTGGTCTCAGAGGTCCCCTGCAGAAGGCAGGACTTGAGCCCTGTGCCCAGTGTAGAAAGCAGAGAGCAAGGCCACGGGTGTGGGTGAGTCTGGTGTCTGTAAACCATCAAGATCAGCCTATACAGGAATCTCTAAATGACACAACCCAGACAGGGAGACAGAGGCAACCACCCTCCCAAGTTCTAACTTTACTCAGCCGGACGTGTGAGAGTAGGAAGAGCAGAGGGGGAGAGAGAGGCTTCCACACACACAGTCCCAGTCGCCAAATTCATCCCTGGTTCAACACGGGTGCTATGAACCGGCCAGCCTAGCTCGCAGGCAGAGGAAACACCCACGTGAGACTCTCTTTATCTTAAATGTTTCCAGGCATGTCTGTATCAAACTGTGATTAAAGAAACAGCTTCTGCCAACTCTCTGGGGGTGACCTGTGTGGACAGCAACTAGCAGAATCAATAAGAGAAATTAAGCCTATTTCAGCTAAATAGCCAGTTCTGAACCCCATGGGTCATTAGAACACAGGCATTACTATTAGAAAAATATATCCACACAACTGGCATCCAACCAGAATCATGTGGGCCTCTCTGCTGTTTCTGACAAGAAAATTGAATACAAAGTAACCAATCAGTACCCCTTACTCTCATAATCTCAACAAGAGCAGTAAGAGCTCACTGCAATTTAACCCTGTTTGCTTTTGTTCAGCTCTCTGGAGAGTGTCCAGTTTGTAGATGTCTTTTCTCTGTAGACAGACGAGGATTCTCTTCTAGATTTCTCACATCTTCCAAACATGGATCCAGGATGCTTAAAAATAATAGCTGTCATGATCAGGCTCTTTAAGTTAAAAATCAGATAACCAATTTAAAGTAACTTACACACACACAAAAGGGGGGGGCAGATTGCAGTTGTATTGGTTCATATTATTGAAAAATCAGGGGTGGATCTGGCTTGCAGGAAAGGCTGGATCCAGGGGCTCAAAGGATAAAGCAGCCCCCAGAGCTTAGCAACCAGTGGAAAGGTTATTCTCCATTGCTCCAGTTGAAAGATGCAAGAAGGTCTGCTTGGGGGCATGAATGAGCTCATACTGGAACCAATCTCTGTGGCTAGAGGGGTGGCCATCTGACTACCCCATGGCTTGTGGGAGGTGCAGGAATGGGTACCCCGGGGGGAAAAGGGAGTCCTGTTCAAGCTGCAAGGGACAGATATATCCACTACCAAGCTGTGTATCTATTGGTTTTTCAGTGCTGCTTTTCCCTGCCACATCATTCACTGCACTGTTTATTCACATTCCCCACAGCCCTTCAAGAAGAGCAACCTGTGGACAACCACCATCATTTCACAGCAAGGAAGCTGAGGCTCGGGGACCAGAGCAACCCACCCAGTGACAGCAGAACTAGGATGATGGGCCCGATCTCCAGCTGCCTTGCCCAGGGCAGGTGACACTGGCCCCTGCCCAGAAATCCAATCCAGGATCAGAGCCTACTTGGGCACATCCTGCCACCAGATTCTTAAGGATGTAAACTAGTACGAATCAGAACTCACTTCTAGTCAGCTCATGAAAACATCCTGAATGTTTATGGTTTCTCTCCTAAACCTCCCTACAATCTTGTAACTTCTCCCTAAATACTTGGGCAGAAGAGAAATAAGTGAAAAAGGCAGAACCTCTTTATATTCCTACTCACCAGGGGCAGAATTGAATTTCTGTCAGTATTTTTAACTCTCCTTACAAGAATTTCCCTAGAAAGGGGTGTCCCAGCACCCAGAGTGGCCCAAGGAGGTGGGCATCTGGGGTCCTGCTGGCACTAGTCCTATTGGATTAGGGCTCTCACTCTTATGACCTCATTTAACCTACTTACCTCCTTAAAGACCCTATCTCCAAATACAGTCACTTGAGGGTTAGGGCTTCAATATGAATTTGTGAGGGGATATAATTCAGTCCATAACAGTGCCTACATAAAACATCATGTTGTGCTTATTGCCTCAACATTACAAAATAGCTGCTATAGTTCCGGACATCCAAAACCATGCACCAGCCTCCCCTACAGGAAGTAAGAGGAAGGGGCAACACTAACAAATTATACCCTTATTAACTTCTAAAGAAAAAATTTCCCAGGAACCCTCCCTAAGATTCCCCTTCACCTCTCCTGTCATGTGCCACTGCTGGCTGCAAGGGAGGCTGGGAAAACAAGACTTCATTTTTTCAGTCTCTCAAGTAGAAGGCAGGCGAAAGCTCAGAGGGTTGGGAAGTGTCTGCCACAGCAGCTGATAATAAAAATAAACAATATTTATTGGGCACTTACTAAAGTTCCTCTTCTCCAAGCACATTTTCAAGTGCACTGCATATGTTATCTAACGTGATCCTCCCAACGTACCTTTGAGGGAGGCACTATTGTCTCCACTTTTCAAACTGAGGACTTGAGGCCGAGAGAGGTTGGGCTACTTGCCCAAGATCACACAGAACCATGAGGCCAACAGGATTTGAACTCAGGTGAACTCAAGTGCCCATGCCCTTAATGACACCCTAGAACGCCTGTCTCAGCAATGGCGGCAGCCACTGTCAACAGATGTGTGCAGTTACTGATGTGCATACACTTACCTTTGGCAGAGGAAGGAGAAAGGAACCAGGGGACAAAGAAGGCGGCCTCCCACCAACTACACAGCTGAGCTGTGCTTTCTGGCAGCTTTAAGAGGACAAGGAAGAGCCAGGGCCCCTGACCTCTGTCCCCAATTCACCAGCGTGGGGAGCCTGGAAGGGCTTCGTGTCCCATCCAGTATTAGCCTTGGAGAGAAGAAAGTCCACGTGCCAGCAGTCCGTCCCTCCAGTCTTCCATCTCCATCACACAGAAGGGCCACCAAACACTTCCATCATTCCTGACTGGGCAGTCACAGGCTTGATACAGCTGGCCACCAGCCCAAGTGAGATGCTGACATGCCCTTGCTGGGTACCAGTGGGTGGCTGCCAGGTCAGGCTAGTGCAGGAGGGCTCCAGGCCCACCACTCAGAGGTGATTGACCAGAGGGCGTCCTGCCAGTGACCCACTGGTGACTACCATTTCTAGAACTGCAAATACCCCTGGAAAACAAAATCCCTAGTGCTAGACCTCTTTTGGGGAGAACTCAATGTTACATCCATTTGTCACTACATTTGTGTGTCTGCTTGAAGAGTCAAGTTATGGTAAATGTCAGCATTGCTATAATTCGGATATTTGTCCCCTCCAAATCTCATGTTGCAATTTGATCCCTGCTGTTGGAGGTCGGGGCCTAATGGGAGGTGTTTGGGTCCTGGGGGCAGGTCCCTCATCAATAGATTAATGCCCTGGTTGGGGCCAGTGAGTTCTCATTATATTAGTTCCTGAGAGCTGGTTGTTAAAAAGAGCCTGGCACCTCCCTCCCTGCTCACGCTCTTGCTCTCTGTCCACGGCGTGGCCCTTCACCTTCAGCCGTGAGCGGAAGAAGCCATAAGCAGAAGCAGATGTTGGTGCCGGGCTTCTTGTACAGCCTACAGAACTGCGAGCCAACCCTCTTTTCCTTATACATTACCAGTCTCAGGTAGTCCTTTATATTAATAGAAACACGAAAACGGACTAAGGCTTATCTGCAGTTTTTAGTTTCCTGAGAGCCTTTTACTTCGGAAGTAGCCAGGACTCTCTTCCTCCCAGAGGCTCTGCCTGAAGCCCACGTGTGGAGGCTGCATTTCTTCCTTCTCTGAAGACACCTGGAAGGTGTGTGAGCCAGAATCAAGAGTCCCAACCCTGACTGGGGAGCTTTAAAGAACAAAAGCAGTAAGTCATGAGGATATCACGTTCTCCAGAGAGGATGTGATGAGAGGGCCACCTCTGTTGTGTTCTTCCCCAGTCTACATGAGAAAACACAAGACAAACCCAAACTGAGAGACGTCTTACAAAACACCTGACCAGTACTCTCCAACAGCGTCAAGGTCATGAAAGACCAGGAAAGTCAGAGGCCGGAGCCCTCTGCACCAGCCTGACCTGGCAGCCACCTACCGGTGCCCAGCAAGGGCACGTGAGACTCTTACCTGGGCTGGTGGCCAGCTGTATCAAGACCATGATCCCCACCCCACCCAGTCAGGAATGATGTTAAGTAGTTGGTGGCCCTTCTGTAGGTGTCACAGACCAGAGGAGAGTAAGGAGACATAGCAACTAAATGCAAGGTGGCAACCTGGGTGGGATCCTGGGACACAGAGGATGTTAGTGAGGACACTGGTGAAGCTGGAATAAC
The DNA here is from genome assembly GCA_028533085.1 of Varecia variegata. Taxonomy (NCBI): domain Eukaryota; kingdom Metazoa; phylum Chordata; class Mammalia; order Primates; family Lemuridae; genus Varecia; species Varecia variegata. The sequence goes on from CM052442.1 coordinate 19,411,506, forward strand.
ATCTGGAGTTTAGTTAATAATAGTGTCCTAATGTTAATTTCTTATTAATCAAGGTAGCATGGTTATGTAAGACATTAATATTGGGAAAAGGTAGGTGAAGGGTTTGCAGAAACCCTCCGTACTATTTTTGCAACTTCTACCGTAAATCTAAAATTATTTCAAAATTAAGTTACAACAAAACCCAATTTGACAAAAATCCCTGGCCCCCCGGACCACACTTTTCAGTCGCAAGGATGCAGATCAGTGGTTCTGAAGATGTGGTTCGCAGACCAGCGGCACTGGCGTCCCCTGGGAGCTCGTTAGAAATGCAAAACCTCAGGCCCACCTCAGACTCACAGAGTCAGAACCTGTGTTTAATGAGATCCCAGGTTATTCATTTACACAGAAAGTTGAAGAGGCACTGCTCTAGAATGAACGTGCAGGGCGAGGGGGCGAGGAAACAGGAGCTGCAATGGCAGGGGTCAAGCAGGCTGAAGAGCCATCATTTCACCAGTCTTAAGAGCCTGTCCGTTCCTCTCGCACGCAGGAAAGAACACAGGAGGAAGCATCAGAGGAACTCTGCGACGGTCGAGCCAAAGGCAGACCTGGGAGAAACAGCCTTCCTCTCCCCTGCAGTGCTGGCCAGGGGCACGGGGACCTGGCTCGGGGTGGGGCTGCTGATGGCCGGGCGGAGGCAGCTTCCACAGAAGCCCAGTAAACCAGGCCGGGAGGCACTGACCGCAGGAAAATGGCCATCGCAGCTACAGCCCAGGGTTTATCATTGACTCTTCCGAGGCCTGATCCCGTCCTCCCTTTAGAAAAGGAGAGAGCCGAGCCAGTCTGTGCAGCCCCATCACCAGGAGTGGGCAGAGAGAGAAGGAAGCAGGGAGGAAGGGAGGAGGGAGGGGGAAGAAAAGGAGGGAGGAAGAGAGGGAAGAAAGGAAGTAAGAACAGAGGCTTTTTGAACAAATTGCTCTTTACCAAACTTTTGGCTTTTACCAAAATCTTTTGCAGATAAGGCTTGTGGGGGCTGGGCCTCCCACGACTCCCCTTTCGCCAGTTACCAGTAGCGGTGGCACCAGTCACCTGGCAGTCAAGGCCCCTTGTCAAACATGGACCCCAGGATCCAGCCTGACAAACACGCTGCTCCAACAGGCCCGGCTGCCAGGAACGTGGCGCCCTCTGTGGTTCTGCTCATCATCTGTGAAGATCTTGCCCAGTCGCCAGCTCCCAGCTTAGATCCTGGCTCCTCGTGGCTACACCTTTCCTGAAGCCCCAAGTGCCACTCTGCATGGCTCCATGTAAGACTCCTCTCACATCTGTCTACACCAAGGGTCATTCGAAAACCCCCAACAGGTCTTGCTCCCCAGGATTTTCTGGAGTGCCTCTTGGAGCCACTTCTGTTTTTCTGAGATGGCGTTAGACGCTCACGATTTTGGAGCCCTGCCACTCTGGCAGGAGGCCCCTGGGCAGCCTGTAATGCGGAAACAGAAGATCTCTGACCTTGGGAGTGGGCGAGGAACGCTGCACCTTGACTACATGCAAGCTCTGCCTTCAGGACCCTCCCAGACCTCCCCTGCACGTCTCTTGCGTTTGGCTGTCCTGAGTTGTGTCGTTTATAATAAAACTGGAATCACAAGAATAGTGCTTTCCTGAGTCCTGTGAATCATTCTACAATAGCAAATTATCAAACACAAGGGGGTTATGGGAACCCCTGAATTTGTAGACAATTAGTCAGAAGTACAGGTAGTCTGGGGACCCCGAAACCTGCAGCTTGTATCTGAAGTGAGGACAGTCTGATGGGGAACTGTGCCCTTCAGCCTGCAGAGTCTGCACTAACTCCGGGTGGTGGGTGTCAGAATTGCACTGCAGTATTGTAGTGGTTCAGGTCCACCCTGTCTTAGGCCCTGGAGAAAACCTAGGCTCAGTCTGCATTTCTCAGAACTTTTGTCTCCTTTACTTGTTTGCTCTCTCTCCCCACTCCCCACCTTCCCTGGAAATATAATTTCCTCTGAAATTGGGGAATCTGAGACTTAGCTCAGGCACATAAGACAACCCAAGGTGCAAGTGAATCTATCTCTACAGCACTGTGGAATAAAAAACAAAGCCCAGGCCACCACTCAGCAGCTGTGTGACCACAGGCAAATTACTAAGCCTCTCTGAGCCTTGGTTCACCTCTGTGAAATGAGGCTAATGACCCCTCTCTCGCAGAGCTGATGGGACAACTCAATGACGTAACGTATTTACAGAGCCTAATGGCCTCTCACATGTGGAAGGTACTCAATAAATATCCACCTACTCCCCTCCTATTCTCAAACTGCCCTGTACCCCCAACTCTTCCCGCCTCTCTGCTCTGCCTGGATAACTGTTCTGGGTGCTGGGCCCACTGGCAACACGCTGGTGTTTTCTATCCCAGGGCAGCAGGCAGCCAACCAGTACATCAAAAGTGAAAAGCAAGCGACCATTACCTTGAACAGAAAGGACATTTATATTTACTTCAGTGGCTATAAAAGACACCATAAAATATAATATGCAGCATGCATCCTCAGGATTAACAACAGACACTGCAAATGACTCGCAGGCCCCTGGGTGCATCCAACTGGTCACTAAGAACAATTAATTCTTTCAGGAAATAAAGGGATTGTGAAGCGTCTTTGGTCACTGAAAAACCTGCTCGTGGTATCATGAATAAAGAGAACAGTAAATGAGGCTCAAACTCAGGGTTTTTCTGCCCTTGTGAATGGGGTGACGTAAGATCAGAGATTCAAATGCAATCACTGTCCAAGAGCGTGGGTGCTCAGTGACAGCCAGGATCTTCCGAATCTAGGATCTCAGGGGCCTGGAGACCACCCACACATGGGAGTTAGAGCAGGAATTTGGGGATGTCCCAGAAAAAGGAACAGACAACCAGGCTGGGGGGAGGACGGGGTAGAAACACAGTTCAAACAGGTGACACAGGTGTCAGAGTGGCAACCTGGCCACGGCGACCAAGGTTTCAGCAGTAGGACTAACATCTCCAGAAGCACTTGGGGGGACCTGGTAGAATCCCAGGCCTGAAACTGAGGTCACTGAATGAGAACCAAATAAGCCAGGATAAGTCAGGAAACAATTAGAACAAAGCAGGTGCCTGGGTAACAGGAAAGGAGGTGAGAACTCAGGGGAACAAAAGTCCAAGGTTTTGGCTGAGCCTCTGAGTTCCTGGCCTTGGACTTCTCGGTTCCTCCAACCAAGGTCTGAGTCTTGGAAGGTAGGAGAAACCTCCAAGAAGCAGGAAGTGGCCCCACAGGTTGGAAGGATTATAGGGATAAGAGGCCAAGCAAAGATCACACCGGCACTTGGCATTCAGGTCCACTCCTACCCAACAGCCAGTGTGGACTCACTCCAACCCAGAATACCAACCAGGCCCTGCCCTTATTCTCCCTAGGTCTCCCTGGGAAGCCCTGAGGAAGCAGCAACCAAGAGGAACTGTAAGCCCTTGGCAAGCTCTCTGGAAGGACACCCGCTTGGGGTCAGATGCGGGGGGCAGAGAGCTAGGACGGACAAACCCTGCAACCTTGGCGTGGTTTTTATTGAAACACAAAGGGATCACTGTGACAGCAGTGAATTCACAGCTGCAACAGAGTCTGCCCTCAGAGGCCAAACCACCTCGCTAAGGTGTGACACTTCTGGGGACTGACATGGCAAGGAGAGGGAACTATTCTCTAGCAAGTTCAGAGACCATGCTCACCTCCAACAAAATCAAACATCCTACACATTCGATATGCCCTCAGTGGCACATGTGGTCCATCCTGACCATAGAAAGGGCTGACGAAGTGGGGGGACATCCAACCCAATGGCACATTCCAGGAGTGGGAAGTGGGCTGCTGAGTCCTCCCTTGGAGAAGGCGAGAAAGCTACTCCACAGCTCAGCCTGGGGCCCTGAGACAAGGGCCGCCGTGTGGGAGTGGAATTCCAAAGGCGGAGTGTAACAGCGCCCTGGACAATGGCCCTGGGGCTGCAGGCCACCACGCAGCAAAAACAGGGACTGAGGAGTGAAAGGACACCAGGAAGGGGCAAGGGACACAAGTCCTCTCAGTGTGGAGCGGGAAACAGCCAGCAGAGCAGGGCCACGGCCCAGCTGGGCAGCCTCAGCCCCTTCACACGCAGCATGAGCTCGTGAAGGCTGATCTGCCACAGGCTGAAGGCCTCGCTGCAGGAGATCTGCGTCCTTCTCAAGAATGAACAGGTGTTCTTCTTCCTGTGCCTGGAGGAGGGGAAAGAAGAAAGGAGAGAAGAAGAGATAAAGAGGCAAGAAACACTAGCTCGGCATCATTCAGAAAAACAGATGGTGGCTTTGGCCGGCTCACCAGCTCCCTGCCCCTGGGGGCTGCTCTTGGTTACAGGACCCCACCACTGCCCAGCCAGGGACTAGAGAAGCTCAAATACTCCAAAGGAGTTTTTCAAATACATGAGATAAGCAAAAGCAGTCATTTCACAGGGCATCAAAGGTATGATAGACCCATTGGGTAGAACATTCTCATGTTTCTTTCTCCAAAAGTATAGTAAATATGTGCCAATCCAGAACCCCCAAACTCAAATATACTCAAGCCTTTCCAAAGTCTCCGAGGATAAGAATCACTTGGAGACCTGGCCAGGTGGTCCTGGGAGGCTGAGGCCCTTATGGATTCAGCCCAGCTCAACCCCTTCGACACCAACAAAAGGACGTGATGAAAATTGGTATTTATGATGATGACCTATTCAAGAGTTCATTTCCTGCACCCTCAAAGGAAGAATAAATCTCAGTGGGCCCTTTCCGCAAGCAGTATATTTTGCTGCAAACTAATTCGATATTTGGTAGTGGATACGTGATCTATGTGATCAATCCCCCTTCACCAGATAGTTTCCCAGAATGATCCATTCTCTGCCCAGGATGGATGGGCTGGGCACTGACCACCACCTAGGCCTCCTCTCATGGGTGAGGGCACTCAGCTGGAGCACGGCCCTTCTGACATATTTTCCCCCCTCAGTTGAAGGTCCTAGAACCCTCGTTCCTCTGGAGCTCTCTCCCCCAGGAAGCACACTTCTCTTCCTCGTTAATACCCTAAAGGTGCTGGGGCATCCGAGAGGATTGGAGACCCTGCCAGAGCCTGCTGGCCACACTTCCCTGAGTCACGTCACACCTGCAGGAAAAAGAACTCTGGCCTGGCTGCCTGGCACCCTAAGGAGCCAAGTCCTGGGACCAGTTAGAGGTGAGATACATACCAGGGCTTCCTGACCCCAATCCCAAGGGACATTGGGATGGAGCTGAAACTCTAAGAAAACACCTCAAACTTTACTGAGGGCAAGAACTGCCTGGAAAGCTGGACTGGGAGGGTGAGGTCCTAGAATCCATTTAATAAGCACAGGTAGTTCTCTGCACCACCCAAAAATATCACCCTGAGGCATCAATGAGTTCCCTAGAGCTGTTTTCTGCCCCTCACTTTCCCTGCAGGGAGATCTGGAGATTGGGAAGCTCAGGCGGGGCCCTGCCGGACTGGTGGGGAAAAGAGAGGCAAAGGCAGGAGCCCTGGGGCCGGGAGAGGGGAGCGGCTGGAGCCCACACTCACTCGGCCAGCGCCCTGATGCAGCAACGTGACATGTTGAGGAAGGAGCTGGCGCTGGCGCGGGTGCCCAGGGCGGCCTCGATGCCGCGCAGCAGGTCGTTGGTCTTGAAGATGAGCAACATCTGGCGCGGCACGTGGTTGAGGAGCTGGCTGATCTGGGGGAGGTAGTTGGCCGCATTGTTGCGGATCTCTGTGTCCTGCGGCAGCAACAGGGAGACAGAAACGGACGATTGGCGTAGGGTGGTGAGAGGCTGGGCAGCCTGAGATGGAGGGGCTGTAAGGAAGCTCCAGGAGAGAGAAGTCCCCAAAGAAAAGCCTGGCACGAGGGGCTGTGTAACCTGACAAAACCCACATGGGACGTCTCCACCCCATGTGTGGGCAAGGGCTGGATGCAGCACAGGAGCACATCAGGAGGGGCCAGATTACTCTCCCCAGCTTCTGTGCTGGCCACCGATTTTAGGACAGGCCTGGAAGGAGCCCTGGAAGCTGATACCAGCTGAGTGTGGTCCCCCATCCCCCTAGCCAAGTGCAGGCTGGTATAACTCAAAGGTCTGAGCTCCTGACCCCAACTCAACTCCAAAGTCCTGCCCCAAACTCTGCACCCCACCAGGTCTACACTGCTGCCCACACTCCAGTGCTTACCACCATACTCCATGCTGAAGCCTGTCTCACCCCACACGTAGCCCGAGGTCCCGATGCCCCCGGCGAAGGACCCAGGGCTGGCCCTTCACGCTGGTCATATCACAGCCCCTGACCCATCTGGTGTTTAGGGTCTGGCTTCCCCCAGCTTCCCTGCCCCTTTGCTCCACATGGCTCTAGGCACATAACTGCCCCCAGCCAGGATCCTGAGTGTGACAGTGTGACTCTGACCCCTTTTCAGTCTCCAGAAAGATGATGATGATGACAGCACTTTGACAATGCTCAGTGCATTAATTTATTTCATCCTCTCGACAACCCTATCAGGTTAAGTATATTATCCCCATTTAAGATGAGGAAACTGAGGTACTGAGAAGCTAAGTAACTGCCCAAGATCCACGCCTAAGTAAGTGGTAAGTCACCACTTAAGCCCAGGCAGTCCAGCCCCCGAGCCCACGTCCTCACCGCCTGGCGACGCCGTCTCCCCACCTCACAGCAGGACCGCGTGACCCTGAGTAAGTCCCATAATCTTTATCGACTCAGTGTCCTCATCCTGACACTGGGAATGCTGACACCGTCTGTGCCCACCGCCCCGCAGCACCGGGAACAACACCAGAGAGAAGGTCGGAGAAGTGCTCGGTGCCCGTGAGGTCATAACAAGGGGCCCAGCGGTGCTGCCAAAAGGCGTTAGCACCCGGCTGCTTTCCGCAGAAGCAGAACCCTCGGTCCTTTCAGGGGCGTGTGTGCGCTGCTGCTAACTGAGTCACTGCGGCACTGGAAATGTCTCTCAGGCAGGAGCTATCAGACTAGAACATCTCGACACAAAGCCAGACGCCCAGAGATGTCTGCCGCCACCGCTGCAGGTCCCCTGCTTGAGGGCTAAGGCCAGACCTAGACCCTGCTCACCACAGGGACCCCGCTCGGCAAGGTCGGGCTGGCCGACAGCCCCTCTGAGCACCTTCGCGCACTGGCTACCTCCCAGGGATCTCTCCCGAAGCAGCAAAGCCTTCAAGCCTACATATATCCCAATAGGGGGTGCCCGCCTGACCGCTATCCCGTCATTCTCCTTTATTGAAAGGACCCGATTTTGTTCACGTGACCCCTCTAGATCCTGCTCTGCGGGGAGGCAGAGCCCCTCCCTGACCGCCGTGGGGATCTGGACTGGTCTCAGCCACGGCTGGCTCTGAGCGCATCCCCTCGCCAGTGACTGGTTTAGGCACAGACACGTGACGAGATTCTGGCCAATGAGACACGAGGAGGAGTCTGTTGGGGGACTTCTGGGAAAGGTTTTCTTACTCTTAAGAAACGACAGAGAAGAAATAGCTCCTACTCCTGCCTCTGGTCACCACCGGATGAAAATGTAAAGCTTGGAGCTGCCGCAGTCGCCTGATGATGGAAAACCAAGAGAATCCCAAGAGTCAGCCCAGAGCCCTGAGCGTGGTGCTCTGCTGAGGTGCCCAGCCTGGACCCACCTACCTCCAGGCTTCCCGTCATGGAGAGAATAAGTTCCTTATTGTTGAAGAAACTGGGGAAAACATCCCCCCTGACACAGCGCTGGAGGTTCCCCTGATTCTCCATGAGAGCAGGACTCAGAAAGGCAGAGCCTTCAGACCCCTGAGGCTGGGCTGGCCTGGAGCGGCCAAGTTCACCCTCCATCTGGGTTCCTGTCCAAAGTGAGCAAGTGGAGTCAGTGTCTCCAGAGCCCACGCAAACGCCTCTCTGCTACATACAGTCCCAGGACAGCAGGGACCTTATAAAAAGATGTACAAGACAGCGTCCCTGCCCTCTAGGCGCTCACTACATTGAGAGTTAAGACATGCAGACAAATAACTACTCTCTCTGCAAGAGATGATGATGCACTTGCCCCGTGCCTGATACAAGTATTAAGGTGATTTTTGGCAAAGGTGATGAGGGGAGGCTTACGTGGAGGAGAGAATTCTTCCAAGGACTGGCATCCAAACTGGGTCTTTATGAGTGAATACGAGTGCAAAACCAAAATTCTCTCAGCTAATGAAACAGATATCATATACTGAGTACCTACTAGCCATGTGACCTCATCCAGCCCTGTGGTTTTACCATCTATATGCTGAAGACTCCTAAACTTATATCTCCAGCCTGGGCCTCTTCTTTGAGCTCCTGTCTTTTTTTTTTTTTTTTTGGGACGGGGTCTCACTCTTGCTCAGGCTGGTCTTGAACTCCTGACTTCAAGCAATCTTCCTGCCTCAGCCTCCCAGAGTGCTAGGATTACAGGCGTGAGCCACCACGCCTGGCCGTGAGCTCCAGTCTTAACTGCCCATGACATTTCTATCTGCTCCAGAGAACTGTTGACCACCCCCACCTAAATATGTCCTTCCCAAAGTCTTTCTACCTCAGGACGTAGCACCACCCCCCAACCTATAACATCCCAAAAAGCTCCGGCACAAGCTTGGCTCTACCCTTTCCCCTGCTCCACATCTGTCCTGCAGAAAGCCCTCGCTGTCTCACCTCCGGTCACCAGGGCTCCACCTGCTTCTCTCCAACTCCGCTGCCACCAGCACAGTCTGAGCCCCCGTCATCTCTCGACCTGCAATCCTGGCCCAGCCTCCTAAATGATCGCTGTGCTCACCTCGCCCCACTCGGGAGAGACACTTAAAAACAGCAAGTCTGAGCCCCTCCGTCTCTCGTGTAAAGCCTGTCAAGGGCTTCACTTTGTGCTGAGAATTAAGCCAAACTTCTTCCCGTGGCTTCTAAGGCCCTGTGTGATGCCTTCCCTGTCCAGCGCTCCCAATTCCTCTCATCCCGCCATCCTCCACACCACACTCTGGACCACACCACACACTTTCTTTCCCCTAAGCCTTAGCGGGCCTGGAAAGCATCCGTCAAGCTCTTCCTGGGGCTGGCGTCTTTCTTACCCTTCAGGCCTCAGCTTAAAGGTCAACAGCTCAGCAGGGTCTTCTCTGAACGTTGACCGCACCCCCTTACTCACAGCACCCTGCCTGTTTCCTGCATGGTACCTAAAAACCTGCAATTATTCCATTTACCTGTTTGTTCACTTGTTTACTGTCTCCCTCAACCATGGTGTAAATTTCAAGAAAGGCCTGTCTGTTCATCATGGGATCTTCAGCACCTAACCCAAGGTCCAGCAAAAACAAATGTTTGCTGAATGAATGAACTTCAGGAACTATGGTAGGCACTTTCCATGCACTATCAATAAAGCAGAAATTATCATCCCTATCGTCCCTGTTTTACAAAGGAGGGAGATTGTCTCTCTTCTTCTGAGATGACAAGCTTCAGGGCTGTGGACGCCCAGAGCAGCTGGTGGTCCACCACACTGGCTGGAGAATGATGTCAGTCTGGAGGAAAGTGGAGCCAAGAGAGGGTAAGAGATGGCCTCTTTGGTGACATCATTTGAGAATCTGGATCCAGCCATTCCTAAAGCCACCTGCCACAAGGCAGCTGCCTGGGTGAGGTTATCGCAAGGCTCAAAGAGACGATGAAAACTAACCAAGGTCACACCACCAGGGAGGGGCGGTGCTGGAACTAGAGTGCACAGCTCTCTCACTGCACGTGCAGGACCCTGTCCCTAACTGTGAGCAGGGGCTTCAGCTGGAGCTCGAGTCCGGCCCCCCATGGACTCAGGCAAGTCTGGATGGGTCTGGGACACTGACAGGCTGGGAAGACAGAAGTCAGGTCCGCGGAGAACGGAGAAGCCTCCTGGAAGGAGTCCACCCCGAGCCAGGGAGAACGAGCTCGGCCCCGTAAGCCTGTGGCCCGCAAGCAGAGGCGGCTGTGAATACAGGAGAAGGTGCTGCCAGGATCCGTCTCCCAGCCCAGACTCCATGAGACTCCTGTCTGGATCCAGTGGAGAAACGAGCCACAAATAAACACAGAAAAGCTGTTTCTCCAGCAAGCGTGCAGCACAGTGGGCTGACCAGCAACGCCTGAGTGCCACACCAGGAAGGGAAGGACTCTCCCGGCACAGTGCCTCTGAGGACCATGTGACAGGAGACAGTGCCAGGCAGGGAACCGTGGAAGTGCTGCCAGACGTGTTTATGAGGCAGTCTCCGGGGGGGTCCCCCAAGTCCTAGGGGAGAACGTGGGTGAAGCCTGGACTCTCGTGT
>CM052442.1:19435591-19472235 GCA_028533085.1 Varecia variegata
GCAAGAGCGAGACCCCGTCTCTACTAAAAATAGAAAGAAATGATCTGGCCAACTAAAAATATATAGAAAAAATTAGCCGGGCATGGTGGCGCATGCCTGTAGTCCCAGCTACTCGGGAGGCTGAGGCAGGAGGATTGCTTGAGCCCAGGAGTTTGAGGTTGCTGTGAGCTATGCTGACGCCATGGCACTCACTCTAGCCTGGGCAACAGAGTGAGACTCTGTCTCAAAAAAAAAAAAAAAAAACCAGTACGTATAAGGTTCAGCACTATTCAAGGTTTGGGGCATCTTCTGGGGGTCTTAGAACGTATCCTGTACTGATAAGGGGACACAACTGTACAGGGTGAAAGGCACCCAAACTTAATCATTTAAGCCAGAAACCTAAGGTGCTGCAGTCTCCTCCTCGGTCATGACAGCACTCGCCCCCAGCCCATATAAAGCAAGTCACGTGGTCCTGATGACTCCACCCCCGAGCCCTGCATCTCCTCCACCCCCACCGCACTGCCTTGCTTCACATCATTGTTTCTCTCTCCGACCAATGCTGCAGTCACTCAATTAGTCTCCTGGCTACAGTCTTTCTGCCTTACGATACATCTTCCAGGCTGCCAACAGATTTTTATTTCTAATGCACATCTGATCATGACAGTCCCCTGATTAAAATTCTTAAATGGTTCCCCACTGACTACAGGAGAAATTCAGATTTACTCAGGTCCACAAATATGCAGTGAGCATTGCCTGTGTATAATGTTCTACACCTTAGCTGGAACGGAAGGCCCTCCTGGTTCTGTCCCGTCTGCCTTCCCAGCCTCATCTCCAGCCACTCCCAGCTCATACCATCTGAACACCCTGTTCCTCTAGGACTCGGGCCTTCACACATGCTGGGCTGTCCTTCCCCTGCCCAGCTATCTCAAGAGTCACCTCCTCACTGCAGCCCCTGGGCATCTCTCATCCATCCAGGCACAGTGGTTCATGGCACTCTACAAACACCCCTTTGACAGAACTCACGTCCACACACTGTGAGTGTTGACATACCTGTCTCCTCTACTAAATGAGGGGCTCTGTGAGATGAAGACGGAGCTCACTCACTCGCATGTCCCCAGCACCCACCTCATGCCTGGTGCAGAAGAGACCCTCTCTGTATGTGTCAAGTTTGGTTAAAGTGAGTTCAAAGAATAAACTATGATTCCACAGTGAGGAAAGGGAACAAAGGACAGGGAAAGAGAAAAGGAAGGAGAGGGACATGCTGGCATGTTAAATAGATTGCCGACCTTCCCGTGTGAGGTGCTGGCTACTGCCCCAAGCAATGCCCGGCTTGCCTTCTTTCTCCCTTGCTCTGAGCATGAAGCTAGAAAAGTCCAATAGGGCATTTCCCATGGCCATTTTCAGGCAGGTAAGTATGTCCATTCAAAACAACTATCAGATAAGCAAACCTACAATCTGCAAAAATATTTGGGATCTGCAAGTCATTTTTATATCCCTATAGACCACATACTCCCTTTTGTTATAATTTAACAAGTTAAGATGTAACTTTGTATACCCCCAAGGAAATCACGTTTGGTTCATCTCATTTCTGCAACATCCCTGTGAGGTCCCCTCCCCCTCAAACCCCGCAGCTGCTCAGAGTGTTCTGAGACCATCACAGGCAGTTTCCAGGGACAAGAACTGACAACCCTGCCACGGGGTCCTGTGATCACAGAGTTGCCATGACCCCTCCTCTGTTGTGGTCTCAGCCCTCCTCTCCCACTCTGCTGCTCAAAGGGCCACGCTCCACCCACCAGCCTGAACCAGCATCACTGGGGCTGCCAGGATCAGGGGCAATGTAGGCTGAGGACAAAGGAAGAAAGGGCTCTCACCTCCATCAGGAGAATGTCCTTCGAGCTCTGAGCCTGCACCTTTGGGTGCTGGACCTTCACGGCCACCGTCCGCCCGTCACGCAGCACCGCCTTGTGGACCTGGGCCAGGGAGGCTGCCCCCAGAGGGGTGTCGTCGAAGCTCATGAACAAATCATGGATCTGCCGAGAGTGGAGGGAGGACAGAGCAGTTGAGAAGATGACCCAATTCAGCAAGAGGGGTCCAGGAAGACGGGCCAGAGACAGTGCTGCCCGCTGCCCTCGTGACAGATTTCTGCTTTATCAGTTGTGCACCAACCTAGGGCCTCGACTGGACCCTTGGCTGCCATGGAGATTCTCATCAGGCGCATAGAGAAAGGGGGACAGAAGACGCTTGTAGCGGGCATGTCCTCCTACATGTGCACAGGGACACTCCATCGAAAGCCAAAGAGTGCTGTCTGGAGTGTTCAGAACTGAGCATCATCCACCCATTTAATTATCCACCATTATGCTCACAGGGCGCATTATGCGTCAGGGCGCTCACACCTGACAATCCAGACTTAACAAAATACGGGCCTACAGCAGCCCAGGACAGGGATCAGACGGAAGATGCTTCAATCTCACCAACTGGGAAAGCTCAAGGAGCCCCCGGCGGAGACCCCAGACCCAACAACCTGCCCCTCGTCCCTGCCCAAGCAGCAGCCTCAACATGGGTCCCTGAGCCCATCACGGCCCAGCCACCCTGAGAGATCCCAGGGTTGCAAGCCAGAGCCTTGCTTTTGGTCCTCACCTGCAGAGCCAGCCAAAGGGGACAGTAGGGGACCCTCCCCTGCCCTCTCTGTGCCTCACATTCTCTTTCTATGAAGTGGAAAATATATTCCTTACTCTTCCTTCTCCTCCTCCCTTCTTCCCTCTTAGAAATGCCAAACCAATTCTCCTGAAGGAAATATTTTTTCTGACTTGAGTGGTCACATCTACCTACACGGTCCATACATGAATATTCTACCAGATGGGAAGGAGCCCCCAACGGCCTTTTTCAACAATGGCTGAAATCCTAATCCTCTCCATTGCTTTAAGCCCCTGTACAGCCTCATGACTGTGGAAAGTCCAGACGGTCTCACTGCACACGCCCAGATGCGTACGGATATAACAGTGCCATGCCTCCCTCCCGCCACCCCCCAGGCTCTCACACTCTGAGGCCTGTTCAGTCCGTGCCCTCCTCCCTTGGTCTCCGCTTCCACAGCAGCCCCTCTCCTCGGATGTCAGAAGTCCCCACGGCCACCATCCCACCCTGTCTGCCAGGCTGCACCACCACTTTGCTAATCTCACCTCATAAATCAGTCCCTCCAGCCCTGCCGTCGTTTTTGGAACTTTCACTAATCTCCATCCCAATTATCAAACATCCTGCCCAGGCCAAGGGCCCGGGCCCCATGGGGAAGGGCCTACGCTCCTCTGTCACAAGAGGTAGGTCTGGATCTGGCTTCCTGTCCCGTGTCCTCACTGGAACCCCTCCCTGTGCCTGGTGCTCCCTGCTCCCCAACAACGCACACACTTGTCTTTCCCTCCTTCCTGAGTTCGAGCCTCCCTAATGGCAAGATTCTTCCCCGTCATCCACCCCAATCGCCCTGGCGCTCTCAGCACAAGAACCCTTTATCATGGGCCTGGGCTTGGGATGGGAGAACACCAGGGCCATCACCCCTATAAATCCCACTAGAACATCGGCTCCAAGCGGGCAGGGGTTTTTGCTGTTCTGTTCACAGCTGAATTCCCTGCACCTAGAACAGGGCTAGAACTAGTTGGTGCCAAACAAATATTCGCTGAATGACTGGATCCACTATTCTCTCCATTGGAGAAGAATTAAATCAACTTTCTCTTCCCTTTGAAATGGCTAGACCTTCCTGCTCCCATCCCCACTCCTACTAATCCAAAAACCTCAAATGTGTAACTTTCCAAAATAGTAAAAGCACAGGTCATGTGTGGGATTTACCTGAACAGACTCCACCGGCTACTCTAAGGAGGGTGTGGGACCCTGGCCTGGCCAATCAGAACCCTGAAGACTCCTGATTGGTTCCAAGATGACACGTGACTCAACTGGTCCAATCAGACTCAACTGTTTTACTTTTGTTTGAACTACAGAAGAGATGCTTTCTTTCTGTTGAACTTGAACATAAAAATATAAGCCTGGAGTCGAGCTACTGAGGGTCACATAGTAGCAACAAAGAAGAAAGCAGAGCCTAGAGACAGGGGTAGTGAATCCGGGTCACAGTGTCTGAGCCTCTTGATCTAGCCATGCCTGAGTACCCACCCCATAATTCCTTTATTTGCTCAAGTCAGTTTAAGTTTTCTGTCACACACAACTGAAGGGGCTCTAACTGATACAGTGTGTTCTCAGGCCCCAGCGTGGATAAATGGAAGCAGCATGGGCATGGTGCCCTGCACCCCCAAAAGACTCAGTGAGTATGAGTTCTATCCCATCCTCGCTCTGTTGCTGGGACAGGGATCCAGGAGTAGAAGGGAAGGTAGACCTCCAGCAACGTTCCCTGCTGTTACATAATGAGATCAACACCGAGTCCCTCTGGAAACCCTCTGGTATTTCCTGAAGGAGCAGAGCAGTAAGGAGAAGGTTTTCTGGGGCAGAGCTGTGAATTCAGACCCTCATCCTCCAGGTAGCCAGACAGGCCCAATCTTCCTGCTGCAAAGGGACTTGGGGGTCATCTGACCTCACTCCCAACCCCAAGTCTCTGCCTGGCTCCCAGGAACATCTGCTTGCTGTCTGAGAAGGACAATCAGCCTTCAAACCAGTGTCATTGCAGGGACACTGCAGAGTCATTGCAACTGAAGAGTGACATGGCATCGCTAGGGCCATGTGGCAAGAGCAGCTGCCAAGAGCACCCCACAGAGAGGTGGGGGAAGGAAAGGGCCAAGATAAGCAGATCCTAATCTTCGGGGTGAAAGAAAGTCTGGCCTGCCATACCCCCAGGGGACAGGAACGGGGCCCTCCCACAGTTCCCTGCCCCCACCAGGGGATTAAGGGGGCTCTAAAATACCACCCAGGCCCAACAAGCAACTCAGCACCCTGAACAAGACCCAGCTACGAGGACTTGCCCACATCCCCAGTTTTGCCAGTGGAAGCCAAGAGAGGCATGGGAAATGAGGATGCACCACTCACAGGACACAGGGAACCTGCCAGGCAGGTGCCCACCCTACCACCTCCCAGGGCCCCTGCAGCCATCCCGTCCCATTCTATCAGGAAGCAAGTCACACGCCCACACCCTCCTGTGCTTAAGCAAGCACACACACATACACACACAATAATTGATTGCTCGTGGATGTTTCTAGCTGGCTTATAAAAAAGGTAATTAAAGATTGGTGCTGCAGCCTGTAATTAAATATGAATAAAGTATCTCTAAATGGAACCTTGATTCAAAGTGTTCAGTGGAAGTACTTTATGCTGATAGATGGTAAGGAAAAATAGACCCTGTTCAGAAAGCAGAATTATGCCCCCCATGCAGCTGAAACAAATGCCAGCCCCCAAGAATCAGGCCCTCTCCCCCAGCCCCCCAGCCCTTTCAGCAGAAATCATTAGCAGAAACAAACTGCAGCATTTGCAGCAATTAGGTTCAAGCAGGGCCCTCAGCTGCCTCCAGTCACTCGCAGAAACTCGTCTCCCTTTCTGAGGTTTTCTTTCCCATTCCTTTTTTCCCCCTCTGGGTCTGGCAGCAAAATCAATTAAGTAAAACAATTGTATTTTAATATGACTAGTTATGTGCTTTTTAATTACTGCTGGCCCATGATTCGAATATATCGATGTCCCTATCTGGAAAAGGAAAAATAATCAGGAAAACAGTTTCTCTAGCTTTGGTTTTTCTGTGTGCGCACGAGCACATGCACACGCATGTATAAAGAAAAACCTCAGAGGGGTAAGAAGAAATGTGTCATCCTCTAGGGGCTTGGCAAATGGGGGGCAGTTGTCTTCAACAGTCTGGCTTCAGCTGGGGCCTGGGAATCGGGAGATCAAGTGATATCAAACCCGAGTCCAAGAGCAGAGTGAGAGATTCTCCCAAAGGTCAGGCATGCAGATTCCCATAAAGCCAGGTTACTGGGCAACATGTGCAAATGCCACACTGAGCAGCCAGGCACTGGCCCCAAAAAAGGTGACAGAAAGTCAGGATCTTCTGGAGAAACCACACTAGGACCCTGGGGGAATTTCGCTTCGGGCATCTTAGCCAGCCCCACCAGCATCTGCAGCCTAACCAGCTCAGGCCCCCTCACGACAACAGGCCCACCAGTCACAGGCCAGGGGATGGCCTCGATTTTCCAAAATGGCCCAATTTCTAACATTCCAGCCTGCTGTCCCCATTACTCAGTCACATCAGGCCACTTGTGGTTTCAGAAACTACATTGCCATATCAATAATGCAACTCACAAACCCTGAACTGCCTGGCTCCAGATGCAGACAAGAGCCTACATCAAAGCAGGCAAGTCCAGGCCTAGATGCCAAGGCCACGCAGTTCCTGCTTAGGAGCTGGGGAGACTGCCCAGGGCAACGGAGGCAGACTCAACCCCGGGCAGGTTACCATGGCATCAGCTGCAGCGGTTTCAAGATGGCCCACCCCACGCCTGGCTGGGTGCCAGGTGCCATCCCCGGGAGCCTGGTGGGGAGAGAGACAAGCCTCCATCTGCGCTAATGGAAGTGCTAGAGTGGACCTTACCCACCCTCTTGGCGCCCCCAGCCTAAGGCTGACAAGACAGAGCTAACTAGCAACAACTCTGCAAAACTCTGACATCTGCCTGAAAACCCACTGCCACCTCTCCTGGTCCTCTGCCTGGACCCCAGCTCCTCCTCCTGGAGCCACTTCCCAGGGCCCTGCTCCAGGCATCCCTACACCACTTCAAGGTCATCTCTGAACCTTCCAAGGTGACACCTGACAGTGATAGCAAATAAGTGGCACATGCACACTCATTTTAAACTATGTTCACAATTTTTAAATACTCCTCCCTTTGAGAGGTGGAGCCTACTCCCCTCCCCTTGAGTGTGAGCTGGGATTAATGACCCACTCGTAACAAATAGCATAGAGAGGAAGTGGCAGTGTATGACCTCCAAGACTAAGTCATAAAAGGCACTGTGACATGCTCCTCACTCTCTCTCGGATTGCTTGCTCTGAGGAGGCAGGCTGCCATGTCATGAGGACACTCAAGCAGCCTGCAGAAAGGTCCGCGTGGTAAGGAACTGAGCTTCCTGCCAACAGGGAGCCATCGTGGAAGCCATCCTCCAGCCCCAGACAGGCTTCACATGACTGCAGCCCTGGCCAACATGCTGACTGCAACCTCATGAGCGGCTCTCAGCCAGAATCATCCAGTAAGTCACTCCCAAATTCCTGACCCATAGAAACTCTAAGACAACAAATGTTTGCTGTTTTAAGCCACAGAATTTTGGAAGGTAACTTGTTATGCGGCAAGAGCTAACTAATAACACCCCAAGCACAATCATGCCAGACATCACTAATCAGTCACAGCATCCATTCCTGCTGAGCTCAGATGAAGCCCTGGAATCTCTCTCAACACAGTGCTCCAGGCAGCCACTACCAATTGATCAGAGTTAATAGATGAAATGAAATCAATTTGCCATTCCTTAGCCTGAGCCAATTGGTCAACACATATTTACTGCAGGCCTGTCACATGACAGAAACCATGTTAGGTACATAGGCCAAAAACCAGATACAGTCTCTGGCCATGAGGAGACCTCAGAAGGCAACCGCCTCTCAGAAAAACACACCTGCATTTTAGCAAGACCTGCAAGAGACGATGCGTCCTGCCCATTGTGGCTTCACCCAGTCAGGAAGGGAATGTCTGGCAAGGTAAGAAGACGACACCTCCAATGTGACCATGCAGACCCTGGACAATCAGAGGAGAGGACAGGCATCAAGTGTCTCTCTCTCTCCCCACTCCAAGTCTGGGCTTGGGCCCCCCTCAACAGCTGCCCTATCTCCAGGTGGGAATACCCCCACCCTCAGCTGCCCGCTCACAGCAAATTATTATAATAAAAATAATAACAGCAATAACAGCTCGAGGACACGCAGACCTTGTCTTCCATGGAGTTTGTGTTCTTTCTGGGGTTCTGAAAGATCAAATTGTCAGTTCTGCAGAGCCATTAGCTGTTGCTACTGCCACGCTGGGAAGAAAACGAAGGGCCGGCAGCAGAACCCGAGGCCCTCTTGACAAGAGCCAAGCCCAGAAATTACCAAACTGCCTTCCCGCGTGGAGGCTGGCACAATGCTCAACCCTTACCCATTGCTGAGAAGCCTCCGCGCACAGATAATCGTCCACCTGGCTCTGCTAACGGCATCACAGGTCAGACCAAGCTTCTTTCCTCCCACACGATGGTGCCCAGCAGCTGACAGGTAGGGACGCAAGGAGCCTGGGGCAGCCACGCTCCAGGATGGTCATGGGCGCTCTCCCCAGGACGCGCTTGACAGCTGGTCAGGACAGCTGGGGCTGAGAGGCTGGAAGGCATAGTGATTCGAACGCACGCTCTGGGTCACACTGCCCAGGCACAAATCCTGGCTCCACGGTGCACCAGCTTGGGCAAGTTACATAACTCCTCTGTGCCTCGGTTTCCTTATCTGTAAAATGGTTATTTTAATACTGGTCTCATAGGGTTGTATGAAACCACACACATAAAGGGTCTAGAATAGAGGCTATAGTAGCCCCTCAGTAACTGTGGTAGAAGGATGGGTGCCTCCAGTGAAGAAGGCAGGGGGGTATGACGAAGAGTACCGCACCTCGAGTCAGCAACTCCAGCCTCTCAGTCCCACCCTGTCAGGGGGCATAAGCCCCCATCCTGTGTCCCCAGAGACTGCAATGACCTCCTAATTAGCCCACCCCACCTCCTCCCATCCATCCTCCACATCTAGCTAGGGTTAGTTTTGCAAATATAAGCTGACCATGTCACTTCTCTCTGTTTAAGTCACTTCACCAGCTTCCAGGAGTCAAAACCCTAACCAGGACCCCCAGGGCCTGACCCTGCCTACTTCTCCTTCCCCACCTCCTCCCTCTGCTCCAACCAGATGGCCTCTCTCAGCCACCAGCACACTCAGCCCTATCCACCACAGGGCCTTTGCCCAGGCAGTCCCCTCTGTCCAGAAGGCTCCTCATCCCCCATTCATCTTTACATCACAGCTCAACCGTCAACTCCTCAGAGAAGCCTCCCCCGCGTACATTCTCTGAGTTTGCGTGCCCTCCTCAAGAGCAATTGCCTCCATTTATATTTGCATATTTAATCTCCTCTTTCCTTCTAGACTACAGACTTCTGTTTTTGCTCAGCACTGTACCTAAAGCGCCTGACACATAATTGGTGCTCAGTATTTCCTAACGAATGAATGGAGCTGAGGGTGGATTTTCCCTGTCCTTTCCATACAGAGGGACTTTGAGCCTCCCGGCGGATCCGACGGAGCTGAAACACCTCCCAGAGCCTCCTTGGTGCTGAGCACCTCGAGAGCTGTGGGTGGAGGGACTCTATGGAAATGTTGTGATAATAATGATTAATAAAAAGCAGATAAACACCCAGTGTGGCTGGCCAGCCTGGGGAGCCATCCATTAGAGCTGTCATTCATTAGGGGTGGGGGAGGGGGCAGTCCAATCACATCTCCTCAGTTTAAGCAAACCTTCTGTAAATTGTAGGCTGCGGGCACTGACATTTGATAAATTATTCTTCATAATCCACTGTTGGCTGCCATAAATCTAATCTTTCAGCAGTCCCCATCTTAATAACTCCTATAGCCTCACAGGGTGACACGTCAATGTCCCTGCCTGGGACAGA
Source organism: Varecia variegata (assembly GCA_028533085.1). Lineage (NCBI taxonomy): Eukaryota > Metazoa > Chordata > Mammalia > Primates > Lemuridae > Varecia > Varecia variegata. The sequence goes on from CM052442.1 coordinate 19,445,237, forward strand.
GATCTCTGGGGTAAGAGAGACCAGAGATCCTGGACAGAGAGCAGGATGAGCTGGAGAATCCCACAGCCAGGGCCCGGCCTAGGCAGGTATCCACTGGATGATCGGAATACAGAGGCAATGAGCCGCCCTCGGAGCCATGCTGGGAGGCCAAGTGCTCACACCCCACCCAGCACAGGGCCGAGAGAGAGCTCATGCCAGGAGCTTAGACCCAGGGGTAGGCAAGCTGAGTTCTACACCCTGCACTGCAGGCCTGCCCATGGGAGGGCTTACCACCTCCTCCCTGAATCTGAGCTTGGGTCGGTACAAGGGAATGTCAGGACATCTTTGCTCTGCAAGGACTGGGTGCTCAAACATGGGCAATCCCTTCTACTTGCATAATGTCTGTTGCCTTCAAAGCGCTCTTACGTAATTCTCAACCCTCTCTCAAGGTTAGGTAGAGGAGATGTTATTGCCTCCATTCTATGGAGAACACATTCGCTAAAGGTCTTCGTTTATTCATCCAACAAACGTTTACTGAGTGACTAATACATGCAGGTCACTGTGCCAGTCACTGGGCAGTAGACGAGGAGTGGGTCCAAACTGGACATAAGCACCACCCTCTGGTGTTACTACTGCAACTTAAAGTCCAAGGAGGGAGACAGAAATTAACCAAGTAATCACAAATAAAAGTAAGATGGACAATTCTGGTAAGTGTGATGAAGAGAGAGCTGGTACCATAAGAGCCACGTTCGGGGCTTGAACCTGGATAGGAGGGCAGGGAGGGCTTCTTTGAGGAGGTGACCAGGACCTGAGATCTGAAGGATGAGGAACCAGTTAACTAGCTAAAGAAAGGAAGGAGATCCCTCCAGGCAGAGGGAACAGCATGTGTGAACCACGAATAAGGGGAACGAGACGCAGCAACAGGAGAAAGCTGGAAATGCAAAGGCCAGCAATCCAGGCAGACGTGGGCTCCTGGTCTCCCTCCTGGGAAGGGGTCCTCACCCACAGCTCCTGCACAGTGGGGAGAAAGCCTGGCCTCAAGGGTTCACACTCATTTCTGATGAGGCCCACCAATTCTAAAACCTGATGGGCTCACACCACACAACCCCAAATGCCTTTTCCAACAACCTTCAGATGTTCCTACACCCAAAAAGTACAGGAAGAGAGCAAATAAAGCACAGCATCCTTTGCTTAAGGTATCAGGACAGACCTCCTTAGCCTCAGGAGGCAGCAGAATGCCACACAGCAAGCATAGCCTAAGCTGTGTCCCCATGCCTCAGAGCCAGGGTTCAGGAACCAGAGCCCTTTGTACACCTAAGTATGTTTCACCCAGTGAGAGTTTTCCAGACTCACTTCACATGTGACAGCAGCAGTGCCCAGGAATTTTAAAGGAAGGTAAACCCAGACTCCATGGATCTACTGGGAAGACCAAGCCCACACTTGCGGGGAACCACACACACACTACTGGCTCACCCCAGCAAAGCAGAGCAGTGATTAAAAATGCCATCTCCGGGTCAGTGACCCTCTCTGCCAAGGTCGCGCTGTTTTATTGGGACACAGCATGCCCATTCATTTACACATTGTCTGCGGCTGCTCTCCTGCTGCAACAGCAAAGGTAAGCAGTTGCGACAGAAACCATGCAGCCTGCAACACCTAAAAGACTTACTATCTAGCCCTGCAGTAGGCAGAAACATGGCCCCTCAAAGATGTCCATGTCCCAGTCCCCCAAAGCTGCGAATGTTACATGGCAAAGGAGACTATGCAGGTGTGATGAGGTTAAGGCTCTTGAGATGGGAGAGTATCCTGGACCACACAGGTGGGCCCCTGTAATCACAAGGTCCTTACAAGAGAGAGGAAGGAGGGTCGGAATTAGAAAAAGTGACACGATGGCAGAGGCAGCGGAGAGAGGGTGAGGGAGAGAGGGATCGGAAGATGCTACACTGCTGGTTGTGAGGATGGAGGAACGCAGGCGCCCTCTAGAAACTGGAAAAGCCAAGAAAAGAGATTCTCCCCCCGAGAGCCTCTAGAAGGAACGGAGCCTGGCCAACACCTTAACTCTAGGACTTCTGACCTGTGGAACAGTAAGATAATAAATGTGTATTTATTGAAGCCATTAAATTTGTGGTAATTTGTTGCAGCAGCCACAGGAGCTGAACACAGGCCCTTTACAAAGTTTGCCGGCTCCTGATAGAGCGTTAGTGTCGCACTCTCAGAAGTCAGTTTTTGTCTCTTGCTGTATTTCCCGGGGCAGTGGTGGGGCTGGAAAGCTGGGGAACGAGACAGGGGAACAGAGGCCGAGCATGAACCCCAAAAGGTGGCACCAGGCAGGGGTACATCACAGCCTCCTAGTTCCACCGCACCGAGTGAACCAGTCCCTGTTTCCCCTCCCAGGGCAAGGGTCCTCCGCGCCTGGGCTGCCTCCTAAATGTTACTCCTTCCCAGCCCCTGCGCCAGATGCTAACACCTCTGGGCTGAAATGACGCTTCCCTCTCAGCCCAAGGAGCCCAGTTTCCTCTGCAGCCTCACCCGGAAGTACCAGTCCTCAGGTCTCACGCCAAAGACGGAGGCGCAGTGGGGCCCGAGAGAGACTTCTCATCACCACGAGGAATTCAGGGTTGATTTGCAGAAGCAGCTCCAGCCGTCGGAGGAAGAGCCTCTCCTTCCAGAAACCCAGTTACAGAGAAACACACACGCCCCCTAAAGATCTCATTAGACCAGGGAGGATTTTTTTTCATTATCTAGAAATCAGGGACTTTAGCTTATTCAGCCTCTCAATGCTGAACCCCAAACGGCTCAGGCCTGTGCAGACCCACTGGCCTTCTGACCACCAACCCATCCCTCCCGCTCTCAGGAAAAGGGGGCGACTGCAAATCCCAGCCTTGTAGGAGATTCCTTCCCCAAACTGTTAGCAGGGCAGCCTGCTCTCACACACACACATACAAGCACACTGCCCCGCCCCGTCCCCTTCAGCGCTGTGGACAGCCCTAAGGGGGTCCCCACTGTCCATGCAGACCTTGGGAGTAGCCTCTCCATCTCCCTCAGCCCTCCCCACTTAATTCATCCCAAGTCCCATTGAGTTTCTCTCCAAAACATGTCGGTCTGCTCCTCTCCACCTCCCTGACTGGGGTCCAAGCCACCGTCACCTCTTGTCTGGGCAACCGTAACAGCCTCGTTAACTGGCCTTCTGGTGAGTTCTACTCCTGTCCCCTACACCAGCCTTGATCTCCTTAGAGGCCCAGCTGACCTCTCCAGCCTCATCTTTCAGGGTCTCTGTCTGCCCTGCTACCACCAGCCCCTTCCCACCCCTGGTCAGACCCAAGCTCCTTCCCACCCACGACCTCTGCATTCTCATTCTCTCTGTCCTGCCCTCCTGTCCCTTAACTAGCCTCTGGCCTCAGCTTCAACACCCACCCCCTCTCCTTACTCAGAACACCCTAGACTTTTTCCCAGGGCATTTATCACAAGAGTCATTAAAGCTTAATTTTTCTGGTCACTCACTTAACAGTGGACATTCCCCTACAACTAGGTCACAGTGCCCTGATGGCAACTTGTTCACCCACGTAATCCCTGGGGCCAGCACACAGAGGTTCAGCCAACACCTGCAGGTCAATAAATGAACACACAAATGATTGGTGAAGCCCCAGAAGGGAGAGCGGCTGCCCAGAGTCCACACACACAGGAGCCCCCGCCTGTGGGCACCCCAGCCGTCCAGCCCAGCACCTGCCCCGCCCTGGCCAAAGTGGCACAGGCCTCCCTAGTCTGGCTCATGGTTCAGATCCTGCTGAGGTGACAGCGGCAGGGATGACATCCTCAGCTCTGCCCATTCCCAAAGCCCCCCTCCTGCCTTTCTGCACCTGCTCCTCTTGACCACACTAGTCCTGCTCGAGTCTCACCTCCCCCAGAAAGCCCTATTCACTCCTCTCTACGACTCTATCTGTGGTTCCAAGAACATCTAAAAGCTGTAGCCCACACCCCAGAAAACTTTCTCACTTGTCCTGACCTCTTAAGTTATGACTATAGCTCATTGGTACCTAAAACATAAGCTCCTTGGAGACGGCAGAGCTGTTGTGATGAGTCCACAAGCAACTCATGTAAAGCAGCCCATGGCGTCCCTCCAGCTCTCCACCCCTTTGTACCACCGTGAAGAGAGTTCTGCACTCTGAGTAAGGGTACGAGGGCGGGGGGATGGTCTAGTCCCACCTCTGCCACCAACCAGCTGTGGGGCCTTAGAGAAGTGCCCTCACTTTTTGTGGGTCTTAGTTCCTGACTTGTAACAGCAGAGTGTTAGACGGCTTCACCCGTTAGCCTTTCTAATTCCGTGATCCTATAACTCTCACCTTCTATCCTACACTCGCCTAACTGTGTCCCAGCCCCATGTCAGTCAACCCTTACACATGTATGTGTGTGCACACACACACACACACGTGCACATACATACTTAAGTCTGCCTTTCTACCTGGAGTCAGGCTCCCCTCCCTGGTTAGAGACACACTCACCCACCAGGAGTCCCTGTGGCTTCCCTTCCAAAGTGGCTCAGGCAAGGCCACTGACGGACTCCCCTTGACACAGGGCCTCCGTGGCATAGATCACCGAGGTAGCCTGGCCTGGGAAATGGGCTTGTTCCTGAAGCTCCATGAATAAAGAAGCAGGCACAGCTGGCCTATTCATAATCAGCATAAAAAATTGATTAGCCCTTTCCAGATTAAACATTATTGTTTCAACGGGGAACATAAATCAGCCAAACGTGGAGGGCTCGCCTCCCTCTGTGGCCAGGCAGCAGCAGGTGGGAGGTGAGTGGGGAGAGCAGGAGGGCAGCCCCCTCCTCACCCTGCTGGGAGGAAGGGCTCCCCCATGGCCAGCCACAGACACTGCCGCTTACTTAAGCACCTCCTCAGCCATCACCCGATTGGCCTTTGAGGCAACATAGATCAGGGCGGAAGGTAGACAGCAGACTGCTGTGAGGTCCAGGAAAGGTGTCCGCCCCGCCTGGCCTCACAGGCCCATCAGTGTAGCCTTGAACCTGGCCCATCTCCTGGGCTAGTCGCCTCCTTGAAGCAGCCTGTGTGTCTTGTCTCTGGAGTCAATGACACTCAGACTCAGTTGCTGGCTCAGCCCCTGTCCTGCTGTGTGATTCTGAGTAAGTTACCTAACACTTCTGAGCCTCAGATTCTACACCTGGGAACAACAGGAAGCAGATACCCAGCTCGCTGAGCTGTTGCAGGGACTACATGAAAACATCCAATGCTTGGGATGGAGGAAACATAAATATTCAACTTGACCCTCTGGGGCTCCCCATCCGCATGCCCCGCCTCCCATTCTGGAACGCGGAGAAGCCGTCAGCTGCTACAACAAGAAACTGAGAACCGTCGTGAAAAGCACGGGGCTCCTCACTGAGCACGGAACGCCTCCTGCCTCTGCCTCATACTCTGTGACTCAGGCATGTGACTCTCTTGCCTCGGTTTCCACCTCTGTAAAACAGGAATGATGATAACAGTACTCGCCCCCACAGGGCAGCTGTGCGGCTTCGGGTCTGTCCTCCAGCTCTCGCCTGACTGGAACCTCCAGGATTCGCATCTGTGCGCAGGGCCCCTTCCCCACAGTCTCAGGAGGTGACAGCCCCAGGCCTACTGAAGTTAGGAAGTTGGTGCATAAAAATCCGACCTTCTCCCTTGGCCCTTGGTGGGTGATTCTAAGCCAGCGTATTTGGCACCATATCCCAGCTTCTCCACAGGACTGGGCTTCCTTCCCTCACGGTGGCAGCCAGGTTCGGAGCACAGTGTCCAGATGCCCCCTCCTCCCTGAACACGGCCCCACTACCCTCTGGCAGCACCTGAGATTCCCACAAACCCACTTTCACTCAAATTCTTGTCCTGGAGTCTGCTTTTGGGAAAGCCCAGACTGGGACAAGCACCTGTCACTCGGCAAGCATTTGGTCAAGGTTGGCAATGAGTTTCCCCGTAAGACGGGGCAGGTCTGAGACCTCCCCTCCAAATCATCCCTTCTACTCAGGGTGTCACCAGGAAAGACAATCCGCTGGCTCACAAGGAGACAGGGAGGAGGCGTCAGAAACCATTGCAATCACACCCACCCTGCCCACACCACCAACCCCAGTCCTGAGCAGCCTGCGGGAGGAGACCCCCTGCCCTTCCACCTGGGGAGGGGAGGGAAGGTCACGAGTTCCAGAAGGCATGGGGTCAGCTGCCACAGGAGCTCCTTTGAGAGCCAAGGCATCTGTCCTCTAGCTTGTGTCCTCCTGACTCACTGCCCAGCCTGGGACCGTCACGCTCTGAGCTCCACGGGGGATGGTGAGAGGGGAGAAACTGGCCCTGTCCTAGTTCAGGGAGACAGCTAAAAAGGCCCCACAGGGAGAGCTCACCTTTGCCAGATATGGATGATGGGAAGCACCTCCTTGCAGGGCTACTGCCTCGGGCCCCTCCGTCCGTCCTGCACTGTTGGCTGGCTCTGCCTAAAATGTCTCTTTACCAGTCGTGGGGACTTGCACGCGCACGCACAGTATTAGCTGATTTGATTCCATTTGACTTCTAAGACCTGGGGCCTAAGTAAAGTAAAGCAACCCCCTAAAACTTGCCCCACCAAGGGCCAACGCCTATGGCCCACTTTAATGTCCTCCAGAAACCAGGCCTTCCTTGGGGCTGGTAGCTGCATAGCAGAAGGGGTGGGGATGTAGTCATCAGAGTTCAAATCCCAGTTCTGCTTCTTACTAGTCACGTGACTGTGGCCATTGCTAACCTCTCGGGACCTCTGCTTCCTCACATGGAAAACCAGAATGGTAAAATCTATTAACCTTGCAGAATCACTGTAAGGATTAGGGACAATATCTGTAACACACCCAGCCAACGTGTACTACATGGCAAACACCATATAAATAGAAACAACACGCTATTAGCCACTAATGTGAACGTCTCCAGTTTGTCTTCCTTTACCCATCTTTATGCCTTGTCTGCCTGTGTGCTGCTTCCCACCCCAACTCTGGCCCGGGGCTCTAACCAAGAGGACAACATCTTCGCCCAGGCCCCAGTTCCCCGGCCACAGGGACTGGCCTGGGCACAGGCTCCTGCTCCAAACTGGACCAGCCACACACACCCTCTGGCCACAGTGATTGGTCTGAGAACCGTACACCTGTGTTGGTGTCCCAGCGTTGCCACAACAAATGACTACAAACTGGGTGGCTTACAACAGAAATGTATTGTCTCGCAGTTTGGGGGGCTAGAAGTCTAAAATGAAGGTGTTGGCAGGACCATGCCCCCTCTGAAGGCTCTGGGGGAGAATGCTCCCTTGCCTCTTCCTAACTTCTGGGGACCGCTGGCAATCTTTGGAGTTCCTTGGTTTGTAGCTGCATCACTCAAATCTCTGCCTTGCTTGTCACATGGCCTTCTCATAAAGCACAACAGTCACCGGATTTAGGGCCCACTCTATTCCAGCGTAACTCATCTTAACTCAGCTAATTACACCTGCAAAGACCTTATTTTACATTCTGAGATTCTGGCTGGACATAACTTTGGGGGTGGGGAGGAAAGAGGACATCATTTAATCCAACACAACATCAGACTTAGGCTAAGCCAATCAGAATCCTGATCTGGAATTTTATAGAATGATATTGGGAGCAGGGTCAGTACCTCCTGGGGGCGAAGCTGGGGAGAAATGAGGCCGTGAGCTTCCAGTGGCAGCTGGCATGGACGGAACCAACTGTGAATGAAGCTGCCCTACAGAAAGAAGGTCAGGGGAGAGATACAGGGTCCTGGAAGAGCACCCCAACACCCTCCTCCACCCAACCCTGTCTAAGCTGGAATACACCTGCCTTTTTGCCTCAGCTGGTTCAAGTTGGGGTTATGATGCTTACAACCACAAAAGACCTAACGTACCCATCTATCATGGGTTGAACTATGTCTCCCAGATATTCATATGATGAAGTCATAGCCCCCAGTACCTCAGAATGTGACCTTATTTGGAAACAGGGTCACTGCAGATGTAATTAGTTAAGATGAGCTCATGCTGGAGTAGGGCACAGTCATAACCCAATAGGACCATGCCCTTATAAAATGGGGAAATCTGGACACACAGCCAGACACACACACACACACAGAACACCACGTGAAGATGGGGACAGAGATGGTTGATGCTTCTACAAGCCAAGGAACACCAAAGACTGCCAGTGAACCTCCAGAAGCCTGGAGAGGCCTGGGACAGATTCTCCCTCGCAGCCCTCAGAAGGAGCCAACCCTGCTGACACCCTGATCTCAGACTTCTGGCCTCCAGAACTGTGAGACAATAAGTTCTGTTGTTTAAGCTGCCAGTTTGTGGCCAGCCCTAGCAAACTAACACACCATCCATCCAAAGTTCCCTGCCACTCACTCCAGCCCAGCTGGCCTGCTCTCTGGGCACCGAATGACCCGTGTCCACCACTCATCGCCACACTGCCAACCTCGCATGCCCTGGGACCTCCCCTCCTCAAATCTTACTCATTCTCCAAGGGCCAGTTCAAAGCCCACCTCCCCCAGGAACCCGCCTCTGAACTTCCCCTGAACTTTCAATCCATCAGCCCCACAGCTGAGTGCTTAATTGTGCTCTAATTACTCCCTCTGTGCATGGTGCTGTCTGCATGGCTTTGAAGGGAGGGGCATGGCTTTGACATTTGCTATATCCCCCACTGCGTTGGCAGCACAAAGGTAAGAACACATCAGTTGCTCAACAAATCTGTGTTCTCTGAGTGAGAAAACCAACAGGTGGTGGGTCCCCACCTTCCTGCGGTGAGTGAATGGGGCCACTGTGAGCTGAGGCCCTTTACCTGCAGGAAGAGCGTGTGGAACACTGCAGACACCCCAGCTGCCCCGAGGGCTTGGGGGCTGCCCTGAGCAGTGGATCCCAAAAAGGGGGAAGCACCCCAAGCATGGCTTGTGGACTGAGGGTGACTGGTGAGCACCTTAGTGTAACAGCCCCAAGCCACTCGCAGAAGGACATAAAGAACACTCTAGAATCCTAGCACCTTGAGGGACAGACTTATTGAAAACATACTGAAAACTTACCCAAAGTCCACTGGAAACCACAAGGTCTCAAGGACGAGGAAGGCTACTCGAGGGCCTTGGCTTTCTCTGACAGCAAAGCCAGCCTGATTCCGAGTGCCGGACACTGAGCTCCCACCCTGGGACAGAACCATCCTGGATCAGGGATCAGGACACCTGGATTCTAGTCCTGTTTCTACCATCAACCAGTTGTGCACTTAGGAAGTGACTTCCCCTCTCTGAGCCTCAGTTTCCTCACCTGTGAGATGCAGGGATTGCACTAGATGATTTCTAAACCCTTCCAACCTGTGAGTTAGAGATTCTCCCAGGTAACTTTTGTCTAAAGCACTTGCCACTGAACAACAGAAGATGAACAAACAGAGTCAGCATTTGTCGAACCCCAGGAAGATCCGGGCACTAGGTGAGGTCCCGGATAGACATAATAGGAGGGTTCTGCTCTTACTGCCGAATTTCGTCCTCACAGTGACCCTACACATGATAAGCACAGCTAACAGTTACGGGCGCTTACCACACCGCAGGCGCTGCACTCTAGAGGAGTCACAGCTCTCGATGCTCACCACGGCCCTATTAGCGGGAGGGTTCTGTCATCATCCTGTTCACAGATGAGGAAACCAAGGCCCAGCAGGATCATAAAACCCACCCAGGATGACACAGAATGTGGTGGCATTAGGGATTCAAGCCAGGCTGACTCCAAACCCTACTCTAATAACCTGGATGCCATACTGACCCAGCAGTGATCCTTTTGCTCCTTCTAGAAGCCAGAGCCTGCCCTTGCCCTCAGCCAGTGGTTCAGACAGTCCCAGACGTACCCTCCCATGGCCCTCGCAGGCTCTACAGGAATGCCCCAGGGACAAGAGAACCAACAACAGAGGCAGAGCGGGCCACCTGAGGGCTCCAGGCCCCATAACGCCCCGGGGCCTCAGCCATAATGCCCTGAGTCAGATGGAGTGTCTAGGTTCATGTAAGAATCCATTATTAAGCACCTTTTGTGTGCAGGCCCTGGGCAGGTGCAAGGGAACCCTAAGATAAGTGGAAGGAGACTTGCCAACCCGAGAGCATAAGCCTGGCACTGAGATGACCACACGGCCAGGCTGAAGCGCAAGAACACCTATGAGTCCAAACCATGGGCTCTGGGTCCACAAGAGGGTATTTCAACCTGGCCGGGGCGGGCCGTGAAGGCTTCAGAAGGACAGAGGCATTCGAAGTAGTTCTGCAATCCAAGTCAACAACATCTGCTAATACCTACTATGTGCAGAGGCCACACCGGGCCCTGCGGAGGATTCAAGTCTGCGAAATGACCAAGAAATAACTGCGTAAGAGCTTCAGTAGGGGACAGGAAGTATCCCGGGGAGACACAACAGAGTTGGGAATCCTGACTGGAGGTGCGAGAAAAGACCAAGAAAATTTCACTAGAAACCAGACCTCGGTTTCCCATCTGTAAAATAAGGTCAATAACAGCATCTACCTCCTAGGGTCATAAGTGAGTTGATCCACATGAAACCTTCTAAAACAGTGCCTGGACCCCAGCAAGCATTCAGAGTGTGCGTGCGTGTACCTGGTGGTGGCGGTGCTGGTTGTTAGACCTGGAGTCTAAGGATGAGAAGGAGCACAGGGAGAGAACAGAGTGGACCGGGGAAAGTCCTGAGCGTGCACCTGCAGGTCCACGGAGGTCCCCAGGAGGGCCAGGTGGAGCCGTGTGAACCGTGGAGAAGCCCAGGAGGCTGGAAGGCACGTGGGAGCAGCTCCTGCTTTGCGCACTGCGGGGCTTTATTCCACGGGCACAAGACAGATGTAGCCTGAGCTGCATAAGATACATCTGGAAACTGCGAAATACTGAAGGTCCCTCAGAGACTGGAGTGGGCCCCACAGGGGAGACTCACAGGCCAGGAGGGGGTGCAGGCGTGTGGGAGGGCAGCAGCTGCGGGGGGAGGCCGGGCCAGGAGGGGAAGGACCGGCCAGGGCCACGCCACCTGCCTCTCCCTCGGTGACTAACGGCAGGCCATCCGTCCCACTGACAGTAATGCTTCCCGCCATCCATCTCCCTCTTGTTAAATTGCCATTTTATGGCCAAAATCTCTCTCATAATTGATAAAAATCTCCTTTTAACGTCGGCAGTATTGGGAGGAAAATGTTTTTTTATCTTCATTATGTTTTTAATACAAATGTATTTTTTATTGAGAGCTGCTGGGAAAGCAGGACGAGGCCGAGCTGGGAGGGGGTTTCTCTGTCCCTGGTCCCCACCCACCGTGGCCTCCTGGTACATGGCTTCGCAGCCACCAGATGCTTCTGTTCCATTCCCAGAATACTCACTTGATGGCCTTCTTGGGGACAGCCTGGGGAGACAAAGAAACCCAGATGCTCAAACAAACAAAGGTTGTGCTCAGGACTAGGAGAAGCAGATCCAAAGACAGCTACAGACGTCCAGGTGTTCTCATAGGTGGCATCAGGCCAGTGAAGCAGCCTGCAGGGCGGTACAGGGTAAGCTGACCTCCGCCGGGCACTGCCAGTGGGAGAACAGGGCCCGGGCTCCAGAGGGCAGAGACCCCCGGGGTTCGCACAGTTCCTGGCACAGAGGAGGTACTCAACAAATACGCATAAGCAAATAACAGCAGGACAGGGAGAAGTTGCACTGGCATCGGAAAGAAGGCAGCAAAGAATACAGGAGGCTGGGGGCATCTATCCTCAGAGGGCCTGCAGGCCCACAGATGGACTTGGCCCTCAGCGTAGGAGGGGCTCCCTTGGCACCCCAGGATATGCCCACCCGTACATACACCCCCCACTCTGCTCCACCAGGACACTGTAAGGGAAGCTGAGTCCAGCTGCCGTCTTGCAAGTGAGGAGGGATGGAGGTGGGTCCTGAATACAGCATGGCCACAAACCCCAAGACCCTGGGCTCCTGTGGCTCCTCCTTGGCAGTAGCCAGACTTCTTCCTCCAATCCCCCCGCAATGGAATTAGCCCTACCTGGGGGCCAAGAGCACAAAAGTCAGAGTCCCTAACCCAGAGGAAATGCTGCCAAAGGGCCTTGGGAAGCTGCAATTAACAATGACTAGCTAAGCAGCCCCCACGGTGGGGGACAGTGTGCTGGACACCCCGGCTCTCCACACACAGCCTACGGGGATTTCTAACAGCAGGAGGGAAGGAACTGACCAATGGATAAGACGCTGGGCACTGATCAGGAAGGGGAAGAGAAAGGAGGATTATTCTAGAAAAACAGAACAGTCATGTGCCACATAACATTTCAGTAGTGAATGATTGACCACATATACCACAGTGGTCCCATAAGATAATACTGTTATTTTTACTGTACCTTTTCTATGTGTAGATATGTTTAGATACACAAATACCATTGTGTCATACTTGCCTCCAATATTCAGTATAGTAACATGCTGCACAGGTCTGTATCCTAGGTATGCAGTAGGCCATACTACCCAGGTCAGTGTCAGTACACTCTATGATGCCTGCACCGTGATGAAATCAACTAATGACACATTTCTCAGAATGTGCCCCCATCATTAAGCAACGTGTGACTGTATATGGGACAAAGAGCTGTACCAGATATTAGAAAACCTCATTAAAGGCCCAACCATGCCATTTATAAGTCTCCCAGAACCAAGGAACCCAAGTTCTTTGCTCATGTAAAGCAACCAGGACAAGGCACAGAAATGATAACTAATGTTCACTGGCCCTTTGCCCCGTGCCAGGGCTGCTCTAAGGGCTCCACATTCACCAACTTAGCCCATCCTTACAGCAAGCCTACGTGGCAGGTACTGTTACCATCCCAACTTTGCAGATGAGCACACTGAGGGACAGAGAGGATAAGTAACACATCCAAGGGCACAAAGCTAATAAGCCAACAGGCAGTTTGGCTCCTGCCCACCTCAAAGGCTCAATACGAAGCTGAAGCATCCTATTAAAGCAGGACTGAGGGCACAAATATACAGTCCTGGCCAAGGGCCACATGGGGAATTGTGATAGTTAATTTTATGTCTCAACCTGGCTGGGCCATGGGGCCCAGACATCGGGTCAAACATTCTTCTGGGTGTTTCTGTGAGAGTGTTTTTGAATGAGACTTGCAGTTAAGTCAGTGGACTTGGAGTAAAGCAGACTGCTCTCCATAACGTGGGCAGGCCTCACGCCGTCAGGTGGGGTGAACAGAACAAAAACTGATGTCCCCTGAGCAGCAGATGCCCCTCAGACTTGAACCACAGCATCAGCGCTTCCTGGGTCTCCAGCCTGGAGGGCCACTCTGCAGATTTTGGACTTTCCAGCCTCCATAGTAACATCAGCCAATTCGTTAAAAGTCATAAATCTCTCTTAACCTCCCCCCTCCACCAATACAACTACATACACACACGTTCATATCGTACTGGTTCTAGTTCTCTGGAGAACCCTGACTAATACAGGAATGAGTTCCATCCCAGCCCTGGCATAGCTGCCACAGCCTGGAGGAAGACATGCCCGATGGGGCCACTTTCCTACTTCCCACTAAGTTCCTTATGTGACAGTAGAGGTGCTGTGTGTCCCTCACCCAGGCCAGGCGTTCTCCTGCCTCCCCTGTCCCCTTTGCCTTTGCTCATGCTGGTCCTCACACATACAGTGCCTTCCCTCTGCCACCACCACCAAGCTTGATGAACGGTAGATGTTCTTGGGGGAAGAGGTTTTTTTTTTTTTTTTTTTTTTTTAATCTCTTTCCCGAACTTTTGCTTAAACCTTAAATGAAACAAGACAAAAAAGTTGCCTTCCACCTGCACCCATGGGTTCATACTAAACAACTGGTGTGTATCCTTCCACCCGGTGTGCAGTGGTACTCCCACACCTTCTCTTCTGCATTTTTGCAGCAACTCCAGGCAGATGGTGCATCAAGAATGCCGAGCACATGCAACACGCAGCACTCGCCCCTGGCTACTATGGGAAGCTATAAAATCAGGTTCCCTGGGAGAGGATGTCAAGGGATGAAAGACTGATAAGACGTGTTTCTGAGTACACGAGCCAAACCACACTGCTCCGACACCAACACGAGCGTTGCCCCTAACAAAGGTACTTCTGCGCTCCACTCCAGCAGCTGGCCTCATTTCCTTCAGTTTCTCATAGAATTTCAGAGCTAGAAAGAATCTATCTGATGCAACTATGTATGTGTTTAGCGTGGGGTCAGGTATAGGAGTGTGTGTGTGTGTGTGTGTGTGTCCATAACCAAAGATAACTGTACCAGTGCAGTTGACAGTTCTACAGGTCATCTCTTCTTAAGTCTCACCATAACTCTAACCCCAAGCTCTCCACCCACCTCAAACCTCCCCACCTACACCTTCCCCCGCCACTTGTAAAAGATGACCTCATCTCCCTCACTACTGAAAACTCAGACTGTTAGAAAAGTTCTTTCAACCCCCTCTACCTCACCCGCTACCCCACTTTGTACATCTCAGTCTCTTCACCCTTCCTTTGCTCAGGTCCTGCTCCAAGTTCTCCTCTCCCTCAGACTCACAATCTGAAAAGAACATTCCAGACCCTTCATAATGTGGCCTCAGCCCCAATCTTGCAACCTCAGCTCCACTATTCTCTGGCTCTGGCCACATTCTAGCCAACAGGACTTCCCAGCTCACCCTCCATGCTTTATGTTTTCCTGTCCCCACACCTCTGCAGAGCCACCTCATTAATCAGGAATCCCCTCCTCCAACCAATCCCACCCATCTCTGAGGGCCTGGGTCAGATGCCACCTACTTCAGCAAGCCCCCATCCATCCGAATGTGACCCCTCTTTCTCCTGCAAACTTCTCGGGCACTCGCATGACCAGGTGCCACTACAGTGAGTGCACCTCCCCATGACCCTGGATTCCAGAGGCTGGTGGAATGAGGTCATACCTGTCCTTGGCTACACCCAAAGTGTCCAGCACTGTGCTTGTTGCACTAAGTACCAGCTGCATGTACAAGCAAGAAAAGGAAAGAATCAAGGAAAAGGTGCTGAACCACAGAATCATCGGCTGTCAGAGCCCGCAGGGGCCTCAGAGAACTGCTAACCCAGATACGGATGCGTAAGGCTGGGTTTGTGGTTGTCATGAAGAACCATCCCAGGGCCTCCAACACGGAGCCAAGGGCTCACGGGGGCCAGGGTGGTCAACAGCCTCATGGCGTAGGCCTGCGTCGGCCCCATTCAGCCTCCTTCCACAGGTGGAGAACCTGAGTCTCATCCACCTGCTCGGGCTCCCCCTGCAGGGAAGGGCCGGTCGTCAACACCCCTCCCAGACTCGCAGGCTCAGGCGCCATCTGCTGGCCAAGGTCAGCACTGCATCTGGACGCACAGCCCCAAGGGCAGTCGGACCATCCCCACCCCAGTCCAGACCCAGGTCACTCTTGGGAAAGCAGAAGAGATCCCACCTCCTGGAGGCTGGGCTCCTGACTGCTTCCTGGAAACTGTCTTTCAGGACATAAGCCTAATATCAAAACAAAAGGGAAAAAGCAGGTTTCTTTCTGGTATTATTAGCTGAGTATTCCAAGACACACACACACCCCTACTTTTTTTTTCTGCCAAACAGAAGCTCTGTTATGTAGGGGACAAGTCACTGCCCCAGGGGTCAGAAGATCAGAAGTCTCATCCTGCTGCTTGTCACTGTCCCTGCCCCAGCTGTGTGGCCCCCGGCACTCTCCTACGCAAGGATGATGCCCCTTCGCTCACCCTCACTGCTACACCGAGGGTGCCAGCTGATGTCCAGGGACTTTGATCCAGAACCGAATCGTGGGTCCTGAGTGCTGCAACCTCAACCTTATTTCCCACTCCCAAGCTGGGGACACCCCTCAGGGACACCGCCACATGCCTGGGGCAGGGACAGGTCTGAGGACACCAGCGGCCCTCTAAGGAGCAGTGCAGGCTGGTGCACACACCATCCCTGAGCCCCTCTCCACAGCCTGACACTCCGGAGCACTCGGTCTCTGAGCTCAGGCTAAGCTCAAGGCTCTCCAGGGACGCGGCCCTAGGAAGACGGTGATGCGTGCCAGACTCAAGCTCCTTCTAAGCACACTCCCGAAACCAGGGATGGAATCAAGCTTCCCAGAGAAGGTCCCAGGGCTGGCGTTGGAGCCCAGGATGAGTGGGGCCCACTCAGACATCATCCTGGGGGTGAGAATGCTCCCCAAGAAGTGTCACGGGAGGGGCGGGAGGAGGAGGGAAGTGCCAGTGAGTGACTTGCCCCCGCCCTCACTCCCACACAGCCCCTTTCCCCTCCCTCCACCCACAGACCAAAAAAGTGTGTCACGGGGGAACAAATGCCATCTTCCCACGAGGGAGGAGGAGGAAGAGGAGGAAAGGAGGAGAGAAGGCTTTGTGTGCCTGTGGGGCCGTGGTGAGAAGCTTCCCAGCTGTGAGGGACGCCCCCTCAGAACCACGACCTTGACGTTAGCCTTTCTTTCCTGGGGGCTTGAGAGGCACTGTAGGGCAGGAGCTACGTGGCCACCATGCTCAGGACCACCTGGCAGGGGGCAGGGGGCTGGAAGAGAGGCCCTAAAGATGCAGGCAACATCTTCCATCCCCAAACGTCCTTCAGCCAGCTGGGTGGACCCACCATGACTGCTGACACCCCAAACTTCCCATCTCGCTCATCCTGGCTTAGAGGCAGCCGCTGACCTGCTCTTGCCCTGTCCCCCTCCCCAGCTTTCCAGACAAGTCATTTAACCCTCCAGGGGTTAATCTCCTGCTGCCTTCCCTTCCTGCACATCCACCCCCAGTGAGCTGCCACACGCCAGCCACGATGCACTTCCACTGTTATTACAGTGATTTATTTAGTTTTAATTTGAGGGTGAATCTCTTGCTGTTGGAAGCCAGAGGCCCACAGGCTTGGCAAGAGGCAAAGCTACGTGTGGGCTGGCACCATGCCAATCCTGTCCCCTCTACCTGGGGTCCCTCCATCCTCACCCTGACCCTCCTAGCATAAGGCCTGCTCCCTGACTCCAGCCCCAAAGCGAGTTTACTTTTCACTCAATGTCTCTCCGTTTGGGAGAAATGTTCCTAAGGGGCAAGGGAGTCACAGACACTTCTATGCTCACCTTCTACAAGGTCTGGGCCCCCATCCAGACCAGCCAGTCACTGAGACATTAAGGTACCAATAGTCGGGGCCACCTTCGTATAGATCAATAAAAATGGAACCAAGTGGTCTTTATCAACCCTCTGACCCTGCTCTCAGCCCTGTGCCAAATAGCCTAAGGAAGCTGTCACCAGTTCACCCATTGGCTCATTAAACAAGCCCTGACACCTACCATGTACTAGATACTGTCCTGGCACTATAGACACAGAGTAAAAGGACCATCATGATCTTTATCCTCAAAGACTTTATGACTTGCAGAGGAAACCCTAGACACAACTAACCAAGCCACAAGTTACACAAGTGCAGGGATCCAAGTTCTGCAGAGCCCCGAGGAGGGATAAGATTGGTCCAGGGAGAGTCACAGAAAACTTCAGAGAAGAGCTGGGGGCTGGATGGGAATCCCAGCACCGAGCAACCCAGCCTGGCATTTGCTAGATGGATGGACAGATGGACTCATGGCCTGGAATCACTTGGCAGGTAGAGAGCAAAGACATTCCAGGCAGATGGCAGGCCATGAGCATAGACCCCGAGGACTGAGGGTACACAGTGAGTTTGAGACAAGTGGCACAATGTGACCAGAGCGTAGGGAAATAACAAACATACTAGCAGTAACTAATATTCGTTGAGCATTTGCTCTACACATCAGGTATTGTACTAAGCACTTTATATTCATTATCACTTCTAATTCTCACAGAAACCCTATGAGGTGGGCGCCATGGCTATCCTCATTTTATGGATAAGGAAGTGAGGTATCAACAGGATCAATCATTTGTGCAAGATCCAAGCTCCCTGGCTCCAGAGCCCAAACTCTAGCCAAAATGCTACTCTACCCAAGGTATAGTCACAAAACATACAAGTAAGTTGAAACCAGACAGGATGGATCTTGAAAGCCCTGCTAAAGATTTAAACTTTTTTTTTTTTGAGACAGAGTCTCGCTTTGTTGCCCAGGCTAGATAGAGTGCCGTGGCATCAGCCTAGCTCACAGCAACCTCAAACTCCTGGGCTTAAGCGATCCTACTGCCTCAGCCTCCCGAGTAGCTGGGACTACAGGCATGCGCCACCATGCCCGGCTAATTTTTTCTATATATATTTTTAGTTGTCCATATAATGTCTTTCTATTTTTAGTAGAGACAGGGTCTCGCTCTCGCTCAGGCTGGTCTCGAACTCCTGACCTCGAGTGATCCACCCGCCTCGGCCTCCCAGAGTGCTAGGATTACAGGCGTGAGCCACCGTGCCCGGCCTTAAAGATTTAAACTTTCAGTAAGGCATTAAACCCTCAACAAGTGATAGATATTATTAGATTGAAATATATGAATCATATTAGGTTGTAGGTCAAAAAACAGTCAAACACAAACAATTTCATATGATTCAACTAGTATTTTTTACAGAAGGCCACTGAGGTTCCTTCCAGCTCTTTGATTTCGGCACTGAGTTGCTGTGACATTTGGCTCTGTGTCACTGGAGAATACCCAGTACCCTGGGCCCAGGCAACAAGAACTCTGCCAGGGCCTTTTGTGAACATGCCACCCTGGGCCTACCCCCCCAGCAAAGGCAGGTACCTCCTTGCCCAGGTCCTCGCGGATGACCTGGCGGACCTCTTGCATGCTGCTCTGCGGGGCCTGGCTGTGCAGCACCTTCAGTGTGCTGGTGTACTCCTCTGGCAGAAGGTAGTCCAGAGCCCCCAGGTGCTGGCCCACTTTGATGAAGGTGCCCCGGTTGGCACAGCAGAGCTCACAGAGACGCCTGGCAGAGCGGAGGTGCACCTGCAGGGAGACAGGCCGGGGCCAGAGAGGTATGAGTACAGACTGTTCCCTTCTCCTGCTTGAAAACTCTAATCCCCAGCCCCACCCCCCGTGTCTAGAGCAGGTGCATGTGCGCTCACATACACACACATTCCTCCCTTCACCTCTCTCACTGTCCTCCTTCAGTCTCCCGGTACACACAGCAGTCAACCCCAATCTCATGCCGAGCCGGCCTTCATACACGGCCCAGTGCTTCCGATCTCCTCCTCTCCGTCCAAACTTACCTGGTCTGGGTCCCCCTCCCTAGACGTGAGCATTCAAGGCTTTTAACCAAGCCTAATCTACTAATAATTCATTCAAGGGTACTTTGAGTTAATGTACTTGCCACTCACCCCTCAGATATACTAATAATACTTTGTTGAGATCTCTACAATTTATGAAACATGGTCATATGCATTACATCTTTTAATCTTCACAGCAGCTCAGGGAGGCAGGTGTTAGTAGCTTTAAAGATCAGAAACTCAGCTGTTGTGTTTATAAAGCAATAGCTAATAAATGTCAAAAGAAAGTCTAGAAAACACTCCAAATCTAAGGCTCTTTTACCACAGTAAACTTGAGCAGGGCTCTTCTCATTAACTGGAGGAATAACTGTGCTGGAGGCATCGGGCACAGGGAGTTGGCAGCAGGGCAGGTTGTCTAGGACAGGGCAGCCTTAACTGACGTCCTACTGCCCACCAGGATGCCCACCTGGGCAGCCTGCTAGAGCCTGGAGTCTGGGTCATCGCTCTGCTCTGGTGGGAGGGGGGCCAACAAGCCCCGGCTCTGGGAAGAGGGTGCTTAGGGCTGCGGCATTCTCTTCTGAATTTCTAAAGTAACGGTTTCCTGTGTGCTTCACTTGGCAACTAATTATATAGGATCTTCGAACGCTTCTTCCATCTTTGTTGTCAACTGTTATTTAACTCCTCGCCTGGTTTTATTGCCCCTGATATGTGCTAATTACGTCTGCATCCTTCATGGCACCTAAGAGAGTGCAAATCCATCGTTATTCACTCTCTCTTTGCTGACCTGGTTGGTGGGAGGCAGTAGCAGGTCCCCAGGGTACTGCGAGCCCTTGTCTTGTGTATGTGCCGGTGGCCCCATCTTCCTCAGAGGCTGTAGCTCCTGGAAGGCAGGACCCTCAGAGGACCAAGCCCCCTAGCTGGGCTCTGGGCTGGGGTGATGACTGGGGCTGCACAGCCTGGGGGCAGATGGGGCCACCTCCCAGCTCTGGAAGGGCTTTCCCAGGAGAGACATCAGCCACCACATAGTCCCTGGGGACTTACTGTGGGCCCAGTCACGAGCCCTCTACCACCAAGGAGAGCAACAGAGCCGCTCGCACAACAGAGAACGACACACGGCCACAAGTAGAGGAAAGGGCCCAGGACCTGGGTATCGTGGCAACTCGCAGATGAAAGAACAAGAGGGTTGGCACCGGAGGGGTTTGGCTCACAGGGAGGGGGAACCGGGGTGTGTGTCAGTCATGAGCACAGGGCCTCTCAGCGCCCAATCCACTCTTCTTTGCCTGCTTTGTGGTCCTGTGTTCCCTTTCCTCTGTCAGAGGGCTTGACAGCAGGCTTTGTCAGTGGGGGCTCTGCAGGGACACTGTGAGGCCACAGCAGGGGCAAGGGGTCTCTCCTGCTGGTCCCAGGGCACTGTCAGCAGCACACAGCCAGGAAGTCAGAGGCTGGCAGTACCCACTGCAGTGACCTCATAGACCAGCTGTGCCCATAACCTCCAGTAAGTTTCTGGACTACCCAGTGGTCCCCTCCCATGGACCAACTCAGGCCCACCCCTCCAGCGAGTGTCCTGACCACCCAGCAGGCCGCTCCTACAGATCAGCTCTGGCCCACTCCCCGCTGGCAGGCTGCTCCCATGGGCCAGCTCTGGCTCAGGCCTCCACTGTGTCCCCTTGCCACCAGCCTGCTCCACCGAGGCCTGACCCTCAGCCTCATGGGCAGGAGGATCCTGGCTAAGTCCTTACTTCTATCCTGTTCACTATCCCTCGGCCCTAGAAGGAGTAGGTGCTTTATGTGTTTGCTACCTCTGTTCCCTTGGAATCTTCTTCTACTACTTTTAGGAGTTAACAACCTTTTACTAATTAATAATACTTTACACTAAATTTTCCCTGTTCAAATTACTGGTGTGGCTGGACCCTGGCTGATGCACAGGGTCAAGCCCTTAGAATTAAATCTGAATAGATTAAGATGGAAAAGGAAGGCATTTCAGATCAAGAGAACAATGTAAGCAAAGGCACATGTGCGTGTGTGCTGTGTGTGTTGCTATATGTACGTGTGGGGGGTGTTGTGTGTGTGTTGCTGTGTGTGGGTGTGTGTGTTGCTCTGTGTTGCTGTGTGTTGCTATATGTGTGCACGTGTTGCTCTGTGTGGGTGTGTGCATGCTGCTATGTGTTTGCTGCTGTGTGTGTCACTGTGTGTGGGTGTATTGCTCTGTGTGTCGCTGTGTGTGGGTGTGTGTGTGTTGCTGTGTGTGTGCACATGGACATACCTGCTCCATCACTTTGTTTAGACTGGACTGACATCTGCATTTGTTTCTGCTGCTGGCAGCCCTCAGAAAGCATCAGCCTCACCCAGCCAAGCCCTCCCACCAGGGACAGAGCCAGGACTCTAGTGTCCCTCACCTGTGGTGTGGCTTGAACCCACCAGGTAGGTGGTCCCAGGTAGGGTGTCTCTTGGCATGAAGTGACAGTGACTTTCAGGACAATGCAGCCCTCTCTGGTCACACAAGCCCAGGAAAGCCAGTCTGCTCTGACTCACCAGTTATCTGGCACATCAGCTCTTGGGGATAGAAGCCATATGTGTCCCCTGTACACTCTGTGTACCCCAGGGCAAGTCATGCACATGCCATAAATGATCACTGTGGGCCATACACTCACAAAACCATCACCCATGAAGTGGAGTCAGCACCTACTGCAAATGACATCTACATCTCCACTGAAAAAGCCCCAAAGTCACCTTCAACCTGATTCTAACTCAACTCACACACATACATACTCACTCTTTCTCACACACACACACAAGTGATGTACAATACCACTCACCAAAAAACTAAAATATTCTGTTAAGGCCAAAAGACATACCTGCTAAAGAACAGAGCAGGTACTCTGATCTGCGGGGTCCCTTTCCAGCCCCAGCTCCTCCAGGTTCACTGTCCTTTAGGATCAGAAGCCAGGCCCCATTCAGACCTCCAGGGAACTACTGGCTCAGGGCACACTCCTGCTCTCAGCACTCACTCGCTTCATCTGGCACCATAGGTAACACAGAGCAACGTGCACACACACATACATACACAGCAACCCCCCCACACGGCATCACACACACACACACACACACACACAGAGCAACACACACAGAGACAGCCTGCTGGCAGTAAGGACTGTACCCAGGGATTGCAGAGTTCTCTCTGCCTGGGATCCTTCCCCCAGCCATGTGAGTGTAGACATTGGAAAAAGCAAAGCTTCCAGAATCTCCTGACCTCTGCATCCTCTCAAATCCAGTCCTTCATACCACACATATCTTTGAGCACCATGAGGGACATGCAGGTAAATGAGAGTTAGTTTTGGATTTTGTTTGTTTGTTTGTTTGTTTTTCAAGTAGAGACCAGGTCTTGCTCTTGGTCAGGCTGATCTCGAACTCCTGAGCTCAAGCGATCCTCCCACCTCTTCTTCCCAGAGTCCCAGGATTACAGGCATGAGCCACCGCACCCAGCCAAGAGTTAGTTTAGAACAGCACTATCCAATGGAATTTTCTGCAATGATGGAAATGTTCTGCTCCTGCGCTAAATACAGTGGCTGCTAGCTACGTGGCTACACGTGGCTACTGAGCACTAGACATGTGGCTACTGAGACCGAGAAACTGAATTGTTTTGTTTGGTTTTGTTTCCAGCACTCACAGTGATGGGGAAGAAATCAAATTTTTATTTAAATAGTTAAATTTCAAGTAACTTAAACTTAAGTCACCATATGTTGCCAGTGGCTACCTACCATATTGGACAACTCCGGTTTATAAATTAGCAACAACTACAATAAACATACAATCACTTATCTAGTTCCCTGTTCAAAGTACTACTCCTGGCCTACAGTAAACACAAATATAAATGCCGGTTGTTTTTAAATTTTCCCAACATCTCTGTAAAATAGATCTTACTATGTGTCTTTACAGAGGAAAAAAATAATCTCAGAGAGGTTCAGTGACATTCCCAAAGTTGCACGGCCAGTAAATGGTGAAACCATGGTGTGTTCAAACCTTGATCTGTCAGATACCAGCCCGGTATAATATGCACCATGAGCTGGGGAACAAGAATTGAATTTCTCTATGTACAAGGCCTTGTCGGGGGCTGCAAAGAGGTACAGACATGGTCTTCATGAGTAAGGAGCTTACAGCGTAGACTTAGAAGTAGACATGCACCCACAAGATCAAAACTGCCAATAGCAGGCAATAACACTATAATAGCTGTTCAATCACTCCAGCGTGTGACATGTGCAGGAGCAGGCGCCAGGCTGGGCACTCAATGGTGGCCTTGGAAGTTGGGTCGAGTGTGTACATTTTCAAAGGCCAATGCAAGCTTTATTTGGTCTTCAATAAAACAAGGAGGGACCATATAATATAATAATGGTTAATAGCATTGGCTTTGGAATCAGAAAGACCTGAGTTTAAATCCTGTTTCACTACTTACTTGTCATATAACCTTGGACTGGCTGATTAACTTTGGAGCCTCAGTTTCCTCATCAGTGAAAGAGGGATAATAATTATACTTGTCCCTGTGATGATTAAATGAAGGTATGCATAAAAAAGAGCTTAGCACTGGGTCCAGCATCGTCAGTATTCAGTAAATAAATGGAAAGAGACAGAGAAGGAAAAAAAATGAATCTTCCTGGAAAAAAGAAATATTAAAAAAAATAACACTTCAGGCCCATCCATTCCCTACACAGTATTTGGTTCAGTCCAACAAGTCTGGACCACAGTCTAATAGACAGAAACAATAGCTAATGTCATGCTCCGTCATCTCAATTGTAAAGCACCAGTGCATAAGAAATGAAATTGCTGCAGAGTGTTCTTCTAAACACACAGACTTCAGGTTTTCTTCCCCAAAGATCTCCTACTTCTGCTACTATTCTGACAACAAGCACCCATTTGCTCACTGGACCCAAACCTGGCCTTCAGCCAGCACTTGGCTTCCCTGGCTGTCTGGGTGTGTCCCTGCAGCAGCACCCTCACGGCAGAGCCCCCACGCTGTCCCCTTATCCTGTCACAGTATCACAGAACAGCTGGCACGGCCTCCCTACCCCGGCTCCGGCTTCCTATTCACTCCAGCTCAGTAACTTGCCTTATGATTATCTCATTACCAATAACCTTGCTGTAATGAGTTTTAATCTGCCTCATATTAATTAAAAGCATTGTCATTAGGCAGCTTGGTTTGGGGTTGGGGAGGGGGGCACTGAACAGCTATTAAGATCAACTCCGCATTGAAGAGTTATCGATTGGGCCGATGGAGCCAAGGCCCACGGACGGCAATTCTTTACTCACGTCTGAATCCCCAAGAGCAGGGTCCCCAACCACCCTCAGACTGAATCCATCGGGCTTCCATCAGCAATGGGAATGTCTCCGATGGGGTGTGTGACACCAAGAAGGAAGAGACAGACACACACACACACACACACACACGCCCAGAGAAAGAGGGGGAGACTGAAAGAGAAGGCAACAGACAGACCCCCAAAACAGACCTTTGGTTAATTCATTTAGTCAGAAACTCAAGCCTCGAAGGACTGAAATGTTAACAGTGGTATCTCTGGGCTATGAAATTATGGGAGTATTTTTTTCTTTATAGGTTTTCTGTATTTCCCAAATTTCTTATAACTAAAATATATAACATCAATAATGGGGGAGAACTCTTTTTTAATTATCTCTTCTTTATCACATTCTGGGAATGGAAAAGTGCAGCTGATTTTTTTTTTTTTCCCAGCTTTAAATGGACAAGACTCCACCGTGCAGACTGGACAGCTTTGGTCAGAGAGAAGAATCCAGCACCTCTCCCCTGCCTGGCAGGGTGCCGCGGTCCACATGTGTGTTTTCCTTCATGAAATCAGAATTGTAACTCCTCATCCCCAAGAAATCAGGCCAGGGCTACCTCCAAGGTCCCTTTCTGGATGTTACCCTTTGCTTTGTCATTTAGGCAACAAAGTAAAACTCATCACATCTTGGGGAAAAAAAAAAACAAGTTGCAGTTTATAAGTGTTTTGCAGGAGGCTGGCCCCAGATTGAATCTCACTCTGACCACACAGGGGACAGTTCTGTGGTTAAGAGCACAGGACATCAGGGTGCCTTGGGCTATATCCCAACTTCACCACTTAGAAGCTGGTAACCTTGGACGGGTTATGTAAGCTCTCTCTACTTCAGTCTTCTCATCTATAAAAGGAAGATAATAATAGTACCTACACCTCGCAAGGCTGCTGTGAAGATTAAATGAGGTGAGGTGATACATGTTTCCAAGTAGCCAGCACTGGCATTTCTATGCTTATTGTAAGGGTATCTGGGATTTGTTTTAAGCAGGTTGGTAAGATACACAAACACAGAAATAATTATCATGAAGGAAGACGTCTTTATTCACAAATCCCTGGGAGGAGGGGGCGTGGCATGGGGGACTTGGGAAAACACCAGGGTGGGTCAAAGGCAGAGGAAGGGGAAATGTGGATGAGAGCCTTCCCCACGGATACACGAGGAAGAAGGGGTGAGGCAGGGTACACAGGCGTGGGCCTGGCTAGTTTGAATAATTCCATCCCCAGCTGTTTGGTACCTGGCCCTGGGGCGATTAGGGAAAGGGGACAGTGGCCCAAAGTATAAGATCCTGATAAAGGAGGTGGGAGCTTGAGCTCCTGATTGGTTGGTTTGCATACGAAAGGCACACCCCTAGAAGAGTTGCTGCTACCTCTAGGAATTAGTTAGCCCTAGAAGGAGAAGTCCTTCCTATGCCAGCAAAACCCCAAGATGTCAAAGTATCAGAAAACCTATAGAAAATAAAAAGCATGACTAATACGATACTCTAGCTATACTCCCTTTGGGGATCTCAGCAAGCATCATGGTTGTAAATACCATCTACATATTGACGACACAGAAATGTGTATCCTCTACCCAGACTTCTCTCCTGACTCGAGGCTTGACACATCCAACTGCCTCTTTGACATCACTCCAATGACCAAAAGGCCCCTCAAACTTAGCCTGACTTTCCCTCCATTCCCACCACCAAATCTGCTCCTCCTACAGTCTTACCCACCTTAAAAAATGGCAACTCTAAACTTAGAGTTTTTCAGGCCATAAATCTTGATGTCATCCTTGACATCTCTCCCAAAACAGGAACTAAAATTACTTTCCCATGTGAAACAACAAAAAACTGGATAAGATACATAAAACAACAGGTTTTCAAGGAACAGGACATCTAGCAATAAAGGACGTGATTCCTGAGAGACGGGAAAGAGACAAGGGGAGCACTGCGATTACCCCAGTTTATTGTACCAGGAGTTTCTGGGCCACAGCACCAAGAAGGGAACCCAGGCAGAGACCAGAGGACTTCCCAAGATGAGGAGACAGGGCTGAGAGTCCAGGAAGAGTTCAAAGGACAGAGTACTGAAGAGGAGAGAGCTGTACAAAGAAAAAACACTAAAGATATGCAGACGGCCCACTGTGTGTATTCTGCTGAATACAGATCAGCACACGTATATGTAAAAACTACCTAAGTCCAGGGAAAGAATAACCCAAAAAGATTAGGGTTAACAGTACCCAGCACTCATACAAGACCTATTTCCTCCAGCCAGACTGGAAAAATCTCATAATTCATAGGACATTTGTTATATTACCCAGAAAGGTCTTGCCTAAGTAAAGGGGAAAATCCCAAACCAAACACCTTCCATTCCCCTCTAACAAATAGTAAAGGCAAGACCTGAATAAAGCAAACTATTTCCAAGCAACTTAACTGTGTCCCAGAACAAAGCTCAAGAATATGTATAAGAATACACAAATATCTAGCACCAAAAAAATTGAAGCACAATGTCTGGCATCTAATAAAAAATTACTAGGCATGCAAAGAAGCAGAAACATATGATACATAACAAAAAAAA
>CM052442.1:19472735-19535585 GCA_028533085.1 Varecia variegata
AAAAAAAAAAAAAAAAACCAAAACCAAGTAAGGTCTTTAAACTAAATTTGTTCCTTGTTAGTATAGTGATAAATATAGTAATTTTCATTATATTAATATCTTTAAAAAATAAACATAAAAGATCTTTAAACTAAATTTGTTATAATTTTGTCTTTTGACAGTGGACATGTGTAAAGTCATGCTGGGGATCGGGGTGAGGCCCTCTGTTCCTGTTACAATGGAGCATAATGAAATTCAGAATTCAGCATCGAATTCCTGTGTGGACACTCCCATTTACTAGGTAAGAGACCCCAGCAAGTCACTGATTGTGTTTGCTGCAAAAAGGAGCAGCTGAAATTCCTTTTAGAAGTCTGGAAGAAGGCTGGGCAAGATGGCTCACACCTGTAATCCTGGCACTTTAGGAGTCTGAAGCAGGAGGGTTGCTTGAGCCCAGGAGTTTAAGACCAGCCTGAGCAAAAGCGAGACCCTGTCTCTACAAAAAATAGAAAAAATCAGCTAGACATGGCGGCACACACTCATAGTCCCAGCTACTTGGGAGGCTGAGGCAGGAGAATCCTTTAAGCTCAGGAGTTTGAGGTTGCAGCAGTGAGCTACGATGATGCCACGGCACTCTAGCCCCAGGCAACAAAGCGAGACCCTGTCTCAAAAAAAAAAAAAAAAAGTCTGGAAGAATATATACCAGCTTAATGAACATTGTCTCTGAGTACTAGGATTGCAGGTATTTTTTACTTGTGTTTGCTTCTACATTTGAAATTTTACATGAAGAACAAAATCCTTTGAAATCAGAAAAAGATGACACTAAGTTTTTAAAATATGGCTTAATTCTCAAAAATATGCTGCAACATATACTCTTTTGAGGGATATTCCCTCCTCTTCCCCTACTTTATCTGTCTATCTATCTGGCAGTATTCCTCAAAGGTTAGTTTTAGGACCACCTGCTTCAAAATCACTTGGAAGGCTTACTAAAATACAAAATCCAATCCCTACACCCAGATTCAGACTGTCTGGAGTCAGACACAGAAATCTGTATTTTATCATGCTCCCTAAATGATTCTTTTCTGCACCATAAGCCTCAGCCACTGCTATAGTGATAAAGACTTCTATTTACATTAATTTTCCAGAAAGCTAGGGCTTATCCACACATATAATTTTTTGAAATATTTTACACATACCTCTAAAATAAGTTTGCTGAACAGAGTTTAAGGTTTTCTTAGGGACTAGAGGTCATGTCAATGAGATGGTATGGTGTTAAGATACAGTCATTCCTTCAGGGCCTGTTGAATTGTTTGGAATTATTTCCCCCTGTCAACTGAAGAATCATGAGGTTCATAAATTTGGGAAGGACAGCTTTATTTCTTATAAAGTGTTCCAGCCTGCAGGCTGGAGAATCCAAAGGTCCAGGAACTTCATGGGAGGAAAGGATGAAGTAGGAATTTATGCTGAATGGGTTGGCCAAGCACATATTCAACAGGTTACGGGAGGCACTGTGAATATTCATGAAAAGGGCATGTGCATGCATAGTAAGTAAACATGCATGTTACATGCATCTGACATTCACTGTGGGGTGAGACTTAACATTTAAATGTATTAATAATTAGGCTCTATACATCAAAAGGTGAAACAGCAGACACAGAAGCATCTTGTATGCAGCCTCTGTAAACCGGCCAGAACTAGTCCATGACTGGTGAACTCTTATCAAGAAGAAATGCTGGTCAGTTGTGTCAAAACTGCAAAAGTGGAGGAGCAGCATCAGGAAGTTAGTTGAAATCAGCAGTGGAGCAAATCTTTCAAAAGGGCTGGTTTCTGTTTAACCCTTAGGAAAGAAAGTCTAATTGTAGTTATCAAGGGAGGGAGTATGACAAAGCTGCCTGACCTCCCACCCCATCATGGCTGGGAACTCAGTTTTTAAGGCTTCTCTGGGGTCCCCTTGCCCAAGAGGGGGTCCATTCACTTGGTTAAGGAGCTTAGGATTTATTTTTATTTCTCAGATCTCACTGTGATACTTTTATAGTTCTATTAATTTTGTACTGTTATTCACCATCCAGTATCTCTTATTTCTTACTTTAAAAAAATTATTCACTTACCATCACCTAGCACGCAGATTGTCCCACTAAAAGAAACCAGGGCCCTTTAAAGTCATTTAAAGAAATGACTCATTCCAGATCTGAGGATGGAAATGTATAAGATGATCCTGGAATACCTTTTATACCAGAAAGCAAGGAAGCTATCAAAGACTGCTGGGGTTTGATCAAAAGGACTCAGAAGCTAATATGAAGAGCCCCCTACTTGCTAAAGGTAGCACAATTTGGGCATCAATAGGCCAAAAACATCAATGGATGAAAGCACATCAAGTATGTTTGACTCCATGGGTTTATAATGCTACTCAAAAACATGTTATCAGGCACTTCTGAAGAATGCTAGGAAACTGCTTAATTATTTTAAAAACTGGTCATTACAGGGAAGAAGCAGGTATTTAGTCTCTCCTTGGCGATCTTTTCCAAAGGGTAATCAAATAGTTGATGAAGGAAAAATTCTCTTCCAACTAATAAACAGAAAAGGAATGATAGAACATCATCAATTTGCAATCCCTAATGATTTATGGGTGTGGCAATGATCATAAATGTTTGCTAGCATCACAAGAAAGGCCATCAGACACTGGATCCTTCAGATGGAAGTAAACACCACCACCTGAGTTATTTCTTTGTTGCTCCCCCAACCCAACTGGGGAAAAAAAAAACCCTGAATCTGATCAACCCTCTAGATCTAATGAAGAATTTACAGGAAACAGATAGGGGAGGAACATGTTAAACAACATCACAAAGATACGATAGCAAAATCGAGGCTATAAGATACTCTAAAAGGCAAATGACCTGATGGCTTCCACAAAATGTTGCAAGAAAAAAAATAAAAGGGATGGAGGAGGAAGCTGTAAGTAAAAAGAGATTAAAATACATAAACCACATATAAATTGTAAGACCATCAGGAAAATGTGAATACTAATTGGATATTTGATGATATTAAAGAATTAACTATTTTAAATTTAGGTGTGATGTTTGAGATTTGCTTCAAAATAACTCTGGGAGAGCAAATGATGAGTAAATTGGGCCTGTATCAAAAATTATTAAAGCTGGTAAGGTCATCAGGTTCACTTTTCTCTTTTATCCACTTTTGAATATGTTTGAAATTTTTCATAAATAAAATTTTCTACAAGTTCATGGTTGAAACTTGAAAATTTCAGAAAAGTAAAAGAAGAAAATGTAAATTATCCATAATACTACCCTGCAGAGATAATCGCTACTATCATTTTACAGTATATTCTTCTAGCTTTTTAAATAATATATACAATCAAAATCCTGCTGTGAATATTGTTTTGTAATCTGCTTTCTTAAGATGCTATTTTTTCCTTGTCATTAAAAATTCTAAAACATTATTCTTAATGTTTGCAAGGGTATTTTAGTTCCTAACATTTATTTAATCAGTCCTCTATTTTTGCTACTAAGAATTTTGCTGCCACGAACATCTTTGACAATTTTTATTTTCAGACAACACTAATTTTTTTAAAAATAGAATTACTAGTTAGAAGAATATAAGCATTTGCAGGTATTTAATAATACTACCAAACTGCTCTCCAGAAAGGTTCTATCCATTTATATTCCTACTAGTAGTGAGGTAGAATTCCCCTTTTCCCAAAACCTTACTGTCCTGGAAGCTTTTAATCTGCCCTATTTGATAAAGAATTCTAAATCCAAAGAGCATTGGTAAGTGTGTAGGAGCCAGACAAGCCTACTGTTGAATCCTATTAACCGTGTGATATTGAGAGAGTTGCTTAACATCTCAGGACCTGTTTCCTCATCTCTAAAATGGGAAAAGAATAACATTGGGAGGTTACAGCCATTGAGTAAGATCATAAATATAATGATATATATTATCTGTAAATTTCTTGGCACAGTGCCTGGCTTGGTAAATGTCAGTTATAACCATCATCATTATCATCATTATTACATCTTGGCTGCCTGTAAAAAGTCATAGTTGTTTTTGATTTTGTTTTTTGAGACAAGCTGGAGTGCCGTGGCATCATAGCTCACTGCAAGCCCAAACTCCTGGGCTCAAGCAATCCTTCTGCCTCAGCCTCCCGAGTAGCTGGGACTACAGGCTAGCCCCACCACACCTGGCTAATTTTTCTATTTTTGATAGAGACGGGGGTCCAGATCTTGCTCAGGCTGGCCTCAAACTCCTGTGCTCAAGCAATCTTCTTTCCTCACCTCCCAAAGTGCTAGGATTATAGGCATGAGCCACCGCATCTGGCCTAAAGTCATAGTTTTTGTGACGGTTATTTTCTTTTTCATGAAGAGACCTTTTTACTTACTTCTGCATTCAAGACTATATTTAAGATAGCTTATGGATAAGTTAGGATGCTTTTGGTGGTTGCAACTAACCAAAAACCCAAGTCAAACTGATGTAGCTGAGCACCTAGAGGCAAAGACTCAGACATTGTCTCTGTTCCGAGTGATTCCATTGGTAATGCCCTTCTGAGTGTTTTCAATCCTAATGTGCCCTAGAATAAGGCAGCTGTCAACAGCAACTAAATCTACATCCTTCTTCATTCACTCCCAAGTGGAAAAAGAGACCCTGCCTGTTACTACCCAATTAGATCTTGAGATTTACACTGATTAGGAAAACTGTTTTGTTTCATTTCAGGTTTATTTTTTGTTTGCTTTTGGTGGAACTTAATTAGCTGATTCCAAAGGTAAAGGACCAAGACGAAACACTATTGAATAAGGAGAACAAGGTGAGAGGACTTGCTGTAACAGGAATAGAATAAGGAGCCCCCAAACATATCTATACATGACACTTGCTACATAACACTTGCTACATGACAGAGGTGGCCTGCAAGTTAGTGAGGGAAGAACAGACTTTTTAATAAATGGTGCTGATAAAATTGAGCATCCACGTAGAAAAAATTGAAATTGCACTCACTCCTATCTCCCATCATGCACAATATTCAATTCCAGGTGGAATTGACTTAAGTGTAAAAGGAAAAACTATAAAGCTTTTACGAGATAAGACCTCAGGACAGGGAAGAATTTCTTAGACAAGACACAAAGAGCACTAGTCATAATAGAAAAGATTGATAAATTTGCTTACTTCAGAATTAAATTTTTCTGTTCATCAAAAGATACCACTGTTAGAGCAAAAAGTCAAGCAGAGTGGTGGAAGATATTCACAATAAAGAAAGGACTATGTAGTAGCCAAACCACATGAAGATTTCAGACAAAGTGTAGCCAGCTCTATGAACAAATGTCGAGGACCCCTATGTTTTCTATAATTCTCTCCCTCTCATGTTTTAGGACTTTTAACTAACTTACTTGATATTTTGAATTTGTTTCCCAGAAAAGGCAGAATTTCTGCAAAACAAAGGAGTTGAGATTCTAAAGGCCCCTACCACAAACTTCCTAACTTATCCCTCATTAACTTGTTCCCAATGCACATAGCCCCTCATTAATTTCAACGCAACCTACCCCAATGCCTGTAGCCCCCCAGCTGTGCTACTGGTCCGTGGCCTGTTAGGAACCTGGCTGCACAGCAGGAGGTGAGCAGCAGGCCAGCAAGTGAGGTTTCATCTGTATTTACAGCCGCTCCCCATAGCTCACATCACCGCCTGAGCTCCACTTCCTGTCAGATCAGCAGGCATTAGATTCTCATAAGAGCGAGAACCCTACTGTAAACCGTGTGTGTGAGGGATCTAGGTTGCACACTCCTTATGAGAAGCTAATGCCTGATGATCTGAGGTGGAGCTGAGGCAGTGATGCTAGTGCTGGGGAGCAGCTACAAATACAGATTATCATTAGCAGACAGGTTTATATAATTACTTCATTGTATATTACAATGTAATAATAATAGAAATAAACTGCACAATAAATGTAATGTGCTTGAATCATCCCAAAACCATCCTTCCACCCCACCTGCAGATCCGTGGAAAAATTGTCTTCCATGAAACCAGTGCCTGGTGGCAAAAAGATTGGGGACCACTGCCCTAGAGAAACTGATGTACAAATATTCAAAGCAGCAACATCCCCTTATAACCCCAAATGGAAAACATCTCAAATGTTCATCAACAGCAGAACTAAGTCTTGGACAAGTTAACCATTACCAGCTTCAATAAAAACAAGTAAATAGGCTGGGCAGGATGGGTCACCCTGCAATCCCAGCACTTTGGGAGGCTGACACTGGAGGATCTCTTGAGCCCAGGAGTTCAAGGCCAGCCTAGGAAACATATTATAGCAAGTCTCACTCTGTCACCCCGGCTAGAGTGCAGTGGCACCATTATAGCTCACTGCCACCTCAAGCTCCTGGGCTTGAGGGATCTGCCTGCCTCAGCCTCCCAAGTAGCTGGGACTACAGGTGCAAACCTGGCTAGTTTTTCTTATTTTTTTTTCTTTTTTGGTAGACACAGGGTCTCGCTATGTTGCCTAGGCTGGTCTTGAACTACTGGGCTCAAGAGATCCTCCAGTGTCAGCCTCCCAAAGTGCTGGGATTACAGACGTGAACCACCATGCCCGGCCAAGAATCTTTTTTAATAACAGCTTTATTAAGATATAATTCACATATCATAAAATTCGCCCCTTCAAAGTATACAATTCAGTGGCTTTTATGATATCCGCAGTTTTATAACCACCACCACTATGTAATTTTAGAACTTTTTATTTTTTCAACACTCCAAAAAGGAACCAGTACCTGTTAGCTGTCGTTTCCCTTTCTGAGGCTGACTTCCTGCCTACCCCACCCCACACCAAGCAACTGCTATTCTACATTTGTATGCATAGGCCTATTCGGAACATTTCAAATAAATGGAATGATATAATGTCTGGTTTTTTGTAACTGGCTCCTTTCACTCAACACGATGTTTTCAAGGTTCATACATATTATTTCATGTATCAGTACTTTATTTCTTCTTATTGCCAACTAATATTTCAGTGCATGGATATACCATACCACATTTTGTTTACCCATTCATCAGCTGATGGACATTTGAGTTGCTTCCACATTTCAGCTATTAAGAAAAGTGCTGCTATTAACATTTGTGTATGAGTTTTTGTGTGAACATATGTTTTCATTTTCTTGAGTCTATACCTAAGAGTGGAATTTCTGGGTCATATTGTAACTCTATGTTTAACATTTGAGAAAATGCCAAACTGTTTTCCAAAGTGGCTGTACCATTTTGCATTTCCACAGGCAAAGTAGGAGAATTCCAATTTCTCTACATGCTCACTAACACTTGTTATTGTCTATTTGGTTATAGCCATATGGTGGGTAGGGAGTGGTATTTCATGGTTTGGAGCAGAGTTCTTGACTGTAGGTTGGATTTAACCTTGAACCTCACAAGGAAAGTCCCTTTTATCCTCAACCTTCACACAGCCTCTGCCAAGTTTCTCAGGTCCCTAGTGGGAATGGCCTCCTGTCTCTGAGCAAGAATAGGCTAAACCCTTCTAACCAGTCTGATCTAGGCCTGCTCCTTCCCTTGTTAGATGTCCTCAAAAGCAGGGGGAAGGTTTCCTTAGCATCTGTCCACTATGAAGAAAGTTATTTTTCCTGTGGGCTGAGCCTGGCCCTGGTCATTTAGACAGGTTTCCATACTCACGTTGAAAGCAGCTAGATTTTTTTTTCTCCTACTTTTCTGGATTCCTATCACAGAAACACTTTCACCTCTGGAGGCTTTTCTTTATTGCACTGGGAGGAATTTAAAATTTGCCTTTGTCAGAAACAGACATTTAAGGGTGGGTTTATTTTGTATAGGAGGTATAAATTCCACCTGACACACTAACCCTGACTTCTATTATTTAAAAACTAAAATATTCTCAGCCCTTCATCTGAAGGAATAGCCCTATATTATTGTTGGTATATAACTGGTACTCCACCCACCATCCAAACCTCTGCCACTGTCCTTCTGGGCCTCACCTACTAAAGGCAAATGACCATCGTCAGGTAACATAACCAAGAGGCATCCTCTGAACTTCCCCAAGCCTAGCTAAGTGCCTCTCCTTTGTGTTTCCAAAGTATCTCGGGCTTATCTCCAGCACAACAATGATCACATAGTGATGAGGTTACCTTCTTATACAAGAAGTTGCAAACCAAAATGCCTTCGGAGCCCAGCCAGGAAGATAACAAAAATAAGTGAAGCAGGTCAGACATGAGAATAATCCTGGCTTTAGAACAGAAACAAAAATTTTGTCTATTTTTCTTAAATTATGCAGTTCCCTTTATATTTTGTTTTCTTTTGAGAGCATCATAGGCACAGGAAGCATTTCATTTCTCTCTTCAGCATAAGGAAAACAGTGCAACTGCAACAATGAGTGGTAACTGACATCCTCAGCTTTGGAGATGCAACAAGGTGTGGTGGAGGACTATGGCCTACGTTCCCCAGATGATTGCTGCCCTGTGGAGTGTAGGTTCCGTGTCGCCAGTTCTGGTTTTCTAAAGAAGCTGCAAATCCAGATCTTTATCATAATCTCCCAACTTTTAAATGTCTGGTACTAATTGAAAAGTTTCAAAGCATGTGAAGGACCAACAGAATGCTCATGGGGGCCAGATTGAGCCCACAAACCCCAGCTCTACAGCTCACTGGTCTTTAGGACAATGGACTGTGCTTTAACTTTGAATCCTCCAAATTAGCATGGGGTCTGGTACAGAGAAAAGACTTGATACATTTTCGATGCACTTTTGAAAAATAACAGTTGGTATTTATTTAGTACTCACTGTGAGCCAACCACTTCAGCACTTTACATTCATTACCTCACGTCATCCTCACAGCCTTCTGCTGTAGGTAGACTTGCTGAAGGTTACTGAGTGAAGTAAGGAGGAAGGCAGGACTAGAACTCAGATCTGCCTGACACCAGATTTCTTAGAAAGGTAGAATCTTCCATTTGGGAGACAGTATGGAATAATGGTTAAGATGGTGTTCTCTGGGTTTAAGTTCCAGATTAGTCACTTTCTATTTGTCATCTTGGGCAAATTATATAACGTCTCTAAGCCTCAATTTTCTCATCTGTAAAATGGGAATAATAAGAGTTAGGTATTCATAAGGTTGTTGTAAGGGTTAAATGAGATAAATAGGCAGGGAGGAGGTCATCAGCAAATAATAACCATGATTATTGTCTCAGTGTTTTTCTCCTTTGGGTTATTCAATCATAGCCATCCCCACCCTACCTGCCACATCTCCTTGGCCTAAAAACAGGCATATTCTAGTGGAATATCTTGTTACTAGAGAAAGGAGAAGGAAGTAACATAAGGAGTCACTTCAGATATCAGATGGCTGCCTTCTGAGCCAACGGCACACTTGATAGGAATGAAAATGATCAAAACAGATGACAGGGCTCAGAGCAAAGGGCAAATTGTTCCCCTGCCAGGCTGTTCAATAGAGGAATAGTTATCTTGGGTCTAAAGCTTCATCCACACTGGATCCCTGTGTTTCACATCCCCTGAAGGTTAGAGCCAACTTTCAAAAAGAATAATTAAATCTGGAAAGAAATGGGGTCAGCAGGTCTCGCAGTGCTTTTAAACAGAAAGTCTCAGGGCTTTATATTTCTTGAGTTCTAAAAAAGAAAAAAGAAAAGAAAAAGTCTCAGAGCTCGTGGAAGAAAGTAGCTGATAGCAAAGCTGCTTTCCTACTCCTCAGCCCAAAGAACTGCTCAATCTCAGAAAAGAGATGTAGGAGCACGTCTCACCCAACACAATTTGACCCTAACTTTAAGTTATCTACAGTCAAAAAATTGATTCTGGACCTGGTTGATCCTTCCAGTACAAAAAAAAAAAAATTGATTCTGCCCATAAATTGACTGACACGTTTCAGAACATTTTTGGCTTGCTTAATAAAAATTACAGTTATATTTATAATAGTAATCATATAAAAACAGAGATTGCATTCATGATAACAAAAAAATGAAATACCTAAATATTAATATCCTGAGAGATATGTACAATCTATATAAAGACAACTTCAAAATGTTATTGGAAGATATGAAAAAAGATTTTAATAAGTCAAAATCTAAACAGTGATCCTGAGTGAGAAGACATAAAATTATAGAGATACCAGCTCTCTCCAAGTTATTAATAATTTACAGACAACTCAGTCAAAATGCCTACAGGGTTTTTATATATGAATAAATATATCTAAAACTCAACAAAATAATTCAAATTTCAGTTGAAAAAATGAATGAATACTATATCATACTTTTTATTCATTTATTTATTCATTTTATTAATTTTGCATTTTCCTTAACTTTGTTTTTACAGCTTTATTGAGATACAGTTCACATACCATAACATCACTTTGTTAAAGTGTACAGATTATTGGTTTTTAATATATTCAGAGTTGTTCAACCATCACCACTAATTTTTCAACACTTAAAAAAAAACCAAAAACCCAAAACCCATACCCATTAACAGTTATTCATCTCCCTGCCATCTCTACCCACCCCAGATCTAGATAACCACTAACCTACTTTTTGTCTCTATGGATTTGTCTATTCTGAACATTTTATATAAAGGTAATCAAACAATATCTGATCTTTTATGACTGGCTTCTTCCATTTAGCATAATGTTTTCAAGGTTTCTGTAATAAAGAATTTAACCTTGCCCAAACAGGCCTTTTTTCCTTAGCTTCTGGGAAGTAATCTCTAAACTCTTGAAACATCATGCCTATTAGAAGTGTCTTTGTTTGCCTGGAAGTCTTGGGTCTTTTCACTTTTTTGATGGTGTCTTTTGAAGCACAAAATTTTAAATTTTGATTCAGTCTAACTTATGTTTTTTTCTTTGTTGTTCATGCTTTTGGTATCATATCTCAAAATCCTTTGCCAAATCCAAGATCATGAAGACTCACCCCTGTGTTTCTTCCTAAGAATTTTATAGTTTTGGCTCTTATATTTAGGTCTTTGAGTTATTTTGAGTTAATTTTTGTATATGGCATGAAGTAAGGGTCCACCTTCCTTCTTTCACATCTGGGTATCAAGTTTCCAGGCACCATTTGATGAAAAAACTATTTCAACAAATAGTCTTGGTACCCTTGTCAAAAATCAGTTCACCATAGACATATGGGTTTAAGACTTTCAATTTTATTCCATTGACCTATGTGTCTATCCTATGCCAGAACTACTCTGTCTTGATTGCTGTAACTTTGTAGTAGGTTTTGAAATTGGGAAATATGATTCTGTGGAACCAGGACATGAAAAAAAGAAAAAAAAAGCAAAAAAAAAAAAATAAATTGGGAAATATGAGTTCTTCAACTTTGCTCTTCTTAAATTTTTAATATGAAATTTTTCATAGATATATATATAGAGAGAGAGAAGTTGTAACAATAGTTTAATAAACACCTATACAGTACATCTTCCCAGCTAGGCTCAAAAATTGTTAACATTTTGCTATATTTGCTTTTTCTCTCAAGCTCTCTATTATTCTCTCACTACAAACACACATACTTTTTGTTGTTGAGTTGAACTATTCGACAGTAAGTTAACATATTTCATCCCTAAACTCTCTGACACGCATCTCCACAGAATAAAGACATTCTTCTACTTGACACTGATGTCATTAATACTCCTAAAAAAAAATAAGCAAAAATTCCATAATGTAGTCTACTACCAGTCCATATTAAAATTTTTCCAAATGACCCACGGATATCTTTTATAGTTTTCCCCAACTGAACCAGGATCTAATCAAGGCTTTCTAATTGCATTTGATATGTCTCTTCAGTCTCTTTTCATCTATTTTATTTTTTATTTTTTTTTAACAGGGGAGGTGGATTTTTTTTTTTTTTTTGAGACAGAGTCTCACTCTGTTGCCCAGGCTAGAGTGAGTGCCGTGGCATCAGCCTAGCTCACAGCAACCTCAACCTCCTGGGCTCAAGTGATCCTTCTGCCTCAGCCTTCTGAGTCACTGGGACTACAGGCATGTGCCACCATGCTCGGCTCATTTTTTTTTATATATATATTTTTAGTTGGCCAGATCATTTCTTTCTATTTTTAGTAGAGACGGGGGTCTCGCTCTTGCTCAGGCTGGTCTCGAACTCCTGACCTCGAGCAATCCTCCCACCTCAGCCTCCCAGAGTGCTAGGATTACAAGCGTGAGCCACCACGCCCGGCCTTCCTCAGGCTGTTTAACTTGTTCTTCTATTCCCTGAATTTCTTGTGAACTGAAAGTTAGGTGTGGCTTGATCAGTAAATTGGGGAACTTCTTGTTAGAAGCACCTAATGTCAGACTGTCCCACTATTAGTGATGCTAAAGTGATGACAGCCAGATCTCTCCACTGTAAAGGTACATTTTTTCCTTTTGCTGTTACTAAGTAATCTTTGGGTCTAGTTGGTTTTTGTTTTTAACTTTTAAACTATACTTTAATGCAAAGCAATGCTTTAATTAAAAAAAAATTTTCTGGCCAGGTGCAATGGCTCATGCCTGTAATCCCAGCACTTTAGGAGGATTGCTTAAGGCCAGGAGTTTGAGACCAGCCTAGGCAACACATCAAGATCCTGTCTCTATTAAAAAAAAAAAAAAGATAAAGATTGGGAAGGCATATGAAAGACATCTAAAAAGAAAGAACAGTGAAGTGGGGCAGTTCCACTATCAGAGAATGATTATAATGTAGCAATAACTAAAGCATATTTGCATCAGAGCATAACATACTGGCATTGCAATAAATTCAAACATATATCATAAAGAGAAAAGAATGTTAGTTGGAAGGTACCTCAAATGAAATTGGGTTCAATTGCTTCACTTTGCAGATGCAAATTCTGAAGCTCAAGAAGCTTAATAAATTTTGTTAAGGTCAATTAAATTAAGGCCAGAAAATCATAATTAATTTTTGAGTACTTACTCCATGCTGGACATTGGTGTATGCATTTTACAGGATTAACTCATATAATCCTACCAACTTTATGAGAATAGGTTATTACTTACTTTCTCCACATTTTTTTTTTTTTTTTTTTTTTGCCATGAGAAAACTCAGAGAGAATTTGTGACTTAACCAGGATCCACAGCTAGTAAATTAGGAAGCTGGGATGGGGAGCCAGGAAAGCTGACTCCGGAATCTGCTTGACTGCTGCCTCACAAGTTATGTTACTTGTGGCTACACAGCCAAAGCTAGTTAGGAATCAAGTTCGGCCCTACGTTCTCTGAGAACAATTCTACCCTCTACCTGGAATTCCAAGGGGTCAAGTGAATTGATTGTTTCTTGCAGCCTAGCACAGCTCAGATTCCAGCCTGCACTGGGGTCTCTATATGAGCAGGCAGTTGCTCACAACCTGTGATAATGAGGGATGGATGGGCAAGAAAGATTCAGCACAGCAGAACACTTGGCCTTGGGGTATAGTATCATATCAATTTTGCAGTAGATTTGCTTTCTTAATTATGTTTTGGTAAGACTGCTATTAAAGTAAGTTGCTGTTCTCTATATACCCCAATGACAGCAAGGGACCATGACTGGTAGAAATGCCTTGCACAATATGCCTCTGTGGAAAATCAGGGTGGACTCTAAAAGCTCTTCTCCATACCTTTCTTTCAATCCTACATCCCAGGTCTTGCTCAAAGTCTTACTGATTTCCCGGGTTAATTACTTTAACTTTGTCCTCAGTGGCCTCCTTGTCTCTCATTGCCATAGAAACCCACTCTGCCCTAAGAATTGTCAGTCTTTCCCTTTCCTTTGACCCAGGCCCTCTACTTAAGTCCTCCTTCAGTTCCAAATCACCTGCTGAATTAAATCTAAGCTTCTTGATCTTGGCTTCTGGGGCCTTCTCTAATGTGCACCTCTTTTATTCTTCTTAGAAATAATACATTCCTGGGGCAGATGTAAAGCAGATCACTGTCAACCAAAATATTAAATGTAATAATCTATTTACATAGAACTTTCGAGTTGAGAAAAAACATATCCACCTATGTTACCTCACGTAAGTTTCACAATCACTCTAATAGAGACATATAATGATATATATCTAAAGCAGGTACATGATCTTTATTTTAAATTTGATAAAATTGGGGCCCAAAGAAATCAAGTGACTTGACCATAGTAACATAGTTTATTGGTGGTGAAGCTATATCTTAAATTCAAATCTTGAGGCCAGGCGCGGTGGCTCACGCCTGTAATCCTAGCACTCTGGGAGGCCGAGGCGGGTGGATCGCTCGAGGTCAGGAGTTCGAGACCAGCCTGAGCAAGAGCGAGACCCCCCCCCCATCTCTACTAAAAATAGAAAGAAATTATCTTCCCAACTAAAAATATATATAGAAAAAATTAGCCGGGCATGGTGGCGCATGCCTGTAGTCCCAGCGACTTGGGAGGCTGAGGCAGTAGGACCGCTTAAGCCCAGGAGTTTGAGGTTGCTGTGAGCTAGGCTGACGCCACGGCACTCACTCTAGCCCGGGCAACAAAGCGAGACTCTGTCTCACAAAAAAAAAAAAAAAAAAAAAAAAAAATTCAAATCTTCAGTCTCCTAGACCATGCTCGTTATATTAAACAACGTGATTAATAACTCTGTATTTACCAAAATAGTTTTTTAGGCTGAGGATGGTGGCTCATGCCTGTAATCCTAGCACTTTGGGAGGCAGAGAGGGAAGGATTGCTTGAGACCAGGAGTTGAGACCAACCTAAGCAAAAGCGAGACCCCATCTCTACAAAAAATACAAAAATTACCCGGGCGTGGTGGCACACACCTGTAGACTCAGCTACTCTGGAGGCTGAGGCAGGAGAATCGCTTGAGCCCAGGAGTTTGAGCTTGCAGTGAACTATGATGATTGCCACTGCACTTCAGCCTGGGCAACAGAGCAAGACCCTGTCCCCCCCAAAAATAAGTTTTCTTTTGGCTTTCATCCTGTGGCAGGCAGAATTCTAAGCTATCCCCCAAGATCTCCTCCCTCTGCCATCACAGTACAAGCCCTGTATAATCCCTGGGGCTGTGACTAGGACGAGATATCACTTCCCTGATTGTGTTATGCTGTGTAGCAGTGCTGATCTTAAAATAGGGAGATTATCTGGGTGGGTCCGACCCACCTAATTACATGAGCCCTTTAAAAGCAGTGTTTTCTCCCACCTGTGGCAAAAGAGGAAGTCAACTGGCCTGGAAGAAATCTATGGGAGTCATGTGGGAAGGACCTGAGAGTGACCACTAGGAACTGAGGGTGGCCCCTACTGACAGCACACAACAAAATAAGGACCTAAATCGCACAACTGCAAGGAACTGAATTCTGCCAACGGAAGAATGAATTTAGGAGACGTGTTTTTCTTCAGAGATCTCAGCCAGCCAGGCCGACATTGTGATTTCCCTCTGGTCATACCCTGGACAGAGAACCCAAACACCCAGTAACTTACTAAGTGTCACAAATATCTCCTCAGGAGAGTGTTTTGGGGGCGGCGGGATACTGCTTAAATAAAAGTTTTGAGTGTGAATGTTTTTAGAG
The DNA here is from genome assembly GCA_028533085.1 of Varecia variegata. Lineage (NCBI taxonomy): Eukaryota > Metazoa > Chordata > Mammalia > Primates > Lemuridae > Varecia > Varecia variegata. The sequence goes on from CM052442.1 coordinate 19,488,172, forward strand.
CGCCCAAGAACTCCCCATTCGCCAGTCTCACAGTATCGTTTTAAAACCCTCTGACCCTTTCACTTCAAGTTGCTGTCCCTGGAAAGCTTTTGCATTTGGTACCCCTAATAGGGGAATGGGACTGAGTGAGGAATGAAATAAAGCGGCATAAAAGGCATCTCCCTCCAACTTCGCTATTTTGCCTAGGGAACACCCTATCACATCACAGTGCACGAGTAATCGAGTTATATATTTGCTCTTAACTGACGTGATTATCTCCTGATAACGCTTGGTCTGGTCAGAATAGAACCGGATTGTACTCCTCTCCAAAGAACTACAAATCCCAGAAGGCCTTTCGGCCAAAAGGCCTGCGCCTTGCGTGCTCCTTCCTTTACGCTCTGTGTCGCCGGGAAAGACCCGCCCCGCAGTGCTGTCGCTCGCGCTGGAAGAAGCGGAAGAAGATGGCGCTCACCAGGTGGGTTGTTGACTCGGGTCTTCGATACGGAAGGGTCTGGGAGTACCGATCTTTTTTATTTCTCTGCCTATACTCTCCGGGCGGCGACCTAGCCCGGAGCACAGAGTGACGTGGGCCAAGACTATGGCTAGGCCTTCCCACCGGCCGCCGTGGCGACTAGGCCTCGCCAAAGCTGGGGTCTTTGCTGAGCAGCTTCCAGGATTTAGTTTGTCCCCTCACTGAGGCCGAAAGCCGAGGCGTGGCCTCAAACGCCCAGTAGTCGCACAAGTTTTTCGCTAGAGCATCTTTCAGGGTGTGAAGAGCGCTCCCTCGGGTCCGCGGCTTGGGTGGACGCGACGGGGTTGTGGAGGGCAGCGGCTTATTTGTCTGGGCGGAGTGGAGCGCGCGGGATGCGATTGCGCGGATTTCCGGCGGTTTACTTGCGGCGGTATCTCTCTTTTCGCTGTGCACTCAGTTTCCCGAAACGAGGATTCCTGAATAAAAGGGGCCCAGAGCTGAACAGAGATTTTAAACGAGCCACTGTAGTGGCCACTGTCAACTAATGTGCGCCGCTGCTCCGCACTTTAACTTTGGATCTTAGAATTTCTTCGGTAGATAGAACCACCTCAGATTTTTGCTGTTGCGCGTTGCCTTAGTAACCTTATGTAAAGCGCTCCCCGCCTGTAAGAAAAAGATGCTCTAAGTGGGAGATTCCAAGAAGTTATGCAACTCCCTCTAGTCCGTGACCTTGCTACCCCAACTAAGTAGAAAAACTTTACGTGTGAACTCAACGGGAGAAGTCTAGTGATCAAGAAGGTTGTAAAGTAATCATTTTAGGACATAGCTTGAACCCCCTTAACAAACGTCATTCTTCTCACGTATTTTTCCTGGTTGATGACAGTATGAATCCTAAAAATGTTTTAATCAGAAAATTCTTTCGGGAATTTTGATTCCCTGAAATTCTGTTGGGTGCCTTACTCTATCCTAGGGGTTGTGTATACAGAAGGATGTCTTCGGCTTCAGAGAAGTTGGAGTAGGAGGCATGCAGATATAAAATTAAGAAACAACACAAAATGCTTATTTTTGTAGTACTAACCTTAATGCAAAAGGAATTAGGTGGAATGAGCTATACAGCCTGGAGAGTTTCCTTCAGTAAATTTTATAGGCTCCAAACATTTGAGTGCTCCCCAGGTATGAGACACTGTGACTTAAACTAGTAGAGTTATGAGGGAACGCTTTATGGTAAATGGAAAAAGTGGAATTTGAAATGGACACACAGGAAAAATTCCTAGAGATGGCATGAGTGTTGTGTGCTTAAAATTGCAGTGGCAGAATGCAATCTTTAAATGGCCAGCCTTGGGGATTAGATAGCTTTCTATGGCTCCCATCTAGTGTTTATCAGTGGTAGCCTTTGTAATATCCTTTATAATAAACCAGTAAACATGTGTTCCTGAGTTCTGTGAGCTGTCTTAGCAAATTATTCTGTTGGCGCAAAAGTAATTGCGGTTTTGGACTGCATTTTAAATCATAGCTAGGCTCAAACACATCTTTATTAATCAAAATAAGAACCATTACAATCAACATTTTTGCCAGTGAGAAATAAGTTTGTTTATTCCTGTAACGTAAAAATCTGTGCTTCGGGATTCGAAGAACTCTTGGAAAGCATTTTCTGCATCCTGCTGGTTGTGAAAGTGTTTTCCCTGCAAAAAGTTGTGGAGATGCTTGAAGAAGGGGTAGTTGGTTGTTGAGAGGTCAGGTGAATATGGCGGATGAGGCAAAACTTCATAGCCCAATTCATTCAACTTTTGAAGCGTTGGTGTTGGTTGTGCGTCGTGCAGTGGGGCATTGACCTGGAGAAGAATTGGGCCCTTTCTGTTGACCAATGCTGGCTGTAGGCATTGCAGTTTTCAGTGCATCTCATCAATTTGCTGAGCATACTTCTCAGATGTAATGGTTTTCCCGGGATTCAGAAAGCTGTAGTGGATCAGACCGGCAGCAGACCACCAAACAATGACCACGACCTTTTTTTGGTGCAAATTTGGCTTTGGGAAGTGCTTTGGAGCTTCTCGGTCAAACCACTGAGCTGGTTGTCGCTAGCTGGTTGTTGTATAAAATCCACTTTTCATCGCACATCACACACAATCTCATCAAGAAATGGTGCATTGTTGTTGCATACAATAAGAAAAGACGACACTTGAAAACAACAATTTTATTGAGCTTTTTCACCTTTCCAGTTTGCTTCAAATGCCAAACGACCATAGAATGGTTGGCAACTTCTCATGTAGTTGTAAAGGGATCAGCTTCAAGGATTGCTCTCAGTGGTTGTTGTCAACTTCTGATGGTTGCCCACTGCACTCCTCATCTTCAAGGCTCTCCTCTCCTTTGCAAAACTTCTTGAACCACCGCCGCACTGTATGTTCATTAGCAGTTCCTAGGCCAAATGTGTTGCTGATGTTGCGAGTTGTCTCCGCTGCTTTACTACCCATTTTGAACTGGAATAAGCAAATCGTTTAGATTTGCTTTTTGTCGAACATCATTTCTATAGTCTAAAATAAATATAAAATAAACAGCAAGTAATAAGTCATTAGCAAAAAAAAATAAAGCGAGAAATGCACATTAAAATGATGTGTAACATAACCACATTTATTTAAGAATGTATTCCAATATCAAAGGCAAATTTCAGCAATGCTAAAACCACTATTATGTTTGCACCAATCTAATAATTAACCCAAAGAGAGGATCATGAGGACTTTGGTTTGTATTCAGTTGGTCAGTGGCCCAGACTTACTGGCTTTACTGTTAGCAACTGAAGTGGGAGCAATCTTGTGGATTGTTCTCCAGGTAAATAGCATCGGAATTGAATTGAATTGGAGGACACTCAGCTGGTGTCTGCTGGAGAATTGATCACTTGCTTGATGTGTGGGAGGAAACCCCCACACATCTAGTGTCAGAAGTGTTGTGTGTTGTGTTGTTGAGTGAAATAGGAAGAGAAATTGAGGGTTTTTTCCCCCCCCCATATCTTTACACTCTCTGTCTTCATGGAGCTTACATTCTAGTAGGACAGAAAGGTTATGTAGGAATCAGTAATGCAATTTCAGATAATAAGTGCTTGGAATAAGATAAAGGTAACTTGGGGCCACACATGCCCTTCTGGACCCTTGTGTGCAGCCTTTTGACCGAAACCAAACTTAATAAATCCCTTTATTAAAAGGATTTGTTCTGTAAAATTTGGATTTGGTCAAGGGGCCGCACTTGGGAATCTGGAGGACCATATGTGGCGTTGAGGTCACAGGTTCCCCACCCCTGGGTGACTCAAAGTTTGGGATGGAGTGGCTATTTTAGACAAAGGAGTCAGAAAACAGCTCTAGGGAGATGTAATTCAGCAGAGACATGAAAGCTAAGATGCGTACTGTTAAAATTTCTGAGGAAGAGTTTTCTGTAAAAGCATAGGCAAAATTGTTTTTAATAAATAGAATATTTTATGGCAAAGTGAATAGCAAATGTAAATATCCTGAGATGGTTTGTTTAAGGAAAGAAGAGAAGGGCTGTAGTGACATAAAGATGGTGAATGCCAGGGGTAGAGTGAATTTATTTCTCTTGCACACATTTAAGGAGCCCTACTGTGAGCTAGCATTAGGGATGAAAGAAGCACAAGGCATGATTCCTCAGGTTGCTCGCAGTCTAGTGAAGGAAGGATAGGTAAATGAATAGATGATTGAAATGCAGTAAGATAGATGTTCTTGTGGTGGTATGCCAAGGGTCTTGTGGGAGCTTAGATGGGGAGCAGCTAACCCAAACTGGGAGACTCATGGCACAGCTCCAAATAAACATTTATGGAACACGTACTGAACAGTATCTAGACACTATGCCAACTGGTTCATGGTTTTTTCTCATTTAATACTTACCAGAACCTGGCTGGGCAAGGTGGCTCACACCTGTAATACTAGCACTCTTGGAGGCCGAGGCGGGTGGATTGTTTGAGCTCAGGAGTTCGAGACCAGCCTGAGCAAGAATGAGACCCTGTCTCTACTAAAAAAATAGAAAGAAATTATATGGACAACTAAAAATATAGAAAAAATTAGCCGGGCATGGTGGCACATGCCTGTAGTCCCAGCTACTCGGGAGACTGAGGCAGGAGGATTGCTTGAGCCCAGGAGTTTGAGGTTGCTGTGAGCTAGGCTGACGCCACGGCACTCTAGCCTGGGCAACAGAGTGAGACTCTGTCTCCAAAAAAAAAAAAAATTACTTACCAGAACCTTATGAAATAGGTACTCTTACGATCTGTCATTACAAATGAGACAAAAGGTTCAGAGAGGTAAGTAACTTATCCAGGTTAGTAAGTGGCATAGATAGGATTTGAACTCTGGGCTGTTGGCCATCACATTACCTGACCTCCCCACACTGGATTAGATCCCTCTGATGAATGCTGTCATAGCACTCTGTACTTTTCCTTCATTACTTAATATGTTTTTAATTATGGATTTGTATGATTGTGTTTCTCCCCTGCAAGACCATAAGCTGTTTTTATCATTCTCAGTTTACAGTCTCATTGCCTTCCTAGCATAGTACCTGAACCTAAGTAATCAATAAATATTTTTGAATAAATGAATAAGGTCTACTGCTTATTCAAGTATGCTTACTAGCCAAGAATCACAAAGGAATCTGAATTATTTTTTCCATTAACCATATTCATCTATTGAATCCCTTTGTGGTACTTTGGGGTGTCAATATAATAACAGTTTTAATACTTAAAAATTGTTAAGAGTGGTTTAGTTGGCCCGGGCGTGGTGGCTCACGCCTGTAATCCTAGCACTCTGGGAGGCCGAGGCGGGTGGATTGCTCGAGGTCAGGAGTTCGAGACCAGCCTGAGCAAGAGTGAGACCCCCGTCTCTACTAAAAATAGAAAGAAATTATCTGGCCAACTAAAATATATATAGAAAAAATTAGCCGGGCATGGTGGCACATGCCTGTAGTCCCAGCTACTCAGGAGGCTGAGGCAGTAGCATTGCTTAAGCCCAGGAGTTTGAGGTTGCTGTGAGCTAGGCTGACCCCACGGCACTCACTCTAGCCTGGGCAACAAAGCGAGACTCTCTCAAAAAAAAAAAAAAAAAAAAAAAGAAAGAATGGTTTAGTAAAAAGGTTACTTTGATTAAATAATAATAAGTTACATCTTCAGCGTTTCTCCTTTGATTGTTTGACCTCTTTAAGTTTTAAATTACATTCTAAACTAGATACTTTTGGTAAAATGCACTTAAATATGCAACTTGTGTTTTCTTTCTTTTATCTACGTCTTTGTTACATTCAATTTTAATACTAATTCTTTAGTATTGACACTAAAATAATTAAAAGTAAGGAATATTAAGGATAGCTAGGGTACTTAGAAAACCGTATATTAGACAGGTGGTCCCTGGGTAACTAAGGATGTTTACTTTACTTTTATAAGAAACGAAAATGGAAGCATAAAAGCTTAATAGTCTATTATGTGAAATAATCTGTTAATTTTTTATTCTGGATGTCAATTGCCTTTGTCCTAGTCAAGTGTTTTTACTGTATGCCTTTGAGCATTTCTTTCTTTCCACACATGAGAAAATGACTGGTATTGAATACTGCCATAAATCATTGAAAATTCTGCTTTTTTGCTGAAAGGAAAAAGCATTCTAGGAAAAATTGTCTCTGGTGGCCAAATTGCAATAAACAAATTAAATGTAAGTTTTTTCAAAATTCTGACTTTTATTATCTTTGCTTATAGCTTTTTACCTGCACCTACTCAGCTATCTCAGGACCAGCTTGAGGCTGAAGAAAAGGCAAGATCCCAGAGATCACGGCAGACCTCACTGGTATCCTCCCGAAGAGAACCTCCCCCATACGGGTATCGGAAAGGCTGGATACCTCGGTTACTAGAGGTAAATATGGATCTTCAGTTTGCATTTTTAAAGTTGTGCTGAAATTTATTATAGTACTCTATAACATAAATTTAAACCCTAGGACCTCTGATTATGAATTTCATTGTGATAGAAATTCTGATTGTCAGCTCTCAAGACATGTCCTTCCCTCGGATGATTTATCTTTTTCTTTTTGTTTGTTATGTATCACTGCTTTGTGATCACTAGAGAATTGTACCATTTTGTCTATTCTTATGTCAAACTAGCAAATATTTACAAAAGAAACTAACATTTTATAAATCCAGGAATTATAGCATATGGAAAATAATGGGAAAGTAAGATTAAAATAAGAGTGAAAGTGGATTTCATGTTTCTTTTTTAGGAGGTATAAGAGACAACATTTGGTTGTTTTGGAGGCACTGAGAGAGAAGGAAGAATCTGGAGTGATCCTTTTGTATCTCTATCTTATTATTCCCAAAGAACAAACTTCCATGGCAGTACCTATTCTCCTAATTGCTCAAGATCTTGTACATCAGTTTAATACATATTTCTTTCCCTAATTCCAGGGTAGCAGTCCCATACTTGACCACTTATCTAGGGAGAATAGCAAATAATTGAGACTAAAATACTTTGCCTCCTCAAGATCTCCTCCACTTTTATCAAGACTTTTTCTAATCTCTCTCCCAATATTCATTCCAACTCCTGCAAATTTTCTTCCTCCATGTTCCACAGAATGTTCATACCCTGTTAAAAATCTGAAGTGGCTATAACATTCACTTTTGTTCCCAGTTATTCTTTTTTTTTTTTTTTTTTTTACTGGAGGCCATAGGCGAAGATAATTTTTATTTTATCATTTCTGAGACTTTTAAAACCAGTTATTCTTATATTCTGTCCTTCTGTGCTTATGATGTTTACTTTACAAATTTGAAGGGCTCATGCCTTTTTCTCACATGCCTCTAAGAGGTGACCACGGTGTTCATTAAATTGAAACTTGTTCCTTAGAACCCTACCAGAAGCCATTTGTATTCTCAACCTCTCCCATGTTAGTCATTCCCCTGCGTACCAGACTATAGAGCCTATAAGATGAACGTCCCGCTAGATCATATCTTGTCCTAACATATTCCCTGTTTTTTTTTTTTTCTCAGCTTTCCTTTGGTCCTTATGAATTCTAGTGTGTGAAGGGCCAGTCTTACTATAATTATTAAGGGATTTTTGTTGCTGTTTCTGTTCTCTGTGATAGTGTAATTTGTGAAAAACAGAGCAAAATAAAAGATCATCAAGGAGTCTTATCTGGGCAGAAACATAGTGATTGGCATTATTTAATAGGGGACTTGAGTGTCTCTTTTGAGAGTTTATAAATATTCTTTGATCTCTCAATAGATTACAGAATGGGGGTAGCAGGCATCATTTTATATACAATGGAAAGCTCATCCTTGCAGTTCAGCATTATGATATTTGGTTGCTATTAGCTTTTTAAAATCTTACTTGACTATCAAAGGTTTCATGTATCCCGGTAGAACAGAACAGTTTATTTGAAAACCAAACAAAAATGTCCAGCTAATTTGGAAATGCCACGGATGCTTCTTGAGTGGAGTGAATGTTCTGTGAAAGAAGGCATTTTGTTCTAGTTTTCAAAGTAAAAGCTATGATTTTCTGGCAAGCTTAATGACCACATAATGCTACATCTACAGTTCTGAAGTGCTTATTATAGTTGAAGAACTCTAGCAAATGTGAGCATGTGTCAGATTGATGGCCTGGGTACAGGAAGCACTTTTCTTAGGAATGCTTTAACTATTTCTGCCTAATTTATAAGAAAATGTCTTTCAGTTTTATTCTGTTGGTTTTCAAAAATTTTAGTGCTATCTTTAGCAAATTCGAATATTGTACCTAGGAACTCATATATCTTGGATCTAATGGAATATTGCCTGAAGAAGTCTTGTAAAAGTAGATATTTTCACAAAAATTTTTTTATCAAATGATTAATGTATATGTTTTATCATGTCTTAGTAGTGCTAATTTGGCTTTTTTGAGCTAAAAGAAAGGTATTTCAGAGGAGTAGAAAATACAAAGGTGGTCAGGCCTGGTAGCTCACACCTGTAATCCCAGTACTTTGGAAGGCCAAGGCAGGAACATCACTTGAGGCCAGGAGTTCAAGACCAACCTAGGCAACATAGCAAGACCCCGTCTCTAAAAAAAACAAAATAAATTTTTTTTTTTTAATTAGCCTAGTATGGTGGTGTGTACTACTCGAGATGCTGGGGTGGGAGGATTGTTTGAGCCCAGGAGTTGGAGGTTACAGTGAGCTATAATCATGTTTCAGCTTGGGGAACAAGGAGACCCTGTCTCTAAATTTAAAAACTAAAAATTAAGAAAAAAAAAAACAAAAACACCACAAAGCTTTTTGGAGTCAAAAATCTGGGTTCAAGTCCTGCATATGCTAGCTGTAAGACCTTGGGAAAAATCACTTTAATTTTTATGAACTTTAATTTTTTCCATATGAAAATAAGAATTGTAAGGATTAAATGAGATAGTGTAAGTGTGAATTATGTTTTTTAAATTAAAAGGTACTAAGCAAATGGTACTTAAAAACTTCAAAAATTACACTTGATCTTCATATGTTTATTCAATTACATACGTTTTTTTAAATATTAAACTTCATTGACAGACTTTTTTTGGCTTATTCTACTTTAGAAGTTGTAGTTCTCTCTCCTAAATAATTGTATATAATTACCAGTAGAAATGTGATAAACTCAATTTCTGGGTTGTTCCTATCCTATTCATTTGCTTCTCACATAACAGTGAATAAATGATACCATGTTAATAAAATGATTCCAAGAAAAAATTCTTTACATTTCTGCCCTAAGTATAGCTTTACCTGTTCCTCACTAAATATATATGTCATATGTATGCTAAAGTGAAAATCTTTGCCTTGTCCGAAATGTTTTACTTAGTTTCTTCCTGCCACATATATAAAATCCAGATTCCTTGCCATGCCTAGAAGCCCATTCATGGTCTGGTATTTGTCTACCCATGCAACCTATGTGAAAGCTTCACTGTTCTTAAGAAGCTGTTGGCCCCACTACACTCTCATTTCCTAAAATATGCCACGTTTATTCTTTCAACAGGGCCTTCACACTTGCTGTTTGCTTTGCTTAAAAAATGCTTCCCTCTGATCTTCCCATAACTACTTTCTTATTCAGGCTTTAGCTCACATGTTAACTTCTTCCCAAAGGCTGTCCCAACCACCCTATTGAAAGTAGCCCTTCTTTCCGTCCCTGTATAACCTTCATGGTACTTATCACAAACCAAAGAGTATGTCTTTTGTGTCTTTGCGTACTAGAATGTAAACTTCACAAGAGGCAGGGACCTCTGCCATATCTCCAGCATCTAGCATACTAAGGACACAATAATTATTTGTTGAATAAATGAGTATATCTTGAATCTCAAATTACTACTAAATAGTTTCTTTTTCTTTCTTTCTTCCTTCTTTCCTTTCTTTCTTTCTTTCTATAGGATTTTGGAGATGGAGGTGCTTTTCCAGAGATCCATGTGGCCCAGTATCCACTGGATATGGGACGAAAGAAAAAAATGTCGAATGCACTGGCCATTCAGGTGGATCCTGAAGGAAAAATTAAGTATGATGCAATTGCTCGACAAGGACAGTCAAAAGACAAGGTAACGCTCTCATTGATTTTCTTTTTCTCGATGATACATATTTTGTGAAGAATTTTTTTTTTAATTTTGTGGAAATGACAAGTCTCTTGCCATTTGTTTTATGTTAAAAGTAGCAATGATGTATTACTTGGGCTAACTTCAGTATCAAGCAATGACTTTTTCCTTTGAAATTCTCTGAGTTTGTGATAGCTTGTGTATACTCAGGTTTTTATTTGTTTTATATTTTAAAAACAATTATTTTATAGTACTAACATTGTAAAAATGCTGGCAAATTTTTAAAAATCTGCAATCCCACTTGAGACCAGCCTGTGCAAGAAAGAGACCTCGTCTCTACTAAAAATAGATAAAATTAGCCAAGTGTAATAGTGCACTCCTGTAGTGCCAACTCCTTGGGAGGCTGAGGCAAGAGGATCACTTGAGTCCAGGAGTTTGAGGTTGCCAGTGAGCTAGGCTGACTGACACAATGGCACTCTAGTCCAGGCAACAGAGCAAGAGACTGTCTCAAAAAAAAAATAAAATAAAAATATACAATCCCAGAGCCCTAAAAAAATCAACTTCTAATTTTATCTATAGTCTCTTCTAATTTTTTCCATGTACTGAGAGAGTATTTACATAGATACTTATTTTAATAGTTCATTTGAATATAATAAGTTACACAGACTTCTTTTGCCCTAGATTAAGTACAGAGCTAGCGTTTGCCATCCAGATTTAGGATGGCCCTGCTTACAGAGTAATCCAGAGACCAAAAATAAAATTTACTTAAAATAATCTCATCACAGAGAAGCTACACTCAGGGCCAAGGAACTATTTTTAAGAAGACCTATTTTTTTTTCTTGTAAATAAATAAGATAGAAGTAAAAGATCTCTTCAGAATTAATGATGGGAAAAATATTTGAGAGATGTTAGTGCCTATCCTTTGCCTCTCTTTCCCCTAGGCTTTTTCATTTTACCCTCAAAATAGCACTGACAGTTTATCCTTTGCTCCTGCACCACGGCTGCTGAGTCTTTGGGGAAAACAATTATGTAATCATGCAAATTTTATCTCCTGTTTCAGCTTGGTTCCCTTGGTACTCCCACCAAGCCTTAATTCCTACACCCTTCCATCCTGTCTCATCCTTAGCAGGTGGCTCCCTCATCTGTTTGAATATAAAGACTATTGGGACTGGCGTGATGGCTCACGCCTGTAATCCCAATACTTTGGGAGGCCAAGGTGGAAGGGTCACTTGAGCCCAGGAGTTTGAGACCAGCCTGGGCAACATAGCAAGACCCTGTCTCAAAAAATTTAAAAATTAGCTGGGTGTGGTGGCATGCCAGTAGTCCTAGCTGCTTGGGAGTCTGAGGCAGGAGGATCACTTAAGCCCAGGAGTTAGAGGCTGCAGTGAGCTATGATTGTTACCACTCCCCCCAAGAAACCCCAGCAACTTTAAATTGACTCCATGATAAATTGCATGTTATGATTGTTTGTATGATTTCACAAACTAGCTAAGCCTAAAGATAGTGTTTTTCTTTCTTCCTCACATGGTGAATATGAATATGTTGACAGGCTTATCCTTTTAGCCAGTCTAGTTCTTTGCCAGTTTTCAATAATAAGAAAACATCTGTTTCACAGATGAGTTAGTACTTGATCTTGTTCACAAAGCTCATGTGTGCTCCTGATATCTTCAAGAGTATATTGTATTTTCCAGATAACCCTCCCAAGCCCCTTTGCCTCCTGGGATGTACTGAATTTCTTCACATTTAGTTCTCAGGCTATAAAAATTTGGGGTTTTATAGTTAATTACCATGAAGGAATCTTGCTCTTCAGATGTCCTTCACTCAGCCTTGTGAAATGCTAGAATCTTACTGATGCTCATTTAAAGGGTTATTAACTTTGGAATACCCAAATAAGAAGCAGCAAATGGCTCTTGTATTCTAAATTAGTATTGAGACTTTATGTCGAACATATATGACTACTAGGGAGCCATTTACTTAGAATCCCTTCCTATAACGATTGAAGAGTGAATCGCTTTTATAATATAAAAAGCTTTTATAATGTAAAAGTGATTAACCCTTCATAGTGTTGGTATTTTTATCTGGAGTGTTATATAACTTTCAATTTGCAGTGGTTTTGATTTTTCCCTCCTAAAAGAAAATAAGACTTCTGAGGTCAGTTAGTAGCTGTGTGATTTTAATGTACTGAGTCTCACTCTTCTCGCTAGAGCTGTGGTCCCCAACCCTCAGGCTGTGGACTGGTACTAGTCCATGGCCTGTTAGGGACTGGGCCGCAGAGCTCTGCTGCTCCCTGCCCATCACATCCATGGAAAAATTGTCTTCCATGAAACTTAGAAACAGGGGGCTGCACAGCAGGAGGTGAGTGGCAGGCAAGTGAGCGAGCAGAGCTTCACCTGTATTTACAGCCGCTTCCCATCACTCGCATCACTGCCTGAGCTCCCCCACCCGCTGTCTGTGGAAAAACTGTCTTCCATGAAACTGGTCCCTAGTGCCAAAAAGGTTGGGGACTGCTGTGCTAGAGTAAGCTTTAGGGTCCCTTCCAAAATGAACACTCTTAGAGGATGGTTACTCTGATAGCTCACATATCAATAGTACATGTTTTGTGCTAAATCATCTATACTTACATGATCCCTCTTTTTTTTTTTTTTTTTTTTTGAGACAGAGTCTCACTCTGTTGCCCGGGCTAGAGTGCCGTGGCGTCAGCCTAGCTCACAGCAACCTCAAACTCCTGGGCTTAAGCGATCCTACTGCCTCAGCCTCCCGAGTAGCTGGGACTACAGGCATGTACCACCATGCCCGGCTAATTTTTTATATATATATTTTTAGTTGGGCAGATAATTTCTTTCTATTTTTAGTAGAGACGGGGTCTCGCTCTTGCTCAGGCTGGTCTCGAACTCCTGACCTCGAGCAATCTACCCGCCTCGGCCTCCCAGAGTACCAGGATTACAGGCGTGAGCCACCGCGCCCGGCCCATGATCCCTCTTATTCCTGAAAAAAAAAAAAGCTAGAGATTTCCGTTTATAGCCACGAGATAGTTTTTTTCTGGGAAATCAATAGCTTATAGAGAAAACTCCGTAGGGCCTAAAATATAAGAACCTTTAGCGTATAATAGAGTACCTCTAAAATTCATTTATTGATTCATTTGTACAAAAAATATTGACTGAATATCTCCTGTGGACCAGGCATTGTTATAGGCACTGGAGATACTTTTAATGAATAAGGGATTTCTCATCAGTAATGTGAGTATAATCTTTGTGCATACCTCATAGGGTTGATAAAATGGTTAAATTAGTTAATATATATTAAACAGTGGCATACAAAGTGCTTAATAAATATTAGCTATTATTATTTTAATAGGGGAGACAGATAAGTACTGTGAACAGCACTTTGAAGACAGTAAACAGAGTGCTATGGAGTAGAAGGGGTGGGGAGGGGCTGCTACTAGCAAAGATAGTCAGAGGACACCTCACCAATGCTGGACCTTTGACCTGAGACAGATTGAGAACTTACTTGAAGAACTGGGAACTACACTCTATAAAGGCCCAGAATTGGGGAAAAGCACATTATGTTCAAGAAACAGAAGAGCCAGTGTGAGTGAAGCATACTGAGTGAGAGAGTGAGAGTTATAAGGGGAGATTGAAGGTGTAGGCAAAATCAGGTCAGGTCATGTAAAGGGTTTTTTTGCTCTGTTATTTGAAATAGGAAATTAGGAATTGCATGTATTTCCTTTAAATTGTTTTAAGGAATGTCATATGATAGAATGCAATTATTAATATAAGACTTTGACATGTATTAGTAAACAGTTTTCTTCTACAGAAAATTTTTAAAGATCTCAAGTGCCTAGGAATTTGATTTTCTCTCATATTCATAAGTTGTCATTTCTTTTGTGTCAATAATTTCTAACTAAAGCATTACAGTCTGAGTGTTCATTACTTGTTGAATTTCTGGTATCTCTTTTTTACTTTAAAATCTGCCATGTAACTTTCTGTGAAAATATTTGAGAAGCATAGATGGACATGAAAGTAAGTAATATTTTATCTGTCAAAGGCCTGCCACATTCATATCAGCCTAATAGAAACCATGCTGGGCTTAGTAGACAATGTATACAGTCCTAAATTTGGGTAATGGGTATAAAATAAGTTGTATATGTAGAACGTATTTTGTTCTTTCTTTTTTTATTTTCCTTTTTTGTCTTTTCATGGAAGAAAGTTTTCTGGGGTTTTTGACTATGGCACATGTTTATTTTCTTAGTCTAGGAATAAGCTGATGCCAGAGAAGAGAAACATAAGTAGGATGAAGTCAATGAAATTTTCTAGGCCTAATGAATTTGGATATTATTTGGTAACCTGACTTAAATTCTGATGAGTTTGTAATCCAAGATAATGGTACTATAGGCAGCTTATATCATCATTAATTTCAAGTCTTAGTGAGCCTCAAAAATAGGGATCATTGATGCATAAGATCTTGTTGGCACAATTTATTTGGCTACTGACTTTATTAGACCATCTCAAATAATTTAAATGTGTAGGATCAAGGGAAAATTATTAACATAGCCAGAGTAGCAATTTGTGTATATATTTTAAGCTTTCTTGGTTTTAAAATCTAAAAGACAAAAATCTGAATGTCCTAAATTTATAAGTGTGTTGAGAGAGGACATGTTGACATCTGAAATGATTTAATGAGATGGCTTCTTTTCATTCTTCGCTTTTCTTAAGCCTCTTTGTGTTTGAACATTTTAGATCATTTATAGCAAATACACTGACCTGGTTCCAAAGGAGGTTATGAATGCAGATGATCCAGACCTGCAAAGACCCGATGAAGAAGCTATTAAAGAGGTAACTGAGAATTGATGTATTAGATGACTTTTTACATCCTTATTAACTTCCAAACCACTCAGTGCAATATTTCTTATTTCAGATAACAGAAAAGACAAGGGTAGCCTTAGAAAAATCTGTATCGCAGAAGGTTGCCGCAGCCATGCCAGTTCGAGCAGCTGACAAACTGGCTCCTGCTCAGTATATCCGGTATGAATCATGCCTAGAAGTCTTAGTTTCATTTCCAACTTGAATCATATTGGGATGGTCCTGATATTCTTTTACTATCCTACTTAGTAACAGTTATAAATGCATTGTTTGGATAATTACTTGAAGCCTATCCACTCTCTTTGCAGACAACTGAAAGCAGGATTTTTTTAAGATGTCCACTTTAATATACTAGTTTTTATGCTATTTTTAAAATATATTTTTTGTCTTTAGAAATTAACAATTACTTGCAGTATATGATCCAAACCACAATTATTATTTAAAGTTTTCCATTTATATATAATTGGCATCCTTAAAATACTTGTAGATTTTGAAGGGTTTAACTCAACTAAATCTTTGCATGGAGAGATGAATAACGTACAGATACTAAGGGAAAATTCAGAGCTGGTAGGGTTGCTGTCATTGTTCTTTTTCTGTTTTACAAGCTATAATTAACCAAAAACTGCTAACTGTAAGTTGCCTGCCGGGATTATTATGAGTGTTTTTTCCTGAAATGCAAACTTACAAAATAGGTACTCTTTTCCAGACCTCTTATTGGTGAAACTGAACACTGCATCTTCCATGTTGGAAAATGGATGAGGATGGATTATTTGCAAACTAATACCATTCACGTTTACATTTTGCTTGTAACTCCTAATTTCTGTTAGTTTTCTTATCTCTGTTGTTGTCTTCTCTGCCTAAATATTTTGTAATTTCCCATTAATACTTTGTGAAAGAAATTGAAAATGTAGTCTAGTTTAGGATTGTAATAGAAGGAAAATACCTACTGAAAGCTTGAACTAGTTACACCTTTAGTTTTTTTCTGCTTTCTTCAGGTATACACCATCTCAGCAAGGAGTGGCTTTCAACTCTGGAGCTAAACAGAGGGTTATTCGCATGGTAGAAATGCAGAAAGATCCAATGGAGCCTCCAAGGTTCAAGTAAGTAAATGGCTTCATGAGAATGAACCACTATTCTTAGAAAAGATATTAAAGGAGAAATGTGGCCCAAATGTCCATTAATGGGTGAGTGGAATGGATCAACAAACTGTGATATATCCATACATAGAATACTTTTAAGCAATAAGAAAGAATAAACTTTTTTTTTTTTTTTTTTGAGGCAGTCTCGCTTTTGTTGCCCGGGCTAGAGTGAATGCCGTGGCATCAGACTAGCTCACAGCAACCTCAAACTCCTGGGCTCAAGCAATCCTACTGCCTCAGCCTCCTGAGTAGCTGGGACTACAGGCATGTGCCACCATGCCCGGCTAATTTTTTATATATATATTTTTAGTTGGCCAGATAATTTCTTTCTATTTTTAGTAGAGATGGGGTCTCGCTCTTGCTCAGGCTGGTCTCGAACTCCTGACCTCGAGCGATCCACCCGCCTCGGCCTCCCAGAGTGCTAGGATTACAGGCGTGAGCCACCGCGCCCGGCCAGAAAGAATAAACTTTTAACGCACAATGGCCAGGCACAGTGGTACACTCCTGTAGTCCCAGCTACTCAGGAGGCTGAGGTGGGAGGATCACTTGAACCTAGGAGTTGGAGTCCAGCCTGGGCAACATAGTGAGACCCTGTCTAAAACAAACAAAACCAAAAAATGCACATAATAACATGAATGAATCTCAAAATAATTATGCTGAGTGAAGAAGCTAGCCAAAAATAATTACAGTATGATTTCATTTATATAAAACTCTAGAAAATGCAAACTATAGTGACAGGAAGTTGGTCAGTGGTTGCCTCTGAGGAAGGAGGTGGGGACTGAGGAGATGGGAGGGTTAAGAGGGATAGATAGTCAAAGGAGCAGGCAGAAACTCTGGGGGTGATGGGTATGTTCACTGTCTTGATTGTGATGATGGTTTCACAGGTGTATACGTGTCAAAAGTTAATCAAACTGTACACTTTTTCTGTAGTTAATTGTATGTCAATTGTACCTTAAGCTACTTTTTAAAAAGGAAAAAAGTATATTACTCTGTGAAATGATAATACTGTAAGGTGGGATGAGTGATGATGATAACAGGGTTGGCTGCGTTCTATTGTTGAAGCTGAGCGATTTTTGTATGATAGATGGGCTTTCGTTTGCAGTCTGTGTTTTTGCCTATATTTGAAACCTTACACAACAAAAAAATGAGGAGGGCATGCTTGAGATATAATACCTAAAAAGGGGAAAAAGTCACTCTCTGGTTGTGCTTTGATTTATCCTTCAGGATCAATAAGAAAATCCCCCGGGGACCGCCTTCTCCTCCTGCACCTGTTATGCATTCTCCTAGCCGAAAGGTATTCTTTGTTATGGTCTAAAATCTTTTTTTCTACTCGTGATTATTAATTTTATAAATAACCTCCTTATGCCTGTACAGATACATATCACCACACTGAGTTGTGGTTTTCTTATTTCTCAAGATGAAATAGGGACCCAGTCAAGATTACAAAGTGTAGTTCCCAGAGTGCCTATGAGAATGTGTATAAAATGTTAGCTATAAATTTTGTTATTAGTAACCTAAACCCTGCTTTTAATGCAGTGAACAGGGTCTGCTGTTTCACCTGAATGACGTTATAGGAAGTAAATACTTGAGTTCATTAGGTCTCTGATTTGTAATCTGAGTGGCTCTTTAAGATATGTTCCATTACTCAAAAGAACAATTTTTCATCTGAAAGAAGTCGTATCACTTTAAATATGGAAAAATACTAGTCAGCATTTATAGCTGTCAAAAATGATTTCTAGATTATTTTCCATTTTTTACACTAGTTCAAAGTTATTAATACTAGAATCCATGATATAGGAAGATAGTATATATAGTGCTATCAAAACAAACAGAATTCTTGCCTTTGACTAAATCTGCATATGTCCGTGTATATGGTGCTGTCTTTGAAGAGAAAGATTATACTTGGGTTTTTAACTGGACTATAAATCTAAAAATTTTTTTTTCACTCTTCTATCAATTCAGATGACCGTAAAGGAACAACAAGAGTGGAAGATTCCTCCTTGTATTTCTAACTGGAAAAATGCAAAGGTAATTAAGATGTCATAAAATCAGTATCTTAGTATTATAACCTACTGGAAAACACCCTTTCGGGAAAGAGCTACAGCCTGGATAACTTTAGTTGAAACCTTAGCACTTGCTTAACTGACTAGTTTCAAAAAGGAACGCCCAATTTATATGACTTTTTTTAAATATCATAGAAATATTAGTATGCCAGGCACATTAATACCATGTAGATTCTTTTAGTGAATTGCAGCTATCAGAAACAAGCAGAAAGGGAATAAGTAGGATAAAGTACCTATCAATGTGAGATGGTATTCTTTAGAAAATTCAAATTTGTATAAAAAATTATTTCTGAAAGAAATTAAACCAGTCTAAATGATCATTTGATGAAAGAACAGACTAAATATTTGGATATTTTCAGTGCCTTAATTTTCAACTGTTTGTCTGTTTATAACATTGAAGAATTAAGCTATTTAGATCCTATATATCTCTACTAATCGCCAAGGCTTCCAGGAGTTAAGAATCTGTAAAATACATGATTAATTTCATAATCACTATTTCCTCTCTTCCCCAAATCATATTTCATGATTTGATTGATTCATTGATTGAGACAGAGTCTCACTCTGTTGCCTGGGCTAGAGGGCAGTGGCTTCATCATAGCTCACTGCAACCTCAAACTCCTGGGCTCAAGCAATCCTCCTGCCTCAGCCTCCTGGGTAGCTGGGACTATAGGTACACGCCACCATGCCTGGCTAATTTTTTCTATTTTTTGTAGAGTCGGAGTCTCTCTCTGTTACTCCGGCTAGTCTGGTACTCCTGGCCTCAAGCAATCTCCCTACCTCGGCTTCCTAAAGTACTAGGATTATAGGTGTAAATCACCATGCCTGGCCTCATGATTTTATTTTTGATGGGTGAAGAAGGCCCTTTAACTTCCTTAAAGAAATTTATGTACTCATCCTTAAACTAAAAGGTTGTTGACTGGTCTAATTGGGGTTGATTAATATGTATGCAACTAAGTATCCAGAGTGGGTTCTGTAACACTTCATTTTATTGGGAGACCATGGACTAAAAGTCAACACTTGGGAGTCTAGTCAGAATCCTGGAAGAATAAAGCTAAGCCTGAAAGTTACATGGATGTTCAAGCATATTCCTTGAGTAATCGAAATGGCATGCAAAATTTCAAAATGTAGAATCTCAGTTTTCCCATAAACTTTATCTTATTTTCTATTTTCTAAAATTTAGAGGGTTTTAAGAATCTAACAAGTCATTAAGACAATACACCAGATTAAACTACCTATAGATACTAAGATTAAAGTAATTTATTCTCCCTTTATATTGTATTGTATGGATATTTACTTGAGGAGCAACTGTTTAGCTTTTTGACAGCTATTTCCTTTTATTATAATTCATAATTATTAACATGAGAATCTTTTTCCAGAGTTTGTGCCCTGAAGTCATATATCATACAGTCTGAGTTTAAATCCTAGCCTATCACCACTAACTGTGTGACCTTGAGAGAGATTACCTAAGTATCAGTGAAGTGGACACAATAATGTTACCAGCTCTGTGGAGTTATTGTGAAGGTTTAAATGAGACCACAGGTGTAAAGTGCTTAATCCTCCACACAAAGCACTCCTTGTTAACTGCTGTGGTTTTGCATAATTGTGAAGAAAGATGTAAGGAAAAAAACCCTCCAACTAAGTGGTTCTAAAAATGGGCGTATTTAAATTTAATTTTAAATAATTATTGTAGCTCATCTGTGACTGGTGTTTTCTGTCTGCTTTCACACTAGGGTTATACAATTCCATTAGATAAACGTCTGGCTGCTGATGGAAGAGGACTACAGACAGTACACATAAATGAAAATTTTGCCAAACTGGCTGAAGCTCTCTACATTGCTGATCGGAAGGTTGGTCTGTTACAATTTACTTGTTTAATGCTCTTGATGCTTTTAAAATCTATTCGTGGTGACCTAAGATACTGGTAATTTAGCTACAATGCTGAGTGCCCAGAGAAAGTCTCACTTGTGGTATGTGTCCCAGAGTGGGCAAGTAGACATGTACACACACCCACCAGCTGTGATCCAGCTCCCTCACAACATGCTGGAATAATGGTTTGCTAGGCTGATCCCATTTTGTGAAGATTGCTCGTGCTATTGTAGATTTCATAATTTTCCTCTATTTTAGATGTAGATGTTCCCCAAAAGGGCAGTTGCCAGGTAGGGCATGTAAACATTCTGATGAATTGAATGCTATATAAAATGGCATTAATAGTTTTGACTATCTATTAATATTTTATATATTATGGTATTAATATGTGACCTTCAAGTTCACACACATTATGGCATGTGTTTAGAACATAGAAAAGCATGTCTCTTCTATCACAGTGAGAGTTTTATAAAATCTCTCTAGCAAATACAGGCTAAGGTTTTATCTTGAGTTGACTTGATTGATCTTGAAAATTTGGTCAGTTCCTGTTACATTGCTGTATTGGTGTCTTAATTTTGTTTTTTAGGTTTTTTTGTTTGTTTTGGAATCTTTTTGAGACAGGGTTTCACTCTGTTGCCTGGGCTGGAGTGCAGTAGTTCACTATCTATAGCTCACTGCAGTCTCAAACTCCTGGGTTCAAGCAGTCCTCCTGTCTCAGCTTCCCAGCTAATTTTTCTATTTTTTTGTGGAGATGGGGTCTCACTGTGTTGCTCAGGTTGGTCTAAAACTCCTAGCCTCAAGCGATCCTCCTGCCTCTGCCTCCCAAAGTGCTAGGATTTGTAGGCATGAACCACTGCACTCAGCCTTTTTGATTGTTTTTCAGAAAGCATTAGTGAAATATTTTATTTATAAGATTGACTGAGTCACTATAGTTTCAACCACTAAAACATTCTCAGAGTAAAAAATGCTAACATTACAGTATCTTCTAGGCAGGATATTGTTTTTGGTGGACAAGAATCTTCATTTTAATCAGCAATAACAACTTTGAATTCTGTGTAAATGCTCTTACAATCCAGACTTTAGTTATAGAGTTAGATGATAGCTGTAAATGCTTATCCAGTGGTACTTCCTATTTAACATCTGACTTTACTAACAGGCTCGTGAAGCTGTGGAAATGCGTGCCCAAGTAGAGAGAAAAATGGCTCAGAAAGAAAAGGAGAAACATGAAGAGAAACTTAGAGAAATGGCCCAGAAAGCCAGGGAGAGGAGAGCTGGGATCAAAACCCATGTGGAAAAAGGTATGGCATTGTCATTACTGGGTAGAATTTACATTGTGAACAATATATATCAAGAGTATGTATTTAAAGATGGGCCTTCAGTATGGGTCTTATACTAGAAGTTTTTAACCTGAGCAATATACTTTAAAAAATTACACTGTTACGTAAATGATAGGCTTGATTTTCTCTTATTTTAATTTTCTTGAACTTTAAAGAAATGAGATCTCCAATTGAATAATTCAACTCCCTCACATGGGAAAATAATCCAGAGTTTTTCTATCTTTAGGCTAATGCACTTCTAATCATTAAATCTGGTGTTTTCTCTCTGGCTTTATTTAGTGGTCTGCATTGCGGTATTGGGGGAAGACAAATTCCATTTCTAACTCAAGAAAATTTGTGAGAGTGGTTTTTGTTTGATTAATAAATTCTAGCATATTATAATCATTCATTCATTCAGTTCATATTGATTGAGCACCTACTTTGTGTAAAGTTCTCTTATAGACACCAGGTTTTATGCTAGACAGTGGGGTGGATGGGATATAGCAGTCAACATTCAAGTGGATGTAGACAGACAAAAAAAGTTAATCATGTAGTATGGTAGAAGTTAATAAATGCTGTGGAGAACAATAAAACAGGGAAGGGGGATATAAAAGTGCCAGAAATAGAGGGTGGTCAGAATAAGCCTCACTTGTAGGATGGTAACATTAGCACAAAAGCTTGAAGGAAGTAAAGAAGCAATCCGTGTGGATAGCTGGGGGAAGAGCAAAGCCAGAAGGATCAGCAAGTACAAAGGCCCTGGGTTGGGAGTATGTCAGGTGTGCTCAAGGAAGAGCAGGGAGGGAGGCCAGTATGGCTGGATTGTAGTGAGGGAGGAGGGAAGTAGGAGATGAGATGTCAGAGCAGTTAGGGCAGGTAGGAAGAGTAGTGGCCAGATCACATGTGCACTTTTAGCCATTATAAGGGTATAGCTTTTACTTCAAGTGACAAGGGAAGCGATTGAGGGGTTTTGAGCAGAGTGACATGATCTGACATACATTTTTCCAAGCTTTATTGAAGTATAACTGACAAATAAAAATTGTATATGTTTAAGGTGTACAACATGATGTTTTGATATATGAATACATGGTGAAATGTTTACCACTGTTAAGCTCCTTAACATATGAGTCTCCTCATATAAATACTTTTTAAAATTTTTGGTAAGAATAATTAATATCTACTCTCTCAGCAAATTTCAAGTATATAATGCAGTATTTTTAACTATTATTACCATACAGTACATTAGATCTCCAGAACTCATTCATCCTGCATAAATAAAACTTGGTTCCCTTTGACCAACATTTCCCCTAACACATGTTTTTAAAGGATCACACTGGCTGCTATGTTAAAAATACAAGATTGTGGAATGGGCATGGGCAGAAACAGGGAAGCTATATGGAAGGCTATTGCAATAAACCAGACGAGAGACGATAACAAGAGGTGATGAAAACATGTCAGATATTGGATGTATTTTGGAGGTAAAGCTAACAAAATTTGCTTATGGATTAGGTAGAGGCATTAGAGAAAAGTAGGAGTCAAGGATGACTCCAGAACTTTTGTCCTGGGCAACTGGGAAGGATTAAGTTGCCATTTACTAATGTTGGGAAGATAGCAAGAGGAACAGATTTGGGAGGAAAAGATGAGTAATTTAACTGAGGATAGGTTAAGTTTAAGATGAAAGTATCAAGGTTATAGAAGTGTAGAGTTCAACTACAGGCAAGTAAACAAGGTTATAAGTAGTGATCCAGTTCCCTGAATCATGCATAAATGACTTAATGTGGCCAGATACACATACCTGCCTGTTGTATACCTAGCCACTGAAGGTAATTAGAAGTAAAACTTACTGTATCTAAGTTCTCTAAACTGATTAAAAAACAAAATAGTTCTTGCGAAATTAAAATTTTTAAAAAATTAGTAAAAACTAACATTTGAGTGCTTATTATGGCAGGTGCCACCGGCTCTGAGGACTTTACATGTATTACCTCATAATCCCTACAACAATAGTGCAGTGGTACTATTATTGTCACTGTTTTACAGAGGAAACTAAAGCTCAGAGTGGTCAAGTAACCTGCGTGAGGTCACATTGCTAATTTATCATAGAAACTAGATTTGAATCCAGATAGGTTAGTTCCAAAGCTCACGCTCTTAATTACATTGCATCTCCTCAGACTGGCGAGGGTAGAGAAAGTGAAGATAGACTAAATGCAGTAGAGATCAAGATACAGCAAACAAAAGGTTCTTTATTCAATAAAATCTTTGAAACTATAAGGGAAAACATATACATAATTCTTTTTTCTCATTTTATTATAAAAATTTTCAAACATACAGAAAAATTGAAAGAATTGTATAATGATCACCACATCAATCAGCATCTAGATTCTACAGTTAATATTTCTTTAACAATTAATATGCTTCCATTGAAAAAAAGCCCATGACTTGACAGCTTCACTGCTGAATTCTACCAAATATTTAAAGAAGAACTAATACCAATTCTACTCAAACTATTCCAAAAAATTGAAGAGGAAACTCATTCTTTTTTTTTTTTCCTTTGTTCATCCTTAAGAAGCAATAGAAACTCATTCTTTGAGGCCAGGATACCCTGTTAGCAAAACCTGACAAGGACAAAACAGAAAAAGAAAACTATAGGCCAATGTCCCTGATGAACACAGATGCAAAAATCCTCGACAAAATGCTAGCAAACCAAATTCAACAACACACCAAAAACATTCATCATGATTAAGTGGGATTCATCCCAGGGATGCAAGGATGGTTCAACATACACAAATCAAAAAACATGACATATCACATTTAACAGTGAAGAACAAACATTATCATCAGTTCAATAGATGCTGAAAAAAGCACTTGATAAAATTTAGCATCCCTTCATGATAAAAAACTCTCAAACTGGGTATAGAAGGAACATACGTCAAAATGATAAAGGCCATGTATGACAAACCCACAATTAACATCATACTGAATAGGGGAAAATTGAAAGATTTTCCTCTAAAATCTGGAACAATACAGGGACTCTCACCACTTTTATTCAACATGGTACTGGGAGTCCTAGCCAGAGCGCTTAGGCAAGAGAAAGAAATAGAGGACAACTAGATTGGAAAGGAAGAAGTCAAATTATCCTTGTTTGCAGATGACATTATCCTATATTTAGAAAAACCTAAAGACTCCACCAAAAAACTGTTAGAACTGATAAACGAATTTAGTAAAGTTGCAGGGTACAAAATCAACATACAAAATTCAGTAGTATTTCTATACACCAACAGCAAACAGTCTGAAAAAGAAATCAAGAAACCAATCTCATTTGCAATAGCTACAAAAAAATAAAATACCTAGGAATAAATTTAACCAAAGAAGTGAAAGATCTCTACAGTGAAAACTAAAATGTTGATGAAAGAAACTGAAGAGGACACAAATATGAGAAGATAACCTCGTGGATTGGAAGAATTAATATTGTTGGAATGTTAATACTACCCAAAGCAATCTGTAGATTCAATGCAGTCCCTATCAAAATACCAATGACATTCTTCACAGAAATAGAAAAAATAATCCTAATATTCATAGGGAACCATAAAAGACTCTGAATACCAAAGCACTCCTAAGCAAAAAGAACTAAGCTGGAGGCATCACACTCCCTGACTTCAAAATACATTACAAAGCTATAGTAGCCAAGACAGCATGGTACTGGCATAAAAACAGACACGTAGACCAATGGAACTGAATAGAGAACCCAGAAATACATACATGCATTTACAGCCAACTTGCTTTTGACAAAGGCACCAAGAACACGCACTGGGGATAGTACAGGCTGTTTAATAAAGGTGCTGGGGAAACTAGATATTCCTGTACAATAGAGTGAAACTAGACCACTGTCTCTCACCATATACAAAAATCAAAATGACTTAAATACTTAAACATAAGACCTAAAACTATGAAACTACTGGAAGAAAACATGAGAAACACTACAGGACATTGGTCTGGGCAAAGATTTTTTGGGTAAGACCTCAAAAGCATAGGAAACAAAAAGAAAAATAGGCAAATGGGGATTACATCAAGCAAAAAAGCTTCTGCACAGCAAAGGAAACAGATTGAATAGACAACCTACATACAGAATGGGAGAAAATATTTGCAAACTCCATCCGACAAAGTATTAATAACCAGACTATATTAATATATTATGTATCAACAAGAAGTTTGTTTAAAGTAAAATAAACATTGCAAAATTTGTTTTATCACATATCTACCCATCTCTCCATTCCTCTTTCAATCCAGCTTACAACTTTGCATTTCAAAAGTTGAAGACAGCTGTATACTTTACCCCTAAACACTTTAGCTACATGCATGATTCTACCATTCACATTCAAAAATTAAACTAATACCGTTTATTGGATTTAAATTGATTGCAAGTACGTTTTAAAAGATTGAGTGTGACTACAAAGAAGTTCATGGAATTTTCTAAATAATATTCTCTTATTCAAAATGTTAATGGATAATACAGTGATAAAATCATTTTCAACTGTGTCCACACAGAGGATGGGGAGGCACGGGAGAGGGACGAAATCCGGCATGATAGGCGAAAAGAAAGACAGCATGACCGGAATCTTTCCAGGGCAGCTCCTGATAAGAGGTAGGTGCTATTTGAGATACGTACAAATTATGAAGAGTGACCTTTTTCTACCTTTTTAGAGGACAGTTTTAGTCCACTAAGATCAGTTTTGCTTCTCTCCTTTTCCTCTTTAATTTGATAACTTAATAAATTA
The DNA here is from genome assembly GCA_028533085.1 of Varecia variegata. Classification (NCBI taxonomy): domain Eukaryota; kingdom Metazoa; phylum Chordata; class Mammalia; order Primates; family Lemuridae; genus Varecia; species Varecia variegata. Next base: position 19,514,168 of record CM052442.1, read on the forward strand.
GCACTTAATTTTCTTACACTTAATTACTTTGTCTTAGCAGAAGTGACTATCCCTGGAAGTAATCTTTTCTTTCATCATCTTGTAGCATCAGTTAGAATTGACGATAATGAGGATATAGAAAAAGGAATTCAGATCATGTTTGTGAAAAGGAAGTAGTGAATGGGACTCTTCTGGCCTGTTCTTTTCCTACCTCAAATGGTGAGACAAATTGATTATGTGCCTATTCCTCTAGACAGGAAATAAGCTGCCATACCTTTACTGAGATCCTTTTATATGCAGAACACTGTACCCAGTACAATGGGGAAAAAGAACAGATTTTAAAAGAAGTGAAAATCAGTTCTCATGAACAATTTATCTTAAAATTCAGAGACACAGAGCTCTCAGATAAAATAATTTGGGAAAATTTACACAGCACTTTTAGTACATACAAACTTGTATGGAACAAACCAAATACATGTATTGGGGCATAGAGTAAAGTAGGGAGTGAGGAAGTTTGTGGTTCATCAAAGGCTGATGACTAAAATTGCTGAAAAGTTGAGGAAATGCTATCAAATGGAAGTGGAATTCTGAGTGAGAGTTAAATGCAACTATAAGACATTTTCTTCCCAAATGAAGTTTTCGATGCTCTGATCATCCTATGAGCTGATATTATGTATTTTTTCTAAGTCATATCTTAAACATGAAATAAGATTCCTACTAGTGTTCTTTGTTGTTTAATTGGCATATTTTATCTCCCTGGATAAGTGAAGTGATGGAGAAGCAGAAAATCTTAATTTAAAGTTTTGGGTAAATGCACAGTATAGAAGAAGAAAGAATGAAGTGTGAAAGTGTTTAATTAATGACACTGTTGGTTGGAAATTGCTGAGTTATAAAAATTAAAATGGCTCTATAGCTGTGGTCCCCAAGCCCCACCCCCTCAGGGCTGCACTGGAGCAGCAGGTGGGTAAACAAAGCCCCACCTGCACCCGCAGCAGCTCCCCATTGCTTGCATCACCGCCAAGCCCCGACCCCCTCCCCATTCCTCCATCGGATCAGCAGTGGCATCAGGTGGCATCAGACCCTCATGGGAACATGAACCCCAATGCAAACTGCACATGCGGGGGATCCAGGCTGCACACTTCCCTGTAGGAAAAACTGTTCTCCACGAAACCAGTCCCTGATGTCAAAAAGATTGGGGATCACTGCTCTGTAGATAATTTGGGCCCTTTAAAACCAGTAAAGTGGCTATGAGAATTGATAACATAGAAAAGCTGTAAAGTTGTGAGTGGCTGAAAGCCAAATTGTCTGTAGAAATCATTTTAGGGTCTGAGCTTCTAGTAAAATAAGTGATTACAATTACCATGGTTTCACTGGAATGTAGATTTCATACATAGTTAAACAGCAGGGAAATTAAATTAATCTGAATATCAAAAATCATACCAAATAATCCAGTCATTGACGTTTTCCTCAAAATTCTAGTAGGATAAAATCACTAAATATGTTTAAATAAAAGAGCTGGTTCTAACTTATTGAAAATGATTCAAATGATGCATCTCATTTGCATCTATTTTCCCAACTCCTAAACCCTTCTATAATAATAGCAAATATAGACCATAACAATTTCATCTCTTAGCATGGTTGTAAGGTGATTACTTATATTTAAAACTTCCATGTCAAAGGCTGGGTATGGTAGCTCACACCTGTAATCCAAGCACTTTGGGATGCCAAGGCAAGAGGATTGCTTGAGGTCAGTTCAAGACCAGCCTGGGCAATACAGTGAGACCTTGTCTCTACAAAAAATAAGAAAATTAGCTGAACATGGTGGCATGTACCTGTAGTCCCAGCTACTTGGGAGGCTGAGGAGGATCACTTGGGCCTAGGAGTTAGAGGTTACAGTGAGCTATGATTGTGCCCCTGCACTTCAGCCAGGGCGGTGGAGCAAGACCCTGTCTTTAAAAAAAAAAAATTTTCCACGTCAAGAATGGGTCTCTTGGGTGTTTTTCAGAGCTAACAGGAAATCCTAATTGTAAAATCTACCTCTAATCACATAATCTGAAATCCTGTAAGGGCTGCCAACCTGATTGTGCATTATCAGGGAATATATATTCACCAGATGTGAACATGACATAGTCATTTTCTTTGTTCTGAGAATGGTTGTATTTAAATTGAATATATTCAGCTTGTAAAGAGTTTTCAGTTAGTGATGTCATATTTCAAAATAGGTCGAAACTTCAGAGAAATGAAAATCGGGATATCAGTGAAGTCATTGCTCTTGGTGTGCCCAATCCTCGGACTTCCAATGAAGTTCAGTATGACCAAAGGCTCTTCAACCAATCCAAGGTACGGTGAGTTTCAAAGCAGCGTATATTGTGTGTTGATATGAATACCTATCCTCAGGGGAAAGAAAATTATCTTAGATTTGGATCAGCCTAAGGTTTGCAAGTGTGATGATAGAAAAAAATTGTAAGTTGTTTGATGTAACTTTAGAGACAAATAAGATGAAATAGTTCTGATTGTGACCTCTTACAGTTGGCTAAAATTGGGGACAATAACAGAAAATGAAAGAAATTAGGTGATAAAACGTGGTTCTATTGGTTCTATCAGTCTTTTGTTTATAAAACAGAGCCAGTGTCCTACAAAAGTACCTCTTCGATTTTTTTTTTTAGTGCTATAGAAACATGTGAACTTGGGAATCTTTGAAAAGTGAAGCTGTAAACCTGGATTACAGTACTAGGCTGATTTTCAGGAAATCGGATTTCTAGTACCAGTTGTGATTAACTAACTAGGACACTTTAGGCCTGGGAAAAGTACCTTTGTATCTTAATTCATATAACACTGATTACTAACTATGCATAAGTCAGTAAGATCAAAGATCTTTGAAGGCATCTTTGCTCTGAAAGAACGCATAGTCTACTGGAGAAGATATATATCTTCTTAGTAGTATATGAGTAAGCCCATCTAAGTAATAATAATAATTTATTAGGTGCTTTTCATATTCCTGACATTGTTCTCAGTCTTTTTTTTTACTTGTATTATCTCATTTAATGCTTGGAAAAACCCTATGAAGTCATCCTATTATTATCTCTATTGTTTAGATAAGGCAATTGAGACAGAGGTTTAGCTAGTAACTGATGGAATTAAGATTCAAACTTGGGTGTCTTTTTTCCAAAGCTTTTTTCTTAACCACTATGCAATGGCAACTTAATCATCCTGAGCAAAGGTATGTAGGGATCAATTTCCACATAAGTAAATATTTTCAAGGTTAATCACCTGTCACAAGCTTAAGGTTAAAGCATTTAAAAGTTGTGATGAAAATTTTTCTATTGTTTCTTGTTGACTTAACATGGAGAGCTTTCTTATGGCTGTAATAGTGATGTTCTTAGGTAGTTAAGGAGTACAACAAAGCAATGTTTTAGAATTCTTTCATTATCTTGCCACTTTGTCTATACAAATTGAAATTGTCAAGTTTCTGTTAGCATCCTGCAATTCCAGAGACTAAAGCAATTAAACTTGTTAATGAGTTAACCTTGTTTAAGCCTCTGGGTAAGGACCCAAAGGTGATAGAAACAAAAGTTTATATGCGATTTGAGTTTAACGAAGAAGACCTTTTTAAAATTTGTAGTTCAGATTGTTGAAAACATGAGCTATAAATGAGAAAGAGTTTACTCTTCATGTTACCAGATTTTGCTTTTAATAAAAATATTGTATACATCTTTCATATTCTTTTTTCCACAGGGTATGGACAGTGGATTTGCAGGTGGAGAAGATGAAATTTACAATGTTTATGATCAAGCCTGGAGAGGTGGTAAAGATATGGCCCAGAGTATTTATAGGCCCAGTAAAAATCTGGACAAGGACATGTATGGTGATGACCTAGAAGCCAGAATAAAGACCAACAGGTACCAAGTCAGACACCTCACTGTCAATGTTTACAGCAGTGAAAACAAAGTAGTTCATAGTCCTTTCTGTTTTTCCCTAGATTTGTTCCCGACAAGGAATTTTCTGGTTCAGACCGTAGGCAGAGAGGCAGAGAAGGACCAGTTCAGTTTGAGGAAGATCCTTTTGGTTTGGACAAGTTTTTGGAAGAAGCCAAACAGCATGGTGGCTCTAAAAGACCTTCAGATAGCAGCCGCCCCAAGGAACATGAGCATGAAGGCAAGAAGAGGAGGAAGGAGTAGACTAGCATGTCTCTTCAAAGTGAATGAACTATTATCCATAACCCTAATGATGCAAGTCATATGGGGAATACTTTGTAAATGGTCAGGATAAAAACCAAATCTGGGTGACACATCCCAGCACTACTTTTTATTACAGGAGAAAGGGGGGGATAGAAAATTCTACTTTGAATTAGTTTTTTTAAAGAGTGGGTTGTGTTTGTGCTTCTCCCACCTTTTGGCATTTATAGAACATACTGCCCCACATACAAAATTAAGACCACTTCCTTTTGTGTGACAATAGAAGTCTGGGGTTGATATTTTGTGTACGAACAACTGCTTATGAATAAAGTTACCCCAACCATGATGAGGATGATACTCACATATTGGAACTGTGCTACCAAATGACTTTTTCCCCCCCATTGTGCTGTTTTAATTTGGACTGGGGAAAGTAAGCTCTTGCTTGGTGCAACTATTGTTTCAAATAAAACCATTTAGACAAAATTCTCAGTTAACTTTATTTAATATGCAGGAATGGTCTTAAAAATCTTTCTCTCCATCAGATGTTTGATCCCCATGCAAAACTTTTGGTCTTTGAGCTTGAACGTAGAGCTAAAAAAAAAAAAAAAAAAAAAAAACTCAAATAAGCACTGTAAGGAAAGGCCATGTCTGCAAAAACATGAAAACTGAAAATTACCATTTTAAGATTACCATTTTATTAGAGAGTCAGTACCAATAACTCAAGCCGTTAAGCAGTTGCTGTGTGTTCCTTGTTCTTAAAGTTCCCTAAACTCCCATTAAAAGTTATAAACAATTTGGACCAAGATCACACAGTAAGTGGGAAAGCCAGGATTTCATCGCCAGTTTGCCTGACTTGCAAGTAGACTGCTGTTTCCACTGTTCTGTGTTACATACACTTTGCTGCCCATTAAAGGGTCTTCATGTACTTCCTTCCCCTGACCTTTTAAAACTGGACACTCTACCACCACCACCACTCTTTAACAAGCATTAAAGCAGCTTCAGTTGGTTACAAATCTCCCAAAGTCCCTGCCAGTCCACGCTTCTAACCTATTTAATTGATAGACAGAAAGCTCATGATATGATAAAGAAACAGATTTACCTTTACCCCATCAATGAAGTGATTTTCCTGCTGTAGTGCATTCTGAAGTTCTTCTTCTGAAGAAAACTGAACCCAACCAAAACCTTTGTGAAAGCCAGTCTCTTTGTCCTAAAAATTTTAAATATAGAAAAAGATTAATTATGAATTTGTGAAAGTTTCCATGAGCTCCAAATCAAACTAACAACTTTTTCATCTGCCAAAATCAGATTACAGATATAAATAAATGCCAATAAACTTGATTTAGTACATGTTTACTCCTGAGTGGCCGAAGGCTAAATCCCTGTGTTAAACTGATTCTCTCTGCTTGGCTGCTGCATTAGAGAAGACAGGAGTAATGAGCTTTCTGTGTCATTCTAGGTGCAAACCACACAGTGACAGATAACCCAGGGAAATTTTGATCACTAAAGTGCTCTTCTTATTTCAACCATCATTTCTAAAAACTAGAAAGTTAAGCCTTAAAACCTAGCTAGTTGCATTATCTGCTCATTTCTGAGACCAGTCACCTTCATCACTACCACTACCGTTATCACGTTACTAATAAAAAAAAATAGGAAAGAAGACCAATATTACCCTTACTTAATCTAGTTCCAGACTTCTGGTTACTTTAAACAATTTTCCCACTTTCTCTTGTGCAAAAGGCAGAGTGCTTCTTATTCAACTTATACATCACACGTGGAAAAGAGATTCTAGTGTTTGGATGTACCCCACCCGAGGCCGCCAATAAAGGACAGATGCTATGATGTCTCTTTGGTGTAGATGATCATCTGGTCCTCATCAGTCTCATTACAAAGTTATGTTGTGCTTTGCCAAAAAACCCAGATGCTTAGAAACTGCTCCCATACTTTAAAGGTAACTTTATAAGGATTAACCTAGAATGCAGGAAAAGTTTCTGGGGATGCCCCAGTGATCCACTCCCCTACCACTTACAGATATGACAATTTCTAAAGCACTCTTTTATCTCCATGTGACCATTTCCAAAATTGAAAGGCATTAAAAAATTTATGTTTGTATTAAAACTTAGATAATACGTACCTAAGATAGGAACCAGGATTTTCAACTTGAGTATATAAATTTAACTAATTTAATTTTACCAGGAAGCAGAGCCTTCTTTTGTTTAAGCTTTGTTCTTTCCAGGTCCTAAATTATTTTACTTATATTTTTATATGGCAACCAAAAGAAATCTATTATTTTTAGAAGAAACATTTTTTGGCCAGGCGAGGTGGCTCACGCCTGTAATTCTAGCACTTTGGGAGGCCAAGGTGGGAGGATCACTTGAGGTCAGGAGTTCGAGACCAGCCTGAGCAAGAGCAAGACCCCATCTCTACTAAAAATAGAAAAAGATTAGCCGGGCATGGTGGTGTGCGCTTGTAATCCCAGCTACTCGGGAGGTTAAGGCAGGATCGCTTGAGCCCAGGATTTTGAGGTTGCTGTGAGCTAAGCTGATGCCATGGTACTCTAGCCCAGGCAACAGAGCGAGACTCTGTCTCAAAAAAAAAAAAATTAAGTTTCTTTAGGTTGACATTTACCACAGACTTTTCAGTGCCATGAGGAAAAAAAGGGTGGTTTCAGTAAAGCATGTGTAAAGGATGTATACTCACATCACACCCCAAAAAGCCCAATAATTCTAGAAAGCTCACAGAAAAATATAGCTCAGGATAAAGGAGCTATATAAATCAAATTTATAGATTGATTTCTAGTCCCTTATGAGAAAGGAAAGGAAATATAATTTATATAAAAATACTGTTTTATTATAAATACTAAAAAAGTTGGTACTCAAGGAAAATAAAACTTAAAATAGAAATTCCCTGCCAGTTAGTTTCATGATAAAATTATCCTCTACTATCTCAAGTCGTTATTAGAATACTGTAGTAGGCAGAATTTTAAGATGGGCCCCATGATCTCCATGCATCCCCTCCCCTTGAGGCAGGGCATGTGACTTGCTTCTAACCAAAAGAATATGGCCAAGGTGATGGGCTATTGCTCCCTTGATTAGGTCATATGGCAAGGGTGATGGAGTGTCACTCCTGTGATTATATTATGTTAATACATGAGACTCTATCTTAGCCCACTGAAGAAACTCCATTGCTGGCTTTAAAGCAAGCTGCCACGTTGTAAGACAGTCTACAGAAAAGCCAGGTAACAAGGAAACTGCAGGCAATCCCTGGGAGGTGAGAGTAGCCCCAGCTGAAAGCCAGAAGCCAGCAGAACAGAGACTTCAGTCCTAGGGTTGAAAAATGAATTCTGCCATCAACCTGAAGGAGCTTGGAAGGCAGTCTTTCTCCAGTTGAGCCTCACTGCAGCCCCAGCTGACATATGTGTTATATAGCTATGTGAGACCCTAAGCAGAGAACCCAGCTAGGATATGCCAGCTGTGAGATAATGTATGTGTATTGTTTTGAGCCATTACCTTTGTGCTAATTTGTTATATGACAGTTAAAAAAAACTAACAAACACCTAGGATAAAGCTTATTTTTAATCAGTATCACCCATAATATTATCAATAAATATAGCTTCATTCCATTAGATATTAATATAAATTGATATGCTTTGATTAAAAAATCAAGAATTAAAGGATAACAATATGTTTTTCTTAAGACGATACTCACAAAAGGTATGAAGCACCTTCGTATATGGCCAAACTGTGCGAAGTGTTCTCTCACCTCACCTGTATAGGGAGAGAAAACATATTAAAAGTAGTTACGGCCAAGTGTGGTGGCTCACACCTGTAATCCCAGCACTTTGGGAGGCTGAGGCCGGAAGATCACTTGAGCCCCAGAGTTCAGTAACAGCCTGGGCAATATAGCGAGACCCCATCTCTAAAAAGAAAAGAAAATTAGCAGAGCATGGTGGCGCAGCTACTTGGGAGGCTAAAGCAGGAGAATAGCTTAGCCCAGGAGTTTTAGGCTGCAGTGAGCTATGATTGTGCCACTGTACTCCAGCCTGGGTGACAGAGGGAGACCCTGTCTCCAAAAAAAAAGTCAAGATACTTTCTATTCTCTATCCTAGATTGTAGATTGAAACCAAAAGGAGTCCTAGAGTCCCCAAACTTCTTATGGACAGGAACTACTTTACATTTCCTTAAAGCCTTAAGATTTAGGAAGCAACTATGATACTACCTATAAAGCTATAATGTACCAGATTTGGTGATGGGGTAGGGACATGGACAAATTGCTGAGTTGGCTGCAGTCTCCATTCTTACCAAATATTGAGTGTTTCATCATACCAGGTACTGTGGTAGGTGTGTGGATTATTAATTCAATCTTTGTGAGCAGATTTCCCAGAGGAAGAAAAAGATAAACAATTACAATCCAGTCTGTTTCCAGCTATATTAGAATTTCCAAATAAAATTCCAACTTATCCTCACACACGTTTTTGTTCTGGGTTACATAAATAAAATCGCAATTTACTCATCTTTCATAATTTAAAGTTTACACTAGGTTAAATAGTTGGTGCTGTCAAATTTGTTGAGTTGACCCTACAAACCTGCCTGCCTGATTTCCCATCGCTGTCCTATAGTTACTCTCGAGTACAGCAAATTGAATTCTCTGTATCTGTCCCATGGATTCCCACCTTTGTTATTCTCTCCCCTTGATATGTCAGTAATCCTATCTCCTCCTGACTAATTTGATTACATAAGTGGATCTGACACACACACTCCTACCACTGCCCTTGTTCAGGGCCTCACCTTTGAATCAAATTCCTGAAATTGCCCTTTAGCTCGTCTCCATGCCTACAATTTTGCCATCTTGAATCGACCCACCACATTGCAGTCAAAATAATCCCTTCTAAATCGTAAATCCTAAAGTTACTAAGTAATAAACCTTTCCACCAAATCACTCCGAAAGGCAGTGAATTCGTGCCCCCAAAGCTTAGGGGGCATCCCTAAACGATTAATTGCAAAGACAATTTCTTTCTGCTCACTGGATGCTCAGGAGCAAACTCTGCCTCCTAATCCAGCCACCACGCTGACTTGAATGCTCTGAAGAAAATAGAGGTTTTGAGGATTCCTCCCCTCCCACATCTCCATCACTCACTCGACGCAGCGGTCCAAGGAATTTTTCTAACAAAAGCAACAGGCCGATTCACACTCGTACGCAGGGCCATAACACTTCTCGCTGCCAACGCCGCCATCTTTAGACTGAAAGCCCTCCACGACCTGGGGTCGCGACCCCGGAAGAACCAGCCGGATCCGGAGCTTGGGACTCTGCTTCCGGATCAAAGAGGGCCAGGCAGCGAGATGGGGAAGATGGCGGCGGCCGTGGGCTCGGTGGCGACGCTGGCAACAGAGCCTGGAGAGGACGCCTTTCGGAAACTTTTCCGCTTCTACCGGCAGAGCCGGCCGGGGACCGCAGACCTGGGAGGGGTCATCGACTTCTCGGCGGCCCATACAGCCCGCGGCACGGGTCCTAATGCCCACAAGGTACAGAGAGAGGAGCGGCCCGCGCGGCCTCATTGGCTCCTCCTCGCCTCTTTTCGCCTCCAGACCGATTGTTGTTTTGTTTTGTTTTGTTTTGTTGAGACAGAATCTCGCTCTGTGCCGTGGCGTCAAGCTCACAGCAACCTCAAACTCAAACTCCTGGGTTAAGTAATCCTTCTGCCTCAGCCTCCTGAGTAGCTGAGACTACAGGCATCTGCCACCATGCCCGGCTAATTTTTTCTATATATAATTTTAGCTGTCCAGATAATTTCTTTCTATTTTTAGTAGAGATGGCTCTTGCTCTTGCTCAGACTGGTCTCGAACTCCTGACCTGGAGCGAACCACCCACCTCGGGCTCCCAGAGTGCTAGGATTACAGGCGTGAGCCACCGCGCCCGGCCCAGACCAATTGTTATTGAACGATCCCTGCCCTCTCTGGGCAGGGAGTTGATCCCACTGACAGTCACACTTTAGCAATGAAGTGCTGAGCTGCCGGTTTCTTCACGCGATTCCCGGCGGCTGCCTCGGCCAAAAAAGTCTGAGAACTGTCCACTTAATATTTTTATTTTGGTTTGTGCGGAACCCCGTAGAACATCTACATAGAGGTTAAGGTAGCGCTTTGGAGCTTGAAAAAACCAACTCCTGAGAAATCCCCGAATGGAGAGGGCTCCGACGTTGTTCAGCCGCTGCTCATAAAACTAGTCCTCCGGGTCTTCTTCTCTGGCCCTTTTAGAAAATAGTCATGGAAGGATTCTGAGATAAACCTTCCAAATTGAAAATAAATGGCAGACGAATATATATAGAATCTAAGCACGTTCTTAATTCTACTTTTTCCCATGGAAATTAAGAAAGAAACATAATAGGAAGGGACACAAGGGAAACCACAACTGTAGTGCAATGTATATTTTCTTTACAGTCTCTTTAACATTGAGGATATCTAATCCCTTAATTTGCACTTGGTGTCCACAGATGTCTGGATGAGGTATTCTTTCCAAGCTTCTTAATAACTCTCAATTCTGAACAAAATTGGAATGCTGTAGTAACTCCATGCTTGTGTGGAGCTCAGCTTCTCAGCAACTTCATTTGTTAGTAAAAATGGTGTTAAAGTTCTCAAACTAACATACAGAAAGTCTGCAGCGCAAGAATAATATATGTGTTTCAGGAGAACCCTTCAGATCCTCATTTGGCTCCTTTTACCTATATTTTACCATAATGTATGCATGCTTTTAGAATGTAAGCCACCTGAGAATGGGACATTGTGTGTCTAAAACAGTCAGCACTCAGTGAATACAAGCATGGGTTGAGTAAATGAAAGCTTGGGTGTTTAGTTTCCCAGCTTGCAGCAGATTAGAAGTAGCAAATAGGAGGAGAACTTGCTATTACAAAACAGCTGATGGGAGGAGTGGGGAAAGTGATGGCTAACAGTCTGGCAAGGGAGGAAGAAAGAAGCGTTTTTTTTTTTAAAGTTCAGTGGTTTCCGTCAGTTTAGCATGTGATAGAATAGGTCCACAAACATCACTTCTGATGGCATTGCTGAATTATAGTGCAGTATTAAGTATGGCCTATTTAAGAAAGCATGACAAAATGTTTTAAAATATTTTATCAGCTCCTAGGTACCTGGAAAGCTTTGCTGATCAGGACTCTTAGAAGGTTCCAGATAGCCTTTTTATTGTAGAGACTGTTTTATTTTTATGTACCAGCCACTTGTTGGTATTTTATCTGGAAATCTTCACATTTAGAGAAGTTGTTAGGATAAAAGATCATTTCTCTTTGAAAGAACATTTGATATATTCTAAGGCAAACCAGACCCTAAGTTTATTATTCATGGAAGAATAGTTTTTTTCCCTTAGTGTCCTTATTAAATGACTGCATATTAGGTTTCTTAACCAATGTAATGAGCCATCCGTAAGATACTTTCATGTGCAAAGAAAACCTCATCATCCTCTGAAATACTAAATTCATTTCAAAGTAATTAACAACAGCAAAAGTTCTAGCATTGATGTTTCATCTAAAATAGAACAAGGCCGGGCGCAGTGGCTCACACCTGTAATCCTAGCACTCTGGGAGGCCGAGGCCGGTGGATCACTCGAGGTCAGGAGTTTGAGACCAGCCTGAGCAAGAGTGAGACCCCGTCTCTACTAAAAAAATAGAAAGAAATTTTATGGACAACTAAAAATATATATAGAAAAATTAGCCAGGCATGGTGGCGCATGCCTGTAGTCCCAGCTACTGGGAGGCTGAGGCAGGAGGATCACTTGAGCCCAGGAGTTTGAGGTTGCTGTGAGCTAGGCTGATGCCGTGGCACTCTAGCCTGGGCAACAGAGTGACACTCTGTCTCAAAAAAAAAACGAAGTGACTCATCTAAAATTCCTAGGTCAAATTTTAGTGGTGGAGCTAAGATTAATATCCCAGACTTAAGCTTTGCCTCATACCAGAAATGTCTTTGGAGGTTTGAGATTCCCAGGTTGGCCTGCAAAATAGTTTCAGTACTCTGACTTCTGTTTCCTTCCTGCCAGGTGGTCAGATCTCAGCTAAGTGTGTCCTCAGTCAGTGAGCACGATGCACATAGAGCAGGACTTCAGCCCGTCAGCAAGTGGCAAGCCTATGGCCTCGAAGGCTATCCTGGTGAGTGCAGCTGACCTCAGAGAAGGCAAAAATCACTCAATCATGTATCTAATTTCAGAGAAGGAGCTGTGAGCAAGTAAATAGACAAAGGAGAAAACTAAACACATAAATATTTCACTTCCAAACCATCCTAAATTGTGCCTTGTCTGAGGTGTCCATTCCCAAAATATAGAATAGGAGTCAGCAGTGCCTTCCTTATGTGGCAGAAGTGGCATGGCAAATAAAAAAATAAGGACATTGACTCTGGGCTCCCTGCCATAACTCTGAACACCTACTTTGGCAGAACTGCTTTAAATGATAAATTATAATTATTATATAATAATTGTCATATAAAAGTTATGAATAATTCGTAATTGTCACTCTAGTCATATTCTCAAATGGCATAGCAACCTAAATCTTGTTATCAAGGCTGAACATTTGTTTGTTTTTGTTTTGTTTTGTTTTGTTTGAGACAGTCTTTTACTCTGTCACCCAAGCTAGAGTGCAGTGGCATCGTCAAAGCTCACTGCAACTCAAATTCCTGGGCTCAAGCGATCCTCCTGCCTCAGCCTCCCTAGTAGCTGGGACTACAGGTGTATACCATCATGCCCTGCCAAGACTGAACATTTAAAAAAAGATTTACACTGAATGAGATCAAAAGTTCTAATAGACTAAATAGCTTAGAATTTTTATAGATAGAGAAATTAAGACAATAACGAAGCGTTGGTAATGTTAACCTTTTTTCTAGGCTCATGGGGCTGTTGTAGATTAATTATTATAAACTATTTAGAAGATACAGAAATGCCTTTTATCGGGCTAACTCTTTATTTGCCGTCCTGATTCTTTCTAAAGACATAAAGTTAACATTGCAGTAGTGATTTCCAGTATAGGTTAAAAGTGAGAGAAATCTTTAAAAAGAAATACTAGTTTTTTGGCCATTCTCGGTGGCTCTTTCCTGTAATCCTAGCACTCTGTGAGGCCAAAGCAGGAGGATTGCTTGAGTTCAGGAGTTTGAGACCAGTCTGAGCAGGAACGAGACCCCATCTCCATTAAAAATAGAAAAATTAGCCAGGTGTCATGTGGCGCACACCTGTAGACTTACTTGGTTAAAGCCTAGTATTTATTTATTTACTTATTTATTTTTAATTTATAAAGAAAAGAGGTTTATTTAGCTTATAGTTCTCCAGGCAGGGAAATTCAAGGGCATGGCCCTGGCTTCTAGCAAGGGCTTTCATGTGGCATAACATGCTAGAGACAGTCAAAGAGGAAGCAGAAATGTGCATAGGCGCTTCCTGGCTTTTTAAACAAACAGCCCACTCTTGTGATAGCTAATCTATCTCACCAGAGCAAGAACTCACTCAGCTATCTCAAGAATGGCCCTATGCCATTCATGTGGGCTCTGCCCCCGTGACCCAAATACCTCCTACTAGGCCCTGCCCCCCAACATCACCACATTGGGGATCAAATGTCAACATGAATTTTGGTGGTGATAAATCATATCCAAACCATAGCAATGGTCAATGTAACTGACCTTGATTTTTTTTTAATTATTATGGGTACATAATAGTTGTATATCTTTATAGGGTACATGCAATGTTTTAATATAGGCATTGGATGTGAATTAATCAAGTCAGGGTAATTGGGGTGTCCATCACCTCAGGCATTTATCATTTCTTTGTGTTAGGAGCATTCCAGTTCTACTCTTTTAGTGGAAGTATACCCTGACTTACTGTTGATTATAGTCACTTTGTTATCAAATATGTTCATTCTATCTAACTATGTTTTTGCGCCCATTAACCATGCTCACTACCCTTCCCAGCCTCTGGTAACTAATTGGCCTTGATTTTTAACAATTCAATAGTAGAGAATATAGTCTTTTCAACAAGATGCTAGGACAACTGAATATCCAGATGCAAGAGAATTAATTTAGACTCTTAACTTACATCATATACAAAAATAAACTCAAAATAGATCAAACACTTAAATGTAAAAGCAAAAACTATAATACTCTTAGAAGAGAACATAGGCATAAATCTTTGTGACCTTGGATTAGTAGAGCCTAGTATTTATAATGCAAAGAACATAGGTTGGTTGCCTCTGTGAACTTACTAGTTTTGCTTGTTCCAGGCCACAAACCCAACTTTGTTGTTATATCCCACATGTGTGCTGTTGGCCACAAGACAGGCCAGGAGAGAAGGATGAGTCAGTGAAGTCATGTTACCCCTCTGAACTTCTGTTCTCTTATCTGCAAAATTGGATTAATAACTTTCTTCTGGAGTTATTGAAGATTAATGAGATAGCATAGGGTTGCTTGCACAATGGCTGACACTTTGTACACATCCAGTTATTTTTAGCAGCTACCATAATTAGTGACTTAGGAATAAACTTATTTATGGTTAATCACTGTTACTAAATTTTATCATTATTCTATGTCTAAATTATATGCCAAAGAGAAGAGAGGAAGAGTAGTTTAGTAATACCAAAGTTGTTTTGTTTTAGCTTCAGCCCAGTATCTTTAGTGTCTGCTATCCAACGTAATTCTCCCTACGGACATTTCCATAAAATGTGCTATCACGGGTAATAGTCCAGACTAGGTGTTGGTTAACTACAGCCAAGGGCCAAGTCCCCCACCTGTTTTTGTAATCAGTTTTACTGGAATACAGCCATGCCTATTTATTTACTTACTATCCTATAAGCTACTTTCCTGCTACAGTGACAGAGTTGAGTACTAAAGAGATCAGATAACTCTCAGAGTTAATATATTTACTATCTTTATCCTTGACAGAAAAAGTTTGCTGACCTCTGGTCTAGACTATATCTGGAGTGCAACCAGGAATTGAAGACCTTCAGATTATTGCCAGCATTTAACTCAGAAATCCTTAAGCTTTAGCCTGTATGTCTGTTTGTAGTACTCCTTTTGCAAGGGGGACAGTACACTAATATAGAATGATTACCTTTTGTATGATTTCATTGATTCCTTCTTGTTTCTCAGGACCCTGCCCCAGCCATGCTCTGTCTTGCTGAGATGGCCTTGCTGTTTATCTGGTTGGGAAAACTGAGTCTATCAGGCACAAACCCCTTCAGCTTCTAGTAGCCCCCACACCTATAACAAATGTTCTCATTCCTATTCTTCAGTCTTAGAGGAAGAGGAGTTCCTTCACTTTAAAGCCAGTCCTTCATCCTCTTGATCTCACCTTTACCTCTTTCAGCCTTCAAGACCTTGCTTTGTTCCTTTCCTCTTTTGTATTTCCAACCACTTCTCTGCTGGCTCTTTCTTCACAATCTATAAGCATCCTTAAAAACCATAAACTCCCCTCTTTAATTCTTTATTCATCTATGACTGCTCGTCAGCATTTGTTTCCTTTTTATAGCCATGCTTCAAAAAACAAGTTACCTGTATAACTGTCTTTACTGTCCTTTCTCCACAGTTTTTCATCTCTTTATCTCTAATTCCTAAGAAAGTACCTGGTACATAGTGTGTGTTTGTTGAATGTTTGATGAATGAATGAATCTTTACCATGCATAGGATTCCCGTTAAATATTATTATTCCTCTTTTCAGAGGGAAAAATGAGATTAGGTTGCTGTCAAGGTCACAAAGATTTTTCCAACACATAAGCCGTAGTTAGTTGCATTGTACCATACTGAGAAGATTTGAATACCATCTTTCTTTCTTGTTGTATCAGTCAGGAGTCAGAGATCACCAATTATTTTAACTGAAATAATATAAAAAATTATTAGGTATAAGAAAACTGAAAAGACTAAAAAGGAACACTGAGATAATAATATTTCAGAAGTAGTAACTACAGGAAACAGCTCCCACCCCTACGACTAGGGAGAAAAACAGAACTTGGGACTATTAAATTTAGAAACTTGGGAGAGGGACCACATGGAACTGGAGCTTAGACTTCTGAGGAAAAGACATGATAATGAGGCTGTTTTTAGTGATGTTGAAAAATTATATTAGAACCAACTTCTGCCCTCCAGTCTACGATTACCGCTCCCTACAGGCACAGGTTAGCAGGGAGTCAGCTGGCAAAGAATAAATGTAGTTGGCAGAGTCTAAGCCCTATACTATGAAGCCAGATATATACAGGTGGATTTGAAACTGAGAGAAAATAGATTAATAACCAGCATGCCATTCATTAGATGATGACTTTCAAATCTATATTTTAGTTAAATTCAGTATAAGATTTCAGCCTTTGTGCCTGCAATAAATGAAATAGACAAAAAGGTCCTGGATGACTTTCTAAATGGCGAGACCTGAAAATGAGAGGGTGGACTTCTGGTACTTTCAGTTCTAAAGTTTGCTTTGGGGTAACACAATAGACAGTTAACCTTGTGGAATGAATATTTGTTTCTCTTGAGACTAACCCAGAAAGCCAAAGACATTTGTGTAATGGTCGCTGTCTAATGTTCATCAAAATTTAGCTTTTCATTAACTTGAAGCATGAGCAAAAAGAATATAGGAAGTAAATAACAGAGTAGTGGGGGTAAGGATGTCAACGAAAAGAAATGATCTGAATAACTGATGGAGAATTTCCCCCTCTCCTTTTTTTCCACCCATCTTTCTATAGGATTTATTTTTATCCCAAACCCCTTCCTCCCAGGTTACCAGTGGCACTGGGTGAAGCAGTGCCTTAAGTTATATTCCCAGAAACCTAATGTATGTAACCTGGACAAACACATGATGAGAGAAGAGACCCAAGATCTGTGGGAACAGAGCAAAGAGTTCCTGAGGTAAGTCTTACAAGTCAGAATCAAGAGTTAATATTCAGTTTAGTTCATCACAGATTTTGAAGGAACTATTCTGTAACAATGCAGTGAAAGTGACTGGCCAATTTTTTTCCCCTTATTGTTTCCCAGCAAATATAATACAATTGTATTCTTTCCCAGGGAACATTTGGAGATGCTTTGACAGTTATATTAAATTGAGATCCCTTTTTAAAGATTTGATTATCACAACTTAGATATTGAATTTATCTTCATTAATCATTAGATAATCCATTTTCATTCAGCTTCAGCCCTGTTTTTCTACCTAAAGTGAGTTCCTTTAAAGAATTATGGTATCCTAGGAGAAAGTAACAGTGAAAGCTCTTTACTTCTCTTCAAGATCTAGTCGGTGCTACTGGCTGTTTTTTGATTCATCAGTTATTCTTCATGAGAAGAACTAATATTTTACCTTCATGTTGTTTCAACATTCATTCATTCATTCCACAGATATCTATTGAGGGTCAGTATCGTGCCAGGAATGATGCTAGGTATTGGAGACAGAAAGATAAAGATACCCTCACGGGACTCAAGAGTGCCTAGTCTATGGCAGAAACTCAGTATCTATAGGAATAATTGTAATAGAGCTCAGAAAGTAGGCGGGGCACAGAAGCTCATGCCTGATATCCTAGCACTTTGGGAGGCCAAGGCGGGAGGATCACTTGAGGCCAGGAATTCAAGACCAGCCTGGGCAACATAGCAAGACCCCATCTATAGTGTGCACTTGTGGTCCCATCTACTCGGGAGCCTGAAACAGGAGGATCACTTAAGCCCAGGAGTTTGAGGTGTGAGCTATGATGATGCCACTTCACTCTAGCCCAGGCAACAGAACGAGACCCTGTTTCCCCAAAAAAAAAAAAAAAATTTTACTATGGGGTTTAGAAAAACACTGTGGGAACACAGAGGAAGAAAGAATTAATTCTTCCAGGCAGAGTAGAGGGTCAAAGAAGAAAAAATGATTTTTTTAAATTGGGTTTATTTTCCTCTTTTCTCTGTCCATTTGAAATGGTCTTCAAAAATGATTGAGGGTGGAGAGAAGATGAGGGGTTTGCCAGTCAGAAAAGTAAGGCTATTCTGGGTGGAGAAAGCAGCCTGAACAAAGATGTAATATTTTAGGCAGAGTAAGTTGTTCTGTGAGACAGGAACACAGGATGTGTGCATTTATGTTTATCCTCCTGAGTTTCTGCTATGTGTCAGACACTGTGTTTGAGTATTAGAGGTTTAAAAACAGATAGTTCCTATTTTCAAGGAATTTGTAGCTGAGTTGAAGACAGAGACATATAAACAGATAATTAAATACTATTTGGCAAGTACAGGAATAGAGTTTATAAGATATAGTGAGAATGGTCACTTAAGTGGCTGGGTTGCAGGTAGGTTGTGGAAAATGCTTCCTGAAAGTGGTGGGTAGGATTGGGAAAACACCAAGTTGGAAAGGTGGGTTAAGGCCATACTATAAAGAGTTTAGTGGTGTAGAGACTACATCACACACAGACTGCCTGTGTTCAAGTCCTGGCTCTGCCACTTACTGGCTGTTTAACCTTGAGCAAATTTCTTAACCTTTCTGTGCCTCATAACAGTCCTTTCCTTATTGAATAGTGTGAAGATTAAACAGATAATATGTGAGAAGTCCTTCGAACAGTGCCAGTTAAAACCATTGTACCAATTTTGTGTCTTGTTTGGTCTTAAGTGGCCCTGATGGTCTAGTTTTCAGAAACTGTCATGCTGATTCTAACAGGGGAAATAGATTTTCTTAAGTTGAAAGGGGAAAGGAGAGCTAAAATTCAGTGGTTTTCCTTTAAAGCCTTCTTAGTCTATAGGTTATGGTATAGGCAAGAGTACTGTTAAACTTTTTAGTAGTGTCATCTTTAGAACTGAAAGCAAAGTAAAAGAAGGTCATGGTTGAGTGAAATTAGTCAAAGAGAATTTATTGTTATTAAATCAGCTTGTGTTTTTAAGTTATTCATTTTTTTTCCTTCTGCTATATGACTGCAGAAATCCCAGCTATCTTCTAAGATGCCTCAGATGAATCTCTGTAAACAATGTTGAGATACATTTTTTTTTTTTTTGGTCTGGTAAATTAGCAAAAATAAAAAATGTGGTAGTCATACCTTCTGTTGTCAAAGGTTGGAAGAAATTAATATGCTCAGACATTGTGCTGGCGGCATTGAAAATCAATTAGGGCCCTAGTTCTGGTGTTGTCACTATGTGATACATGTTTCAGTTTCCTCCTGTGGGAAATGACGGTATTAGACTGGATAAGCCATTCAGGGTGGTTGAATCATGGTCACTCATAATTATGTGGACAGTATATGGCACTTCTCCCCACTTTCCCAGAGTCTGTCAGAAAGGAAGAGGGTCTGTTGTTATAAAAGGTTCCCCTGGAGATTCTGATTAGATACCATAATGTCCTCTCACATTGAGAACCACTAAACTAGAGGACTTCTAAGATCCTTATAATTTTAACTTTCTAGAATTCTGTGGTCAGGGAAGAAGAAACTTTAAGTAGGAAATAAAGAAGAAATACTTGAGCTTAGAAACAATAATAGTACTGCTCACAAAATTAGAGTACCCCAATTCTATGTTTTGTCCAAAATGAATAGTGTAGCTAGAGATTCTTGTACAAAAGTAAAATAATTAGGTTCAAACATCTTGCTTGCAGCATTGTTTATAACAGAAAAAATAAGGGGAAACAGCCTAAGAGTCCATCAGCAGGAGACTAGATAAATCAAGCGTGGCATATCCCAGCAGTAGAATTCAGCCATTATGCAACCATTAAAAAACCAATCCAACTCTTCAGCATATATAGTAGACTTTAGAGTCAGAATAAATTCATTCATTTCTCACCATCTCCATTAAAACCACCTTGGTCTAAGCCAGCCATCATTTCTTATCTAGAATACTGCAGGAGTCTCCTAACCAGTCTCCCTCCTTAGCATAAACTCAGGTGTGGTCCAAGGGCCCAGCAGGATTAATAGTGACACTCAGGGAATTCCAAGGGTTTAGAAGCTCCCTCCAAGGAGCCAGGAAGGAACAAAAGCCAGTCAAATTCTTTGTTATAGGACACCATGCCATTTAGAAAATTAGATCCAAAGTCTGTACCATGGCCTATAAGGCCTAGATGGTCTAGCCCCCAGACACCTCTCTAACCTCATTTCCTATCATTCCTTTTTCATTTGTTCTTCTCTAGCCACACTGGCCTCCATCTATTCCTTACTTTTTTTTTTTTTCCCGGAGACAAAGGTCTCACTATTGTATCCAGGCTGGCCTTGAACTCCTGGATTCAACTCCTAACTAAGCCTCCCAAGTAGCTGGGACTACAGTTTTTTGTTGGTTTTTTTGTATGCTTGTTTGTTTGTTTTTAATTTTTTTGCCTTGATTTTTTTTATTCATCAGTACCAGGTAGTTACCAAATAAAACTTTGTGCAATTAATTAATGTCTACTTTCTTGTTCCTTTTGAATTTTGTACATGTGTTATGTATTCAAAAATACTTTTAAAAAATAGGACAAGGGAATATATAAATTTAAATAAAGTAGCTTAGCTTTATTTGTTCTGTAAGTTAGCTTATGAAATACTTTGTATCTATTTTTTAGATGTGAAAGCTTTTTTCTACTAATAACCTCATTGTGGAAGCAGAATTAATCCTTTCTTTTTCAATTCCTTTAAGACTTTGTTTATAATGCTAGTATAACATTTATTATAGTGGCTCAAGTCATCTGGCACTTCCTTCTTCCACTGCCTGCTTCCCCCATCTTGAAACTTTTGTATCCTTGATGCCTAGCACAGTGCTTTGTATACATTAAAAAATGTTACAGTAAATATTTTAATTAAATTGATATCCCCTCTTTATTAGCCCAATAAAAACACAATGCTGAATTTTAAAAAGATCATTTAAAGACTGTATAGTAGTTTTCCTTCTTATTTTCAGTAATTTATTTTAAAAATACATTTTTTTTTTTAGAAAGTATTTGCTGCTAGGACAGCTATGTAGAAGAATAAAACTCAGTCCTTGCCTTTGAAGGATGGACTGTTAAAGGTGGAATCCAGGTACTTAAGTAAGGAATTTATAACACTAAAGCAAGTGTACTGGAACAGAGCAAGTTGTAAGGTGACTTGGGGGCACAATATAGGAAGATTCTGGGGAAAAGACTTCCCTGAAGAAGTAAGTCGGAACTGTGTATGAAAAAGCAAGTTAGAAAAATCTGCTAGGCTAAGAGTGGAGTAGGAGAGGAGAGCATTTCAGTGCAGAAGCTGTGTGCTCAGAGGCACAGCCATGAAATATGGAGGATAGCATACCTTGTGGGAAACACTTGGAGATGAGACTAGAAAGACTAGTTAGAGCCAGATTATAAGTAGGTTTGCATGCCATATATAAAGA
>CM052442.1:19535685-19563943 GCA_028533085.1 Varecia variegata
ACTAAAAATAGAAAGAAATTATCTGGCCAACTAAAAATATATAGAAAAAATTAGCCAGGCATGGTGGTGCATGCCTGTAGTCGCAGCTACTCGGGAGGCTGAGGCAGTAGGATTGCTTGAGCCCAGGAGTTTGAGGTTGCTGTGAGCTAGGAGGACGCCATGGCACTCTAGCCCAGGCAACAGAGCGAGATTCTGTCTCAAAAAAAAAAAAAAAAAATCCATGCAAAAGATGATAAAGGCTTGGAAAAGATACTGTTAACAGAGCTTGGTGACGAAGAGATTATAGAAAGAAAAAAGAATTAAGCTTCAATGGCCAGGTGCCGTGGCTCACACCTGTAATCCTAGCTCTCTGGGAGGCCGAGGCAGAAGGATAGCTGGAGCTCAGGGGTTCGACGCCAGCCTGAGCAAAAGTGAGACCCCGTCTCTACTAAATACAAAAGAAATGCAAAAATAAAAAAAAATACATGAAACAACAAAACCCAGCTGGACATTGTGGCACATGCCTGTAGTCCCAGCTATCAGGGAGGCTGAGGTAGAAGGATCACCCACAGCCCAGGAGTTGGAGCTTGTGGTGACTTATAATCACATCACTGCACTCTACCCAGGGACACCGAGTGACACTCTGTTTCAACAACAACAAAAAAATAAGCCTCAAATTTCTAAGGATAATAATGAGTCTTTTAATGGAAATAAGGATTGAAGGATAAGAAGAATAAGCAGGGACTGTTGTTAGGTGTAGTTCAGGTCATATTGTTTTGTTTGTTTTAATTTTTTTTTTTTTTGAGACAGAGTCTCACTAAGTTGCCCGGGCTAGAGTGCCGTGGCGTCAGCCTAGCTCACAGCAACCTCAAACTCCTGAGCTCAAACGATCCTTCTGCCTCAGCCTCCCGAGTAGCTGGGACTACAGGCATGCGCCACCATGCTCGGCTAATTTTTTCTATACATATTTTTAGTTGTCCAGATAATTTCTTTCTATTTTTAGTAGAGACAGGGTCTCGCTCTTGCTCAGGCTGCATGTTGTTTTTAATTGCCTTTAATTGGGGTATCCAGGTGGAGATGTCCAGCATGCCTTTGTCAGTATGGAACTGAGCTTAGGAGCAAAGTAAGGGCAGGAGGGAGGGGGAGAAAAAAAGATGAGATGAGGGAGTTACACATAAAGGCCACAGTGGGAATAGATGTGATTTTTTTTTTCTTCTTTTTTTTTAAAAACAGAGAAAAGGCCATTGGCCGTAGGAAACCATCAGCACAGAATAAAGAAAACAGGACAGAAAACGAGACCAAACAGCCAGAGGGATATGAGGAAAAACAGAAGAAATACTATTAGAGGGTGAGACAGGAAAATGTTTCAAGGGGAAGGGCCAGCCATGTCAGATAGGCCTAGGATTTGACAATTAAGTGATGTAATGGAAACTAAGAAACTACTTTCAATATAGTAGTGTAAATAAAAGTCGGATTGCAGTGAGAGGAGTGAGGATGGCGAATGTTGAGTTTTTCGAAACTTTAATTGTAAAGGGAAGGAGAGATGGGGGCAGAGGGAAGTGGATTATAGGCAGGGTCACCTGAATAAGAGGTAGAGATGAGAAAATGTTTTTTGTTTTTTCGTAAGTATGTGGGAGTGTTAAACATGCTTGTAGTGCAAGAGAGAGAAACAAGTGCAAAGGAGGATTTGAAAATACAAGAAGAAAGATTGTTAATGGAGAAAGGCCTCAGAGGCTGTGCCAGGGAAATAGGATGTAGTATGGGTAGAGAATTAGCCTCAGTGAAAAGAAGTAGGACCACTTCTGAAACCAGGAGGAAGGATGGAGTAAAAAGTTAGACAAGTTTAGAGGTGTGGGGGAAGAAAGTTGAAATTGTTTATTGGATCATTTGATCAGGCCTCTATTTTCTCATTGACCTAGAAGGGAATAAGAAGGCTTCAGGTGAATGGTGAAGGTTTAGAACAGAAGTAGAAGTTTAGATAAGACTGAATATTTGTAAGGTAGCAAAAGGATGTTAGCAGTTACAGTGGCATTAGATGTCCATTTGCAATGATTGGGAGTTTCAGGTTGAGAAGGAAGACGAAACTGGAAGTGCTCAAACACTGAAAGAATGGGGTGCTAGGGACTGAGATTGAAGTTCAGGTTCAGTGGAAGTAAGCAAATAGAAAAGGAAGGAGAGAAACTTGTGGTCATGAAGGGAAATTTTCAGAGTTGTGAACGATACAATTCTCAATTTTAAAATAATTGAAAAACAAATATCTGCAGTAGGATTTTGAAGGTTTTTATCATAAACCTTCAGACTTTATTCTGTCATTGCTTTCACAGTGATTCACTAATGTCCCTTGCAGGCAAGAAAGAAAAGAAAATATCAGTGCTTAGTCATGGCATCCAGACTACCCACTGTACAGAGAACGGACAAGCAGGACAAGAGTTCATTTCCACCAGGTTAGGGTTCAGCTACAAGCAGTGCTATAGAACATGATTGCTGAGAGAAATGCCAGCACTTACATAAAGCACTTGCCCATGACAGAAACTGAGCAAGCTGCCGTGTGAGCATGTTCTTGAGGGGAAAAGGTGGCCAGCCCACCCACCCATCATCCTCCTGCTAGTGCCTGGAGGAAGCAGCAGGGGCAGGTAGCATGGCGTGTTGGTTTTTTGCAGTGAGACCTGAAAATTAGGGTCATGCTTGCTCGAAAACATTCTTCTGGATAATTGAATAAAGATTTATCAGGTGTCAGTGTATTTCCTGCATTCTTCAAGGTGGGTATGGGATCTTCATTGGCCTCCTTTTGGACAAGTCAGGTTTTGAAAGAGAACAGCCCACCCCCTTGAGTGATCCCTCAGTATTTTATGATGGAAAATTATCTGGGAGCCTGTTAAATGGTTTTATCTTTATACCATTCACAATGTTCAAGAGCAAATTTTTTGAATCTTTGTTACCTAAGAGGCCCAGGGGAACCAGAGTACTTAGCAGTATTAAAACAAGAAATACATAGTGCTGGCCAGTCTTGCTCTCACATCTTAAAGGGAAATGTTAACAATTGTTGCTGCTTTCCTTCCAGAAAACACAAAGGCAAGAATTAAAAATCAAGTTCTTAGAAGAGGATATGAAATGAGGATCTAATATGCCTACATGGGTCTAATACATTATACAGAATATGTATGTTTTTGTTTTTGAGACAGTCTCACTCTGTCACCCCTGGCTAGAATGCAGTAGCATCAGCCTAGCTCACTGCAACCTCAAACTCCTGGGCTCAAGTGATCCTCCTGCCTCAGCCTCCCAAGTAGCTGGGACTACAGACATATGCCACCATGCTTGGCTAATTTTTTCTACTTTTAGTAGAGATGGGGTCTCACTCATGCTCAGTCTGGTCTTGAACTCCTGACCTCAAGTGATCCTCCCACCTGGGCCTCCCAGAGTTTTAGGATTACAGGCATGAGCCACCATGCCCAGCCCTAAGCAAGTTTCAGCTATTCTTTTTTCTTTTTGTGATGAGGACTGGGCATAATGCTTTTGAAAATAAGACTCTTCTCTGGCATCTTTTATTTAATACAGCCTTGGACCAGTCCTCTGTAAGCTCAAAGCCTTTCTTTTAGTGTAGGAAAGAGATGTTCTTTTGGTTTCTTAGAAAAGGTACAATACAGGATGGTTCTGTTCAGGCTTATCACTATAATTTTGATAATTTTTATTAATACTGTAAACCTGTGTTAATTACAATAATGTATGCACTATTCTTTTTCTTTTTTTGCTCAAGAATTGCTTAAGATATGCCCTGTTTTTGAAGAACATTAGACTGAATCATTTGATGAAAAAGCAATTTGTTGGGGCCATAGCAGTTGTCTAAAATACCATCACCTTCTGAATTATTTCCAAAGCTGCATCTTCACTGTTTCAGATTAGTCTTGTTTTGATATAACAGTATGGATTCCTTTTCTTTTCTTTTTTTTTTTTTTTTGAGACAGTCTCACTCTGTTGCCCAGGCTAGAGTGCCATGGCGTCAGTCTCGCTTACAGCAACCTCAAACTCTTGGGCTTAAGCGATCCTACTATACTGCCTCAGCCTCCCGAGTAGCTGGGACTACATGCATGCGCCGCCATGCCCAGCTAATTTTTTCTATATATTTTTAGTTGTCCGGTTAATTTCTTTCTATTTTTTAGTAGAGACAGGGTCTCGCTCTTTCTCAGGCTGGTCTCAAACTCCTGACCTCGAGCGATCCTCCCGCCTCTGCCTCCCAGAGTGCTAGGATTATAGGCGTGAGCCACCACGCCCGGCGTGGATTCTTCATTAAGAGTAAAATGATCTGTTATAGTTAAAAAAAGATAGAAGGTATTTTGTTTTTTAGTTTTGACTAGAAAAGTGGTCCTCAAGTGTGATCTCCGTACCAGCGGTATCAGCATCATTTGCGAACTTGTTAGAAATGGAGGTCTTAGGCTTCACGTCAGACCTACTCAATCAGAATTTGTAGGCCTGGACCCATCCATGTGAGTTTTAACAAGCCCTGTAGATGATTCTGATGCACATTAAAGTTTGAGAACCACTGGGCAAAAACTAATGGGGCACAGACAGGTTCTGTAAAAGCTTTCTGTACAGCTCTTCTCTTTGCCATTTATACTCAGGGCACCATCTATTTGGGGCTCTGGATTAGAGTCTTACACTGCTGACTTCCACATCTTCCCTTTTCCCCACCGTGAAAACATGTAGCTCCAATATCCATAAAATCATTATTCTTTCTTTCAGCAGCATTTTGCTCTGTCTTAGAGATTACATTTATTTATCTATCTGTTTGTTCGTTTATGTTGAGAGGTAGGCAGAGTGGGGACGAGAGGGGGAACAAGAGATTACCTTTAAATAAGGAATTAGCTACAAAATAATATCTTGGGAAGAGAAAAAAAATAGGTTACCTCTGTAGAGTGCTTATGTAACTCTGGAACTACATTTATATTTCTATTAACCACAGAATCCACATAAGTCCAGAAATAAGAGGTCATACTTATTTTTCTATCTCAGGCTAGTAAAACAGAACAGAGAAGAATATCAGGGAGTTCTTTCATTTGTACTTTTAGCAGAATAAACATTGATAGAACTCAGGTTGCATTAATAACTACATTTTGTTTTTTGTTTTAATTAGTTTTTACACACAGATATTAAATATTGCATGGTTGTTATCTGTATTGTAATTGTTTGGATAGCTAGTTGCAGTCACTGGCCAAATCTTACGGATCTTTTTCCCTAGATTGCTAGTTGTCTGTCTCCTGTTGTGTCAGGGAGTGGACCAAAAGACCACACTCAAGTTTGGTGATTTCCAGGACTCACAGGACTCAGCATATAGTTGTGCCCGCAGATAAGATTTATTGCAGTGAAAGCATACAAAGCAAAATCAGCAAAGGGAAAACCAGGTGCAAGCTTCCATCTCACAGGAAGTGACAACCAGTTGTAACAAAATCTGAAATGTACCAAAGAAGCTCAGTGCCCAGGTTTTTACTAGGGGCTTGTCACGTAGGCAGTCTCTGACTGACACATACCAAAATTCCAAACTCCCAGAAGGAAAGCAGGTGTTCAACATAAACCATATTAATGTTTGTGCAAACAGGTGAGGTACTGTGAGCCATTCTCACTAGTTCCAGGGCATGGTGTCAACCCTCCCCGCATCCAAGTTCCAGATGCCTGCGAGGGGCCATCTTTGTAAGGCCTTCAGTCAAGTCTGCTGTGTGTCTTTTCTGCATACCTGTCCTACATAAATCAGTGTCTGTCCATTCCTTTTATCTACTGGTCTTGGGGTGTGTGTGTGTGTGTGTGTGTGTGTGTCACAATATCCTTCTTAGAATGTAAACTCTGTGACAAATAGCTTCTATTCTGTAAACTGTTTGTCAGGCATCAAGATGAGTGTGCCACTTACAGTGCAGACCTCTAATAAATCCTTTGATTTTGCTCATGCTTTGTGCCCTCGTTGCCTGTTGCATCACTCCTGTTTAAATGCTGGCCGTTCTTCAGTGCCATCCTCAACTCCAACTCTGCCATGAAGCCTTTACTGATTAGACAACTGACTTTGAGCTCTCCTTTTTCTTAATTCTAGCACCCCTCAAAGTCTGTGCTATTCAGTTCAGTACTAGACTTTATACTGCCTTGAATTTTCTCATTTCTCTTTCAACTTTTCATTCTTATATTTGTCGCCTCCTGTCAGAATATAAACTCCTTAAATGAATCTAATTTTTTCTTTTTTAAACAGCCGTGGGTTTTAGACAGAAAAAAAATTGATGGATTAATGATGTAAATTACATAGAGAGAAATTAAAATGATTAGGCCTAACATTTTCATACTTTTAGATATTTAGAGGTGAACCAAACAAACAAGCTTCCTCTTTAGAAAAAGAGTAGTTAATCACATAGATTTGATCAGACAATATATAATTGCAGAAAGGGCACCTCTCTGTTTTTACAGAAACCTCCTGTGGTTTGAACAAGGGTATGTCAGAAACCAAATCAATTACAGTGGTGCCTTAATTGTTATCCAAGCCTCAATTATCTAAGCTACATTATACAGGGTTAAAGAAGTTGTGTTAAACCAGTTATTTTTTATTGTACTGTATACTGTATTTTGCTAAACTTTTTTTCCCCAACCTGCAATTCTGGGAAGCCACCGTCATTGTAGACATAATAATAACTGAGTAATCATACCCTACTTTTAGCAAACCAAACTGAAAATGTTCTGTTAGATGTATTTTTGATTGCCCATGGTGTTCTTGGTCCCATTTCCCATGGACAAATAAATGGATTCTGTTGTCGTTCTTGTTTTCTCATTATTGAGATATACTACAGACTTATCATTTAAACTTGATCCTGTTCAGCAGAGGATTTACAGCCGAGGACTAAAAATTAGAAGCACTAATGTGTTTTTTACTGTCATTGTATTCTTGGTCAACTCATTTATCTGTTCTAATTTCTCCTGTGTAATCTTGGCTAATAGCCTATACCATGGAATATTAAAATTAGACTTCAGGGTCTATTCAAAGGGCTATTGCTGCCCTTTGAGATGAATAAATCCTATTTTGTCGCCAATCTTTGCAGGTATAAAGAAGTGAATAAACGGCAGCCTCGAAGTTTACTAGAGAAACTGCGTTGGGTGACCCTAGGCTACCATTATAACTGGGACAATAAGGTATTCAGATTTTCTTAATTCTTTTGTTTTCCATTTGTATTCTTCCTGGGTCCACATAGATGGATTTCTTCTTGGCCAACCTTTAAGTACCAGATCATCCATTTATGGGAGGATCCCTTTTATTTATTTCCTTCTAAAAAAAGCTTCAGGTATTTCAAGAGGAATGACTAATTTATCAGAAGACATTGCCTTCTTCATGTGCTCTCAGGTTATATTATTGCATCAGAAGTCATCAGTGCTTTCCCAGAGTAGGTGTTAGATTTTTCTTTGTTGCTTTCAAAAGCAGTTCTCACTTATCTTTATTTCCATTATTGCTTAGAGCTTATTGAGCATTTACTTTCTACATAATATCTGTCTGGAGTAAAAGCAGCTCCATGTATTTCTAGTATTCTCTTTCATCAACTCACAAAAGAACCTTCCAGATCTGGATACCTTTGCCTGCTATATATATATATATATATATATATATATATACACACACACACACACACACACACACACACATCTGGGCAGGAGAGAGGTGGGAAAGAATTTCCTACAGTTGACAAAGTTTCATGGTTTCTTGAGCTACAATTTCTTCTTTCCTATCCTCTGTGTGTCAGAAAATACCTTCTTTGTCACCAGCAGCACAGTGTCTCTTGTTTGAATTAGATGTTTGCCACCAAGTGGAAGGATTGATTCTAAGAGTGAACTAAATAAAATATTGGTATATACCATCTTCACTGCCTACTAACCAGTTACTTTCTAAAAGCTCCATAGTTTCAGTTGACCCAACTTATTAACATACATTAACTGCTCCAAAGAATGACAGGTGTTGCTTAAAAAATATTTGTGATATAAATCTTATTTTCAGTAATACAAATCCGATGGAAAACTAGATATTTGTATTCAGGGAAATGGCCATGTGATTTTCTTTGTGTTGAATAGCCTGGGTTTGAATCCTGCCTCCAATAATGATAATAATGCCTACTTCATAAGGTGGTTGTGAGAATTAAGTGATTAATGCCTGTAAAGTGCTTACAACAGTGCCTAGCTGTTCTAAGTAGTTAAATGCATTCACACATGAAATGTTAGCTATGGTTTTTGATGATAATACTTTTATTATAAATACTGTTATTCTCAAGGAACTCAAAGTTAGCCTTATTTACTAAGAAAAATGAGGAGTGAAAATTGCCAAAAACTCTGAATGAGTAATCAGAGAAAAGTGAAAGAGAATTTAAAAAGAAGAGTGGTGCATATAGATAGTTTAGATAGGGTTGAAAGCCCAAAAGGATAATTATTTCATTATAACAGAGGCTATCTAGAGCTAGAACAACCACTCTGACTAGTTGATTTTCTGAAGGACTAAAGCTTAAAATAATGGAGGAAATCTTAAAGTTCTTTACACTTCTAATTTTGAGAAATTAAATAGGAACTCTCCTTATTTGCACTTCAGTAAAAGAGAAGAAACAGAGACGTTCCAACTGAAGAGGCCACTCCATCCATCAAAGACTTTGCGCAAAAGTCTTCCTTACACCTGAAGTTAAAGCTCACGTCTGGCCAAAGACCTGTCCAGACCTGTAACTCCGTTGCTCTAGCTAGAATGCATCAAGACACTGGAGGAGATAATAGACAAAAATGGGTTTTCTGACGAGAACTGAGGTTGATTTAGCAAAGTAAGAAATGGGAGCAGAGGAATAACGGGACGAGAGTCTGTGGGGCCACTGCAGGGACACACAGGCAAAATAGCCCTCAGACGCATCCACGTAGGAAACTAAGTGAAAGTCTTAATCACATCTGCAGCCTTGTCATTTTCATGAAATGCAGAAAGATTTTATAGAGAGCGAGTGTTATTGCTTTGCTTTCTTTTTTTTCTTTTTTTTTTTTTTCGTGAAAAAGATATTTGTGATTCTTAGGTGCTAAAAACAGGCAGTTCTGGGAAATATAGGCTGAAAGTTATGTCCATTTTAAGGTCTGCCTTGGTCATAATATAAGGCAGAGTTAATTCATGTGTTTTGAGCATGTCATTGCATGAGATTAACCAGTGAAATTGGCACCAAGCCATGTTGCAAGCTGAGCCGTCCAAAACCAAATGGGCTATACTATTTGAGTTGCCTTTTTTTAAATTAACTTGTTATTTTAGGATAGTTTTAGATTTATAGAAAAGTTGACAAGGTAGTACAGTGAGATTACTCAGTTCCCCTTATTATTAACATATTAGTATGGTTCCTTTGTGTCAATTAGTTAACAAATAGTAATACGTGATTATAATTAGTGACGTCTTTACTTCATTCAGATTTCCTTAGTTTTTAGCCAATATCCTTTTTATGTTCCTAGATCTTATCCAGGACACTACATTGTATTAGTCACTATGTTTTCTTAGGCACCTCTTGGCAGCAACAGTTTTAAGTTGCCTTTTTGCCCTAAAAGAATTATCCTGTTTGGGATTAAAGTATACTAACTAGAGGGTGGTGTCATAATTGCTTCGTGTAGACTCCATGCACTGTGAATTTGCCTGATTTATCACTGTATAGCATAGTGCTGTCATAATCGGTGCTCAGTATTTTTTAATGGTTCATTATTAGATTATTGGATGCCTCAAGAATGGTTGGATAGATAATGCTATGTATATATTACTTTCTAAGTTAGATTATTTTTAAGGTGGTAGTTAATCTTATAGCATAGTTTCCTGTGTTCCTGAGATCATTGTTTATTTTTCTTATTTTTCCTACTTTTACCAAAGAAATACTCAGCAGATCATTATACACCTTTCCCTTCTGACCTGGCTTTCCTCTCAGAGCAAGTAGCCGCTGCCTGTGGATTTCAAGGTTTCCGAGCTGAAGCGGGTATCCTGAATTACTACCGCTTAGACTCCACGCTGGGAATCCACGTAGACAGATCTGAACTAGATCACTCCAAACCCCTACTGTCATTCAGGTAAGTTAGTTCCAGGGATTTTGATTTACTTTTTATCATTTAATTATTTTTTCTAAAGCATTTTAAGCTAAAGTAAATAAAAACATAAAACTTAAAAAATGATTGGATTCTGTAATCTTTCACTTCTGAGAATCTTGACAATCAGTCATAAAGTAAAATTAGCCTAGTCCTTTAAGAGCAGTGACCAGATGACAGTTACTATTTCTGTTTAAGATGAATGGATTCTGCCCTTTTTAATGAGGCACTGTCAGTGCTCTGTGGAATAGACAAGTGGTAGGCTATAAAACAAAGTGACCTTTTTGGACTAGAGGGCAGAAAATAGAGCAAAACACAAAAGCCTGAGTAGTTTACTTTCCTTGTCTTCGTAAACATAATTTGTGCACAATACTGCACCTGTATCTCAACGAAGAAAGTGCCTCTTATTGAGTGCCTTATCTTTAAAGTGAAAGAATGATAAATATAGTAAAAGACTCAAATAATTTTATTGAAAGACTTAAAGATGTATCAATAAAACTTACATTGATAACATTAAAACTAAATTTTTCATTTGCTTATTTAACTGCATCAAATTTTATTTTGCAGCAGGTCTGTGGACTGTCACAATATACGTAGCAGATCATGGGTTGGTCACTCATAGACACAAGCCAGAAGAGAAGGATCTCAGCACAGTTTAAACTAGAGGATTTTAGCCTGGGCAACCATAGCAAGACCCCCATCTCTATACAAAAAAATGTTGTAGGAATTAGCCAGGCATGGTGGTACATGCCTATATTTCCAGCTACTCAGGAGGCTGAGGTGGGAGGATTGCTTGAGCCCAGGATTTCAAGGCTGCAGCAAGCTATGCAAGCTATGATCATGCCACTGCACTTCAGCCTGGGCAACAGCGAAACTCTGTCTCTGTTTTTTTAAAAAGAGGATTGGGGAGCAATAAGTATCGAGCTGAAATTAGGAAATAATGTCTCTGTTTTTTTTAAAAAAAGAGGATTGGGGAGTAATAAGTATCGAGCTGAAATTAGGAGATAATGTAGTTGGCACTAACTTCCCGAACTATGGTTAATAACAGAAACTTACTGTTCTGTGTTTTTTCTACTTATTTTTTGTAGCTTTGGACAGTCTGCCATCTTTCTCCTGGGAGGTCTCAAAAGGGATGTAGCCCCCACAGCCATGTTTATGCACAGTGGTGACATCATGGTAATGTCAGGTTTCAGCCGCCTCTTGAACCATGCAGTCCCTCGGGTCCTTCCACATCCAGAGGGGGAAAGCCTGCCTCACTGCCTAGAGACGCCTCTCCCAGCTGTCCTCCCCAGAGATTCAGTGATAGAGCCCTGTTCTGTAGAGGACTGGCAGGTGTGTGCCAGCTACTTGAAAACTGCTCGTGTTAACATGACTGTCCGACAGGTCCTGGCCACAGACCAGGACTTCCCTTTGGAACCTATGGAGGAAAAAAAAGGAGACACCACCACAGAAGGTTTCTGCCATCTGGATGACCAGAATAGCCCAGTAAAACGGGCTAGGATCGACGCTGACAGCTGAGGCTTAGACATCCTATTCTTTTACTCAAGCAGATCTTATAGTAAATGACCATGCTCTTTTGTATTGCCATGGACCAAGCAAGATAAGCCAAACAACAGAGACAGGGAAGAACTCATCATTGATCACACTGTTGCCTTGGAACTCATCCTGAAGAGTAAACTGATGAACCACTTTGCTCAGAGAAGTGTTTGCCCTGGTCCAATCCTAGTTAGATTTTGGCATTAATGTATGTTGAAAAGTCAGTCCAAGGGGGTATTGTTCTTCCACAACAGCCTTCTCAGCCTCTACCATTACCTCTCAGGGAGGTACAAGCAAGTTTCCATGTCTGCAGAGTCTTTAAACACCTCAGATTTTATCAGTGGGAACTATATTACTCCTTCCCCCTGCATCTGGTGATTTGTGGTAGTTGTGGTTCTGTGAACCAGCCATCAGTCTCATCTTCTCAACTCCTGCAGTCATCATCAAATTCTTAGGTCTTCTCTTCCCTCTTCTAGAATCCTATACACATTAAGACAATGGAACTGGCAATCTTGTCCCCTAGAAAAGAAAGTAATCACAACTCTCTCTTGTGTAAAAGATATGTAAACCGAAGGAAAGGTGAACAGTAGTTTCTCCACATGTCATTTCCATCTCCAAAGTCCTTATTGGCTTTTTAATGGTTTTAATTGTTGGACTAAAAACATCCTGAGGGTGTTTTGTTGCTCTTTTCTCCATGAATAAACTTATTCAATTTTAAATTAAAGATCTGTTTCTGTCTTTTTGGGTTAGTGTATCTGGGATTAGTTGGGTTTTTTTTTTTTCCTTTTTTTGCTGTATTGTTCATGCTGTTGAAGCCCTCTAGCTGCTTCTGCCCTACACCAGTCCTGCTCTGCCCTAGGTATTCTTTGTGGCTGTCTCACAGGAGAGAACATTCCTTGATACTGCAGTCACTACTACCTTGTCTGATGGTCAGCTTGGAAAATGCATGAAGCACCAAGTTTTAGTCTTAGTACCCTCTCTACAACTCAACACACTATACCCTGAGCCAGCTTACTTTACATTTCTCTAGACCTCAGTTTCCTCATTCATAAAATGAAGATAATGGTTACTACCATCTTGCTAGGGGGGTATTGATATTTAAAGAGGAATTAATGCTCCTTTCTAGAAACATGATGTGCCAATATCGTTTTATTACTATTTGGGCTCTTAGAAACATCCTTGCTTGTGTGGAAGACTGGCTAGAAGCCACTTTGATTTCTCCTGCTTGTGACATTGTCTTGCTGAATTTGCATCTCTCTTCTGTTCTGCCTTTTTATTTTTATTTTTATAATTACTGGCATTGAATATTGACTTCATATGGTAATAGCAGATGTCTTCTTAAGGAATAAGAATTAATATGGATCCACCCCTTATATGCAAGCTAGGTTCTAAAATTAGCACAATAGAGAATTTTTATATATTTAAAATTACCACTGGAAAAATCCCTTAAATTTTCTACAATGTACATTAAATGTGACTCATCAGAAACCAACATAAGGCATTGGCTTGTGTATGGGAGCAATGTTGTACAAAAAATACATATCCAAACTGGATTCACACTCCCTGAAGTGGGATGTTTATGGTATGAGGAGCAAGTGGAAACTGAGGCCAGCCAATGGAATAGCAGCGTCCTGCCTCCCGTCCCATGCTCCCCTCTAGGAAATGTGCTCACTGAGTCGGATGGAGAGCAGACTTGTATTTTTATGAAACATGCAGTTGAAGATGTTTATAATGCAACTCATGGTCTTGTCTTTTACAGAAAATCATGTAATCCAGAGCATTTACATGAGAGCGATCTCCCTTGGTTTAAATGTCTACCATACATTTTTCTAAGTCAGAGGTCAGCAAACTATGACCCATCTCCTGTTTTCATATTGCCTTGGGCTAAGAATAGTTTTTACATTTCTAAAGGAATGGAGGGCAGGGGAAATCAGAAAAATACTTTGTGACACATGAAAATTACATAAAATTCAAATTTCAGTGCTCATAAAGTTTTATTGGAACAGCCACATTAATTGATTTCATATTATTTATGGCTGCTTTCATGCTGTAATGACAGAATTGAGCAGTTACAATAGAGACTGTTGAGCCTACAAAGGGTAAAAAAGACATGACCTGTTCCTTTGTCTGTGGACACCTAGAAAGGAACCTAGAAAAGAACCTGAAACCAAGAAAAGGGACCAAGGGGAAGATTTTTTTTATTAAGGACTTTTTATTATTTTGCACCAAAGAAAGAAAGAATAATGCTGGAGTAGATAGTATCATCTAAGATGGTGTTAAAAGTAGAGTCACAAATGTTAGACGTGGGGAAATTGGTACTATAATACTCTACTAGTAGCAATGTAAATTGCTGTAGCCGCTAAGGCACAGTTTGGCATCATGTAATGTGTAACTTTCCATCCCAATTTGCCCAGGGCAGTCCTGGATCTCTTTTTCCTCTCACAAATGGTCTGGTTTGATGATAAATTATGTAGTCATCCTAATTATGTTTTCAAATGTATACTCTTTGGCCCACTAAGTTTCACTCCTAGGAATTGAGTAAGGAAGTAATCATTAGCCAGGTCTGGTGGTGCACACCTGTAGTCTCTGCTACTGGGGAGGCTGAGGCTGGAGGATCACTCAAGCCCAGGAGTTTGAGGTTCCAGTGAGCTATGACGACATCACTGCACTCTAGCCAGCGTGACAGAGCAATTGCTGTCTCAGATAAATAAAAATAAGTAATTAGAGCTGTCCAGAAAGATTTCTGTATAAGAATGCTTATAATAGTGAAAATTTGAAATAAACTCAATATCTAGCAACGAGAAGTTGGTTAAATTCATATACTTTTTCAACAAATGGTTATTGAGCACTGTTCTTTGGCTGCACTAAGTACCAGCCTTTGGTGGAGCTTCTATCCTACTTGGTATGCCATAGCCATATAATGGAAAACTATAGCCACTGAAAGTCATGCTTTAAAAGAACAGTCAGAAACATGGGAAAGTACTTGTACTGTATTTAGGTGAGAAAATCCAATTATAAAACTGCATAGTAACCTAACTTTGTACAGACTGTACACATATAAAAAAATTGGAACAGGCCGGGCGCGGTGACTCACACCTGTAATCCTAGCACTCTGGGAGGCCAAGGCAGGAGGATCGCTCCAGGTCAGGAGTTCAAGACCAGCCTGAGCAAGAGCGAGACCCCGTCTCTACTAAAAATAGAAAGAAATTTGCTGGACAACTAAAAATATATAGAAAAACTTAGCTGGGCATGGTGGCACATGCCTGTAGTCTCAGCTACTCAGGAGGCTGAGGCAGAAGGATTGCTTCAGCCCAGGAGTTTGAGGTTGCTGTGAGCTAGGCTGACACCACAGCACTCTAGCCCAGGCAACAGAGCAAGACTGTCTCAAAAAAAAAAAAAAAAGAAAAAAATTGGAACGATGTGTGTACCAAAATGAGAATAATGGGATTATAATTGATGTTTATTTGTGCTTTTCTGTATTTCTGATTTTTTAACATTAAAAGTCTTTTTAGGCTGAGCACGGTGGCTCACGCCTGTAGTCCTAGCACTCTGGGAGGCTGAGGCAGGCAGATTGTTTGAGCTCAGGAGTTCGAGACCAGCCTGAGCAAGAGCGAGACCCCATCTCTACTAAAAATAGAAATAAATTATATGGACAGCTAAAAATATATATAAAAAAATTAACCGGGCATGGTGGCGCATGCCTGTAGTCCCAGCTACTGGGGAGGCTGAGGCAGAAGGATGTCTTGAGCCCAGGAGTTTGAGGTTGCTGTGAGCTAGGCTGACACCATGGCACGCTAGCCTGGGCAACAGAGTGAGACTCTGCCTCAAAAAAAAAAAAAAAACAAAAAAAAAGTCTTTTTAAATCACTTCTTAAGAAAAGAATAAATGTTTGTTTTTGTTTTTTTCAAGATGATACTCTTTGACCTGATAAGTCTATCTCTACCTGATACTTAGAATGCAGATCTAGGAACAACAACATTGTCTCACAAAAGGGTCATATTTAATGAAATTATTTTATGTAATAAAATCCTATATAGTCACTACAAATCATGTTTTAGAGGAATATTCAGTAATTGGAAGAAATGCTCAACATGTTAACTGAGAAAACCAGCTCAAAAAGAGTATGCACAACATTTACCAGTGTTTTTAAACTGTGTATGTGCATGGAAACTGTTGGAAGTTTATTATATTCATATATTTTCCAAATTTTCTATAGCCAGCATAAATTGCTCTTTTAAAGAAGGCCTTGGTGCTGCTTTTTGAAAGGGGGTTAGGTAAGGCACACACTGGATTCAGCAGCAGCAGCTCGGAAAAGTGTCACACTCAACTTTTGTAGATGATGTATTGTTCCCTGATCATTCCCTGACCAGTGTGAAGCCCTTACAGTTTCTCTGAGCTTCCTCTTGCTTTAAAATACATTCGGTTAAGATGGATCTGCTCACTACTCTTTGCTTATTTCAGTGGCTCCTCTTTCCTGTTGCCCATTTTTAGTCCTGGAGGTCTAGTTTTTCCTAGAAGGCTCCCAGGCTTTCAGTGATACATGGATATATTGCTACACAGGACACACTCAGCAACACTTGGCTTTCCAGGAAGTGTTCTCATTTTGTCAGTTTCTTTTTCACTAAGATAATTTGGTCTTAGCCCATTTATCTTTTCCTTTAATCTAAAAGCTTGGTTTATTAGAGTAGAAAAAAAATAATAAGACCCTCCCCTAGGTGGGGTAAACTAAGGGCAATGAGAACGGTAGTGAGATGGAAAGGCGCCCTGGGAGTGACTTGGTCTCAGCATGATTGATGCTGAGGGGGCTGGTCAGGAAAGATACCTCACCTGTTTTCTCCTGTTTCAAAGGTTACAGTGGAAAAAGCAATGCGAATTTAGTTTTTTAGCCCAGTTAGTAAATTTTTATTGATTTTCCTTTTGAGCAGCTACCTACTCTATCCAAATTTGAGCCTTCATAGAGATGGGTTTGTTGGCTCCCAATTAGTTTTATTGTTAAAAGAATTCTTACTAAGATAAGATGGTATAGTAGATGCAAAGTGAAATCAAGTGGCTATTGGAGAAACTAAATTTTAGTAACAATTCTAGCACTTAGCCGTGTGACCTTGAATAAGTCACTCAGCTGAGCCTCAGTGAACCTTTTTTTGTGTGTGTGTGCGTGAGACAAGAATCTTGCTCTGTTGCCCAGGCTAGAGTGCAGTGGTGTCATCATAGCTCACTGCAACCTCAAAATCCTGGCCTGGGCTCAAGCGATCCTCCTGCCTCAGCCTCCCAAATAGTTGGGACTACACGCGTCCACCACAATGCCCAGCTAATTTATTTATTTATTTTTGTAGAGACAAGGTCTTGCTATTACCCAGGCTGGTCTTGAACTCCTGGCCTCAGGCAATCCTCCTTCTTCAGCCTCCCAAAACCCTAGGATTATAATCGTGAGCTACTGTGCCCTGCTTAGTGAACCCTTTTGAGCCTCAACATCTGTAAGGAAGTTTGACCAAGTAATCCTTGTGTTACCTACCAGCTCTGCAATGCTGTATATTTCAAATGAGAATTTAATCTCACAGAGAGGCTGGATGAACGGCAAGCAAAGCTACCCAATGGGCAAGATTTTTGGTAAGGAAATACAGTGTTAGCCAAAGTAAAGGAAGAACGTAGCAAAACTGGAACTTCCGGCTGAGCACGATGGCTCACACCTGTGATCCTAGTACTCTAGGAGGCCAAGGCGGGCGGATTGCTTGAGCCCGTGTGTAAAAAGATGTTCGTCACAATGTTGTTCATGATAGTGAAAAACTGGGAACAGGTGAGGGTTCAAACCTTTTGGTACCAGTCAACTTAAATGTTAATCAGTACCAAAGAGGTTAATTGAACTATGATTCAAACACTATGGAATATTAATATTATGCATCCTTCACAAGAAGGTATTGACATGATAAGGGCTCCAAGATGTATTGGTTAGTGAAAAAAAATCACAAAATAATATGCACAGTGTAAGTATGGATATGTGAAACTTATGTATATGTAAATGACTATGTAGAAACTAATGTGTAAAAACTAAACAAGATGTACATGTGTAGATGCATGTGTTTGCAAATGCATGGGGGAAAGATACATCCAAACATAATAGTGGGGAGAAAAGAGATTAGGAGGTGGTAGAAGGCACTTTCTACTCTATATACTTTTGTATGAATGTTTATGAGAATATATTCACACATTACTTACATAAATTTAAATTTTTAAAATTATGCATAGCAAACTTTATAAAGAATCATACGCAGTAATAAAAAATGGAGGAAATTCAACTTTTCCCAAACTCTCAGGAAGTTTTCATGTTATAAATAAGATCTGGGCCAGGTGCAGTGGTTCACACCTGTAATTCCAGCACTGGGAGGCTGAGATGTGAGGATTGCTTGAGGCCAGGAGTTCAAGACCAGCCTAAGCAACATAGTGAGATCTCATCTCTACAAAAAAACAAAAAATTAGCCAGGCATGGTTGCATGCACCTATAGTCCCAGCTATTCTGGAGGCTAAGGTAGGAGGATCGCTTGAGCCCAGGGGTTCAGGGCTGCAGTGAGCGAAACCCTGTCTCTACAAAATAAATCAATCAGAAAAATTGTTTAAATAAAAAATAAGATCTGATAGTGGGTTAAATGATGCAGAAAGCAGCCAATCTGGGTTGCTCCTACAAAGGTTCCAGTTCTGATCTCTGGGTCAGATTCTCTATGGGCTGGCTAGAGCATGTGTGATCATACCTATCCAGGCAAGAGAACCAACCTGTCATCTTGCTTTTGTTTACCCTGAGCTCAGGTAGCTTGCTGTGTCGAGAAACCTTGGTCTACCTCCTCCATAAACACACTAATCCCGGGCTTTGGTTGCTAAGGCAATCGAAAGTCAACCTTAAGGATGTGCCAACTTGTAAGTCCATAATCCTTCCCTGAGAAAGATTATTCTTCTAGGGACATGGTTGGGCAGGTAGCATTGAAGAACACAAGGCCCTAAGATTTATTATTTCTGTTCACTCTGTGGTGATGGCACAGGGAGGAGAGGTGAAATCTCTGCTGTTTCTGGCACACTGAGGGGTGTTTGTGAACATGTACATTTCCTGCGTGCACTGTGTGTTTTCTTGTTAGGTACTAACTGTCCTATCCCTAAAAGTGAAATTAGGCCTACAAGTGTGGCCACGAGTGACGTTCTGCTTCTATGTGCTCTCATCAACAATTATCAAGCACTTCCTGAGAGCCACCAGATATTGGACCTACAGCCTTTGCTTCTTCGTATTTAAGAGGGGCTCAGCAGAAAGGCTTCCGGCTCAATAATAGGAAAACAGTGACCAAACTCCACTCCTGTATTTCTGGCTGTGGAAGATTTTTCTCTATCTCTGAAGACAGTCATGCTATGTCTGCGTTATGAACCGACTCTTCCTGCCTTTGGAGGGGTCACGTGAGAGAACTGCTGAAAGGAGTGAAATAAACATCAGTGTCGCTGCTGTGGTCAGGCATCGAGCCCTTGTTAGTTATTCATCCAGCAACTATTGAGCATCTATGAAGTGAGTCACTGTGTCAGGTGGACGTGACAGGCACTGCTTCTGCCCGTGGGTCCTACTGTGCACAGGGAAAACACCCACATAAGCAGGCAGTTACCATAAGGGATGTTGTGATGGGCCAAGTACAAGGTGCAACAGGAGGGACGTTTAACCCAGAGATGGCAAGGACGGGCTTCCTGTGGGAGGGGACATAAAAGCTGACAAAGAATGAACTAGAGTTAGCTTCACTACCTGCCTGTTAGGCTAAAGGCTGCTTATTATCTCTGCTATTGTTTCATTGGTCGTGTGGGAATAACAGCATCTGGAAACTTTTGAACACCTTTTTAACCTTATTAGT
Source organism: Varecia variegata (assembly GCA_028533085.1). Lineage (NCBI taxonomy): Eukaryota > Metazoa > Chordata > Mammalia > Primates > Lemuridae > Varecia > Varecia variegata. The sequence goes on from CM052442.1 coordinate 19,555,158, forward strand.
TTATGATTCTGTATGACTCACATGATAAAAATCATTTATTCTGTTTATAGCCCTTAGTACTATCTACTTTTATATCTTTTGTTCACTCTTTAGTACCTGTGTCCTCCAAAGAATGAACTTGCTAAGGTCAAGTCTTTTTTTCTGTCTTATCCAGGGCTATTTCCCTGACCCCTAGAATAGTGCTTGGTGCATAGTAGGTGCCAAATAAAATATTGTTGAATGATTAAAGAAAATTTCCTTGTCATACTCCTAAAGCTTCATTGTACGTCACAAGAGTCCCTTATAGATAACTGGTGGTGGAAGCGGGGGCAGTATCATTTTGCATTTGCACATATCCAAACAACCTTTTTGCTAGGGATTCATTGCATATCCTGAGTGGGAATGTAGCTAGAAAAGGCATTTCTAGCATCACCAGCCAAACCTCATCCAAATACTCCTCATGCTGTAATCAGGGATCATTCCACTGTAAGACATAAACCTATTACAAAAAACAACCAAGGGCAGGAAATGCAGCCAAGCTTCACTGGGAACTAGACTCGGGAAAGACATCAGGACCCACAGCAGCTGCCATATTCCCCTCTCCCCTCCCACTCCATGTTCTCAACTTCCTGTCTGCATGTCTGCTTCCTTCTGATTGCAGCCCTCTCTGCAATCAGGGCTCCCCTACATGGCAACTTCAGTCCCCGACTTTCCAGGTTGGTTGCATATATATAACCCAAATCCAATTCGCTGGAAGAGAATCAGCTTGGCATTCTTTGGGTCAGTTGTCTACAGCTAGACCAGTCACCTGTGGCCAGGGAGACAGGGACACTTGCTGATAGAGAGGACTTAACTCTTCAAAACTAAACAAGGGACAATAGGTGCATGGAAAGGAAACAATTAGTGGAAGAAATGATTGGCATCTCTATTGACATTCATTGTACAGATTTCCCTTCTAGAATGACGTGCTGGAGGATATTAACCCCCTATCATTAGACCAGGAGATCACAGAAGCGGAGCTGTCTGTGGCTCTCTTCAGCCCCCTCCCCCAGAGGCTGCTTCCAGGCCCTCCCCCAAACAAGATCCGCCAGTGCCCCGCATCATCGCCCCCGAGTCATCTCCCCCGCTTATCACCTCTTGGCTCTGTCAAAAGGTTGGAGATGAGGGTGAGGCATCTGGTGCCCCCACTGCCCCATTGCTTTGGAGACCAGAGGCAATTGAGGTGCTTTCAGCCAGAAAAATATAATTTAAGGGTTTGGCATCTGGCTGGGAGCAGAGAGCTGTGTTGCCATGGCAATGCCTCGCTTCATTTAACAGCAGCATATCCCTGAGTTTGGTCACATCCACACTCAGGCACATATAGCACCCTGTCAGCAGCCCCCGCGACGCACGCGCGCGCGCACACACACACACCCCTCCAGCAGAAATCCGTCAGCAGGATGCAAAGCTCATTCCTTGCACTTGTAGGTGTCTCCTCCCATCAGAGACACCTACACTCCCTCATACCCTTTCCTACAACACCACGGCCAATCACACAGATTCCAAAAAACGCCCCCAGACAGCACAGAGCACTCCAGGGGATCCAGAGCGCGGTATGAGTGCAAACCCTCTTAAACACCCCTGCGTCACATGGAAGGCTGCTGGGGTCCATATGCTTTTCCAGTGTCCCTAACCTACCCTAACCTCCATCTTCCTTTGTAAACTTTCTTTGTATGTCATCTCCAACCCTTTCATAATGCCCAAAAGGATGGGAATGAGGGAGAGGAGCAGTTGTGGCCACTGGTGTACAAATCCTTCTCTGTTTTCCTGAGAGGACAGGGGCCAGCCTCTGGCATGGGGTACAAAGGGCCAGAACCCTGAATATTTTGTTTCTGCCCCTCCCTTAACCCAGGCAAGGTAGACAGGATGGATTAGAGCAGAGACACTTGAAGGCACAAGAATGTTCATTGCAAAACTATAGTAGTGAAAAATTGGAAATTGCCTAAATATCCATTAACAAGGAATAGGTAAATACGTCATGGTATATCTGTACAATGATATAGGCTGTGGAGGTTTAAGAGTCATGTAATCTGTATGTAGTCATGTGAAAATATGTCAGCATGTAAAGTATGATCCCACTGATGTTTTTTAACATTACGTAGTTTAGGCTGGGCTCAGTGGCTCAAGCCTATAATCCTAGCACTCTGGAGGCTGAGGTAGGAGGATCTCTTGAGGTCAGGAGTTCAAGACTAGCCTGAGCAAGAGCGAGACCCCATCTCTACTAAAAATAGAAAAAATTAACTGGATGACTAAAAATAGAAGAAAAATAAATAAATTAGCTGGGCGTGGTGGCACATGGCTGTAGTCCCAGCTCCTCGGGAGGCTGAGGCAGGAGGATCGCTTGAGCCCAGGAGTTTGAGGTTACTGTGAGCTAGGCTGATGCCACGGCATTCCAGCTGGGGCAACAGAGCAAGACTCCGTCTCAAAAAAAAAAAATTACATAGTTCTATACACACAGATATTCATAATGTGTAGAGAAAGGTCTGAAAGAATGGGATCGAGAGGGTGATGAAGACTGTTTCGGTTATCCTTTGCTGCATAACAAACCACCCTAAAAACCTAGTGGCTTACAACAGCAATAGCTTATTATTTTTCCTGATTCTGTGGGTTGACTAGGTAGCTCCTCTGCTGGGTTCCTCTGAATTCAAAGAGTGCCGGCTGTCGGCTGGGCTCCCCAGGCCTCCACATGCCCCCCATCATCCAACAGGCTAGACTGGCTTCTGTGGTGGCCCAGGGCTGCATTCCAAGACCACGACAGCAGACACAGCAAGACTTCTGAAGGCCGAGGCCCTGGAACTCAACAACATCATGTCTGTCATACTCTATTGGTCAAAGTGAGTCAAAAGCCAGCCCGGTTTCAAAGGGTGAAGAAGCAGACTCTACCACTTGGTGACATGCCTGGAACATTGCATTGCAAAAGGGCCCAGGGTGGGTTGGGATAGAGAGAATTTGTGGCCATTAAACAAACAACCATGGGCACCTTTCACCTCTTACACTATGTAATTCTGCACTATGTGCTCATGTATTGCTTGTGTAAACTTGAAGACAGCATAAATGAAAGGGCAAATCTAGGAGACATAAGCATGATGAGGACTTTGTTGACACATAATTTTGATAGAAAAGTCAAAGATGACCTCAAGGTTACTATCCTGGGATTCTAAATTACAGTGAGCTTTTGGTTTTTTAAATTAACTGTGAGGAAATGGAGATTGGAATATCCAAGGCTAGAGATGTGACAACACTCAGTAGGCGAGAAGCATGAATCTTAAGCACAGGAAAAAAGTATAGCTATTTCACCAGATCCCTGTTTTATATGAAATAAATGCAATCAGCCTTTGAAAGAGCTATGCATACGAAAGAGATGGATATGTTATCACTGAGCTGTCGAAATGGGTGGCAGGACTCCTCATTCTCTGCTGGCTCACTGCCACTGCTTGCTGGACATTGAGTAAGTTCCAGAACCACATTCTCAGTCAAAAAATGGAATGAGCCTCCCTGATAGAGTATTTGGTTTTGGTTTTTGTTTTTCTTTCAACATATTAATTAAGGGAGTATAGTGTTTTTCTGTTTCAAGGATATCTCGTATAATGCTTAAGTCAGGGCATTTGGTGTGCCCACCACCAGAATAGTGTTCATGGTACCCAATAGGTAAGTTTGTATCCCACACCCACCCTCCCATCCTTCCCCCTTCTTGGTTTCTCGTGTCCTTTATGTCGCTTTGTGCCTGTGTGTACTCATCTATTAGCTCCCACTTACTAGTGAGAACATAGGGTGTTTGGTTTTCCATTCCTGAGATACTGCACTTAGGATGATGGTCTCCAGTTCCCTCCACATTGCTAATACATGATAGGGTATTTGGTTTTGTTTTTTTGTTTTTTGTTGTTTTTTTTTTTTTTTTTTGAGATAGAGTCTCCCTCTGTTGCCCTGTATAGAGTGCCGTGGCGTCAGCCTAGCTCACAGCAACCTCAAACTCCTGGGCTCAAGTGATCCTCCTGCCTCAGCCTCCCAAGGACCTGGGTCTACAGGCACACACCACCACACCCGGCTAATTTTTTCTATTTTTAATAGAGACGGAGTCTCGCTCTTGCTCAGGCTGATCTTGAACTCTTGAGCTGAAGCGATCCTCCCACCTCAGCCTCCCAGAGTGCTAGGATTACAGGCGTGAGCCAGCCCCTGATAGGGTATTTGTTTAAAAAAAAAAAAGAAAGAAAGAAAGAAAGTGATGCTTTCTTTCACATTTATACAATATACCTGCAAAGATGGTTTGGTCTATTAGCATGAATGATATAACAAAATAATACCCCCAAAGGCTTGGAAAGAGAGGGCCAGCAAATAAGAAAATGAAATATATTTTCATCCTCAAAATGGCAAGTTGGAAGCATCATGATTCACAGTATGTCCTGAGTGAGGGGCCCTGGTCTGCATGGAGCACTGTGGAAAGCCCCAAGTCAACAAAGAGTTCCCAGGACACAATAGGGAGGGGTGGAAGAGTAAGACTGTCAGGAAAACACCGAAGATGGAGAAGTCACCTGGGGCACAAACCCCACAGGGAAGAAAGACGTGTGTGCCCAGAACAGGACCACAGACGTAAGGGAAGAATGTGAGGGAGGAAGCTTTTTCCTCAGTCTTGATGTTCCAACTTCTGGAACTCTCTCTGTCCCACTGCCCCCTCCTCCCCTGGTGGGTATGGGCGAGGAGCAGTGACTTGCTCCCTGTGAACTTTGGGAAGAGTCCCTGGCCATCCTCGCCTCAGATTCACACCCTGTCTCTGTTGGGCACAAACCCCCCTGCTGCGTGGACAGTCTCCCCTCCTTCACGTTTCTGCTCTGTGCAGGGAGGTCTGTGTTCAACCTAGAGTTCCATGGGACTGCGTGGTAAATCTGCCTAAATTCTGGGGTTCGGTATTAGCAGGCTCAGTTGGCTGAAGACCTAAGACCACATCCTACAATTTGACCTCTTATCACTAATAAAAGTGACAGTTCATCTTCCCCATTTACTTTGTTTTATTTCTTGGCTGCAAAACCCAAGAAGGAAATAGGAGTACTGTTTATTAGGAGCCCTCTTGAAGCCTGTATCAGTTATTTATTGCTGCAAATGCCCCCAAACTTAGTAACTTAAACTGATAAATATGTATGATGTCACATGGTTTCTCAGGGAGCAGCTTGCCCGAGAGGTTTATGAGGCTCAGGGTCTCCCACGCAGTCGCAGTCACGCTGTTGGTCGGGGCGGCAGCTGTCTGAAGCCTGGTGTGGCCGGAGCATCAGCTTTCAACCTGGCTGTTGGCAGAAGGCTTCAGTTCCACCCCATGTGGGCTGCTCCACAGCGTGGCCCAAGTGGCCCCATGAAATGGTAGCTGTCATGCCCCGAGCAATGACCCAAGTGATAAAGAGGAGGAAGTCAGCGTGCCTTTATGACCTAGTTTCTAAAGTCGCACACCATCACTTTCACTTGATTTTTTAGCAGCTAGTCTCTGAGCCCAGCCCAGGAGGAAATTAGGCTCCACCTCATCAGGAATCAAAGAACCTGTGGATCTTACTGAAAACCACAAAGCCCTCAACAAGGGAAAAGGGACTCAGCTCTCACACAGATGCAAGCCAAGAATGAAGAAAAAGAAGTCATCCATTCAAATAGCTTTTTTGAAAACCCACTAACTGCAAGGCTTTGTGCTGCATATTCCCTGTAAAGGCAGAAATACTGGGAGATCCTTTTATTCAAGCTTTTTTTTTTTTTTTTGAGACAGAGTCTCCCTCTGTTGCCCGGGCTAGAGTGCCGTGGCGTCAGCCTAGCTCACAGCAACCTCCAATTCCTGGGCTCACGAGATCCTCCTGCCTCGCTAGCTACTCCTGCAGAGTAGCTGCGACTATGGGCACACGCCACCATGTGTGGCTAATTTTTTGTATTTTTAGTAGAGATGGGGGTCTTGCTCTTGCTCAGACTGGTCTTGAACTTCTGAAGTCCTGAGCTCAAACGATCCTCCTGCCTCGGCCTCCAGAGTGCTAGGATTACAGGCAGGAGCCACCTCGCTGGCCCTTTTGCTCAAGCTCTGATCATCCTTGGGCCCCAAACTTTGGAAGATGCTCTCTCCTCTGGCCACACCCCTCCCTGCAGGCTCAAGGGAAGTGCCTGCCCAGAGCCCTTGACCCCCTTCTAAACTGCTTGAGTACCCAGGACCCCAGCATCCTCTTCCCAAGTGGCCCCTGCCTGCTTCCTGGGCCTGCGCAGGCTTCATCCTCAGGTTCATCTTCCCACCAGTGTACGCACCCCAGGCCCACGGCAGCTCTTCGTGGGGGTGTGGAGAGAGGCTGGCCGTGCAGGCTGGGGTGTGCAGTGTCCACATATGCGGTATGGCACAGAGGCAGGGACAGGAAGGGAAGGAGGCGTGGCCAGGAAGGACATGATGCCTGGAGGTCAAGGCTCCTACAGCACATCAGGGGGCAATTCTTTTCTTCCTCCCCTGTCTATAATCCAGCAAGTGGGCTTCAGCCCGCCATGAGGAGCTGTGGCTGCCTCAGTTGCACCCCTTTGCCGCCGCCCAGGACAAGCAGTCCCTCAACAGCAGGCAGGTGTGGTGCCACTTCTGAGCCCAGGTCTCCCTCTAGTGACCAGACAGGGGACAACAGCCAGAGGCTCCTTGCTGCTCTCCCAAAAGGACACCTCTTCCAGAACTTACTTCCCAGAACACAGATCTGAGCCCCTTGTGCTTTGCTTAGAAACCTCAAAAACAAAGCAAAACCTCCCAAGCTCTCTCCCTTCCCACCTGCATTCAGGGAGAGGATGAAGGCCAAGCCCTCTCCCGGTGCACACTACACCAGGTGCCTGCAGGAGGCCCTGCTCATTTCTGAGCCAGCCTGCCCTTCCAGAGCCACTCAGAGCCAGCGTCTGCCACACACATACACACACTCCACTGCCGCTGTTGCCACATCATGCACACCACACTGAACACACCATAGGTTCTGGTGCCTCTCCTCTTTTGGGGGCAATAAACCATCCACCTTTGTCCATCCAACAAACCTTTACTCCTCCACAAAGACTCACATCACAGCTTCCTCTTCTCTCCTTGTGCCTTTAAACCCTGACCTCCTGAGGGAGAATTAATGGCCCCCAGCTGGGTTTCCCAAGCACTTTTGTGCAGAGCAATCACTAACGTATATTAAGCACTAGGCATTATCTCATTTAATCCTGGGGGGATAACCCTATAAGCCAGGTGCTATTATCATCCTCATTTCACAGATGAGGAAACAGACAGGAGAGGAATTAGATCTTGGGCCCAAGGTGACACGGATAGCAAGAGATACACAGTACCCCCGTGCTCTCTCTCAGCCTCTGGGCCACCTCCCACACCACGGCTTAGCACAGGCATCCTCGTTTCCTGCCCCCCTGAGAGCTCTTCCAGAGAGAGGCCTGTTCTCTTGCCTCGGAATCCCCAACATGAAACACGACCCCCTGCTCGGTGCCTGGTAGGGCCTCCATAGATTTCCGGAACTGAATGGCAGACAGGAAGGGTTAGCTTTGCCTTCTACAATTTTTCTCAGGTCCTTTAGGTCTCAACCCTGATTGTGAATCTCCCACCTAAGGTTAAAAATCCTGTTCCCCCTCCTTTTTGCAATGCATTTAAAAAAAAAAAAATCTTGGCTCAGTCTTGGGGGGTTGGGAGGGGCATGGGCAATATACTTAACCAGAACGGTTGTACCCCCATAATAAGCTATAATAAAAAAAAAAAAAAATCTTGTTCCCCTGACATGGAGCCATCCAGGCATACTAACCCAGCGAGGGCAGAAGCTGTGGGCATAGTTTGCGGTGCCAAGAACACTGGACTAAGGAAGGGTAAGAAACAGGGCCTTGCCCATCCATCCCCGTCTCTAAATTAACACCCCAGCCTGGGCAGGGCCATCAGAGTTTGCACTGGCATCACCGGGTGCTCCCTGCGAACACCAGCGTGCCTCGGGCTGCCCCCCTGACCCCAGGCCCACAGTCCCTGAAGCCCTTTCCTCCCCATGCGGGGCCAGCCTGCCCTCAGCCCTCCTCTGTCCTTCCCCTCTCCCTGCCTTCCTTCTTTACTCTCTTTTCTCTAATTTAGGCAACGCGTGTTACATAAACACTTTTTTGTCCACCTGGAGTGCTCAAGTTGCTAGGTTGCATCCGTTTCTTCTGTTTTTTTCTTCAAAATGGAAATACAGCGTCTCTTTTTTCTTCCTGATTATAAAAGTAATACAGTCTTGTAAAAAATCCAAACACATAAATGTTTAGAGTAGGAAGTGAAAGTTGCCAGCCATGCAAGAGAACTACAACAAGGGAACCACTGTTTTCATTTTGGTTTATAACGTTCCAGATTTGCATGAGTTTGCCATTTCTCATAAATGGAGATCCATCTTTCTCTCTCTCTTTCTCTCTCAGTTGAAATGCTAATGCTGCTACAAGGTCTTGGCCAAAGACCACCCAGATTCATTCCAACAGAATTCTCTATCTTCAGTTGGTAAGGAATAAGAATAGGGAATATTGGAACCTTTGGTTCCAGAAGATTCCTGAGGCCCTTATACCAATTGGCCATAAAAGGTCTATGTATAAAATGGTCTTTTCTAAGCCATAGGAAAGTCTTTCTGCACCACTTCCTCAGAATAAGGCTCCTACTTACTTGTATTTACCAAAACTAAGGCAGCCCATTGGCATCACATTGCTCCCACCCCATAATAATGAAACACAGCCGCTCTCGCGTGATTTGATGGCTTTCCTTTAGGATAAAGCAGAGGATACAGAGTATGGGGTGGGGG
>CM052442.1:19564443-19579503 GCA_028533085.1 Varecia variegata
TAAAGAAACTAGGCTGTTTTGCTAGAGGAGCAGCGGGCCTGCACTATCAGCTGGGGGTCTTCATTTCATGTAGTGTAAGTCAACACTGGCTGACTTATACAGAAGGGAATTCAAATTCATTACAAAGTTATTAGCAGTTCAGAGAGCTGACTGAAGGCTAGAGGACCAGGCTTAGAACAAGTCAGAAGTCATTGGAGCTTCAGAGGGCCAGGCAACAAGGACCACAGCAAGGGTTTGTGGCAGAAACTGTCTGGTGAGCACACTGCCACCAGAATAAATGGCTTCCAGCCAGCCCCTCCATTCTTGGGTCACTTGGTCAAGAGTCAAAGTTCCGACGGCAGCATCTGCTTGGAGGCGTTTAGGTCACACTGATCTATACAGGTGCAGACAGAAAAAAGAACTTTGCTTCATCTTTCATAGAGTGAGCACTTACCAAGATTCAGCCTCCCAAGAAGAGTACACTCAATGAGGAGACGTGATTTCCCAAAAGGAAATGGGGAACCTAATAGGAAAAGAGAATGGACACTGGGCAGGCAAAAATGACCAATGTCCACTTACATCACTACTGCAGAAGAATCACAAGGTAAGAAGATCCTTCAAAAGTAATCTATTAAAACCAGAGCTAGACAACTCAGACCTATTATCTAATCCTGACTCTAAGAGCATCATTTGGTCTTCCCTTTCCAAATGTTTCATGCTTCATTCATTCATTTATCTACTTGGCCAATCATTTCACAAATATTTTGTGCTGAGCTTCATGTTAGATACCAGAAATACAACAAGTAGAAAGAAACCTGTTCTCTGTCCTCATGGAGCTATGAATTGTGATTTACAAGAAACAGATCTGCTATTTCCCTTTTCATTATTCCTAATCTAATACAATAAGTGAAAGTGACTACTTCTCTCCCTGGGGTTTTTTTTTTTGTCTTCTTTTTTTTTTTTTTGAGACAGAGTCTCGCTCTGTCACACAGGCTAGAGTGCCGTGGTGTCAGCTTAGCTCACTGCAACCTTAAACTCCTGGGTTCAGGCAATTCTCCTGCCTCAGCCTCTCAAATACTTGGGACTACAAGCGTGTGCCACCACGCCCAGCTAATTTTTTCTATTTTTTAGTAGAGACAGGGTCTCGAACTCCTTTCCTCAAGCAATCCTCTCACTTCCGCCTCTCAGAGTGCTAGAATTTCCCTGTGTTTCTGACTCTACTTTTGCTGGAAAATCTTGGATAATGTTTTTGGACTATTTTCAGTGGCAACATTTGCATCTACAAAACTGGGCAGGCCCTGGGACAAGAGTTTAGAATTGCGTTATTATTGTGAGGCCTGAGCTATTTAAAGGAATGGTTGCTCACAAACACAAAGCTTTAAGAGGAATGATGGATCTTGATTACCCAGGAGTGCCTCCGGAGTGCCAGCTGAGTGTCCAACAGAGTGATTTTAAACTGTGGCATTTGCAATAGGAGCTCTGTGACAAAACAGATAAGTGCTCCAGGCATAAGCTGTTAGAGCCTGTGTCTCAATGGCAGGTTTGTGCCCTTTTGTTACCTCTGCTCCAGAAGCACCTGGGAGCTTCCTACTCAACCACCACTCCCTAAACCACCACCCTAGACTTCCTGTGGGCACTCACACCCTCCTGAATGTGCAATCTGAGGTTCTGCTAGAGGAAGTGAACTTTTGCTTCTGGCTCAGGAAGGAGGAAAAGGGGTGGTGGTGTTAGTCAAGACTCAAAGCGGCAGATTTTGAAACTGAATTCAAATTAGATTAAGCACAGAGGAGACTTACTGGCCCACATAACTAAAAAGGCCAGGGGTAGATCTGATTGGATCCAGGTGCTCAAGCGGTGTCATCAGGCACCCCTCTCCATCCTCGGACTTGTCTTTATTCCCAAAAGGCTTGCATTCAACCAGCTTTAAAACCTCAGCTGAGTGACAGTGCCTATTTTCTGAAGTCCCAGTGAGATTCCTAGATAGACCACCATTGGCCTGGCTTGGGTCACATGCCTAAGGTAGCTGTGGAATTGATTGGCCAGGCCTGAATCTTGTGCCCACCTATTCCCCCAATTCTGAGCCACAGGCTCTAAGAATGGGAGATCAGTGGTTTCCCTACTGGAAGATACAGGTGCTGTTACCAGAAAACAAGGGTGCAGGGCAGGCATAAACAACAGATGTCCATCATACTGATTATGTTGAATATGATGATAATGGTAAGAAGCAGGAAGTAGGAATGCCTAGGAGATTCTCAACATTTTATTTATTTATTTTTTTATTTTATTTTTTATTTTTATTTTTTTGAGACAGAGTCTCGCTTTGTTGCCCAGGCTAGAGTGAGTGCCGTGGCGTCAGCCTAGCTCACAGCAACCTCAAACTCCTGGGCTTAAGCGATCCTACTGCCTCAGCCTCCCGAGTATCTGGGACTACGGGCATGCGTCACCATGCCCGGCCAATTTTTTCTATATATATTTTTAGCTGTCCAGATAATTTCTTTCTATTTTTAGTAGAGACGGGGTCTTGCTCTTGCTCAGGCTGGTCTCGAACTCCTGAGCTCAAACAATCCGCCCGCCTAGGCCTCCCAAGTGCTAGGATTACAGGCGTGAGCCACCGCGCCCGGCCCAAGATTCTCAACATTTTAAATGATATTACAAGAAATACTGGTTGTAGACTATCCCTCTTCCCCAAATCTGACCTCCAAAATTTACCCTAAATTAATTTCTCCTTACAGTAACTATGTGTTTACTTAACTGATTGAAATGATGACTATCTTATCATTGTCTTCAACAAACCATCATCCTAAAGCAATTAATAAACATCCTCTGTGTGTGTAGCTGTATAAGAAATATAGAAATACAGACTGAGAATTTACCCTCTAAGGGAGCATGAATGATGACAAAGGACTCAGAGACAACCATACCAGCTCTGAATATGTTATTTAATATATGCTGTCAAGTTAAAATGACATAAACTGAATAGTACTGTTTGTGAAATATACTTCAATTAAAAAAAACCAAAAAAAAATTTTTAAAAAGAAGATATACCCCCATAATATGCTGAAATAAAAAAATAAATAAATAAAAAGAAGATATAAATAAGAAAGTACATTCATTCCTAGGCAATGTGGCATATGCATTCTATGGAGGGATGGAATTTGCATATTTAAACAGAATAGGTTTAAGGTAAAGCTGCCATTTCTTTTCTACTTCATCATAGAACCCTTCAAAGATATAACTATAAGCATTGTTGGGAGTGGGGAGGAAAACTAAAAAAAAAACAAAAAACATCTAACTATCTTCCCCATCACACTCTTTATATTTACATGGCAATGCTACATATTTTTGGACAATATAAATTTTTTTTAAAACAGAGTTTTGAGGTTCTTCCCCTACCTCAATATGTGCTATTTTATATTCAAGGTATTTGTGTCCTCATTTATGTTTGTTTTCTCATACACTAAATAGAAGCATGCTGTTATTGTATGTGATTATTTAGGTATCTATTCTTTTCATGGATTTGTATCCCAAAGAATCAGACCCAAGAATCCTGTGTTCAGGTTGTAGATGATTCGATGTCTTCCTACTTTTTGGTACTTCCCAGTTTTTTTTTAAATGATAAATATATTTAAAATGATAATAACTGAAAACTGGGTCAGCCTCAGTGGCTCACACCTATAATCCCAGCACTTTGGGAAGCCAAGGCGGGAGGATTGCTTGAGGCCAGCAGTTTGAGACCAGCCTGGACAACATAGCGAGACCCCATGTCTTCCAAAAAAATTTAAAAAATTAGCTGGACATGGTGGTTCACACCTGTAGTCCCAGCTACTCTGGAGGCTAAAGTGGCAGGATTGCTTGAGCCCAGGAGTTTAAGGCTGCAGTGAGCTATGATCATGCCACTGCACTACAGCCTGGGTGACAGAGTTAAATAAATAAATAAAAATAATTAAAAACATAATGACACAGTGGAACTGCAAGGTTGCTTTAATATCCAAAAGCAAGTAACTTAATAGACCAGCTGAATAGAATAAAGGACAAAAACCACACAGTTAATTTAATAGACACACAAAAAAGCATTTGACACAATATATCACTTTTTCATGATAAAGCACTCAATAAACCAAGAATAGAACAGAACTTACCCAACCTGATAAAGGGCATTTAGAAAACATGTACTGCTAACATTATTCTAAATTGTAAAAAACTGAATACTTTCTAGGATCAGGAACAAGACAAGGATGTCCACTTTCACCACTTCTGTTCAACATTGTACTAGGCAGTTAAGCAAGAAAGTAAACAAAAAGGCATCCGGATTAAAAAGGAAGAAGTAAAATGATCTCTATTCACAGATGATATAATCTTATACATGGAATATCCCAAGGAATCTGCTAAAAAATGATTAGGACTAATAAACAAGCTAAGCATGTTGCAGAATACAAGATTAATATGCCAAAAAAAAAACCCAGTTGTATTTTTGTATACAAACAATAAATACTCTGACAATGAAATTAAGAAAATTTCAGTAACAATAGTAATAAAAAGAATAAAGTACTTAGGAAAAAATTAACAAAACTACAAGATTTGTATACTGGAAACTATAAAATATTGTTGAAAAATCAAAGGAGATCTAAATAATGGAAAGACATCCCATGTTCAGGGATTAGAAGACTTAAGAGGGCAATATTTCCTTCATTGATCTATGGATTTAATGCACTCTCTAACCAAATCCAGCTGCCTTTATTGGAGACATTGCTGATCTTAAAATTCATATGAAAATGTAAGGGACCTGGAATAGCCAAAATAATCTTAATAAAAAAAACAGAGAGGACTCACACTTTCTGAATTCAAAAGTTACTATACAGCTAAAGTAATCAAGACAGTGTGCTACTGGCATAAAGATAGACATATAAATCAATGTAATAAAATTGAGAATTTAGAAATAAACTCTCACATTTATGATCAATTGATTTTGACAGGAGTGCCAAGACAATTCAAGGGGGTAATGAATGGTCTTGTCAACAAATAGTGCTGGTAAAACTGGATGTCTACATGCAAAAGAATGAAGTTGGACCCCTACCTCACACCATATACAAAAATTAAGTCAAAATGGATCCAAGCTTTAAATGTAACAGCTAAAGCTATAACATTCTTAGAAGAAAACAGGCATAAATCTTCATGACCATGCATTATACAATGGTTTTTTAGATATGAAACCAAAAGCATAAACAACTAAAGAAAAAATAAATGGGAATTCATCAAAATTAAAAACTTTTGTTCTTCAAAGGGTGCCATCAAAAAGTGAAATGTTGGCCGGGCGCGGTGGCTCACGCCTGTAATCCTAGCACTATGGGAGGCCGAGGCGGGTGGATCGTTTGAGCTCAGGAGTTCGAGACCAGCCTGAGCAAGAGCGAGACCCTGTCTCTACTAAAAATAGAAAGAAATTATCTGGCCAACTAAAAATATATATAGAAAAAATTAGCCGGGCATGGTGGCGCATGCCTGTAGTCCCAGCTACCCGGGAGGCTGAGGCAGTAGGATCGCTTGAGCCCAGGAGTTTGAGGTTGCTGTGAGCTAGGCTGATGCCACGGCACTCACTCTAGCCTGGGCAACAGAGCGAGACTCTGTCTCAAAAAAAAAAAACAAAAAAAAAACAAACAAAAAAACCATTTATTCAGTTTCTATAGTATGCCACCTTGCAAATGGGGAAACTAGACCTCCTAGAAGATGAGTAGCTGACCTAAATCCCTACACTAATGAATGGTGGAGGGAAAGTCAGAACCCAAGTCTATATACCCCAAAGCTCGTATTCTACATATTCATTTCTAAAATTCTTATGATGGGGCTTAAAGACATTTCAAAATATAGATGTGAATCTCAACCATCTTGACATGGGTAAGATAGCTATCCAGACATGTGCATGAGGGCACTGGGGAAATGGGGAAGGGACAAAAAGGAATATGTTCTGAAAATTCATATTAGATATTGTTGGGATCCAAAAGGACCTGATAAATAACATCCCCTTCCTCACCAAAGTTCTGAACCAATCGAGAGATGAGACAGAAGGGTCAGCAGATGCAGAACTAAAGTGCATGGGCCAATTCATGGGCTTGGGGGCTGTGTGGCACAGGGCCCTACACTTGGTTTAGTGCTCTGCTGCCGCCATCTTAAAATTCTTAGTAATTTTTATTTTGTGCTGGGTTCCACAAATGTAGCTGACAAAAATGTCACCTTTATTATGATTATAAGTTATCTGAGAGAATATGGCTTGAGTGTGAAAGCCAGTTTCTGCCTCCAGTCTAGACCTTGGGGCAGCCCACCTAAAGGAAGGATTGAGTCCCAACATATACACACACTGCTCTGCCACTGGTCTTGGTGGGGAGGGAGAAGGACAGACACCAGATCCCCCAAAGCCAGGACCATTGACAGATGACCCTCACCTAGCAGAGAAACATGTCCTGCACCAACCAGGTAACCCACTCCACCTCCCTGGGGAGAAGTGAGAGGTGGGGCAGAGGCCAAGAGTGATTGGGTGAACCTGAGAAATGGGGAAAGCAGCTTTCCCCTTTAACAGGTGTCTTAGTCAAGATTCTTTTGGTTACAGGTGACAAATACAATTAAATTAGCTTAAATGGAAGAGGAAGTTTTGGGAAGGTGTGGCAGATACTATTTTCGATGCATCACCTGTTTCCCTCCTCCCCCTCCCCTTTCCCTTTCTTCCCTGCAGATTTTGTGCAGGGACAGGGAGGAAATCGCTTGATCTCAGAGAAGCAGATATCCTGCCACCTTCTTGAATCATGGTTGGTCTAAGGTAATCATGGAAATCCAATTCCCCTTTGCCAGGCAATCAATTTTTCAACCTCCCTTGCAGGTAATGTAGATAAGTGACACAGTTCTAGCCAATGAGACATAAGAAGAAGTCTTCTGTGGGGCCTCTAAGAAAGAGGGATTTTTCTTTATTGACAAAAATTGAGCCCCTTCCCTCCCGCTCCATTTCTGCTTACTTGATACAATGATGTAAGGACATGATGTCTGGAGTTAAGACAGCTATTTTGAGACCATGAAGCAACAAGCTGAGTGGCCAAAAGATGAAAAGAGCCTGGGTCCTTGATGACATGACTGAGCTGAACAAACCCTGGCTCTACCTGCCTTCAGACTTCTTAAGGAAACAAAGTGTCCTGGTGGTTCAAGTTGCTATCATTTAGTTTATCTCTTATAGTCCAGTACATCCTACTTCATACAGACTTAAAAGATATTCATTGTGAGAGACTGAAAGGCAGCACCTCCTGGAGGGCAGGAAACAGGAACTAGAAAGCTGTCACACCCCTAGGCAGTTACTCTCTCTTTGAGCATCATCTCTGCTCTTCTCTGAGAATCTGCATCCTTCTTCACAATTTCTCTATAGACCAGTTTTCACTGATGTGACATTCTCATGGCAAACTCTCTATCTGCATTTCCTTCATGCAAGAGACCAGCTCAGGCTGCAGCTAGCATCAAAAGGCCAATTCCAAAGTCCAGAAAAGAGAATATGCTTGATCCAGTTGTGAGTCACCTACACTCTGGTCCAATTAACAATGCCATGGGGCAAGGTCACATGCGCAAACATAGCTGCCTGGGTCTCACCCTGGAAGGGTGTGTGTGTGTGTGTGTGTGTGTGTGTGTGTGTGTGTTGTGTGTAGGAAATTGTCAGAGAAAAGGCAGGGGTGGGCTAAAACATCTACTCTATTGGGTGTGGTAGAAAGGAAGGGAGATAAGAGTCATGTTAGGCATGGTATGGGGCAGATGGAAAGGGACCATTCAGCCTGAGAAAGATGAACAGATTCCAACAGCAGGTGGAAAAGCTGAGAGAGGTAAGAACTAGCTCAGGAGACTGCTGAGAAATTTCTAGTGTTAAGAAGTCAACATTCAATCTCCTAAGGACTTTTCTTGAATGAGGAGTAAGGAAGAGGTGGCAAGAGAAATAAGGAGGAAGGAAAGGAGTGGCCCTAGAGACGAAAACGTTGTCACTGTGAAAACAGAGGGTAAGATTAGATCGTCCCTCCCCCATCGTCTCCCCTTCCCTCCAAAAGAGTGAAAATCAGGTTGTCTGGTTATTTTAGGCTGAAGTCCCGAAGAGAACATGTGTTTGTGTGTGTTCCCTGCAATCGCTGGCAACCACCTTTCTCTCTAGAAAAGTTCACTCAAAGAGATCGAGGTCAGCCTTGATACCGGGTTCCCCACGGGGATCAGAAAACTGGACTGGAGGCCAGAACGCTGCCCTGAGGGTCGCCAGGCTCCCAGGTGGCCGACCTTGATAAAGGCAGAGGAGCCCGCGTCAGCGGTTGTGGGCGGGGAGCCGTTGGGAGAAGGCCGTCATTTCCAGCTCTTTTCCCCTCCCCTGTGTGCTGGGAAGGGAGAGGATGCCCCGGCGGAGGGGCTGGCGTGAAACTGAAGGATGTGTTTGGAGAAGGCACGGGAAGGAAGTCAGGGAAGCCAGATAGCAGGGGCTTTGGAGGAACAGTGCGACAATTCTGGGAACCCAGAAGTGGGCTCTGTTTGTCTCCAACTCTCCCTCGCTGGCTCCCTCCCTCTCTCCTGGCTTTCCGCTTAGCTGAGGTCGCAGCACGGGGTGCGGGCGCCTGGTACCGCTGCTTGGCGGGAGGGTTGGCTCTGCCCTGGTCACAGCAGAACGTCCAGTCCCCAGCTCTGCGGGCGGGAGGCTCTCAACAAAGTATCTGTAATGAGTAAGTGAATGGAACCGGTATAGTAACTAGAAGAAAGGCCCCCAGACACAAACAAATGCACCAACGAAGGAGGCGCTCAGGAGGAAAGTAACTTTTAGACTTCTGTTTCATCTCCAACTTTGGAAATGTTACTGATGGAAGCCGGAAAAATGTTTAAACTCCTGGACCAATTAGCAATTTTCCAAACTTATTTGTAGGAAGGGAGCTTTTTGTATAAATGGAATTTTACCTGGAAGCCTAAACAAATAAAATAGATTAAAAAACAACAATAACAAAACCAACAGGTGTTCTCTTGCTGCCTCTTCCTCCATCCCACCCTCACTGAAGACCTGGTTTTGAAGAACACTCATCTACGGCTACTCCAGAGTTACTGGTAAAGAACTGAGGCCCAGAGAGGCTAAGTGACTTACTCTCTGTCACACAGGAAAGAAGGAACAACAGCGCACAACAAAAAGAAGCACAGGAATTTGAGCAAAAGCCAACAGAAAATTATGACTTGAAGGCCAACTTCTGCCTGCCACCTGTTTTTGTACAGCTTGAGAGCTAAGAATGCTCTTTACTTTTTTAAGTGGTTAAAAAAAAAGTCAAAAGGATATTAATAGTTCTTGACCTGTGAAAATTACATGAAATTCAAATGTCAGTGTCCATCAATAAAGTTTTATTGGTAAATAGTCACACCCACTCATTAATGTCTGCTTGTACACTACAAAGGCAGAGTCGAGTATTTACAACAGAAACTGTAAGAGGCCTGCAAAACCTAAGTTATTTACTATCGGGCCCTTTACAGAAAAAATTTGCTGATATGCGGGTGGGGAACCTGCAGCCTTTTGATTTCAAGATTGTTCTTTTTTAAGCACCAAAGGAGTCAAGAAAAGCTTCATCTTTCCCTGCTGTACCCCTTTTAATAAAAGGGTTTGTTCTGTAAACTTTGGATTCAGTCAAAAGGCTGAAGTCAAGGATCCGGAAAGCCACATGTGGCCCCAAGGCCGCAGGTTCCCCTCGCCTGTGCCTGCGGGGCAAGGAAAGTCTTTTGATTAAAGGCCCAGAAACCAAGGGCAAATCAGGGCCAGCGTCAGGCAGTACAGAAAAAAAGGCAGGCCTACTGTAAGGTATTCTGTGGCAATTACAAAAGCAGGGAGAATCTAACTTTCTGAAACTCTTGCACATTCTAATCATCACTCTAGACATTGTGAGAAACTAAACAAGTTTCTAGGACACTGCACAAGAGGCTCACAGTGCCGTCAGAAGACTGGCGTACACTCTGTAAGTCACGAGAATATTCTGGTAATTATGGTCTACACTGTGGGCTTCTCCCCAGGCCCTGTCCTTCCTCCTGTTATATTAACCAACACTTACTGAATGCTTACTCTGTGCCAGGCACTGTGCTAAGTATGTTTCAAGCACTATTTCTTCTATGGGATAGGTTTTAGTATTATTATCCATCTTGCAGATGAGGAAACTGAGGCTTAGGGAGACTAATGTTACACTGATAGGATATGGGTGGAGGTCAGGGTTCAAACTCAGTTCAGCCTAATTTTAGAATGTATTTCTTTTTTTGAGACAGGATCTCTCTCTGTCACTTATGCTGGAGTACAGTGGTGCGATCATAGCTTCAACCTTGAACTCCTGGGCTCAAGTGATCCTCCCACCTTAGCCTCCCCAGTAGCTGGGACTACCCAGAACATGCCACCATGCCCCAGCTAATTTTAAAAAACTTTTTGTAGAGATGGGGATCTCACTGTGTTGCCCAGGGCTGGTCTTGAACTCCTGGCCTCAAGCAATCCTTGTGCCTCAGCCTCCAAAAGTGCTAGGATTACAGGCATGGGCCATTATGCCTGGCCAAAAGGTGTTTCTTATGTAGCACACTGTATTGCCAGTGACTGGAACTGTATATATCATAGCCCGTGTAATGTCTGCAAGAATGATAAAGTGAAACATTCAGGGTCCAACCAGGAAAAGGGAAGTCACTTTGAGTACTTGTAACAGAAGGAGTTTAATGCAGAGAGTTGTAATAGAAAAGCTGAGAAGCCCACAGGAGACAGTGAGACAGCCTAGAAGTTAACAATGACGAATACTATCACTACCCCTAAGCTGGAAAGGTGTCTTTGTCTGCTGGGGATGCCATAATATACTACTATAGATCAGGTGGCTTAAACAACAGAAATTTGTTTCTCACGTGTCTGGAGGCTGGGAAGTCCAAGATCAAGGCACCAGCAAGGTTTCATTTTGAGGCCTCTTTTCTTGACTTGTAGGCAGCTGCCATCTCAGTGTAGGCTTACATGACCTCTTTGTGCACATGCTGAGAGAGAGCAAGCAAGCTTGCTTGTGTCTCTTCTTATAAAGACACTAATTCTCTCAGACCAGGGCCCCAACCCCATGGCCTCATTTAACCTTAATTACCTCCATAAAGGCCGTACCTCCTAATGTAGTCACATTGGAGATTGAGGCTTCAACATACACATTTTAGGGGGACACAAACATTCAGTCTGAAAGGGTAAAGAGGGAAGATGGTGTTGTTGGAGCCCAGGGATGCAGGTCTAGTGTTGAAAGCTAGAACTGTGGTGGGCCTGTCCAGCAGGAGCTGGAGACACAGAGGAGATGCAGTTGCTGCTGAAGATGCTATGCAAGGCAGACAGAGAAGGGGAAAGATACCCTGGCCTTTCCTTTCTCCTGCCTTGTTATCTCCTGTCTTCCACTGGCGAGAGGGAGCAGGAAGTCAGCTGACATGGGAAATCCCAGGAAATGCAGTCTGTAGGAGTCAGTCCCACTGAAGGACTGAGTGGGAGAAGACGGAAAACATCTGGGGACGTGGACTGGCCCAAACAGCTTTAGAGAAGTTCTCTAGCTCAGTGTGTGACACCCACAGCCTAGGCTGTCATTACTCAAGGGCTATGGCGAGTTTCCTACGAACTCACAATGAGTTAAACTACAAATTCAACATACATACGATGAAAACATTTCTAAAGTATATTAAGATTTTTTAAAGGTGCTAAAAGGCATATGCAGTACGATCCCATTGTGTGTGTTTTAATCATTAGCACTAGCTGTTGTAATAAACAACCCCAAAATATCCATCGCCTGACAGCATAGCAGATTATTTTTCACCCACATCATGGCCTAACATGAGTTAGGGGCGCTCCCAAGTGGTTCTCCTCGAAATGGTGACTCAGGGATCTTGGATCTTCCCACCATGTGTCTGTGCCATCTCAGAATCTTTTACTACAGCCATATAAATAAGACAGAGAGTGTGCAGAAGATCGGGCAGGTCCTTTTAGAGGCTCCTCCTGAAAGTGGGGTGGCCCACTTGTGCCTACCTTTCACTGGCCAGAGCCCAGGCACATAGTTCCAGCTTAACTGCAAGAGAGCCTGGGAAACGTAGTCTTCCTACAGGCCCAGGAAGAAAAAAAGGGTTGGTGAGAATTGAGCCACCATGTTAAAAAATAAGCAAATACATGTTTACATGTGCATAAAAGTGTTTCTGGAAAGCTACATAATTTAAGGACCCCATGCAAAATAAAAATGCTAGGCCTCTTGTTCAAAAATGATGAACAATTTCAAGATGGCAATGGCAGAGCATTAAGCCAGGCACAGGGTCCTTGTGTGCTAGGGCCCCATGTGACTGCACAGATAGTGCACTGAAGTCAGCCCTGGTTAGAAACTTCTCATGTGATTACTGCGAAGGAGTAGAACTGGTGGTTGGGGAAGGGAGAGAGAATTTACTATCATATTATACTCTGGCATGTATTTTTTTGCTATGTGCATGTATTACTGCAATAATCAAAAAATATTTCACTCATAATGGATTTGAGCAGAGATATACATACTACCTTAAAGAGGTAGAATGGTTTCCAGGTTAGCAGAACTTGACACAGTAGCCTGATCGATGCTATGGACCTACTTCTAGAAAGAAGGTGTCCATTGGAAAGGGGTTGATCAGCAATGGGTGCTTAGGAAAGGAGATGCCAGAGAGCTCGGTTCCCATCTGAGCTTTGTCTTGGGAGGGTGATCTGCCCCATAAACACCAGAATTTTGTCTTGAGACTTTCAAAATTTTTACAAGCAGAACTATTTTTTCAAATAAAAATTTACAGAGCCTATACACACTCAGACACACACACACACACACAAACACATACATGTATACAGTTGTCCCTCCTTATCCATGGGGGCGATGTTTCAAAACCCTTAGTGGATGCCTGAAACCAGAGATAGTACCAGACGCTATATGTACTATGTTTTTTCCTATACATTCATACATACCTATGATAAAGTTTAATTTATAATTTAACAAATTAATTTATAATTTAATAAATTAACAGCAATAACTAATACAATAGAACAATTATAACAATATATTGTAATGAAAGTTATGTGGCTGTGCTCTCTCTCTCTTTCTTTAAATATCTTATTGTACTGTACTGAGACTGTAACTGACACCCTCAAAAATGAAACCACAGATAAGGCAAGACTGCTGTATTTGTATTTATGAATATATTATGTATCATATTAAATAGGGAGAGCATTTTATTAGTATATAATTATTTTATAAGTTTAAATTTGTAACATTTACTTCTCAATGAGAGGAATTATAATAGATCATTTTGCTGAGTAGGGAAAATTGAAATTGGGGTTATTGCAATCTGTCCTGTCAGCCTCAGCATCAGAGTTAGTATTTTTGGTTTCTTTGCACAGGTGTTGGTCAGAGTAGGTTAGGTTATGCCACTATAACAAATGATCCCACCGTTTCAGTGGTATGTAATGACAAAGGTTATTTCTCACTTCTGCTCTATGTCAATCGGGGGTCAGTAGCAGCTCCACTGCATGTGGCCTTCACATCAGGACCTGGCTGTTCTCACCGTGGCAGAGGGAAGAGAGAACTGTGGCAGATCACCTGATAGCCCTTAGAGCTCTAGCTCTAACATTAGCACACATCACTCTGTTCACATTTATTGGCCCGAACAAATCACATGGTCAAGCCTAATGTCAACAAGCAAGGAAATATAATCCTGTCCAAGGGAAGAGCAGAGAATACTCATAAACAACAATGCAGCCTCCCACAGCAAAGTACCGTAGAAATCTGGCTGAACAGAAATGATAAAAGCTCCCCTTTCAATTTCAAGAAGTCTCTAATTAAATGAATCCCCAAGCAACGTTGAATCACTAAGCCTTGAGCTTCTTACTTATCATAAATACATGTCAGATTAGAAGCACCCAATCTCAAAGTAAGCATTAAAACTATCTATGTTATATTATCACCATGTGATATGATAAGCATTCACTTTTTATTGCACAACTGACTCTTACTCTGTGATAAGAACATGTCCCTGGAAGATACACCTGAACTTTGCTCAATATTCAACTGAGTGCAGGGTGCATGTGCTCCAGGATTATACCAACTTGGATAATTTTGTGTGAGCAGACATGCCCAGCCTGGACTTTTCAAAAAGAACCAGTGCAGAACTACAGGCTTCCTAATCAGTGACACATTTACAAGGTGTTCAAATACATTTATAGGGATGGCACACAAATCCACCCCGAGGTCGGCTCCAAAGTCTAGCTGTGCTGGTTATCATGTGGTGTCCAAATAAAGAAATTAGAGAGGGCTTGGAAATACCTGGAGAGGCCAGGCCGATTAGTCACATGGGTTAGGAGGATGACAAAGAGAAGTGACCCTCAGACTTGGGTCTGCAGACTCCAGGGAAGGGAGCACAATGATCAACTGAAGCTTCAGCCACACTTCCCAAAGGAGCAGCGGCTGTTCAGCTCCAACTAGTCATTGCTGTGCGAATAAAGGGTTTTTGAATTCCGAGATAAATCTTCATGTGAAGTCTGCTGCTTTTAAGTAATGGCAATTATTCAAGATTTTGAAATGCTCTGTAGGCCAAATAAGACCCTTTTGTAGGCTGTGTTTGGGGTTATCAATCTGTAATCTCTGAGATATTAATAAGTACCAAGGTAAAGATCTTGGAGGAGGGAGAAGTCTGGAATGAAGCAGGGGAAGAGTTCAAGAGGAAGAAGGGGTGGGACAAGGCAGAGAGGGAGTAGGGAGGCCTGTGGACAGCTGCTAGAGGGGGGCAACTTTGGGAAGAGAGATGTGGAAACAAGATGTTTTAGAAGTTTTGTGGTGTGTAACCTCTTGACTCTTCTTTTCATAAAACTTCAGGAAAATGGACTTTCAAGTTGGGCACCTGTAGTCTCAGCTACTCGGGAGGCTGAGGAGGGAGGATTGTTTGAGGCCAGGAGTTTGAGACCAGCCTGGGCAAATAGTGAGAACTCTCATCTCTTAAAAAAAAAAAAGACTTTTGTCATTGACACTTTGGAAGTCAGATGTGTGCTTTCTTTGTTATGCATTGTTGTGTTGAGAT
>CM052442.1:19580003-19667036 GCA_028533085.1 Varecia variegata
AAAGATGACTCCAAACTTGGGAGACTGGGTAGACTGGATGTTGATGCTGCGGACCAAAATAGGTAATACAGGAGGAGGACCAGGTTTTAATTGAGGGAGGGGTTAGGGTGGTGAGAGAAGTTCAGCTTTAGACTTGTTGATTTTGAGGTGCCCATGAGATGTCTCAGTGGAGCTATAGAGGAGGCTGGTGGAAATGTAAATGTGGACTTCTGGAAAGGAGTTTGGGATTGCAGTACAGATTTGTGCATACTCATCAGCCTGTAAAGTCTATTTGATAACTAATAAGTAGATGAGAATTTGCTAGAGGTTGTAAATCGTGAGATGACTGAGGTTATGATGATAGGCATGTGTTGCTTTTATTAACTCTGTTTTGGTCCCAATAGTGAATAAAATCAGTGACAAAATTTAGTTTAAACATTTAAAAAATAAAATGGCAAGTGAAATTCAGTAATATACACTGATTATAAAAAAATATGAAAATCAAACCAGTTTAGAAGATTATAAGCAAGAAGTATTCCTTCTAATCCCACCCGACTCCCTTCCCCAATTTCTTATGTCCTCTTCCAAACACTTTTAGTGCATATAAAAGCATATAATGTACATGGTTTATCTTTTGATTATACTTTCCCATTATTGCTTTGGTTAGGAGTGCCTTTTCAGCCGCTTAACAAAAATGGTTGACAGCCCACAGGTATGTGGACAAAATGGCTTGGTTTTTTCCATCCCCTTGCCCTATAATGTGTTTCATAGCGATGTGCTTATAGTCTTGACTGAAAAAATTTTTCCTTTTCCTTTTTTTTTTTTGCATTTTCAGTAGATTGTAAGATTAACTGTTCTAGCAAATGTTTCTTGGTATTTATTGGAGTTCTTAAATCTTCCCTTGATTAATAATGCTAACATAGTGTCACATTCTTGTCTGCTTAATGTGAATCACTGGTTATCTATTTTTTTAACCTGGAGGGAGTGATATACTAATATTTTTCTTGATTACCTTATTGACAGTATAACTCTCAAGTTTGCATGACTGAAAGGCCTACCAAGAGCTCTCCTAGTGAATGCAGAATTTGAAATGCACTGTAAGAGTATAGCCTGTGCTTTGTTGAAAGTAAACTTGATCTCACTGACAGTCTGCTTGAGAGTAAAAGTTATCAGATCTGGGTTCTAGAAACGCCCAATGTTAATTGTGTAATCACTGTAACTTACTTAACCCCTACTTTGCCAGGCTACTTGCTTTTGAAAGAGCAAAGAGTGTAATATATATTTTCATTCATTCAATCAATATTTATTGATTTGTGCATACTCATCAGCCTGTAAAGTCTATTTGAGAACTAAGTGGTATCTCCTGTGAGATGCCACTTTCTGTAATATTGCTAGTAATAAAAGGAAATATTATTGAGCAAGTATTAGTTAACACTTAATAAATACTATCCTGGCTGCTAGATGTACAATAATGAACAAAACAGGGCTAGTGCTTTCCTTCATGGAGTATTATATCATTTAAGATGGTAATATCATTATTATCATTGTTATTATTATCATTATTTAGAGACAGAGTCTCACTCTGTCACTCAGGCTGGAGTGCAGTGGCAGGATCATAGCTCACTACAGCTTCCAACTCCTGGACTCAAGTGATCCTCCTGCCTCAGCCTTCTGATTAGCTAGCTAGGACTACAGGTGCACGTCACCACACCAGCTAATATTTTTATTTTTTGTAGAGACGAGATTCGCTGTGTTGCCTGGCTGATCTCAAACTCCTGGCCACAAGTGATCCTCCAACCTTGGCCTCGTAAAGTGCTGGAGTTATAGGTGTGAGTCATCGTGCTTGGCCTAATATCATTATTATTGTTTGAATCATGTGAAAGATTAAATTTAACATCAGTACTTAAAGATCAAGTAATTTTGTTCTGAGTTCTAAGACTTTTCCACTTGTGAGAGATTTGCATGTCAGTTGGCCTGTTCATCTGCCTCTGCATGCTCAGAATAACTCTGTTTTGACTGAAGCCACATTCAAAAATCACTTCATGGTTGAACCCAAATTCTTTAAAATTTATTTAATTTTAAATATGGCTTTGATGGAATCACACAGTGCTTAATAATGGTTTAACTTCTTCCTAGATAGTCTAACCTACAGTATGAATTTACTTGATCTCATTTGGGTGTGTCTGAAATCAAGGAGGCTATCTTTAAAAGAGATCCACCCGCAGCACATTAGTTAGAGACTGTGAAGCTCTGTAAATATCCCGGCTTTTTAATGATACGTACAATTGAAAGGAAGTAGTTTAAATAATTTCATGGTTAAGGGAAGTTTGGCACTGGTATTAAACACATCATTTTATGGCAAAATATCTTCAGATACAGTTTTTTAAAGAGATGATCAGGATGTTATTTTTCTTGTCTTTTAAACTGCTTTTCATTTTGCTTTGCCCAGCTTAATAACTTCGTTATGTTGTTACTTTTTAAACAATTTTCTATCTTTAGATTGTGGCTCATTTCTAGCTGTTCTCTTCTAAACACATTACAACCTTACCCCTACATAAAAGTTTTAGTATTAAATATTGACACAAACTTCTACCCCTTTGGTGAAAAGATTGATGAAGACCTAAACCAATTTTATAAATAGTTTTCAGAAGTTTCTTTTTTAGGCCGTCAGATTGAATCAGTACCAGTGCCTATCCAAATGCCTTTCCTTTATCAAATACAACTATGTGTTTCCAAACTTCCAACTTGCAGCATTCAGGCAGCTTTCCAAGCTAAAATATCTTTAGCCCTTGGATATGTATATCAATTACTTTGTATAATTATGTAAATTTTTATTAATTTATTTTCATTTGTTTGTATCAGCAATCCCCAACCTTTTTGGCACCAGGGACCATTTCATGGAAGACAATTTTTTTACAAATGGCACGCAGCGGGGTGGTGGGGAATGGGGGCGTGGGAGGCCGGGGATCAGGCAGTGATGTGAGCAATGGGGAGTGCCTGTAAATACAGGTGAAGCTTGGCTGGCTGCTCACTGCTCATCTCCTGCTGTGGGCTTTCGCCCCCACCCCCCACAAGTTTCATGTAAGACAATTTTTTCAGGGGTGGGGTGGGGTGGATGGCGGAGCTCTGTGGCCCAAGGGTTGGGGACCACAGGCTTATATTATATCTCTGATCAGGTTGCCTGAGTGGACAAGCAAGGATCTTTTAGTTATTTGGGACTTCTCACAACTCTAATATCATGCTTAATTGACAGTATGCTCTTAGTAATTTTTTTTAAATTTCTAATCATCATTTGTACCTTGCAGTCCTAGTAAATTTTGATTGACCCTCCTCACTGCAGTCAGTTGTTCAAAGTTAAGATTAAAGTTCACACAAATGTCTTCTGTAGTGAACTCCTTTTGTAAAACAAGATTTCCACTAAAATTGACCAAAAAGTAAAAAGTTTTAATCTATGAGATCAAAAGTAAAGTAGGTTGGGTTTTGTATATTAAAATTCAAGTAGCCCATGCCGGGCTTGGTGGCTCACGCCTGTAATCCTAGCACTGTGGGAGGCCGAGGCTGGATGATGGCTTAATTTTGAGGTTGCTTGAGCTAGGCTGATGCCACGGCACTCTAGTTCTGGCGACACAGTGAGACTCTGTCTCAAAAAAAAAAAAAAGAAAACAAAAAAGACAAAAAAAAACAAGTATCCCAAAGGTTAAAACAAGGGATAATCTTACAGTGTTTGGAAATGGATGCTTAGGTCAAGACGAGGGGGGACCAAATGAACTCATGACAGTGACTGGTCATTCTAACAGTTTTTCCCCTTGTGTTAGGTTTCACTTTCTTTTTACTTTTATATGGTGCTGGATCACACTTATATAAACATCTTACTTTTTGGCATAATTTATTTGCGTTATCACTACCAAGAAAGGCTAACATGAACCACATGTTCTATGGGGGCCTAGCGCTGATAATTATTTGGAATACTATGGCTGGGTGACTTTAAGAATGTGTGGCAGTGAAACACGGACAAATATTTTACATTCTAAAATTGAATTTACTTTTGAGCACTTCGTCTGTAAGCTAATGTAGTATTTTTCAGGATAGGCTTTCTCTTTGTTGATTTATATTTTTTGTTTTCTTTATTGGAACAAAGGAAATTATGCTTTCTCCAATCACAGCATTTTAGGATCTATTTCAGAAAATCAAAAATCAGTGTTAGGCATTGTTTTTAGGCAGTCCTTCTCCATCTTTTTTTTTTTTTAACTGTTCATCCAAAGTATATAATTTATAAATTACTTCTATTGAAAATAGGCCAGGCGCGGTGGCTCACGCCTGTAATCCTAGCACTCTGGGAGGCCGAAGCGGGCGGATCACTCGAGGTCAGGAGTTCGAGACCAGCCTGAGCAAGAGTGAGACCCCCGTCTCTACTAAGAATAGAAAGAAATAATCTGGACAGCTGAAAACATATAGAAAAAATTAGCCGGGCATGGTGGCGCATGCCTGTAGTCCCAGCTACTCGAGAGGCTGAGGCAGAAGGATTGCTCGAGCCCAGGAGTTTGAGGTTGCTGTGAGCTAGCCTGACGCCACGGCACTCTAGCCTGGGCAACGGAGTGAGACTGTCTACAAAAAAAAAAAAGTGTGCCCTGCATAGATCTTAGTGTTTCATTTGACTCTTACTTACAAAATTCTTAAGGTATAATTCTGTGAATCTATGAGGAGTTAGATTTTGAGTAGAAATATTTTTCTTAATGTGATTGCAATAAACATTTCTAATTTCTCTTTTAGATCCATCATGTTACACAAAATGGAGGACTGTATAAAAGACCATTTAATGAAGCTTTTGAAGAAACACCAATGCTGGTTGCTGTGCTCACATATGTGGGGTATGGTGTACTCACCCTCTTTGGATATCTTCGAGATTTCTTGAGGCATTGGAGAATTGAAAAGTGTCACCATGCAACAGAAAGAGAAGAACAAAAGGTAATTGTCAAAGAATTTTTGATGTCTATGGGCAGGAGGACCTTGTTCGCTTCACTGTATTTTCTCTGTATACACCTTTGTGCCTCTGGAGTTTTATACCTTACATATGTATTACCTATTCTCAATAAATAAATAAAATTAGAGTAAAGTATGCCTGATTTTACTAAAAATAAAACAAACCTGTTTGTTATTGGCATGTGAAATATGGAGAGGTTGTCCTCCAGCCTAGGGAATGCATCAGTTTAGAGAAGGACTTAATACGTTAGATTTTTTTTGTTGTCCGTCATACTTCTCACTTTTGTGGTACCTTAAGGGAAAGAGGCAGGTGTGGAAGCAGCAAAGTCACCACTGAGAGAGGAGACAGTAAACACTGATTGTAGAAGAAACTTCAGGGAATGGGTTTTGGTCATGTGGTGGGAGGGGAAAGAGTGCTTCATGAAAACACAAGAGAGGGAAGGACCTTGTCAGCTACTAGGAAGACAAAACCAATTGGTGTATATATGGATTGAAAAGTCCGGCTCCTAGGAGAACTCAGGATCAGGCATACTTCTCTCTCATCTCAACCATCTTGTACCCCCATCCCAGTCCCCAGCACCACAAGTTGGCCATCTTACTCATTGCTGTGAAATGCCTATAAGTTAATTTCATTAAGAAGGTGTTTTTTTTAATAACAGAACTCGGTTCAGTAGGCCAATCTTATTTTCATTATTTGAAAGCCCAGACAAGTTTTTAAGTTTTTTTTTTGATTCATCTTCTGTTTCACCCTTGAGTATGTCCACCCAGAGTGCATCCACAATATGTTGATTTTGTACATCCCTCAGTTATAGCTTACTGTACACTTACTGTGTTGTACAGTCTTGCAGTTACCTGTTCACAGGCCTGTCTCCTCCTACTAGACTGAGTGGATGGCAATTGTGACTGATGGGAGCTAAAGTTTTATTTATATGTTCAAACTAAAAATGCTTTATCTACAGGGACCTCTCATAATGTGGAAACATAGAAACTTAATGGACATGTAAAACTGGGGGTGGGGGAAATGCTGATTGTGCTGTAGACAAGAGCATTCCTGGCTGAGGGGATAGTGTAAGCAAAGGCACGAGGAACGTTGGGGAGAACCTGGAATGTGGATATTTAAGAATTTGTGTTTTGAAAGTCAAATGAAGAAATTTGGTAGACAGTGAGGAATCTGGGGTAGTTTTTATCAGGGAAATGACTATAGGACTTGCACAGCTGGTACTCAGAATGTGATGAACAAATGAATAGAATGAATGAAATGATGAAGGTGTATCTGAATGACTTTGTGGATGAGTACATTATCTTTGGAACTTGTTTCATGTTTCCAGAGGGTAAATTGACTAAGTATTGGGGGCTGCCTGTATATACTTAACTTTGTGTGAAAGAATTCGAGCACATAGATTTTATTCTTAAGTAGTTTGTAATTTTGTTGAGGAAATACAAACACTTCAAACTTACATGCCTTTGCAAAACTATTGTACAAGTAAATAGTGCTTGAATTATATGAAGATGTGAACAAAATAATCTGAGTAGCATAGGGTTAATCAGGAAGTAATTCTTGGAGGAAGTAATAGGAGGAAATATGTGGAATAAAGGAAGACATTTGCCTCTGCAGTTGGAGAGGAGAGTTGCACTAAATTATTCAAATTCATTTCAGTAGGATTTTCACAATAGATAACATTAGCAGTTAAAACAGCCTTCTGCCATTTTCTTGTAAAAATTGAGCTTTTACAGGGGGAAGGGTCATTCAGCCTTATGATAGATCATGTTTGTTTGCTGATGCTGGATTAGATGTGAAAGGGGTAGGCAAATTAAGTATTAAATTGAAAGAGGTGAGGGAAAGTGCCTTCTTGGAATCATAAAATGCAAATACAATGTTGCTACTTCCTCATTTCGGGGAGTGAGTGGTATCCATAACCACATCCTGATTTTCCTCCTCATTCCATTACAAAAGAGAGTCCAATTTAACTGTTTATGTTAGTTCTTTGTTACAGGGAAATACAATGTGTTGCTTTGGGTAGAACTGAATCATACGGTCACACTAATAAAGATGAGTTTGCTATATTTTATACAAATTAAATAAAATTCTTTACACCTTGATCCTCTGTTATTAGTGGTGTTCTGGATGAGAGTGTTGTTTTTCTTACTCTACACTGTAGATTTTTTTATGTGAGGTGAAGCTACTAGTTTAGAAACATGAATATGATAGATGCAGCAAAGGCTTGAACTAATAAAAAATGATCTAATATCCAGATAGGAAATGCCTAGAAAGCTAATAATTTACTAAATTATGGTAGGTAGTTACCATACACTTACTAAACTTTAACATTTTACCTCCACAGCTTGTTCGTGATCAGATATTCAAATACGGAAGGGATAAGATACAGGGAAGGGACATTATATGTCCATATCCTGATATGTTTAATTTTCAAGATACAAAAGAAAGAAATCAATTGAAATTCTCCAGGAAAGGCGTTCCCGGAACGATTTTATTCTTGACCTCCTTCAAAATGTAGTGTGCCAGCCAGGCCCGGTGGCTCATGCCTATAATCCTAGCACTTTGGGAAGCCGAAGAGAGAGGAAGAAAAAGGATTGCTTGAGGCCAAGAGCTTGAGACCAGCCTGGGCAACATAGTGAGATTCTGTCTCTACAAAAAATAGAAAAATTAGCCGGATGTGGTGGTGCGTGTCTGTAGTCCTAGCTACTCCGGAGGCTAAGGTAGGAGGATCACTTGAGCCCAGGAGTTTGAGGTTGCTGTGAGCTGTGATTGCACCACTGCACTCCAGCCTGGGCAACTGAGGAAGACTTTGTCTCAAAAAAAGAAAAAGTAGCTTACTAAGAATATTCTGGTAGTTGACATTTTAGCAGTCTCTTAGAAAACTATTAATGTAGTATAGTTGCCTAGTGTTTTAAGCTTGGGGATTGATCATTTTTGCTCTTCAAGAAGCATTTTGTTCACATGGTTTCCAGGACATTATAATTACCTGTTTTTCTTTTTCGTTTCTGGCTATTTTTTTTCTTATTCTCTTTTGCTGGGTCCTCTTCATCTGCTTTTGAATATACTTCAGTACCTTCCGTATGCCGTAACTTCCAAATTTCTCTCTCTCACTGACTTCCCCATTGAACTCTAGACCCTTATATCCAGCTGCCCACTTGACATTCCCACATAGGCAGGCATCTCAAACTTTACACATCTAAAGCTAAACTGATACTCTTTCTAACCAGTAGAACTAAGCTAATATCCCTTCTAACCAGCTAGCTGTCTTCCCCATCTTCATGACTCTTCTGCCAGTTGCTTAGGCTAAAAACCATGGAGTTACCCTTGATTCTTCTTCTGTCACACAGCACGTGTGGCCCATCCGCAAATCCAGATGCAAGAACTTCTTGTCGACCTTCATTACCACCCAGACACCATATCCTACTGATTGGCCCTTGCTTATCTGCTCCAGCAACACTGGCATCTTTGCTAGTCTTTGAACATGCCAAGCACACTCTTGCCTCACTGCCATTGCACTTGCTGTTTGTCCTGCCAGGAAAGCTTTTCCTCCAGATAGTCCCATGAATGGTTCTCTACCTTCGTTTTTGTCCTCTATTCTACCTGGCTACCTGAGCTAAATTGAAGCAGGACTCCAGCATTATACATCTCCCTTCTTTGCTTGCTTTTGTTTCCATTAGTATTGTTTACTATCTAACTTTATATTTACATTTATCTCATTTAGGATCTCTTCCAGAATATAAATCCCAGCGCCTAGATGCGTGCTTTGCACATTTTAGACACTTGGTAAATGTTTAAGATACTGATCATAACGTGAGTGGTGGTAATAGTAACAATGAAAACTATTTTGAAGTATTTATGGTCAGGGGTGTGTGTGTATACACATAGAAACACACAAATGACTCAGTTTTAGATGTAAGGAAAACAAGTGTCTTTAATCTTAAAATCTCATTTTATGCCTTTAAGGACAGCATAGAAACAGCAAGGAAGTGGCTTCCTGTCTTTAACATTAAAAACAGGAAAGAACAGACAGTAGCGTGACTTATACAAACAATAAGGAAAGCTCTTAATTAACCATGGTTCATAGGTTTTCAAATCAACAATCTCATAACCTTTCATAGGTTATTTTACCTACTTTTTTTCATTAAATAGAAGTAAAGACAGAATTGTTGGTTTATAAAATAAATACTTCTAGCTGTATGATGCTTTTAACCATAGGTTAACTCCATTTCCACACTTCCTCAGGAGGCAATTATTTGGGATTTTTAGTTTAAGTTTTGAAACAATTTTGTCATGTTTCAGTTACTTGTAGATCTTACGAGGTTATTTCCTTCTTTAGTAGAAAAGATGTTGCCCAAATAAAAATTCAAAACACTATGGACTTTTTTCACTGGCCTGTCTTTGGTATGCAATATCATGTTTATTACTGTCAAATGTCTTGAAATCTTTCAGCAGTGCTATAGTACCAGCAAACAGCATTAGAATGTTTTTAAAGAAAAGATTTTCAGCTGTGTGGCCTTCAGTTTCAATGGCTGAGGGTCCTCAAGTACCTTGATCTTTTCCAGATAGGTAAGTGTCTTAGCACTATCAGACAAAGTAGATTTTCCTTTGATCAGATGTTAGGCTAAGTAAATTTGGATACAGGTTTTTGCCAGAGTCATGCAGCTCAACAAACTCTGTGACATAAAACTTTCAGAATAAACTGTGTGTCATGGAAAATATTTTTCTTTCTATATAGAAAGTTTGGGATTTATTTAATTGGGACATATTCTATTTTTTTTTTTGTGCTTTCCATTATTTTTTAATCTTTTTGTTATGTATAACCAGTATACACATATATGTAGCACACATCTAGAAACATTAATAAAAAGTAAATGTGAAATATAATAATAAATGCTTTTATAACAAAGCAGCCATGAAACCACCACCTCAGGAGTAGCATGTTGCCATCATTGCAGAAACCACTCCCCCCTGCCCGGTGTACCCCTTCTCAATCTTACCTTTCCTTTTCCCCTGAGATAAACATTCTCCTGACTTTTCTTTATGGTTCTATCACCTGTGTGTGCATCTGTAAACAATAAAATTTAGCTAAGCCTGCTTTTGAACTTTATATATAAATGCATTTGCATTGTATATATGTTTTCGTGCCTTGTTTACTCAAACAGGCTTCAGCTGTTTGTGGATCTCTATTTTCATTGCTGTATAATATCTCTTTGTGAGTATATCATACTTTATTCATTCAATATTGATGGACATTGAGGCTTTTTGTCAGTAACTAATAAAGCTGCTGTAAACAATCTGAGATATACATTTCCTGGGCATGTACTATGAGTTGCTCCAGGCTTGGAATTATTGGGTTATAGAGTATGCATCTCTTTAATTCCAGTACTAGTGCTAAATTGTTTTCCAAAGTGATTGTACCAGTTATACCAGCTGTGTTTGAGAATTCTTATTGTTCTACATCTTTACCCACACTTGGTAATACTGTCAGAACTTAAAATTTTTGCCAATTTGATTGGTATATATGTACTAGTATCTCATTGTGGTTTTGATTTGCATTTCTCTACTGCCCAATGTCGCTGAGCACCTTTTTAAATATTTAGTGACCATTGGAAGTGCTGATTTCATGAAGTACCTATTCATCTCTTTTGCCTGTTTTCCTATTAGGTTTCTATCTTTTTCTTAGTGTAGGAAATCTTTATGTATTCTAGAAGATATTTTGCAACTATCTTCTCCCATTTTGTGGCTTGTCTTTTCACCCTCTTTTAAAATTTAATTAATTTATTTTTTAGAGAAGGTTCTTGCTCTGTCGCCCATGCTGGAGTGCTGTGGTGCGACCATAGCTCACTGCAACCTCGAACTCATGGGCTAAAGCAATCCCCTTGCCTCAGCCTCCTGTGTAGCTGGGACTATAGGTGTGCCACCACGCCTGGCTAATTTTTTTATTTTTTGTAGAGATGAGGTCCCACTGTGTTGCCCAGACTGATCTTGAACTCCTGTCCTCAAACAATCCTCCCACCTCAGCCTTCCAAAGTGGTAGGATTACAGGCATGAGCCACCACACCCAGCCTGTATGGTCTTTTTATGAACGGAAGTTTTTTGAAGTAAGCAAATTTATCAGTCTTCCTTTATAAATAGTGCTTTATGTGCCATGTTTAAAACATTTTTTTCTTATCCCAAGCTCATGAATATATCTTTCTATTTTCATTGTGTTTTGATCCATACATATTACATCAAATCATATGAAACTGCCATATTTGACCAGTTTTGAACTACTAAAATGACAATTTTATATGATTCAACCTAATAAAATAAGAAAGTAGAAAGGGCATGCATTTGGTCATAGTATTTTTAAAGAAGTAGAATTTAAGGATATAGTATGAATGATGATTGGTAAGTTACATATTGACTGTAGTAGGAATTGTTAATTCACACCAAGAAATTGCTTCCCTACATTTATTACCTGTTTTTACATGGAAGAAATAAACTGGCCTTCAGGAATGTGGAGCCCTGGCCCTTGGCTCTGGAATTCAAAAAAACATTTCTCTGGGGATTCTGGTCATCTTCTCTTTTCCCATGGGGCTGAAAGGCTGGTCTGAATACAGGGCAGGCACCAACCAGTTCATTCATTTACACAGCCATTTTTCTGTGTGAACGTGTGTGTGTACACATGACCACCCTCTCTCAGCTTTTCAGAGAATATTGCTTTTGTCTTAGGGGCCATAGTCCTTTTATTCAGTAGACTCTGGAGTTTTATCTTGAGACATTTGGGAAATTCGAGATTTGCAATCATTCCTTATTGTAGCCTGTTTCTCACACTGCAAATTAATTGCATGTTCAGGTTTTACTCCTCTGTGCCTCCTGTGTGTGGGGCTTATTTAGTTTCCATTAAAATTTTACCTCCTTTGATGGGCAAGGATTTTGTTTTATTTAGTTTTTTTGTTTTTAAACTGGATGGAACATTCAATATAAGATATTCATTAATTGAATTTTCTCATTGAGAAAGATAATTTATTGAATGGAGGATTTGTACATGTCATCCAAACCATTATTCATTTGATAGTCCGCATTTCATTTATCCAAAAGTTGTATTTTCTAAGAACCTTTATTTACTTTCTTGTATTTCATTGTCTCTTCACTGATGTCTACAGCATTTGAAGTGTAATTTTGTTGGTGATTGAGGATGGTATTTTTCATAAATCAAGTTTTTGTCACTTATCTATTATTCAGGTAACAGGGAATAGAAAATTCAAATCCTAGTTGAACTGTTATTGGTACTAGGCCCACGTATGCTGTTGCTCATTTGCCTCGTGTATCTGGGTGAGATTCTTATCTGTGGCCTTGACAGCACTATGTGTTATATATCATGGACTGTCACACTTAGTGCCAGTAGTTAAAACTATGCATGTTTTAACGTGTGCCTGGTGCCTCTAATATGGAGGGAGGGCAGAGTAAATGAAAATAATAGAACTCTTTTTGTTTTCTAGTAACTACGGAAAGATGCAGGTAGATCAAACTTAAGATTGAATTATTTCTTACCTCATAAAGAAATTTCAAATAGAGAATTATTTTTGTTTTGTTTTATTTTTTGCTTTTGTTTTATTGAAATAAAATTCACACAACATAAGATGAACCATTTTAGAATGTACAATTCAGTGTTATTTACTATATTTACGATGTTGTGCAATCATCTCCTCTATTTAGTTCCAAAACATTTTATCATTCCTAAAGGAAACCCATACCCATTAAGTCACCCATTACTCCTTCTCTGCCATCCCCTGGCAGCTACTAATCTACCTTCTGTCTCTATGGTTTTAACTATTCTTGATATTTTAAATAAATGGGATCATGTAGTATCTATCCTTCTGTGTCTGACTTCCTTCACTTAGCATAATGTTTTCAAGGTTTATCCACCATTGTAGTACATAACAGTACTTCATTCCTTTTTATCACTGAATACTGTCCCGTTTTTTGGACATACCAAAATTTTGTTGCCACCTTTTGGCCATTGTGAACAGTGCTGGTGTGAGCACTCATGTTCACATACTTGTTTGAATGTCTATTTTCAGTACTTTTGGGTGCATATCTAGGAATGGAATTGCTGGGTCATATGGAAAATTTACAGTTACCTTTTTGAGAACCCACCAAACTTTTCCACATTGGCTGTGCATTTTACATTTCTACCAGCAATGTATTATGTTAAGATCTTTCTAAGAATCTTACAGTTTTATATTTTACATTTAAGTCTGTGCTCGTTTCAAGTTAATTATTTTATAAGACGTGTGAAGTCAAGGGTCATTTTGGGGGCTTATGGTTGTCCAATTGCCTTAGTGAGAATGTTATTTTGAAAAGGAATATGAAGGTCTAAACACCTTATACTGTCATTTTGTAGATTTTTATTTCTTGCACCCTGTTTTTCTTGGCCAAGTTTTGAATAGAAGTAAAGCTATTTTGTGATTCTGATATAAATTTGTTCTTTAAAGACTATGTACTGACTAGAGTTGGTTTACTTATCTCAGTTTTTTCCTTGCACTAGCCACATAGGTCAAGAGTGGAACCTTAAATCATTGAGAAGGCACTGAGACATTTCTGAGCACATTTTCTGAGCTTTTTATCCCAATAACAAAGCAGTGATTGTTTGCCTCAAATGTCTGTTTGAGAGAAATTTTGTCCTCTGATATATTGAGACTTATGCCCTAGACTCTAATACAAGTGAAAGTTATTAAATTGGAACTGACATTGAGAATTCTTATTGGAATTCATGGTAGCACTATCACTAATAGTGCTGGTGTGGAATAGTGCTAGAGTGTCAGTTTTGGCTAAATCACTGAATTGTGTGACTTGGACAAATAATTTAAATTTTATTCTTTAAATCTATAAAATATAGTTAATAACTTACTAAAATATTTAATCTCAACAATAACTATAGTGAATATACTGTTGAAATAGTCAAGTTTCAATGGAGTTAATCGAAGTCATTGTAGGTCATTCAGGCAAACAGAGAATTAGGCATTTATAACACTGTGGAAGGGCTGGAGCAGTGAGGTTAGAGTCCAGTGTCATAGAAGGTTGTTAATTTTAGAGTTCTATGTTGAGTCTTCTTTAGCAATGGAAATCTTTTACAGAATAAGACTTGAGCTTTTTAACATTTTTTATTAACTTACTTAACAGGTTAATTGAGATTGGCATCAAGCCTGGATTTGAGGGCTAGGGGCTCAGTGGTTTGCTGATGTAGTAAAACTGTAATTCTGTTTTCTTTTTGTTCGTTTTGCCCTTTACCTTCAGGAGTTGAAGTAGATCTCTCATGGTCTGGTCACATGTGTTCTGAGCAATGGTCATAGCACACTGGGCATAGCAGTTTGCATTCATTTCAGCTCCACTGCGACTTGACTTTTTCCAGACTTAAATCTTAGTACAGCTTAACCTCAGGGAGGAAGGGAGACTTTAAATCCTTGGGAATGGGAATCCACTTTGAGAATGTATTTTCTTTTCTCTCTCTCTCTCTCTTTAAATTTCTGTCCAAGGGAAAAAAATCTAAGGTGTGTGGCTTTCTATAACCTACTTTTTAGTGTTTCTTGTTTATTATTTTCTCTTTGGATTTGTTTCATTTTGATCTTTTAAAATATTCAGAGGATAGAATCTTAATTTTGCAATTATTTTTCTTGTTTGAAACTGGAACTACAGGAGTTTTTATGGCATTTTCCTCTAATATATTACTTGAGGGGAGTAGAAGAGCAGTCTTGTTGAGATTATTAGGAAGGAAACCCATTTAATTACAGAACTGTACAATTAAATTTTATTTTTAATGAGGCCTACTTTATTAAATTCATGGCTCCACACATGCAGTCAGTTATTTGAAACCATGTTAGGTCAACTATTAAAGTTAAATGACTTAACTAATAAGAGTTGTGTTAAAATAGGCTGGGCACGGTGGCTCACACCTATAATCCTAGCACTCTGGGAGACCAAGGCAGGAGGATCACTTGAGCTCAGGAGTCAAGACCAGCCTGATCAAGAGTGAGACCCTGTCTCTACTAAAAATAGGAAAAATCAGCCAGGCACAGTGACGTGTGTGTGCCTGTAATCCCAGCTACTCGGGAGGCTGAGGCAGGAGGATCCCTTGAGCCCAGGAGTTTGAGGCTGCAGTGAGCTATGATGATGCCACTGCACTCTAGCCGAGGCGGGGGCACAGAGCAAGACTCTGTCTCAAAAAAAAAAAAGAGTGGTGTTAAAATAAACATAGAGAATTGATGCCTTTCTGTGTTTTCATTGTTATCAGTTAACATAATTGATCTCTCATTATCAGGTGCTCTTGAAATATGAAAAGAGAAGTTATAAACTTTGTTTTTAAAGTAACTCAGTTAAATTTACAGTATTTTACCATCTGTTGGCAGGACTTTGTGTCATTGTATCAGGATTTTGAAAACTTCTATACAAGGAACCTCTACATGAGGATAAGAGACAACTGGAATCGACCAATCTGTAGTGTGCCTGGAGCCAAAGTGGACATCATGGAGAG
The DNA here is from genome assembly GCA_028533085.1 of Varecia variegata. Taxonomy (NCBI): domain Eukaryota; kingdom Metazoa; phylum Chordata; class Mammalia; order Primates; family Lemuridae; genus Varecia; species Varecia variegata. The sequence goes on from CM052442.1 coordinate 19,595,477, forward strand.
ACAGTCTCATGATTATAACTGGTCATTCAAGTGAGTCTTGGTTGGGAAATTATTCCTTGACAACAACAACAAAAGGATTTCTTAATCTGAGAAAATGTTTTGTTGCAAATTGAGTATTCTCTCAAAATAGGAGTAGCAGCTGAGGATACAATACGATTAGTTTCCTTACATGTTGTTCATTGTCATTGAGATTTTTTTAAAAAAATATTTTCCTATTACATTTACTGCTATGCCACATCAGGATGGAGAACAAAATTTGACTTATTTAAAAAAAGGAAGAAAGAAAACTTACCTTTTCCATTATGCCACTTACCATAATCCAGTATCTGAATTTATTTCTGGATATTTTGATTTCTTAAATGATTTAAGGATATAAGTATTTTTACTTAAATGGATTGAGTGGTTCAGAAAACTACTTATTCTTAACATTTTACTTTATCGTTTAGATTGCACAAGTATTACATGATTACATTGCCATTTAAAAAAAAAGGCAAATAATACAGTTAAACTGAAAGTCCCTCCTGACAGCTAACCTCTGTTCCTCTCAATTCCATTCTCTCACAGATCCTCCTTCACTCCCCACTGATGGCCATTGTTACCACTTTATTTTGTATTATTCTTCCAGATGTCTTCTGTGGGGACATATTTGTAGTGTATCTACTGGGGTTACACACAGGTAGTTTTTTGATTTACAAAAATGGGATTGTACTGTATATGTAAATTATTTTATATCTTGCTTTTGTTATTAATACTTTTGTTATTAATACTTGTTAACATATTAGTAACATCCTTCTCATGTGTATATTCATAGCAAGTTTATTATTTGTAGTGGCTACATAGTATTCTGCAGCATAAATGTACCATGGTATAGCAGGTTGGGCTGTGTTATCCTGTGTTAATACCCCCCAAAATCTAGGGAGTTAAAACATAGCAGTATATTTCTTGTCTACGCTCCATGTTCATCTTAGGTTGTTGGGGCCCCAAACTATGTTGTCCTTACTTAGCAGTGCAGGCTGACTCAGTTTCCACCATATGGAATGTCTCTGGTCCCTGTGCCTGGGGAAGGGATGTGGCAAATTGTGTAGTGGCTCTTAAAGGATCCTTATGTGTATATGCTCATGTGTAGGAATTACTGAGTCAGAGTATGTAGATCTTTTAATGGATAAGTACTGCCGTACTGCCTTCCAAAGAAAAAGTATTGATTGATATTCTTATCTACAGTATATGAGGCTGTCCTGGCCAACACTCCATATAAACAGTTTTTAAATCATTATCACCATTAATAAGTGAAGATTACAATTTTGCTTTAACTTCCATTTCCCTAATTGATAGTGAGTTTGAGATTTTTTTTCATACAGACTTTGGACCTTGTTCTCTAATTCCTGTATATATAGTGCTTTTCTGTGTGTTTACCAATGCATTTGCTATCACATTTAACTATTTTTTTGTTCATGAGTTTCATTAATTTTTATGCTGTTGAAACACAGGTATACAGGAAATATAATTAAAGGTGTTATAAACATGGGTTCCTACAACTATCTTGGATTTGCACGAAATACTGGATCATGTCAAGAAGCGGCCGCCAAAGTCCTAGAGGAGTATGGAGTTGGAGTGTGCAGCACTCGGCAGGAAATTGGTAAGTGTAAGCCATGTTTGGCCAGCTGAAGTTTTTTACTTTTTTACTCATGGGTTAATAATACTGATATAGAGCTATAGTATTAAGTATCCAAATACTTTGCCATGTCATTTAGGTAAGGTGAAGAATGCTTTCTTTTTCTGAAGTAATGAATGATTTTAATGCTTTCAACACATTTTGAGATATATTTATCTTTTCTAGTATGTTATACATACAGAATGTCCCTAGAAAAGTACCATAAGTATTTGTTTCACTTACAGCTTTAATGTTGATTTTTATCAGCTTTTGCAAATGATGGTGGTTAAGAGTGCACCTTATTAGTTCATGGGCATGTGAGGGTTAATCTGTTCATTTTTCATACTGGTAAATTGGGGCTAATAATAATTCCTGTCTTTATAGAGCTGTTTCAAGAATTAAATAAGCTAATCCATATAAAGCACTTGGAACATAGTAGATATTCAAAAAACGTACTCTTTTTATTATTGTTGCAAGTTTGTAAAATGTAAAGGATTAACAGCTTTATATATATAAAGAGATTTAATTTAGTTTAGTTCAAAGGAGGATTTCAAATTTTTTTCATTTTATTTTAGAGGACTGATAATCATAGAAGTTATAAGACAACTTTCTGGATATTTATTACAGTAAATCACTCCAAAACTTAGTATATTAAAACAACATTATTTCTCACAGGTCTGGGGATTGGCAAGTGTAGTTGGTTGGTTCTTACACAGGGTTCTTCACACGATTGCAGTCAGTGGTGGCTGTGTAGCTGGAGTCATATGAAGGCTTCTTTTTTTTTTTTTTTTTTTTTTTTGAGACAGAGTCTCGCTCTGTTGCCCGGGCTAGAGTGAGTGCCGTGGCGTCAGCCTAGCTCACAGCAACCTCAAACTCCTGGGCTTAAGCGATCCTACTGCCTCAGCCTCCCAAGTAACTGGGACTACAGGCATGTGCCACTATGCCCGGCTAATTTTTTCTATATATATTTTTGGTTGGCCAGATCATTTCTTTCTATTTTTAGTAGAGATGGGGTCTCGCTCTTGCTCAGGCTGGTCTCGAACTCCTGACCTTGAACGATCCACCCGCCTCGGCCTCCCAAGTGCGAGGATTACAGGCGTGAGCCACCGCGCCCGGCCATGAAGGCTTCTTCATTCACATGTTTCACCTAGGCTGGGTTAGCTGGAACTTGGTGTGACCTCTCCATGTTACTAGTTTGAGCTTCTTCATAGCATGGTGGTCTCAGAGAGTCATTTGTCTTACATGGCAGCAGACTTTTTTCCCAGAGCAAGCACTCAAAGATACCCACTGAAAGCTGGAAGGCTTTTTATGCCCTAATCTTGCAGGTCCAGAATATCACTTATGCCTCTTTCTATTGCTCAAAGCAAGTCCCTCAGGCCAGCCCAGATTCAAGGGTTGAGGGGATCAGACTCCACCTGTCAATGGGAAGAATTTGCATCCATATTTAATCTACCATAGCAACTCTGTCAATTCACTAAATTTAAAACAAAATGAAGAAATCAAAAGGTAAAAATAAAATTGTGTGGCTTTTCATATCCTCTAGTTTATTATTTAAATTGGGCATTTCAGACTATATTTGCAAGTTACAGATCTTCAAGACCTGTAGTTTCTATTGCTGGCAAAGTTTCATAGGCAGCTTCTGTAGTCATTCATGCTATAATTTTTATTCCAGAATCTCCTAGGTTTGAGTGTCATTGCTCTGGCCCAAGAAACATAAGCAGTTCTTCCTAGAAAATATTCAGAGTTGCTTTTAAAAGCAAATTCCAATTAAAAATAAACTCTGTGAGAGTTAGAATATGTTGAATTTTATTTAGGTTTCTTTTCCAAATTTTCATAGATTTTCAGCCCTGTTTCTTTAAACACTGGAAGTAGGCTAGTATATGTTTTCTTAGATAAAATAAGGGTTGTTAGATAGTCTTTTGTGATATCTGAGCATAAAAAGCAATCTGACTCGTATTTTATTTATTTTTATAGATTAAAAGTAAGTATTTTGGTTTAATTCTTAAAGTATATGTGTACACATAGTATGCAAGTTTTTGATATAAAAAGTCTAAATATTTAAAAGTTTGGATCTAGAATAACTCAGTAAATAAGAAATGGACTGGTCTTTTACAATGATTTAAAATATATCTTGCAGTTACCATGAAGGGTTTCATTACTCTGATCCCTTACCAATTTAATGCTAGAGGAGGCTTGGTTAGATCTTTGTCCTATCTTAAGTTCTTGTCTGTTAGGTAACTTCTAGGAAGAAGTAGCCCTGAAAACTTCTTTTTTAATGTGGTCTTCTGGGTACTTATTAGATAATTCGTTAATGTAATTCCTCCCTACATCCTGCTTCAGTTTGGACTGGTTGCTCTCCAGGACTGCTCTATAGTTGCATTCTGATACTACTGTTTTGGGGAGAGGGAGTCAACTTAGGAATTCAGCAGTGGTTTCCTGGGAGTTTAGGGGAGATAATTTTTTTGAAAATTTGGATATCAGAAGATATCTTTGACCTCCCATATTGCTGAGAAGTATGAGAGTGCTGCCTATAGTCCTCTCGCACCCAGTGGTGCTGGTCAGAAGTATGATGCTGTTCTGATTGTCATTCTTGTGTATGTCATTCCTGCCATCACACCTTCTGTCTGAAAGGTTTTATTGTTTAAAAACCTGTGTTGGGGGCTAGATAGTGCACAAACATTGTTAATAATCCAAAAAGTACAAAAAAATACACAATGAAAAATCTGTGTTCCCCTCATATCATCCAGCTACCTAGTTTCCCTTCCTGTAGTAATGAGTGCCACTATTTGTTGGTGTTCTTGGTTTTTTTTCTTTTTTTTTTTGAGTGGGGGCGGTGTGCATATCCTTCGCTGGACCATTTAAAGATCTTCTCTTTCTCTTGAGTATGTCAATATATTTCACTTGTGCCTTGGTATGCGTCTTTTTTCCCATTAATTGTGCTGTTTTGGTGCTTGGTAGATACTTACAAATTGAAGAATCATGTCCTTTGGTTCTGTGATACTTTCTTCGTAAGCATTTTCTCAGTTCTCTCTTTCAGAAACTCCTACTTAAAACTCCAGTTTTTAAGCCTCACCAGGTTTCCATACAGTGACTTTGCTTTATTTTCATTGAATCTTACTCTGTAAGGACACAGAATTATTTACTATCTGTGTTTGTTTCCTAGGGTATCTGAACAAAATACTATAAACTGGGTGACTGGCTGGGTGCGGTGGTACACACCTGCAATCCTAGCACTCTGAAAGACCAGGGTGGGAGGATTGCTTGAGGTCAGGAGTTCGAGACCAGCCTGAGAGAGAGCAAGACCCCTTCTCTTCTAAAAATAGAAAAAATTAGCCAGGTGTGGTGGTATGCACCTGTAGTCCCAGCTACTCAGGAGTCTGAGGCAGGAGGATCGCGTGAGCCCAGGAGTTTGAGATTCCTGTGAGCTAGGCTGACACCGTGGCACTCTAGCCTGGGCAATAGAGTGAGACTGTCTCAAAAAAAAAAAAAAAAAAAGAGATAGAGAAAAGAAACTAGGTGGCTTAAAATAACAAAAATTTATAGTCTCATAATCCTGGAGGCTGTAAGCATGGGGTCAAGGTGTCAGCAGGGCCACACTTTCTCTGACAGCTCTAGGGAAGAATCTTCCCTAGCTTCTGTTTTGCCAGCAATGCTTGGCATTCCTTGGCTTGTAGATGAAGCACTCCAGTCACACAGCTATCTTCCTGTGTGTCAAACATTGTTGTCCTTGGTGTTCCCTCTATGTATGTCTATCTCTGTGTCCAGATTTCTCCTTTTTATAACGACATTAACGCCATCCTTATAACCTAATTTTAACTTGATTATCTCTGTAAAGACCCAGTTTCCAAACATTACATTTTGAGGTGTTGGGGTTACTTCAAAATATCTTTGTGGTGGGCCACAGTTCAACTCATACACCATCCTTCTAGATGTTTTCCATTTTCATTAGTTGTGTTTAGGATTACAAGTATCTACTAATTAATAAAAATGGAGTTTTGTGCTTTTATTTCTTGGTCTTTCAGTTTTGTTATGATTTTTAACAGGAAAATGGGAGTAGAACATTTTAATCCCCTCATCTTTAAAGCAGAGTCTAGCTGACACTTCAGAAATGACAGACGGCTTGATCTAATGATGTAGTTAGGGGAACATTGTGCAGTGACAACATATAGTAAGCATACCTTATATCTTTATGGCGCTTTATAGTTTATAAAGTGCTTGAGCATGTTATCTTTTTTGATCTTCACAACAGTGTCATGCGGCAGATAAGAAAATTATTGTTGGTATTTAGCAGATAAGAAACAGGCTCAGGGAGTTTCTAAGTGATTTGGTTAGGCTTAAGGCATAAACTTAAGCATCCCAAGTTCAGCATTCTTCTTTCCCAGCATCTTTTCTCTCTGCCATGTTGTCCAGTCCTAAAGGATTTGAATGCCAATGTAAAATTATAGTACAAATTTATCAGTCAGGTCAATGTGAGGGAATATGATTTCTTACCTGTCTTTTGCTACATAACAAACCATCCCAAAACTTAGTGGTTTAAAACAACAACAGATATTTATTTATTCTGCTATCTTAGCTCCATGTGGTATTGGGTGGGCCATTATGACTGAGGATAGAGTATCCAAGAGGGTTTAACTTGAATGTCCTACACCGCAGCTGGGTGGTGGGGCTAAGGACTGGCTAAACATCTCCCCTCACTTCTCTCTCCCCTCTTTCCATAGTCTTATCCTCCAGAGCCCAGAGCCCCTCTCTCTCCACATGTTCTCTCTTTACAGTAGGCCAGTTAGACTGTTTTACATAGAAGCTGACTTCAAAAAGTATAAAAACAGATTTTGCTAGGCTTCTTAAGGTCTACCTGGAAATTGGGATGCACAAACAGGAACGGGAGAAATTATTGGCAACCTTCTTTGCAGAAATTCCACCGCAGGTACTGAATCCAAATTTATTCAACTGTTGTGTTCTTTAGGAGCCATCACTCTTCATGATAGTGACTCCTTCACAGATCTTAGTCTGAAAAGGTCATAACACATAGACTGTGATTTATTTTTATTAAGTGATGAGTAATTCTTCAGGATTTTGTGATATTGACTTTAAATTCTTCATACAGGAAACCTGGATAAGCATGAAGAACTAGAGAAACTTGTAGCAAAGTTCTTGGGAGTAGAAGCTGCTATGACATACGGCATGGGATTTGCAACAAATTCAATGAACATTCCTGCTCTTGTTGGCAAAGTAAGACACTGTCATTTATGAAAACTCCGTAATATATATTTTCTTTTGTTTTGGAAAGCATTCAGAGATAGCCAGAAGCTCTCATAAACTTTAGATTGAACATAGTTTACCCAAAGGTACTATCACAAATTTTTGGACAAGTATATCCTATGGAGACTTATATCAGTTGGAGCTTCCTTCCTTCTCTCTTTAACCCATGATCCTCTCTTCCATTAGATGACTCTTGCCTTTTTTATTTCACACAGATTTCTGAAGGGATTCAGATAAATAAAAACTCGTGGAAGACTAAAACTATGAAAGAAAGGTTTAGTTTGGAAAGTTATTTAGTAGATGGTTTTTCCTAAGTAGAATATGAAAATATGTAATTACCCTAATATTTGTTCTCACTGTAACACATGTTGCTTAGATATATATAGACAACTTTTATGTATTTTACACATATATGTATTTTATATATAGCTATATTGCCCTTCTCCCCATGGGTAGAGTTTGTTATGGAGCAGTAGAAGAGAGACTTTGTAAATTACATTTTAGCAGATTGGCACTATTGGTTTTAAAGGGACCCTTGAGGTTATTTATTCTCATTTTAACATTGATATTAAGAAATGGCATATTGAAAAAGTAGTGGATTAACTCAAGCAGGAGATTTGAGGTTTTGCTTGCTTGCTTGTTAGTTATTTATATGGTCAAACTTAGCAGTGTGACTGTGAGCACATTAACCTTTCTGATCCTCAAAGTTTCCTTTGTAAATGAGGTGGTTGGACCAAGTTAACTCTGAAGTCCTTTTCAGTTATGCAGTGTATGGGTCTATAAGGAACAGATGGGACAAATAGAAAATAAATAACAAGATAGAGATTTAAACCCAACCTTATTGCTATCACATTAAGTGTAAATGATTGATACATTCCAGTTAGAAGACAGAGATTGTCAGATAGAATTAAGCAGGTTTCCTAATACATAAAATAGTAATCTGTTTTAAATATAAAGATACAGAAGTTAAAAGTAAAAGGATAGAAAACAATAATCAAAAGAAATTTGAAATGACTATATTAATATAAACAAAGATTTCAGAACAAGAAATATTTCTGGGGATAAAGAGTAACATTGCATAATGATTAAGGAGTTAATTCATCAAAAGGACATAATTTTAAATGTGTAAGCACCTAATAACAGAGCTTCAAAGTACATGAAGCAAAAATTGATGAAACTGAAAAGAGAAGTCGATGAATACAGAATTGTAATTAGAGATATTGACCCCCCCCCTCTTAATTGATAGAAGAACTAAATAGAAAATCAGTAAGGATATAGAATACTTGGAAAACACTGTCAACCAATTGAGGTAATTTTTGAAACACTTTACTCAACAAAAGCAAAAACGTTTACCAAGATAAACCATATTCTACTATTAAACAAGTTTTTTTGTTTGTTTGTTTGTTTTGGTTTTTGGGGTTTTCTTGCGACAGAGTCTTGCTCTGTTGCCCAGGCTAGGGTGCCATGGCATCAGCCTGTTTCACAGCAACCTCAAACTCCTAGGTTCAAGGGATCCTCCTACCTCAGCCTCCCAAGTAGCTGGGACTACAGGCGTGCACCACCACGCCCAGCTAATTTTTTTTTATTTTTAGTTGTCTGGTTAATTTCTTTCTATTTTTAGTAGAGACGGAGTCTTGCTCTTGTTCAAGCTGGTCTTGAACTCCTGACCTCAAGCGATCCTCCCGCCTCGGCCTCCCAGAGTGCTAGGATTACAGGTGTAAGCCACCATGCCCAGACTTAAACAAGTTTTAATAAATTTAAAAGTATTAAAGTTATTCAAAGTATGTTCTCCAACCCAGTGAAATTACATTAGAAATGAAAGATACAAAGATATTTGGAAAATCCTTGAATATCTGAAAATCAAACAACACGTTTCTAAATAACCCATGGGCCAAAGAAGAAAATACAAGGGAAAATAAAAATATTTTGAACCAAATGGAAATGTAATATATCATAATTTGTAGGATGAAGCTAAAGCATTGCTCAGATAGAAATGTATAGCATTAAATGCTTATACAGGTTGAGCATCCCTAATCCAAAAATCTGAAATCCAAAGTGCTCCAAAATCTGAAACTTTTTGAGTATAATGCAAATATTCCAAAATAAAAGAAAATGAAATCTGAAAAGACTTCTGGTCTCAAGCATTTCAGATAAGGGATATTCAGCCTGTATTAGGAAAAAAGGAAAGCTTCTACCTTAAGAAATTAGAAAAAGAAGAACAAATTATACCCAAACTAAGCAGAAAGAAGATTATAATAAAAATAAATGCAGAAACCAATGAATTAGAAAATAGACAATAGGGGAAATCAGCAAAACCAAAGCTGATTCTTTGAGAAAATGAATAAAATTGGTAAATCTCTAGTCAGACTGGTCAGGATAAAAAGAAGACACAAATTACCAGTACCGGGAATGAGAGAGAGGGTGTATCACTACACATTCTGTGGACATTAAAGGATAGTAAGGGAATATTAAGAACTTTATGCCAATAAATTCAACAACTTAGATAAAATGGACAAATTCCTTGGAAGACAAACGCATGGTTCTTTGATTTCACATCATAATATATTGCTGTCCTGCATTTTGGCAGTATAAACCTGAGATTCTTGGCTGGATGTGGTGGCTCATGCCTGTAATTTTAGCACTTTGGGAGGCTGAGGTGGGAGGATTGCTTGAGGCCAAGAGTTTGAGACCAGCCGGAGCAAAAGCAAGACCCTGCCTCTACAAAAAACAGAAAAATTAGCTGGGTGTGGTGGCACACGCCTGTAGTCCCATCTGCTCAGGAGGCTGAGGCAGGAGGATTGCTTGAGCCCAGGAGTTTGAGGTTGCAGTGAGCTATGATCACACCATTGCACTCCAGCCCGGGTGACAGAGGGAGACCCTGTCTCAAAACAACAGCAACAACAACAACCCCCCCCCAAAAAACAACCTGAGATTCTTATTTACAATTTCTTAGAATTTTTCACACTGTAGGATTAAACAATCTCGTCTTGTTTCTCCCTGTATGCTTATAAACTCTAACAAAGCATCATCTAGAATTAGATTTTTTCTGTACAGACATTGAAGGTACTACCTTAAAGATTTATCTTTCAAATCAAACATTATATGATGAAATGTTATTTAATATTATTTAATCTGTTAAAGGCAATAACTAACCCAGTTTTTTTTTTTTTTTTTTTTTTTTTTTTTTTTTTTGAGACAGAGTCTCACTCTTTTGTCCTGGCTAGAGTGCCGTGGCGTCAGCCTAGCTCACAGCAACCTCAAACTCCTGGGCTTAAGCAATCCTTCTGCCTCAGCCTCCTGAGTTGCTGGGACTACAGGCATGCACCACCATGCCTGGCTAATTTTTTCCATATATGTTTTTAGTTGGCCAGATAATTTCTTTCTATTTTTAGTAGAGACAGGGTCTCGCTGTTGCTCAGGCTGGTCTCGAACTCCTGACCTTGAGCGATCCTCCCGCCTCGGCCTCCCAGAGTGCTAGGATTACAGGCGTGAGCCACCATGCCCGGCCCCCCAGTTTTAATAATTATTTAAATCTGATACTAAATTTTTGTGTAAGGCGATTGATTGTTCAGTTTAACAGCAGGGTGAGGCAATATATTAATTAAGAGCATATGTTCCAGAAGCAGAATCTTTGTATTGAGTCACTTGTAACCTTGCTTGTGACCTTTGGCAAGGTTTTTCACTTCTGAGCAAGAGTTTCATCATATGTAAAGTGGGGCTGATAATAGTACCTACTTCATAAAGTTGTTGTGAAGATTAAAAGTAATAATGCATTTAAACCCCTTGACTTAATGCCTGAAACATATTAAGCACTTAAATGTCAACTGCTGATATTTAATATTTATTTTATTTTTGAAACAAGGATATAATAGAGTCTCTGTAGTAAATTAGAAGGGGAAAAAAAACAGATTGATACATTGAAATGGTGAACAAAGCTATCTTAAAAAGATGATAAACAAAAAGAATGTAATGATATTACAGGTTTTGCCAGAAAAAAATTTAGCTGGAAAGAGAAGAAAATAAAATGGGGGGGGGGTGGCTTTTAATGTATACTGGAATGCCAAGAGTGATAGAGTGGTAGGTAAAGAATTTGAAGACTTGCAGAAGAAAAAAAATCTAACCTCTCTTCATTTTCCCCCCGTTTCATTTTTTCCAATTTTAATGCTTTTTTCCAACTCGAATTTAGATTTACAGAAGAGTGGCAAAAGTATAAGAGAGTTCCTGTATGCTATTCATTTGGCTTCCCTTTATATTAACATGTTACATAATAATAGAACATATCTCACAGCTAAGAAATTAACTGTGCCACAATACTATTAACTGAAGTGCAGAACTTACTTGGTTTTTCACCAGGTTTTCCACTGATGTCCTTTTTCCATTCCAGGATCAGTTGAGGATCCACATTGCATTTAGTTTTTGTAGCTCCTTAGTCTCCTCCAATCTATGACAGTTCCTGTCATTCCTTGTCTTTCATCACCTTGAGACTTCTGAAGAGTACTGGTCACTTATTTTGTAGAATGTCTCTCAATCTGGGTTTGTCTGCTGTGTTGTCATGATCTGATTGGATCTGTGGGTTATTGAGAAGGATGCCACAGAGGTGATGCTCTCTAATTGTGTCCTATCAGAGGCTACATTGTTTTGATATGTATTACTAGTGATGTAAATCTTGACACCTTGGCTAATGTGTTAGCTAGCATTTTCTACTATAAACTTTACTACTTTTCTTGTTATAATACTAAATATTGTGGCAGAGATACTTTGGAACTATATAAATAACATTTCTGATTAAACTTTTACTCACTAATTTTAGCATATATCTGTGCATTTGCCTGTGGCAGTTATTACCTTGGTATTCTAATGGTGCTTTTTCTGTTTTTCTCCTTCCTTCTATACTTATTAATTGGAATTTTTGTGTAAGGAAGACTTGTAGCTTCTCCCCTATTTATTTATATCAGTATGGATTTGTGAATTATTATTTGAGTTATAACCCAACATGATTGCTTTTTTTTGTTGCTTGAGTTCTGGCCATTGGGAGCTCATTCAGGTGGGCACCTGTGTCCTTTGAATATGCAGAAATATTTTTTTTAAAGCACTTTTCGTACTTTTTGGCATGGTAAGATGCTTCAGGCTTATCTTATATTTTCACTTTCCCAGATTTGGAATTAACCAGTTCCCCAGGAAGCCCTGTTTTTTTTAAAATTTTAGAATGGTATTTAAAAAATCAAGGTCTGGAAAGTAGGTGTGTGTATTGCTATAGGAGTGTTACTGCTTCTCACCTCTCAGTGGATAGAGCTATCTGTGTATACATATATCATTTTTTTTTTTTTTTTAAGAGACAGGGTCTCAACCAGGCGTGGTGGCTCTTGCCTGTAATTGTAGCACTCTGGGAGGCCGAGGCAGGAGGGTTGCTTGAGGTCAGGAGTTCGAGACCAGCCTCAGCAAGAGCGAGACCTCGTCTCTACTAAAAATAGAAATTAGCTGGGCATGATGGTGTGTGCCTGTAGTCCCAGCTACTTGGGAGGCTGAGGCAGGAGGATTGCTAGAGCCCAGGAGTTTGAGGTTGCTGTGAACTAAGCTGACGCCATGGCACTCTAGCCGGGGCAACAGAGCAAGACTCTGTTTCCAAAAAAAAAAAGGCACTGTCTAGTTCTGTCACCTAGGCTGGAGTGCAGTGACCCAATCATAGCTCACTTGTAACCTGGAATTACTGGGCTCAAGTGGTCCTCTTGCTTTAGCCTACTGAGTAGCTGGGACTACAGGTGCGTGCCACCACACCAGGCTAATTTTTTAAATATTTTGTAGAGACCGATGTCTCACTATGTTGTCCAGGCTGGTCTTGAACTCCTGGCCTCAAGCAATCCTCCAGCTTCTGCCTGGTTAGTAGTGAGTCAGAGAATGTGCCATTTTCACAGGCATTGCCCCCTCAACTTCCATTTCCCACAAATAAACAGTACATCTTATCAAAATTCATATGGAATTCCCTCAAATCAGAGAAACAAAAACTTTTTAAAGATTGATGTATCAGATTTTAGGCATAAATAAAAACCTGTTGCTATAATCCGAATATTTAAGTCAATCATAGGACTTAAGATATTAAATTAAAAGACTAGAATTTTTCATCTGCTTTGAAGATGTCTTTACAAAAAATAAATTATCATGTGTGCTTGTTTTTCTTCTGAAAATTGATCGCTTTGCTGTTGTACAAGGTTTCCTTAATAAGATATCATTTTTATGATTATAACATTTCATAATTTGTCTAACTAAACCTTTCCCCTCCAGCTTCTTATCTTGCTGTGCTTCTGATTTTGCAGGGTTGCCTGATTCTGAGTGATGAACTGAACCATGCATCGCTGGTTCTAGGAGCCAGACTGTCCGGAGCAACCATTCGAATCTTCAAACATAACAGTGAGTTTGCCATGAAATTCACTACTGGCCTTGTTGTGTAATATTCTTTGGGTCAATGGTGGTGGTAACATTAGTTCCATTAATAATTGAAAATGCAATTGAAGCTAAAATAACAACATCTAAAATGTTCTTGCTGTTCCAGTCTTTCAAAGTTATTCTTTCCCTCACTGGAATAAAAATAGAGGGTAAAGGAAGTCTTTTATATGAATATAATACTCTCCTTTTATTTGACTTTCAAGGTTTCCATCCTGTTTCTGTGTTTACAAATCTCTTGTTCAAATATGTTTACTAGATGCCTATGGTGTATCATGCTATATAACACTAGGGGTATTGAGATGCATAAATCAGGGTCCCTGATCTCAAGGATCTGACTGGTTTATGAGGAGACTTAATAGATGAACCAGAACTTACAATGGACAGATGCTGAATACTCATATGCACAGATGCCATGAGAACACAGAGAGAGGTGGCACTAAGTGAAACCCTTTTCTCCCTAAATGGCGATACTTTTGTGTATTATTAAAATGATTTTTTACAATAAAAATGCATAAATTTCATAGTTAAAATACACATAGGAAGAAAAGATTATGCCACTATATGTTTAATATCCTCTTTTGCCAAAATGTGTACATGTACAGACAAAAGTCTAGAAGAATATATGCCAAAATGTTAATTAAGTCTGTACCTCTGGATGGAAGGATTATAGGTGGTAACTTTTTTTTCTTTGTCTTGTCTAAAATGTTTTATAATGAGAATGGTACAAATAGTATTTTGTTTTATGTAAATGGGATCTTATTAAACATCCTTGTGTAACCTGTTATTTTCTTTTTATAATATATTGTGAACATTATTTGTCAGTACATGTGACTCTACCTCATTCTTTAATGTCACTGTGGCAGTGTTTGGACGTGCCATGATTTTTTAATCGATCCCTCAGTTGGACAAGATTTCTAAATTTCTTACTAGAAAGAGCATAACACTCACATTTTTGTACAATCATCTGATTAGTGCCTTAGGATAAATTCCTAACAGTCTCAGAATGCCTGGTTAAAAGGTATAAATTTTTAATACTTTTCCAGATTGCCTCTAAGCATTGTACAAATTTTTACTCAACAAGGTGATAGTGACTATTTCTACTTGCTGGCCAACGTAGGCTATTATGAATCATTTTAAATCTTTCTGAATCTAAGTAAATAATATGTTAATTTTTATCTATTTGTTGTAGAATAGCTTTTATGTAGTTAATTTGTATTTCTTTATAAATTTGGACATTTTCAAATTTGTTCTCTTTTGCTGACTATAGGAGCCCTTTTATTATCCTTTCTTTTATGTTTCACTATTTTTTATTTATTTTTGACTTTGTTTTTAGTCAAAGATTTTGTTTTAGTCTTGCTACGCAGTCTCATTAAAATGTTTATGTTGTCACATCTGCAGTGTTATTGACTTTTGGATTTTACCTAATGCTTTCCCAATTCTGAGTCATAGGTTGTTCTCTTATATTTTCTTCTGGGAGTTTTGTCGTGTATTTTTTATTTAAATTTACATGGAATTCAGGGGGCATAGTATGAGAGAGAGACTAAATTATTTTTCCTAAGTAGACAATATGTTTAAACATTCCACTATAGATATTTCTTTTTGTCTAAATTTTGAATAAATATTTATTTTTCTCCTCCTTTCTGTATATAAACATAGGAAGCTAAGACAATTAGTACATTTTTATTTGTATCCTGCTGATTGCCACACATTGCTCTCTGCAGCAGGACTGGAGGCTTTGGATCAGGAGATGGTAAATATTTAATTCTGTGGAGAGCATCTTCTATCTCTTGGTTAGGTAGTATGCAGATTAGTTTGTTACAAATAACTGAATGTGTAAGCATAGTCACAGCCTTTGGCTATCTTATTTGTGTTTATGTTATGTGTTTTTATTACCCTGTTGCTTTTTTCTATCAAAGTCTTCCTGTGTAAAGAACAAAATCATGTAGTTTTTTAATCCCTTTCTCCAGTGATGAGCAATAAAGAATATAAAATCAGATTTTATGATACGGTGTCTCCCACCCCTATTAAATATTCCCCAGACTTAGTGTTGCTTAGATTTTTGGGAGTTTTCTTGAGGACTTAATTTCAGGGCAGATGTTTTAAGTACAAAGTCTATAGTGGTAGCAACAATGGTCTTCAAAGCATTTGTCTTTAACAGGGAAATTATGATCCTCATTAATGGCAATACCAGCCACATTGTTTCCTAGGCCCATTAACCACCTTCAGGACCAACAGAGCCTTAAGAACTTGGTTATGTATAGGTAACTGATGTAGTCAAACATGGAACAATCACAATTGATTGCCAACCTTGCTAAACGCATAGACTCATGGATGTCCCAGACTGGTGTATTTTTAACCCAGTGCCAAGATACAGCTCTTTAGTAAGCATTTATTGAGTACATCCTAGGTGAGAGGAAACATACGCTTTGAAGTTTTCTTTCCCCCATATTTGTTTTTTAGGAGATATATGTACCTGCGATGGTTTATTCACATCCTTTTGCTTGGTCTTCTTTATGCATTTATTTCTGAATGACCCACTGGGATTAGAGATACAGTTTGATTCTGTAAACACAAAAAAGCTAACTGAATGGCAAGATATTTTAATGTGAAACATTGGTCATTTCATTAAGCAGGCTAATGAACTGAATTAATCATTACAGTCATTTAGGTAAGTTTTGATGGTTTTGAATATTTGTTACATTTTGGATTTCAATTCAGGGTGGCAATAATTCATCCATTTTGCCCTGTTTTTTTCTGCCCAACTCTAATTATGTTAATATTCTTTGCTGAGACACACTTCCTGAATAAGAAATGCATATTTACATTTCTGGAGTAAAGTTAGGAAAGAGGAAGATGCTTTGTGACTTTGTTCTTTTTTGTGTGCTTTAGATATGCAAAGCCTAGAGAAGCTATTGAAAGATGCTATTGTTTATGGTCAGCCTCGGACACGAAGGCCCTGGAAGAAAATTCTAATCCTCGTGGAAGGGATATATAGGTAATCCTGCTTTATTATTTTTACCTTTGTGACTTGGCCCCAGAAGTCATAGAATTTTTAAGGTGAAAGAAGTCTGTCCCCCTCTGGAAAGTAAGACGACAATGTTTATGACTTGTTAAAGTACCTAGAAACAGCACTAGAACAGAAATCTTTTTGTCTGACTCTTCTTTATTCTCTCCATTATACTACATGGTCTCCAAATCCCCTATTTTGGTCTTTTATTTTTGTACTGTTTGTAGAGGGAACTTATATATAGGAGCAAGAATTGGAATATGTATTCTAATATGTCAAAACAAATTATACACCATTTAACTTTAAGAAATATTTTATTTTAGTTAATTTTTACAGCCCTTACACTTATTCTTAGTATCTAATTTTATTTGTTCTTTTGTATAATTTTAATTGCATATATAGTGTGATGCAAAGTCTAATGTTGCCTGTAATTACAAGCTTTAGAAGAATCTACTGTGACTTTAATTCTTTCTTTCATGAATTAAGATCACTTACGTTCTGGTGCTTGCTTTATAAGCTCCAATCTCCTTTCCCCTAGCCTTCTGCCTAGCCATGGCATCATCTGACTTCATCAGTTTAAAACCACAGGTAGAGTTGTCAAACCACTTAAAAAGCAATAAACTCAAAAACTTAATAATGAAGTGCCCGACTCCCAATTTTGAAAGTTAAAAAGGGTCAGCATATGTACTTTTTTTCCTGTTTTACCAGCATGGAGGGATCTATTGTCCGCCTTCCTGAAGTGATTGCCCTCAAGAAGAAGTATAAGGCATACTTGTATCTGGATGAGGCTCACAGCATTGGGGCCTTAGGCCCTACAGGTCGAGGTGTGGTGGATTACTTTGGCCTGGATCCTGAGGACGTGGATGTTATGATGGGAACATTTACAAAGAGCTTTGGTGCTTCTGGAGGCTACATTGGAGGCAAGAAGGTAAATAGACCATGAGAATGAGCACTTAAAGATAAAGATACTGGCTACTGGATTTGGTAACTCATGCTTAGCAGATGGGGTCCTGAACTAGGATGTGGAGACTTTGAATTTGTTTGTGGCTTAGGCTCGTAGTGCCAGCAGGCTTCATATTTCAGCTGCCTAGTAAGTGACTCTGATGTCTTCTCGCTGAACTAAAGGCTGGTTCTGTTCATTGTTTGTTGTTTTCTTATTCGTGCTTCTTTCTAAACTACATGCTGGTCTGAGATACAGAATACCCTCTTGTATGAAAGAACACACAGTGGTGCTTCCTGTTTGCCACAGTATTCTATTGGGTTTGCATTGTGCTCACAATTTCAAAAGTATTGGGGTTGTCATAGGAGCCAATGAGAATAGAACACCCGTTACCCTGCCCTTGGACTCAAATGCATCATTGGTAAACACAGAGACAGGAAGAACAAAGATTTTGCTAGCTCTGGGATGCTAGAAAGCGTTGTATTTTTCTTTTCTTTTCTTTCTTTCTTTTTTTTTTTTTTTTTTTTAGTACATTTCAGAGAAGGAATGGGTCAACCCCCTTGAGTAGAGGAGACCAGCATTGTATTTTTCGATTTTAAAATTATGTAGTGAATTCTGAGGCAACTGAGAATCTATGTGGCATGGTGGAAATAGTGAACAGTGGAGACAGAGGCCTGGGTTTGAATATTTCTTTGCTTACTTTGTGAGACCATAGGGAAAGCATTTAACCTTCCAATTTTCTTGTCAGTAAAATAGAGGTAAATATGCCTAGCTTGTAAAAATGTAGTAAGAGTTTAAAAAATAATATATATCCATGCTACAATATAGATACACCTTGAAAACATGTTAGTGAAAGAAGCCAGTCACAAAAGATCACACATTCTGTTTTTTATATCCAGAATAGGCACAGAAACAGAAAGTATATTAGTAGTTGCCAGGGGCTGAGGGGATGGGGAAATGGAAAGTAACTGCTAATGAATGCAAGGTTTCTTTTTAGGGCGATGAAAATGCTCTAAAATTAGATGGTGATGAAAGTTGCACAACTCTGAATAAACTAAAAGCCACTGAATTGTACACTGTAAAGAGGTGAATAGTATGGTATATGGCTTATATCTCAATGAAGCTGTTATCTTTTAAAACTGCAACATTAGGGAAAAAGTAATATATGTCAAGTATTTATGTGTGGCACATAGTAGGTGCTCATAAATGTTCTTAATTTCACTGTAAAATTCAACATTGGGAGTCTTAAAGAATGGTCATTCTCTTCATAATTGATTGCCTTTTAGAGAAAACCCTTTTTCAGTGGGTTTTAATCAGGTTTGATAAATTTTTATCTCAAATTTTACCTTTATGTTAATGGAACCAGGCTCACTTTGGAGAGTTAGTTGCTTTTTGGTAATATTTGTTGCTGTGACCCAAAGGATAGAAAAATAATACTGTGGGAGATCATTTAAGTATAATATATTCATGCTTTTGGGGGGTTTTTTGGTTTTGCCTTGTTTTGTTTTTTGAGTGCAATTTTTAGTATTTTTTGAAGTGAAACTTTTATAGCCACATTTTGTGTCTGTTTTCTTATTTGGTTCTGGTATATAAGCTTCTTATGTGTACATTTTATTTAAAGATTTAATGAAGTTAATAGGTATCAAAGAATAGGGATATACAATTAATTGTTTTTCAAATCCTTGTAACTGACAAGACAGTGTTTTAATTTATTCAGTAAGATGCCATTAGTGTTCTAATGAAAACTCAGTGAATTTTCTGCCACATTTATATCATTTAATAAATCTCTGTGTATCTGGAAGAAATTTGAATGCCCTTCAAATTGATGTCAGAGAACTGTTTATTATTTAGGGATGTAAGGATGGGCTTTGCAGGCAAAGGGTGAGATGCAGATGACATTTTCTCTGATACTTAGAAGTAAATCATATCTAAAAAGCAGTCCAAACACCTTAATTCAACCTTGTACAGTATTTGTAACATTAAATGATATATTCTCCAAATCTAGAGGGATTCTTTAAAACTATTATGGTTTTTTTCCTGTGTTGTCACATGTTTGAAAAACAAAACAAAATCTAAGGATTTTGCCATGTTTCTGACCCAGTTGTTACCAACAGTATGCTTTAACCATCTTGGTTGACCTTGTATCTCAGATTAGTGTCCCTATTCCAGTGCCATTGAAGGGAGGGGTTCACTAGCACCTAGAAGGGGAAAGAAAGCACTGATGTTGCCAGTGAGTTCAAGAATTGCCTCTAATTATCTGTCTCTGTGAACTCCCCAGGAGCTGATAGACTATCTGCGAACACATTCCCATAGTGCAGTGTATGCCACGTCACTGTCACCACCTGTAGTGGAACAGATCATCACGTCTATGAAGTGCATCATGGGGGAGGATGGCACCAGCCTTGGTAAGTCTTTCTTTTCTTGAAACATTTCCCAGGCCCACTTAGCAGACAAGCATGCTGTTTTTCTTGAGAGTAAGGTTTACTAATGGGCAGAGCTGGCTGACATGTGAGGCCTTGGTTTCCATGGACACTTTTCAGTGTGTTAGATACACATGCCATGAGAGCTAGACTGGCTCACTCCTGTGGAATTTTCTTGTTTATAGATGGTGAGGCTTTACTCTTACTATCCTGCATACCCTCTTAACTCATAGGTAATATACTTCAGGGTCTTTCTTAAATTGTGTAATTTTATGTGAAAATGTAATTCACT
Organism: Varecia variegata; assembly: GCA_028533085.1. Classification (NCBI taxonomy): domain Eukaryota; kingdom Metazoa; phylum Chordata; class Mammalia; order Primates; family Lemuridae; genus Varecia; species Varecia variegata. The sequence continues at coordinate 19,615,487 of CM052442.1, forward strand.
CTGTAGTAATGTTTTATTAATAGCATGTTTGAGAACTGCCGTTTCCATGAATTAGTATATTTAATGCCTTTCTAAAGAGTTTCTAATTTAAGATATAGTAGATAATAAAGGAATTCCTGAATCTGCTGATTTTGTCTTTGGTGGGGTTTGTATTCCAAACTAGATGCCTTGACTTAAACATGCTAATGTGAACAAAAAAGTGTGATTGTTCACTTTCTGATATTTGACTTTTATTCTGCATCACCAGAGGGCAGTGTTGACTGCAGAACAACTATACTAAAAGGGGAGCAATTGGTTGTTTCTTGTTTTTACTTTAAAAAATATTTCCATCACCAGTATGAGACATACATTAATTTCACTTGTCTTTTTAATGTTTCTGAAATCCGTTTGGCTCTTGTGTTAATAAAAGCTTTCACATCGTCAGTCTTACACTCTCCATCCTACATTTACATAATACTTTGTTGTAAGATTGATTTGGTTGTATTGAATAAAGCGGTACTTCTGATTTTGATTGATTTAAGGCTGTTTTTCTTAAATCAGAATTTGACTGTAATATTTTTTCTGATCTGTGATAGATCCTTGTTATCTCTAATGAGAGATTTTTGGAAATAGTGAAATGCAATCATTTTCAGTTTTGTGAATTGATTCCTTGAGGAAGAAGATATTTTATTAATGTTGCAAACATAGCATGGAACCTTGGGAGTAGCTCTCTGTTAACAATTGCTACAACTTCATCTCCTTCTGATATGGTGTTAGAGTGCTTTAATCTAAGATATATACTATACATAGCTAGCATTAATCTGGTTACTTCATGTAGGCACGTTTACCTTATTGATTCAGTGCACAGATTTAGGTGACTTAAGAAATGGCTAACAACTATCAAAGTTAATGTTGGATAATTTCTTTGCCCTATTCTAGAACATGGATCTATGTGATGTGTTACCTTTGGATAGATAACTTATCTGTACTAAATGATGAAATCTTGGCTCTGCTGGTGGTGAGAAAATGAAATATGGTAATTAGATATAGGCTTTGGGTCAGTACTAGTTTTCCAGTTCTTGCTTCTCTAGCCACCCCCAAAGCTGAGTGGTGTGACACAACAGCCATCTTATTATGCTCACAGATTCTGCACGTCAGGAATTCAGTCAGGGCACAGCAGGGATGGCTTGTCTTTGCTTCACAGTGTCTGGGGCTAGCTTGGAAGACTCAAGCGCTGGGATGACTCAGATGGTTGGGGGTTGGGATCATCTGGAGACTTCTTCACTCACATGTCACCTGGGCTGGAGTGACTTGGAGGCAGCGCTCACCTGAAGGTGTTGACCAGAGCACCTTCATGTGTCCTCTCCATGTGGTGTGGACTCCTCATAACATGGTGCCTGGGTACCCAGAAAGCACACTTTAGAGAGCAGGCATTCCAAATGAACCTGACTGAAACCCCATGACCTTTTCTGCTCTGTTAACAAGGCAAGTCATTAAGGCCAGCCCAGATTGGAGAGGATGAGGAATTAGACTGTATCTCCCCAATGGGAGGTGTGTCAAAGAATTTGTGGCCATTTTTAAAACCCTCCTACCAGCTTTTAAATAATATAACTAACATAATAATCTTCACTTAGCTATATTGTTTCTCTAACAAAATAGAAGTTAATGAAAATCAAACCAAAAGTAGAGATAAATTTCTCACAAAATCTGCTATGTGAACTTAAATTTGGCTTGGTTTCTTTTAGATTTGAGTGTCTTAAGGTAATGCTTATTTTTATGGCATTGTTGAATGCATATTTTTATTGTCCTTGTAGGAAAAAAGGTATGAACCAGGGCAGCAGCCCTTTGTGCCTTAAGATGATCTTTAAAAAGTGGTATCTGCAAGTAATTACCTGAATGTGATTTTACAATAGAAATGCCTTGCCGGCCGGGCGTGGTAGCTCACGCCTGTAATCCTAGCACTCTGGGAGGCCAAGGTGGGTGGATTGCTCGAGGTCAGGAGTTTGAGACCAGCCTGAGCAAGAGCGAGGCCCCGTCTCTACTAAAAATAGAAAGAAATTATCTGGCCAACTAAAAATATATATAGAAAAAATTAGCTGGGCGTGGTGGTACATGCCTGTAGTCCCAGCTACTCGGGAGGCTGAGGCAGTAGGATCGCTTAAGCCCAGGAGTTTGAGGTTGCTGTGAGCGAGGCTGATGCCACGGCATTCACTCTAGCCCAGGCAACAGAGGGAGACTCAGTCTCAAAAAAAAAGAAATGCCCTGCCATGAGAGAAATTTAATTCCTTATGTTCAGGACACTGAATTTCATTAATTCTGTAAACATTGAGTATCTCACCACGTTAGACTATATGAATCAGAACCCATAGGAAATAGGCACACAGAAAGACCATTTGAATAAAGTGTGTACTTGGGGAGTATAGCGGATGCAGAGAATAGTTGGTTGTTGTATTAATCCCAGAGAGAACTGTAGCATAGAGAATTGAAGTTTTATTAATCATTCGCCAGATATTTGAGTGCCTGCTCTGTGCTTTTCTAGGCACTCCTGATTCATCAAAGAATAAAACACCCCCAAATTCTTGCCTTATAGGGGAAGTAAATTATATAGTATGCTAGAAAGTGGTAAGTAATGGGGTGGGTGGGGGGAGATAAGCAAGGAAGGTGGGGAGTCAGAAGTGCTAGGGACCTGGTTTGTAATTTTAAATAGGGTGGTCATTGAGAAGGAAAAATTTTAGCAAGATTTGGAGGAGGTAGGGCTCTAGCTATGAAAATCCAGGGATAGAAGGCCCTGAGATGGAGATGACTTGTGTCCAAGGACTAGCAAGTTGGCCTCTGTGGCCAGAGCATAATAGTACAAGGTAAAGTGATTAAGGATGAGGTAGGGAGAAGGGAGGCACAGGTTGTGCAAAGGGTGGAAGTTCTGACAAGAGGCAGTCTTGTAAGGGTATTAGGTTGACATGAAGACACAGACACTACTTCTCTTGCCCTGTGTAGTTTCAAATTCTTGAATAGTTTTTCTGTGGGCTGCTTAGTATTGGCAGGTTTGTGGCCTGTTTCAGATAGGTTAAGACCCTTCAGAGTTTATGAAAAGGTGCAGAAAATAAGGTACTCCCTACCCATATTTTAATAATATTAATATTTCACCCTATTTATCTCACTTTTTAAGAAGAAATGGGAAGGGATCTAAAACTCTTTTATTACTTTTTCCGGTTTCTCTTGCCGCTTCTCCAGAGATAATCACTATTCTGAAATTCTCCTATACTTTTATACTTTTACTGTTACAACAACTTGCAAAAATGCTTATGAGATTTAACTGTTCAATTCAAAACTGACTATCATAAATCTTCATCTGCACACCACCAAAAGCGTTTTCAGTTGTGTATGAGTCTGGGGAAGAGGCTGTAGAGTGCACTTTAGTCACACTTCAGCTCTTTTCCTGATAGGACCATGTCTCCTGTCTACTTTGTTTAAATGTGTTGTGCAATATCTCAGTCATCTTCCTCACGTTACTAATGAAAATGTCCTGTGACATGTGGAAAAGCCTGTGAAGAAAGTTGGTGAGCCTAAGAGGCCCCAAATAGTCCTGCATTTGAAGAAAATGTAGTGCTGAAGCTTCTTGAGACAAGTTAATGTGTACGCAGGAAATATAATGAATTTCACACTGTACGGTATCACTGAGTAAGGCATGCAAGTGTACCCAAGTTTTTAGGGGTTGAAATAGGTAGTTGGTATGTTAGATGCTCTATAGTTTACAGAAATTCTTGGAGGATTGTTATGTAGGTATTTAATAGTGCTTTAGTGGTTTGGGAGTAAATTGTTTGCAGTTTCAGGATGAGCCAGGAACATATTATCATTTTTTCTATTTTTAATGACATAATGTAGGTTATGCTACGTGAAAATTACAGGCTAACACACTTTTAGGAACAGACAATTCCAGTAATGAGGATTGTCTGTATTGTGTTTTTAAATGTTACATACATTGGTCATATTGTGCAAGTCTTACTGCAACTTGCCTTATTTGCTTAATGTTGTATCTGTTTGAGTTACCCTGATGAGTGTGAGGGTCTCATTCAATTTGCTTTCACTGTTATGTATAATATTCCACATGGTAGTACCATAACATTTTTTGTTCGTTACTCTGATTATTGGCTGTTTCTAGCTGTTACATAATATTGTAGCAGTGATCATTGTACATGTCTCTTTTGCATGTATGTGAGATTTTTTTAGGGCATATATACCTTATATACTGATATACATCTTTAGAGGTTACTAAATTCTTTCCAAAGTGCTTATACCAGTTTACTCTCCTACTACCTGTATCTTATCATACTTAGTGGAAAGTTAATAGATACTATCTGAAGTTTATAAATCAACAAATTTTGAAGGTTAAATTTTTGAATTTCTGAAGATAACTAGCCACTAGAAGAATTAAAAATAGTAATATCACAAAAATTGGTGGTGATTAATGGAGGAAACATGAAAAGTAGAAGTACGAATGCCTCATCTAAACACCATCTAGGGTTGATGGACCCAGAAGCAGAGCTCTCAGTATATTATTCAACACTGTGGTTCTAACTGCCAGTAAAGCCAGAAACAGAACTTGATGCTACTTCCTGGGAATGGGAATGGAAGTGGCAGATGAGATGCATTTCCTGCCCTACTGTGTAAGCACTACCTTCTTCCCAGGCTTTTCCACATTTCCCCTCCAATTCCTATCCTTTTCCCAGGGAAGAAAGGGGCATATGACTTGGTTGATGAATGGATATTGAAAGGCATCTTAACTAGGATCCAAAGTAAGATAATAATGAATAGGAATTGTGCTGCCAATGTGCATGTACCTTGAGTGGGAATATTGAGTTAACACAGGCCTGTGAGTAGAAAAAATGAGGCCTAGGAAATTCTGACAAATTCCACTAAACATTCGAAATTCTACCTTTTACTTACACATCACTAATCAATGTCCAGTAGTGGAAATTTAGCTGTAAGATCTACTTAATGAATCAAGGCAGAATGTCCGACCAAACCAACTCAAATTTTGCTTTTCTATTTTCCAGAGCAGTGCTTTGATATATTTTATTTCTTTCCAAAAATGTAGTTAATACTAATATGCATAGCACCCAACTTAGTGTCTGACATCTGGTATCCTTTCAATAAATTTATTTTATTTTATTTTATTTTATTAATTTTAAAGAGATTTATTCTAAGCCAAATTTGAGGATCATGACCCGGAGCCACGCCCAAGAGGCCTTGAGCAAGTGGACTCACTGTGGCTGGGTTACAGTTTGGTTTTATACATTTCAGGGAGACAGGGGTCAATAAATTTATTGAATGAGTAAATGCACACACGACCCAGAAATATTAGAAAATCAGTGGGTTCTTAAAGTACTTCCTTATAACATTGCTTGCATAGTTGAATGTTCAGCCAGAATGGCCAACTTGTGGAGTAAAATTAGATAGGTACATTTTAATAGATTTTAAAGTGGTGACAGAAATCACTTATATAGAAAACTGGGTTTTTTTGTTTTCAAAACTGGGCCTTAGTTTTGAAAGGAACTGGGCCCATTCAGATGGTTATTGGTAGAGGAGAAGAAAAAGACTATCCTGGGCAGATTGAGGTTTAATTAAAATTAGGTTTGGCTCATTTGAATTAATTCCAGTAATAGACTTGTTAATGAGGTGTTAAATGATCACCTTGAGAATCCCAGGGAACTGTCAAAAACTAATTTAGGAGAACTGAGACATTAAAAAAAAAAAAAAAAAAAAAGGCATTCCAGGATTCGCTTGCTGAGAGGGGTTAGAACTGTTGAAAAAACGAAGTTTTGGGGTTTGGAGTCATAAAGAGACACTTCCCTGCTTTTTCTCAGGGGGGCTGACAGCTTTTAATCCTCCATCGAGAATCCAAGCTGGGTGCGGTGCCCTGTGCCTGTAGTCGCAGCTACTCAGAAGGCTGAGGCTGGAGGATCCCTTGAGCCCAGGAGTTTGAGTCCAGCCTGGGCAACATAGTTAAGACCATGTCTCTTAAAAAACAAAACAAAATAAAATAAAACCCTAATTCAGAATCCCAAATTCTTTTAGTATGTAACCTACAAGTGGCTTTGTCCACTGTAAAGGTTTTTTTTAATGTTCAATATTAATTAGTTTGTGAAACTCTTTAAGTTATTACCTTGCCTTCTACCTCTAAAACTATTAGTTTAAATCCAAGCCAAGCCTTTACCACTGATTGCCTTTATTTACTGGCCTTCTTCCCATATGTAGGTGGATGCTTGACCACAGTATACATATTTCCTCATCCTTTCAGGTCTGTCTTAAAGTAGCTTGATATGTTCCAGTCCCATCAGAGGACAGTAGAATAGTCTTTGGACAAATTAAGACTTTCTGTCCTGCTTGTGAGCTGGCATCCTTTAAAACTGGGTTCCTTAATATTTCAAAGTCACTTTTCTTCCTTTTGTTTACGGCCCTCTGTTTTTGGCTGTGCATTATCAGCCATTCTTTTAAACTTTTGATTACATTGAATCAACAAATTTAAGCCTTGGCCCCTGCTACTTGTTGCACATCCTGCATCAGTCCTTAGGAAATCCTAGTTTTTGTCATTGAGACAAAGAATTAAAGGATTAAACTCCTACTAGGAAGTGGGGGGTGATAAACCATGCTTGTGACAGGAATTTACCGTGCAGTACTAGGAAAAGCTCCTCTAGTTCTTATAGAAGATAGAAAACCAAGGGGCTGTTTTAGAACAGTATCCCTAGGGTATGGAGAGAGAGGCAGATCATCTGTTTTGATGTTCATTAGCTTGACAGTGGCCCAAGCTGAGCACTTTGATATTTGTTCCCAGTCTAGCAAAATAGGGCTGTGTCTTTGAGATGGAAAACCTAGTTCTCTCATTCATTTTGCTTCAGTGTTACAAAATTGCTGAACTCTTGTTTCCTGGAAGTCCCATATAAATGTCCCTTTTACAAGACTGTTCACTGGGGCAGGAAAATGCCTTGACTTGTAAAGAGCCTGTTGAAGGTACATTTATTCTCCTTTAGGAATAAGTGCCTAACAGAAAGATTTTCCAGTGCTATTTAATTGGGACTTAAGGGGAATGTGTTATTAAAATCAATCTGTCCTGCCTTTTAGCTAATATTTCTTTTATTTTTTATTTTGAATAATATTTTTACATAAGAATCTTTATCATTCTTTCTCTGAGACAATATGGAAAAAAACCCAGAACAAATAAATTCAAATACACTGTGGTTTAAAAAATAACTTCACTGATTTTTTTTTTTTCTTTGCATGCTCTACTCTCCTTCCTACCTGACTTCCTTCCCCAGTGCCATTTGGTACTTTAAGTAATTTTTAGATGTGGGATCTTAGTTTTAATCTACATCTCTGCAGGTGTTCATGTAGAAGTTAAAGAACAAAGGGGGACCTTAAAGGTCAATTGATTTATGTGTTCACTTGGCATACTTTTGTCCCTCTTTCCCCTTCCAGCAGGCCAAGGATGATGCATTCTGTCTGGATGCTTGTGACACATGTATAATTTACTGGTTCAAAAAGCGTTATGATGAGAGTTTAAAGTGTTGTCTGCTACCTTCTCTCCCCACTTTAGAGCTGTTCAAAGAAAGTGACCATTAATAATTAAGAAAGATGAGTGAAAGAGAGACTGCTTCTTCTTTAAAAAAGGAAGAAAATTTGATGACTTAGTTAAGAATGTATTCTTGTTCTGCCCAGCCCACACACTAAGATATCTAAATGTGGAAAAAAAATTGTTCAGTAGAACTTTTGTAATGGTTTGACCTTGTTAACATCAATGTATTTCTGTTGGCATGGAAATCAACTTCAGTATTGTCAATGGAAAATAACCCAAACCCTGTAAAATAATTTAAAGAGGTTTGTTCTGAGCCAAGTATGAGGACCATGGCCCTGAGTCATGCCTAAGAAGACTTGAGCAAGTGGACTTGCTGTGGTTGGATTACAGCTTGGTTTTATACATCTTAGGGAGACAGGAATTACACGTAAAGTCATAAATCAATATATGGAAGGTGTACCTTGGTTTGGCCCAAAAAGACAGGACATCTCGAAGTGGGGGGGTGGTTTATAGGTGATAGGTGGGTTTAAAGATTCTTTTTGATTCATAATTGGTTAAAGAAGTGAAGCTTTGTCTAAAGGCTTGAACAGTCTAAGTTAAGGAAGTCTGCTATTCAGAGACAAGCAACTGGAACAGACTCACCAGATCTGTTGGGTAAATTGAGGTGCACCCCTGTAGTCTCGGCTACTTGGGAGGCTAAGGCAGGAGGATCACTTGAGCCCAGGAATTTGAGGTTGCTGTGAGCTAAGCTGACACCACGGCACTCTAGCCCACTGCACTCTACCCAGGGTGACAGAGTGAGACTCTGTCTCAATAACAACAACAACAAAAAAAGGCAACTGCTACGAACCTAAAACTCCTCTAAAAAATAAAGTCAATTAAACAAAAAAAGAAAAATTAATTCAGTAATCATTTTTGACTACTTACCATGTGCCAGCTATGTAGAATGACATAGTAGTTTCAAAAGCTTAAGGGGAAACATTAATGTTTTTGAACTCTCAAAATAAGCAATAGTTTCTTAGTGCTAAGTTATAACATATTTCTTAAGACCTCTTAAACTCTTTGATGTTTTGTTATATTAATTTTTATTCTCTCCTTTTTGGTATCTGAGTAGGCCTTAGAGTTAGAAGAAACTCTGTCCCCTGTTGGCTTGCCTTTTCTCTTTTTCCTCAATATCTTTAATATTTTCTTAGAAGAGAAAGTATATATGTCCATATATTTCTGTTTTTTTCCAATTTGAAGATAGAAGAGTAGACCCTTAAAATATTTGTAGGTCTTATAGGTAAAATAATAAAAACAGAAAATAAAAATAATATAGATTCCCTTACATATATAAATGTAAAATAATAAGTTTTTTAAAACCATGTGTTGGGCATTTGATTAAGTATTTTAATGCATCATTCCATTTTTTTAAAACAGCCTTATGAAGTAGGTATCATCATCACCATCATATTCATCATGATCCTCATCCCCAATTTGCACATGAGGAAACTGGACTGAGAGAGACTAAGAGACTTGGCCAAAGCCATACAGCTATTAGATGGTGGAGCCAAGATACAAACCCAGATAGTCTGACTTCAGAAGTATACCACCAAAGAACCAAACCAAAGCTAATAAATGAAATTTAGAAGATAGTGGAGTTATTAGTTCACATACTTGCACATGTATGTGCTCGCTCTCGCACACAGACCTGTTTTTACTGCCGTGATGTATTACATTCAAAGTGACCGATGATTTCAAGTTTTAAAATGTCCTCAATGCAAGCATCTGTCTATGCCTATTATAGATAATTTGTGGGCGAATCAAATTAGCCCATGTAAAGACAAGATCCCATTTCTGTTACAGTGGGGTATGCATGGGGGTAGTTTTCAGAAAAGGAGTGTATCTGCTTGCCATCTTGAATACTCAAATATGCAAAGGTAATTTGCTTCATGTGGATGATAATTAGTGGGTGATGTGGTAGAGATGGTCTAAGTTGGAGATTAAGGGGAAATTGGTTAAAACTAGCTTTGGAAAGTTGGTAGCATCGTAGTGGGTAAAATATATGAAGCTTGTTTATAAATTGTAAATCAGAGTGTTGGAAAATGAAATAGTGATTATATGTTAATGAAGTCAGCTGTGTCCTGTTATGTGTTAAGATTAAGAGTGTGCTAAAGAATTAGAAAATGGAAAGAAAGGGGGAGAGAAAGAGAGAGAAAGAGAAAGGAAGGAAGGGAAGAAAGGGAGGAAAGAAAAGAAAGAAAATGGAGAACTGGAAACAACAAGGAAAGTAAGATAGTCCTTCATTTCATCTTTGCAAGCTAAGGCTAAGCCAAAGTGTTGGAACATGTAATGTTGTTTGGAAGATATGAATGGCATAATTTTAAAGGAAGAATACACAAACGAGTGAAAAAATCGTGATCATTTATTTTCTATTTACTATGCACTGAGCACTGTTCTAAGTGTTTTTTACTGAATTCTCAGAAGTAGTATTAAACATTATTCTCCCTCTTTTACAAAATGAAGAAACCAAGAGGTTAAGAAAACAGGTTAAGGCAGGGGAGGGGATGAGTGTATACATACATAATGAGTGTGATGCACACTGTCTAGGGGATGGACATGTTTGAAGCTCTGACTGAGGAGGGGTGGGGAGGCAAGGGCAATATACGTAACCGAAACTTTTGTACCCCTACAATATGCTGAAATAATAATTAAATAAATAAATATATTATCAATGAAAAAAAAAAAACAGGTTAAGTTGCTTACCCAAGGTCATGTAGTTACTAAGTGGTGGAGCCAGGATTTGAACCCCTGTATCCAGTTCCAGAATGTTTTTCATGTAGCAGATATTTACTAATGTGTATTAGATTATTGTTTACCTTACTGTAATTGAATATGGGTGATTCTGCTTTGTGATTTAAATTAGTTTGAATACATAGAAGGGTTTCCATTTCTCAGAATATTTCAAGTTGAATATCTGCTGAGTATTCTGGGGGGAGGTACTAGGGAAAAAAATAACAGTATTTACCCTTAGAGTTTGCAGTTTGTTTTGACAAAACAAGACCACATGTGAGCAGTGTAAGAACAGTAACAGGAACTTATAAACAAGCAAATTAATGAAATATAAAGTAGAGACATGTCTTAAAATGTGCCATAGGGAATCTTTCCATAATTTAATTTTTTTTTCTGTCCATCTTTCACAGTGCTCGTTGGTTCCTTTGGGTTTGTTTTTTTGGGGGTTTTGTTGTTATTGTTTTTGTGATAGGGGGGTCTCGCTCTGTTGCCCAGGCTAGAGTGCAGTGGTGTCACCATAGTTCACTGAAGCCTCGAACTCCTGGGCTCAAGTGATCTTCCTGCCTCAGCCTCCCAAGTAGACGAGACTACAAGGATAATGCAATGCTGAAAATTAGGATTAAGGTTGGAGTGCGGTGGCTCATGCCTGTAATACCAGCACTTTGGGAGGCCAAGGCAGGAGGATCACTTGAGACCAGGAGCTTGAGACCATCCTGAGCAACATAGTGAGACCTCATCTCTACAAAAATTTAAAAAAATTAGCCAGGCACAGTAGCACATGCCTGTAGTCCCAGCTACTCAAGAGGCTGAGGCAGGAGGATCACCTGAGCCCAGGAGTGTGAGGCTGCAGCGAGCTGTGATCACGCTGCTGCCCTCAAGCCTGGATGACAGAGTGAGACTCTGTTTCCAAAAAAAAGAAAAGAAAAGAAAATCAGAAATAGGAGTCCAGGAGTGGTGGCTCACGCCTGTAATCCTAGCACTCTGGGAGGCCGAGGCGGGTGGATCACTCGAGGTCAGGAGTTCGAGACCAGCCTGAGCAAGAGTGAGACCCCATCTCTACTAAAAATAGAAAGAAATTATCTGGCCAACTAAAAATATATAGAGAAAAAATTAGCCAGGCATGGTGGCACATCTCTGTAATCCCAGCTACTCAGGAGGCTGAGGCAGTAGGATCGCTTGAGCCCAGGAGTTTGAGGTTGCTGTGAGCTAGGCTGACGCCACGGCACTCACTCTAGCCTGGGCAACAAATCGAGACTCTGTCTCAAAAAAAAAAGAAATAGGAGACATACATGTAGAAAGAAAGAAAGGTCCAATAAAATTTTGAATCCATGATGCCTTTCCTGAATACTCTAGTTCATGTTGGTCTCTTCCCTCATATTCAGGATTCATTCATTCATTAAATATTTAGTACCTCTTTGTGCTTGGCAACATTTCATCTGCTTTCAAAATCCTCAGTCTAGTTTCCATCACTTGCTATCACCCTAGTCCAAGCCACCATCTTCTCTCCCATGGTCTCTTGCTTCTGTCTTTGAGTCTACTCTAAATGTAGCACTCATGTGATCCTGATATGAGTTCGTATCCATCTTCTGTTTAAGAATCCTCCTAACAGGCTTCTCATGTCACTTAAAGTCATTGAAGACCTGGGAGGCCCCTGTGATCTGGCCCTTTGTTGACCTCCTCTGCCCCACTCTTCCCTCACTCAGTTTTGCAAACTTCTTGGAAATGCCAGGTGTGCTTTTTGCTTTGGGGCTTTGGTACTTTATGAAAATGGCACTCTGCTGAATCACATCTTTTCTGGGAAACACCACTTTAGTGGGATATTTATCTTGTTTTTTTTTTTGTCCATCTCCCACACTGGAATGTAAGCTCCTTGCAAGCAGGAGATTTTGTCTGTTTCCTTAACTATAATATCCAGGGCCTAGAGCAGTGTCTGGCACTTAGTGAGTACTCAAGATATATTTGTTTAAAGACATCTGCTTCCCTAGCACACAATGTATTCTCCCCTTTCTGTGTGGTCTTCCTGGCAGGTTTTTGCCTTTGGTGCAATGACTGTGATACTATTTTTGTATCTCCTCTATATCTGACATGTATATACTGCAATAAATGAAATTTTTATTATTTAATTTTATATACTAGATTTCTATCTTTAAAAAATAGTTTTATATCTTAAAATTAGACTGCCCTGAGGCTTCAAAGATGTTAGCAGCCCCCAAAGTTGATTACTTTAGTGTTTGTTTTCAAGTTTTGCTAAGAAATCCTGAAGCATATTCATAACCACTGTATGTGCACAGTTTTCTTTGAATTCTTATTTGGTGAATTTATCAATGTAAATTTATTGTCTTTTCAAAAATGAGCACTTTTTCTTTAATTGATAATATTAAATTTGATGAAACATTTCATTATATGCAGTAAATAATATGAAGTGGAACAAATTTACATGTTTGGACTTTTATAAATGTGCACATTTATTTTAAAAGAAAGAGGTAGCAGTTATAATGGAAATTCAAAATTCAGTTGGTTTCCTCTGGATACCAGAAAACCCCAGAGACTTAGAATATATTTTGTTACTTCTGGTATCAATTCTAAATGTTCACTTGCCCAGCCCACTTCTCCTTTCTTGGAAGAAGTAAAAGTTATTTTTGGAAATCTGATTTCCTGAATAAATGGAGTTAGGAATCCCAGCAATTCTATTAAAGGATATGCTTGCGCATGTAAAGAATGTTCTGTTTACCTAAGGTTTATTTAGTTCAGGAACATCACAAGCCCTGGTACAAGTCTAGCCTTCCTGAAACTGTCTCCCTGAATATACACTCCCTGCCTAGCTTCCCCCCTTTTAAAATGGAAGTTAAACACTCTAATTTGGTAAAAGTGTTAGGTCCTGGCCGGGCGCGGTGGCTCACGCCTGTAATCCTAGCACTCTGGGAGGCCGAGGCGGGCGGATTGTTTGAGCTCAGGAGTTCGAGACCAGCCTGAGAAAGAGCGAGACCCCATCTCTACTAAAAATAGAAAGAAATGATCTGGCCAACTAAAAATATATAGAAAAATTAGCCGGGCATGGTGGCGCATGCCTGTAGTCCCAGCTACTCGGAAGGCTGAGGCAGAAGGATTGCTTAAGCCCAGGAGTTTGAGGTTGCTGTGAACTAGGCTGACGCCATGGCACTCACTCTAGCCCGGGCAATAAAGCGAGACTCTGTCTCAAAAAAAAAAAAAAAAAAAAAGTGTTAGGTCCTGAGAAATTATTACTTTGCCAGTATTACCATATTTGATGTTTAGAATTTTAGATTCCAGTCATCCTAAAGAGCATATTTTTTCAACAAAAACTGTTTCAGGAGGACTTTTGTTTTATATTGATATTATGCTCACTCAGAGATGTTTAAGCTTTCTTAATCTCAAATTGACGTTTTCAGTTAACATGAAGCACTTGTTCATGCTTTAGTGCTACTGTGGTGTCAACTTAACTTTTTCTTTGCTGAATAGTTTTGTACTCCATTGTACCCTCAATAATTTCAGTTACGTTGCCCCTAAAAAGGCAGTCTGAGTCAGTTTTTACTAAGTTACTAATTCTTTGTGCCAGCCTTCCATCAGCCTCTCCCTCTTCGCAGAATGTGCAGAAGAAAAACCTAATACTAAAATATCTAGGGAAAATGTCTTTATAGGAATGAAAGTAGATGTAGAGATGGAAAATAAATATTTTTAAAGCCAATATTGTCTGTTATGTGATTATTTAAAAAGAGAAAAGGGGAAAGAAGGGAAGGGTCAGCCCCTTTACGCTTTCACTTCTTGCCTCAGGACAAGGGCTTTAAGTCTAAAGAGCTGTTTTGGTAACACTTCCCCTGCCTTACAAATTTCTGGAACACCCAGCACCAAAACTTTAAATATTTTTATAGATTTGTCTTAAGAACTAAGGCTAAGAGGAGAGTGCCTGAGCCCGCCAATGTAATATTTAGATTGCTCTGTTTTGTTGTTGTTGTTTTAAGTAAAGGAGGGATCATTAAATAGTAGTTAGCTATATTTAAGATTATGAATAGAGAGGTCAGAAATTTAACCTCGATTCCAGTGTTTTTAAACTTTACATGATTTTCCAAGTATTTTAAGTTTTATTTTTATATTTATTGAAGTGTTGACATTCCTACAATAAAGGGCACAGATCTTAGGTTTACAGTTCCATGAATAAATACACACTCATGTAACCACCACCCAGATCACATATAGAACATTTCCAGTACCCAAGAAGGCTTCCTTGAGTCTCTTCCCAGTCCATTCCTCCTTGCCAGAGATAACCACTATTTTGACTTCTATTATATCATTATATTTTTGGGGAATGTAAAATGGTCCAGCCATTTTGGAAAACAGTTTTCAGGTCTTCAAAAAGTGAAACATAGACTTACCATGTGATCCAGCAATTCCATACCTGGGTATATACCCAACAGAATTGAAAACATATGTCCTTACAACAACTTGTACATGAATGTTCACAGCGGCATTATCCATGATAGCTAAAAAGTGCAAACAACCTAAATGTGCATCAGCTAATAAGTGGATAAACAAAATGTGGGGTCTCTATACAAGTAATGCTATTCAGCCAAAAAAGAATAAAGTACTGAGGCATGCTACCTGGATAAACCTTGAAAATATGCTAAGTGAAAGAAGCTAGACACAAAAGATCACAATATTATATGATTCCATTTACATGGAATCATATGTCCAGAATAGACAAATTCATAGGTATAGAAAAGAGATTAGGGACTTCCCAGGAAAGAGGGGCAAAAGGAATGGGAATGACTGCTAATGGGTACAGAATTACTTTTAGTGGTGATGAATTAGGTAGTGGTAATAGTTGCATAACTTTGTGGCTATACTAAAAATGACTAAATTGTACACTTTAAATGGATGAATTTTATGGAATGTAGATTATATCTCAGTAATAACATGAACAACAATAATAAAAGAATGAGGAGAAAAACTCAAAAGAGTAACAGTCAAATTAATGGAACAGAAATAAAATTCCAGAAAGGAATGTAAAAATATGTAAGGAAAGGGCCTACTGAAGAGAAGCCCTACTTAATCATAAGGTATTACCTTTTTAATATACTGTTAGCTCATATTTTTATTGAGTTTTCCCACATGTGGCTTTGTACTCTAAATATATCAGATTGCCCCACATTTATATCTTCTTCTAGAATAAATATGGAAACTAAATCTAAGGGAAGTAAAAACATCCCAAAGATCATATAGCTAATAAGTGGCAGTAAGTTTCCAGTTCAGGTTTAAGATTACAAGAGAAAGGAAATCCATGGTCTTTATGAGGAAATAACTTTTAAGGCCAAAAGTGTTCTCAACCAGCCGAGGACAGTACCACCTTCCCGAGAAGCATATGGAAAACTCTAGGGGGTTGGGTTTTTTTGGTCACAGACTGGGCTTGGGGGGAGGTGCTGTTGGCATTTATTGCCTAAAGGCCAAGGGTTCTAAATGTTCTGCAGGGCACTGGACAGCCTTAACAACCAAGAATTGTTCTGCCCAAAATGCCAACAGCAGTCTTACTGAGAAACACTGGAAATGATTGACAAACTTGCAAGCTGCCCCCTTTGGAAGATAGGGCAGAAATCCTAGGTGGAACTTGGAGAATGCAGGATGAAAGGAAGTTTCTTGGCCCACCTCTTTCCTTGGGACCCTGTGCAGACGAAGTGGAGCCAGAGAACCAAGGAGACACACGGTGTGATGTGGGAGAGGCAGTGTTTGTCAGTGAAGGATTCCCAGTAGGTAGGTGGGTCTCAAGAGGGTGGGCCAGCATGCACCATCCATTATTTGTCATTCAAGTTACTCAGTTCTTTTAAATTCCTACATTACCTAACATTTCCTTTTAGTCAGTCCTACTAATATAGGAGCTGGAGTAGATCAGTGAGTCATGATTAAGAGGGCAGTCTTTGAAACCAGAAAAACCAGGGAAGTCAAATCCTGGTTCCTCTACTTTTAAGTTACTTAACCTCTTGGGCATCAGTTTAGTTTCTCAGCTGTAAAATAACTCTTAAGTATGCCTTGTTTCTAATAAGGGAGAGGTGTAGAAGCCTGCTAAGTCTATTACTGGTATGGTGTATGAAAGATGCTGTGGTTTAAATGTTGAGCATGCAAAGGAATTTGAGAGTTTTTAAAGCCCTGGTTTGCCTGTCTCTGTTGAAAGTGTTATCTTGATTCAATCTGAGATTTCCTACCTGCAAACTATTTGCAGTTCTTAGAAATAGTGTAATAGCAAAAGTTAAGTCACTCCTGTCTCCTCCTTCACATAAGCCTAAAGTACTTCAGCTGAGAAGAGATTGCTGTCTTTGCACCACAAATGCAAGAGAATGCTAAGTTAATTTAAATTAATATAAATCAACATATTCTTCTTTTTTTATGATAAAGTAGTGTCTTATTAAGAGGTAAGGTGGTTAGTAGTTGACTTGGTAATATTTAGAGATGTAATAACCAAAGCAAAATATAATTTTTCCCCAACTAGAAATTGCTTTACTAGAAAAAGGGAAGGGATCAAACATTTATTGAGCCTGGTACTGTGCCTGCTGTTTTACTTTCTTTGCTTTAAAGGGAGTCAGTACTAAAAGCTTCCATAATAACTGTGAGACTAGCCTTTGACAACATAGTTTGCATGTGCTTTGACTTACCTCATATAATTATATAAATACTTGCATTAGAAGTCTTTAAGATATAAACTCCAGTTTTAGATTTCAGTGGACACACATTCTTAATATGGAGGAAGTAAACATTGAGAGTATCTAAGTTTATTTCTACTATAAATGGCAAACATACTTTGTCCTGTCCTGGTTTAAAACGTCCTGGAAAAGGGATTTTTTAAAAATACTTTTGAAGAGAAAAGCCACAGGAGTGAAATGTGTTTCTCTTCTCTCTGCAGTATAATCCAACAAAAGTAAAATATTAGAAACAGAAAACTTCTAAATGGTAAAAATAAGACCTTTGGAACAGATGATTAAAGTAAAAGATTAACAGTTAAGTTCAATTCTTAAGCATAAAATATGAAATAAAAGAGATATATGAAAAATCCAGTGTGATTTTTTTTTTTTTAGTGTGATGTTTTTGATAGTATATATTAGAACAGGTGATGGGTAGTATTCTTTCATATTTTATCCCATTGTATGTCACTTAATTCCTCATTAATATTGAAAACTGAAACCATTCTAGGAGCTATCTATGCTGTTTGGGGGACCTTAAACTGAGAAAACCCTTATATATCTATTCTTACCTGCTTTGAGATTATGACCTTTAAGAAGAAAAGGGGTGTGGGGAAGTTCTTCAATTTCAAATTCTTCCAGCCCACTATAATTAATTGGAAAGTATGAATCTGAGGAGTAGCAGTAATTTTATTTTATTTTTCCCAGGAAGGCAGATTATATCAGCATATCCAGGAAATCTGAGAAGATTAGGAGCTGTGTAATGGAGTATTGTGAGTTAGGGGATCAACTCTGGATGAACATCCTTTATATTTGTGTCCTTTGTTTTGAAAGATTTCAGTTAACACCGGAAATGTTATTTTTGAAGCTGCAGATTCAAACATATTTTGTTGGTTATGGTATAAGCTATATAAAAGCTCATCCACTAAATTGAAAATTATATTGCTATTTAAGCAGGTAAGTACATGCTATATTCTTTGAAGCATAATTCTAAGTATGATAGATAGCACTAGTACCATTTAAGACAAAATGCCTGCTGCCTTTATATCCGTTAGTTTGTTACATAGGTCCTATCCTGTTTTTTTTAACCAGTCCTGAGACTTCACTTCCAAAATTTGTAGTTCATAGAACACTGTCTATGTGAGTGATACCTGTATAGGAGGGCTTATGAAGTTTATTTGAGTAATAATACAATAGTTCCTTCCAATCTTAAGATACATGGCTGAGAATCTTTAGAAATCTGGATTTCAAGACTTGATAAAAATATTCCTCTTTTACAACTCTAGTGGTTAATAAAGGTAGTTCTCTAAATCTAATTATATTTTGTAAAGTGACCTAAGGTTATCCATATCTGGTGGTTATCAGTAGGTAGATGATTGTGGGCTCCTTCTACCTCCACCCTTTTTAGGCTCTCTAGTTCCTTAAAGAGCTAAATCTAATGATGCCATCACAACCTGTTGATCTTTTATATTCATTACTTCCTTCCTGAACATAAAATTTATTATAAAGAAGCTGAGAACTAAAAATGACCTATTAAAGTTATCTGTGAGTATTATATTTCCTGAGAAATTAACTATACACTCCTTTACTTTTCTCTCTTCCATGCCAAGCTGTAGCCGTTTTACAGTAGGGGTTCTAAAAATGGTTTAATTATAACAAACCATATTGAAGAAGTTCAAAAGGACAGCCACACAGTGAAGTTTATTTGTAAAGTTCAAGAGAATTGGTACAGATTTTTTTCCCTTCAGATTGCTTTTATGCTTTTTATCACCTTTAAAAGTAAAGATTTATGTTTGAAAGTAGGAAAGAATTCTGACCTCTTATGTTACCTACCATCTGTGCTCTTTCTGAGGCAAGGATTAAAAACCTTTTAAGAGTTAGAATTTCTTTTTTAACAATGCTAAACTTTTTCTTCTTTTAAGCCTGTTAGACCAGATATATGCTGAAACTCTGAGAAAACCCCTTAGAACTGAGCTAGCAGATTGGACTTAAATAGTAATTAGTGTTCTTTTATTAATATTAATTGATGTTTTATCTGATATTTAATTCAAAATGGGTAACTGTCTGTTAAAATTCAATATCACTTCAAGAGTAAGGGTAACTACTTTCCAACATGTATCAATGCCAGAGCTTACTGCTTTGTCTACATTTATTTGACTACTTTATTTATTTTCCTATTAGCCTCTTTGAAATTATTAGGTTGAACCAATAAGAAATCACCCTTTTTTAGGTCAAAAATAGTAAAATATTGGCAGTTTGATGGTTCAGCCTGATAAGTAGTTTTAAAGGATAAACAGACCATTTCTGTGAATCACTCTGTTCTCACCAAAATTGTTCCACCAAAAATTAGTTGACTTCTTTCACTAGCATTGGTCTTGACTCTTTTACTCAGTCTTTATTCCTCTACCATCAGTAATGAGTACAGTTTTGCTGCTAAAGATAAGTTTATTGGAAGAACTACTTTGCACTTGTCTCATACTCGCCCTGTGTCTCCTTAGGCTCCTTGACGTACCCACCCCTATCCCATGCATTTGCCTGTGAGTGCTGGTTTAGAAATGATGTATAGATACTGTTGCCCAACAGAGGGTTAAGCTTTAAAATTTGAAAAATAGATAATTTCTTGTGTAATGTAGGAAAAAAGCACTGGACTAGAGTTAAAAGACCTTGATCTGCCTCCTGCTGAATGAAAGACCTTGTAGAAGGTAATTTAACACTCTGGGCTGGTTTCTTTATGTGTAAAGTGTAAATAGTACATTCTTTACCACTCACCTAAAGTGGTTAGAATCAAATGAAACTGAGCTGTTAATTGATAAATGTAGTACTTCTTCCCTTCTTCGGGCATAACAGGGATGCTTAAATATATATTTAGGAAAGAATTCTTTTTAATATGAACTTTATGGCTGCCAAAATGAAAGTTGATAATCTCAACTGATATCAATCAACACATAAATGAATAAACAAAATTGCCGTATATCCTTACCATAGAATACTACTCAGTAATAATAAAGATGTTTAACCTGGGGATCTTAAGTACCTATTTGCAGTATTTTCAGTTGTCTATATGAATGTTATTTTAGATATATTTTCTTCTGGGACTCTTCTTGTCAGAAATAGATGACGATGAATGGTGGGACTAAGATTTCCACCTCTTTCTGTTAAAGAAAACTTAGATTGATAGAAGCAAGCAGTGGAAAAGTTAAAGTCTAAACCTCTTAACATTTCTTCTTTTCCAGTAATTTTCATGATTTCCTTGGTATGAAGATATTTTTCCCTTTTATTTATTTATCTTTTTTAAGAGACATGGTCTCACTATGTTGCACACACTGCAATCATAATTCACTACAGCCTCGAACTCAAGCGATCCTCTAGCCTCAGCCTCCTGAGTAGCTGGGACTACAGGCACTTGGTTTTCCTTGTTTAAAAAATTGGTGCATAATAATTGTACATGTTTGTAGGGTATATGTGATATTTTGATACATGCATACCATGTGCAATTAATGATCAAAGGGTATTTAGGATATCCATCACCTCAAATATTTTCTTTGTTTTGGGAACATGTCAACTCTTCTAGCTGTTTTGATACTACTACACTATCAAACTCTAGAACTTATTCCTTCTATCTAACTGTATATTTGTATCCATTAACCAACCTCTGTTTCTCCCCAATCCCCCACCCTTCCCAGCCTCTGATAACCACGATTCTACTCTCTATCTCCAGGAGATCAGCTTTTTTAGCTTCCACATATAAGTGAGAACATGTGATATTTGTCTTTCTGTGCCTGGATTATTTCATTTAACATTATGGCCTCCAGTTCCATCCATATTGCACAAATGGCAGGATTTTATTCATTTTATGGTTGAATAGTATTCCATTGTGTATATATACTACATTGTCTTTATCCATTCATCCACTGATGGACACTTAGGTTGATTCCATATCTTGGCTATTGTGAATAGTGCTGCAGCAAACATGGAGGTGCAGGTATCCCTTTGATATACTGATTTCCTTTCCTTTGGATAAATACCCAGTAGTGGGATTGCTGGAGCGATCATATGGTAGTTCTGTTTTTAGTTTGAAAAAAAAATTTTTTTAACAGACGCTAGTTGGTTTGTAATAAAAGGGCTAGTTTGTGATAAGAAAAAAGTTATAAGTTGAAAAATGATAAAGTGGATATAGGAAAAATTAATGTATACTAATAGATAAAAGTGTCACTCAATTTTTTTAAATGAAGTTTAATGAGATATCGTTTACACACAATAAAATTCACCAATTTTAAGTATATACAGTAATTACATGAGTTTTGGAAAATGTAAACAATCTTATAACCATTGCCACAATCCAGGTATAGAATATTTTTATCATCCCAAAAAGTCTTTGCCTGCCCTCTTACTGTCAGTCCCGTTCCACACCCCAGCAACCACCAATCTGTTTTCTGTTGCTACCATTGTGTCTTTTTTAGAATTTCATATAAATGAATTGCTGCAGTATATAGTCTTTTGTGTCTGGCTTATTTCGTTTAGCATCCTGCTTTTGAGATTCATCAGTATTGGTGCCTGGATCAATCATTTGTTCCTTTTAATGTATTTCCTTTCTTTCCTCATCATGTTTCCTCTACCTTTTTGAACTCATAGAGCATATTTATAACAGCATTTTAACATCCTTGTCTGCTGATACCGTGTCATTTCAGTTCTGTTTCTATTGCTTGACTTTTTGCCTGATCGTAGGTCATATTTTCCTGTTTGTTTGAATGCCTGGAATTTTTTTTGTTATTATATGTTGGACATTGTGAATTTTACATTGTTGGGTTCTGTATTTTCTTGTATTCCTTTAGGTAATGTTGGACTTTGTTCCTGGAATCAATTGGACCCTTTTGAGACTAGTTTTTAAGGTTAGGGTGGATCCACACCAATTTTTAGTCTAGGGCCAATATATTAATAGCTCTACTACTAAGGTGATACTCTTCTGAGGACTCTATTAGATGCCCCATAAGATCTTTCCATTTTGGTGGGTGAAAATATTAATACAAACTATTCCTCACTCCACAGGAGTGCCAGGAATTGTTCTGTCTATTGCTTTCTGGTGTATCTTTCCCCAGCCTCTGGTGGTTTCTTCTCCTACATATGCAGATCAGTACTCTTCCCAAGGCTCAAGAGGATCCCTGTGCAGATCCCTAAAGCTCTATCTTTGCACCCCCCTCCTCTCCTGTACACTGTCCAACAAATTCCAGCCACCTTAGTCTCCCCAACTCTGACCTCAACTGGCAACTCTCCACTCCAGTCTCAACTGTCCTCAGTTGACAAGACTGGGTACCCATTCCTCAGGCTGCAGCCTGGAACGTACCTCCAGGCAGTACAGGAACAATCCAAATTTCCAAAGGTTCACCTTTTGTGTCAGTTTTTTGTTTTTTAAGACAAGGTCTCTGTTGCTGGGCTAGAGTGCAGTGGTGTCATCATAGCTCACTGTGACCTCAAATTCTTGGGCTTAAGTGATCCCTCCCACCTCAGACTACCCAGTAGCTGGCACTACAGGTGCACACCTCCATGCCTGGCTAATTTTTTTTATATTTTGTAGAGACAAGGTCTCACTATGTTGTTCAGGCTGGTCTTGAACTCTTGGCCTCAAGCAATCCTCTTGCCTCAGCCTTCCACAGTGCTGGAATTATAGGTGTGAATCACCGCTCCCAGCTTTATATTTTGCCCAGTTTTCTATTGTTTACTGCAGGAAATCTAGTCCCTCATACTCTGTCATGGCTGGAAGTGGAAGTCTCTTTTTCTACATGTAGATTAAGCATGTATTGATATTCTAGGGGAAAATTATGGTACTTGACTCATCAGTTCTCAACATACTTAAATATAACACACTTTAATGTCTGCTGTATTCTTTTTTTTTTTTTTTTTGAGACAGAGTCTCGCTCTGTTGCCCAGGTTAGAGTGCCGTGGTATCAGCCTAGCTCACAGCAACCTCAAACTCCTGGGCTCAAGCGATCCTTCTGCCTCAGCCTCCTGGGTAGCTGAGACTACAGGCATGTGCACCATGCCCGGCTAATTTTTCTATATATATTTTTTTAGCTGTTCAGATCATTTCTTTCTATTTTTAGTAGAGATGGGGTCTCGTCAGGCTGGTCTCGAAATCCTGACCTCGAGCGATCCTCCCACCTCGGCCTCCCAGAGTGCTAGGATTACAGGCGTGAGCCACCGCGCCCGGCCTGCTTTGTTCTTAAATGATGTTCTTTGGTGTTAACGCTAATTAGGCTAATCTAAGCTTAAATGTGTTTCTCTGATCAACTTGAAAGTGCCTGCATAGAGTATTAATTTGGGGCTATTTGTGGCCAACTTACCTAGAGTAGCTTCCCATGAATGATGAGTATGTTAGTATTCTAAGAACATTTGTTAGCCATCTATATATCTGATTGGTTGATTAGTTTGTCATATGAACTGTGTCACGGTTGCCTTTTTTTTTTTTCAGACAGAGTCTTGCTCTGTTGCCCAGGCTCTAGAGTGCCGTGGCATCAGCCTAGCTCACAGGAACCTCAAACTCCTGGGCTTAAGCAATCCTCCTGCCTCAGCCTCCCGAGTAGCTGGGACTATAGGCATGCGCCACCATGCCCAGCTAATTTTTCTATATATATTTTTAGTTGTCCATATAATTTCTTTATTTATTTATTTATTTATTTTTTTAGTAGAGACTGGGTCTCACTCTTGCTTAGGCTGGTCTCGAACTCCTGAGCTCAAATGATCTACCTGCCTCGGCCTCCCAGAGTGCTAGGATTACAGGCGTGAGCCACCGCACCTGGCCACGTTTGCATTTTAAAAATATGAATTTGCTGACTTTCTAATATATGTGAGAAAATTACTGCAACATTTTCTTATTCATAAGTATTCATGGTTGAGAAGACCATAAAACAGTTCTTAGCCCTTTGCAAGCTGATCTTTTGAATTTATTGTGTTGCTCTGTATAACAGAACAATTGTTTGGACGTCCGTTCAAAGATTGACCTACCATAATGTCAAAACCTCAAATATTTAGTCACTTAGAAATTAGAGAAATGTATTTTAATTTATTTGTTTTAAGGAATATGAACATAATGGGATTAAAAATAAGATGTTAGGCCAGGTGCGGTGTCTTGGTGCCCGTAGTCCCAGCTGCTTGGGAGCCTGAGGCAAGAGGATTGCTTGAGCCCAGAAGTTTCAGGTTGAAGTGAGCTTCAGTGACACCACTGCACTCTACCTGGAGTGACAGAGTGAGACTCTCAAAAAAAAAAAACATAAAAAAGATTTTACATTTTTACAGATATGCTATTGCTGTCTGGTAAGAGTTTTAAGGAAAAAACATATAATAAAATGAAGCTCTTAAGAGGAAAATTTTGGGGTCTAAATGGCTTTATGTCTGGTCTTATATGTAAAATTATTTGCAGCACAGCTAGTTGGAATGAATATTGAAGTTGGGAGACCTAGATTCTAGTCTCAGCTCTGCCATTTACTACTGTGTGACTGTAAGCAAGTTATCACCTGTGTGAGACTCTCCTAACCTATAAAATGAAGATAATAATAAATATCCCATGTACTGTCCAGGTATATGTGGAGTGCTGAGTGAGGTGGTATGGCCGAAATCCTTTGAAGATGCTAATGTGCCATTGAAGTATTAGTTATTAAACTTACTTTTTACATTATATGAAATCTGTTAACAGCTAGAATGACAGAATATAAAGTGAGATGTATTTATTTACATTTATATTCCATACAATTTACTGTGCAAAAATATGTTGAAATGGAAGAAGTGAAACATAGGACTGATTAGACAGAATGGAGCTAGAAGAGATTGCTGTATTTTTTCCATTCCTTTTTCGTTAGCATTATTTTGTTTTCTCTCTCCATGATTTTCCAGGCAAAGAATGTGTGCAGCAGTTAGCTGAAAATACCAGATATTTCAGGAGACGCCTGAAAGAGATGGGCTTCATCATCTATGGAAATGAAGATTCTCCAGTGGTGCCTTTGATGCTCTACATGCCAGCCAAAATTGGGTACATTTTGTTACAGAGCACAGACTAGTCTCTCATTAGACTTAAGGTCTCTGTGATGTGAGACTAGGGTTTATGTATTTTGTTAGGGAAAATTATCTTGTCCTTATTGTGTTAACCTTCATTTGGTAGATGTGCCATAGATTAAATAGTGGATTCCAAATTGCAGAATATGTTCATTGTTATTCTTACCTTAAACATTTGAGTTTAATGTACTCTTCTAGTGGCTTGAGGTAGATCAGTGAACAAAACACAAACATCCCTGTCCTTGTGGAGCTTACATTCTAGTGGGACAAGAGTCAGACAAACATAATAAATAAATAAATTATGTAGTATATTAGAATGTATTAAGTGTTATGGAAAAAAATAGAGCAGGATATATATGGGGAATTGAGAGTGCCCTGTGGGCAGGCAGATGACAGTGTTAAATAAGGGTGGTCAGGATGTAAGCCTCCTTGGGAAGGGAAGAAGACATCTTAGCAAAGACTTGAAGAAGCTGAGTGAGTTAGCCATTTGGAGAAAAAAGTGTCTGTGGAAAGGTCACAATGCAGGAGCATGCTTAGCTGATGGAAGAATAGCAAAGAGGTCACTGGAACTGGAGTACAGTACCCAAGAGGGAGCAGTGGGCCCTGAGGTGAAAGAGATTATATCAGGGTGTGTTATTGGATATTTACCAGGTATGCCAATTACACCAGTTTCTTTGGTTTGTACAAGGCATACATAGTGGAAAGCCTTTCCCTGAGATAGCTTTCAATGTATTGAGGAAGTCCAGATGTTTAATGAAACCAAGAATACAGTTGAAAAGCAAATGAATTATAATTATATTGAACAAATTTAATTATATGCAAAATTGCACTGGAGATGTAGCCTAAGGGAATGATCTCCTTAGTATAGGCTCAATAAGAAAGGCACATCTTTTTGGATGGGAGAGTTTTGAGCTGAACACATAAATATAAAATATAAAATTACAAGGAATCATGTCTCCAGTTTGATAGAACTCATTAAAGGAACAAATATTTTTATTTATTTTTTAATCCCCTCTGCCCACCACAGTCCCTGGCACCCAGGGTGCACTCAGTAGATGTTTACTGAAGTGAATATGGGGGAAAATTAAATTAGGGAATCTGGAAGTATGTAGATTCCAAAGATAGTGAGAGGATATGAGGAAAAGGTGCTTGCTAAGAGAAGAGGAATTCTGTTTTCAACACAAAGTCATATGGGCAATTGGCATTATGGCCTTCAGAGGATGTGGTGGGGAATTTTCTTCATTCTTTTTTAAATGGAATTATCATAAATAAACGTGAAGCATTATCAAATCCAAAGGACTCAGTCTAGAACTCTTTGTTTAGAGAGGGTTCTGTCTAATCCATTCTACACATGGGAAACTGACTATTTACAATTAAGAAAGATTTAGAAACGGTGAAGAAGAATTACAATAAAGCACTAGACTGGGAACTTGTGTGGCAGATACAGAGTACTCAGGTTCATTCTGACACAAAGGAGCTATGTTGAGGAAGATGTACAGGTACTAAAGGGAGTCTGAAAAGACTGACATTAATGTAATGCCAAATGTGCATGATTTTTTTATTCTCAAACAAGTGCTGTAAACAGCTTCAGGAAAAGTCAAAAACAAATTAGGTAGGTAAACAAGAGGAAAAGATGAAGAACATACATAATTTAGTAAGCAAAATTAAATTAAAGTTAAAATGTGTTATTTAAACAAGATACAGATTGGTCAGGCATGATGGCTAATGCCTGTAATCCTAGCACTCTGGGAGGCCAAGGCAGGAGGATCATTTGAGGTCAGGAGTTTGAGATCAGCCTGAGCAAGAGTGAGACCCCGTCTCTACTAAAAATAGAAAAAAATTAGCTGGGCATGGTAGTGCGCACTTGTAGCCCCACTTACTGGGGAGGCTGATGCAGTAGGATTGCTTGAGCCCAGGAGTTTGAGGTTGCTGTGAGGTAGGCTGATGCCACAGCACTCTAGCCTGGGCAATAGAGTGAGACTCTATCGAAAAAAAAAAAAAGACTGACATAGATAAGATACAGATGGAGAGTAAGGCCACAGGCTATTAATTTGGCTTGGGGTGGGGAGGGGGTTGATAAACAAGAATTGTGTAGACTGGGTAATCAGCCAAAGCCAGGGGATAAGCTGGCCTGACAAAGAAACCCTGAATTCCAAAGGCAGCTTTGCTTCCCAAGTCAATCAGAAAAATGCGTGGTCTGGAGAGCTAATGCCAGCCAGCCATTCTGCCAGCAGAAAGATGTCCTTGTTACCGCAAATCTTCTGTATCCTTATAATCTTACGAATTTTTTAAACTGTCAAGCTTAACATTTTAAGGGCCAGGTTTTAATTAAATTCAGGTTAATTCTGAAGCCTCTGAACCACTATCAGGGACATTTTTAAGGCTAGACTTACAAATCTCTTTAGGCAACCCCTATTGAAATTGGTCTCTGCCAACTATATTCTTTCGCCTTTGTGAAGGACACCATGTGGGAAAAGACCACCTCAAGACTGAATAAAAAACATTTTGGTGAACTGTCAATTTTAACTTTAAAAGAAGTTCAGTCAGGACAGCAGGACCTTTGTAATGTATGCTTTGTCACTCTTCCTGGTTTCTTCTCCATGTTTTCCCCTTTGCAGCGCCTTTGGACGGGAGATGCTGAAGCGGAACATTGGTGTAGTTGTGGTGGGATTTCCTGCTACCCCAATTATTGAGTCCAGAGCCAGGTTTTGCCTGTCAGCAGCTCATACCAAAGAAATACTTGATACTGTAAGTAGACACTTTCACCTTGGTATAAATAGGCCTTATGTTAAAAGGGCCTTTATATCAGATGAAAGCAATCATATGTCGATCCTGATGTTCTTTGAGCACCTAAGATATATTTACTGGTAAGACAGAGGAGGTGGTACACAATGCTACTGAAAACATTGCTATCTAATTAAAAAAATGCAAAATCCTTAGCATCACCCACCAGACCCAGCATCATCAGAGCTCTGGAGAATTTTCCAGCTTCATCTTGTTCCACTGTATCCCTCATTATAGACTCTGCAACTATACAATTCTCTTTCTACTCTAGCTATTTCTACTTTAAGCTTTCTCGTATATTGTTCTAGCTATAGCATTTTTTCTCTTGATCCTTCTCTCCCCTTTGCCTGGCTGACTGCTACTCCTTCTTCACATTTCCACTTAAAGGACTTCCAAACCTTCTTGCTGTGTGTTCCCCTGGAATCCTGAGATGCCCCTTAGTAAATTCTTCACACCTATAATTAAAGTATACAATGCAGTATTGTTAACTATAGGCACAATGTTGTGTTGTATGAGTGTATTCTTAATCACATTCTGACGTTATCAAATTGGATTCAGTGTTTTTGATACTGTATCTTTTTCTTTTTTATTATTTTGATTATACCTTTTTTTTCCCTTTTCTTTTCTTTTCTTTTTTTTTTTTTGAGACAGAGTCTAGCTCTATTGCCCTAGGTAGAGTGCAGTGGCATCTCAAATTCTCAGCCTCCCAGAATGCTAGGATTACAGGCATGAGCCACTGCATATTTTTTAAAATAGATTTTCCCATTCCTCAGAAATCTTACTGGTGAATTTCTGCAATTTTTTTTTTTATTAACCCAGTGATTTTAGCTTTTCTTTCCATTCTGCCCTATGTGGATGTTTAGGAATTTCAACATGCCTTTTTAAAAATATCTGTGTCATTATAAGCAGGGTCTATAGTAATTCACTATGTCTTCTGATAGCAACTTTGATTCCTGAGAACTGTGCAAATTCATGAAAGAATTTAGATTTAACCAGGATATCTACACAGATTTCTGTTGCCAACAACTATATTTGCCAATTGAGAATTCTAATCCTTTTCATAAGATCCACTTGAGGGCTTGTTGGACTTAGCCTTCCATTTGGGTTTTTTTGTTTGTTTTTTTAAGCATAAAGTACATTTTTGAAATCATGGGTTTGTTAAAGTCATTTTGTCTTACAGTGTTTTAAGAAACTAAACATTAACTAGAAAATTATGAGATGCAAACTAATTTTCATTTAATGGGCACTGTGACGTGATTCTATATATAGAAAATGCCATAGAATCCACACAAATGAGCTAATAAATGAATTCAACAAAGTAGAAGAGTAAAATATCAGCACACAAAAATTAGTGGTTTTATACACTAGTAATGAACAAATAAAAAGGAAGTTAAGAAAATTTTACTTGGGAAAGCATTCAAAAGAATAAAATACCTAGAAATAAATTTAACCAAGAAAATCTTTCCCTTGTATACTGGTTAAATTTATAATTCTGTACCATACATTCAGATTTGTATACTAAAAACTGCAAAACTTAGCTGAAAGAAAGTAAAGAAATAAAAGACATCCCATGTTCATGGATTGGAAGATTTAATATTGTTAAGATGGCAGTATAGCAATCTACAGATCCAAAATCCCTGTTGAAATTCCAGTAGCCTTTTTTGTAAAAATGGAAAAACTGATCCTCAAATTCATATGGCACTAGCAGGGGCTCCAAATAGCCAAAATAATATTGAAAAGGAAAATCAAAGTTGGAGGGCTCACACTTACCAGTTTCAAAACTTTCTATAAAAGTACATAATTAAAACAGTGGAGTACTAGCATAAGGATAGATATATAGACCAATGAAACAGAATTGAGAGTTCAGAAACAAGCCTCTGTGGCCAATTTATTTTCAACAAGGGAGCTAACACTTTCAACAAGAGAAAATAGTCTCTTCAACAACTGTTGCTTTAACAACTGGATGCAAAAGAATGAAGTTGCAACCCTACAACATGGATAAACTTTGAAAACATTATGCTAAGTGAAAGAAACCCAACACAAAGACCACATAATTTATAATTCCATTTATAAGAAATGTGCAGAATAGGCAAATCTGTAGGGTCAGAACGTAGACTGGTGGTAGTTGGCCTGAGGGGAAGGAGGATTGAGGATTCATGTGGGGTTTCTTTTGGGGGTGATAAAAATGCTCTAAAATCAGATAATGATGAAAGTTGCACAACTCTGAATATATTAATACTAAGATGTACTGAATTGTGTACTTAAAGGTGAATTTTGTTGAATGTGAATTGTATCTCAAAGCCATTATTTTTAAAAATGGGAAGGGCACAAGGATATGAGCTGGTGGAGGAGAGGATGGCTGTTTTAGAATATTCCCTTGTTCAACCATGTAATTAATAAATGTTTTTTTCCTGGGAATCCATCTTACTGTGATCCAGAGGTTCAGTATAGACTATTTGTTAATGAATGGTGATGCATTTAACGGTTCCTTGTTACTAATGTACCCAAATAACCTCCCACGAGAGTCAGCAGTTCCTATTACAACTTATCTTTTATATAACTTTATCTTTTATGCAAATAAAACTTATTTGTCTGAAATATTTGGTATAGGATCAGAGGAAATCTTGTAATTTAGATTCCCTTGAGCTACTAAAGATTTTTTTTTTCCTATCTAATCATTTTCTTTTTTACACTGATGAAAAAATATTAGATTCTTCTGAAGTCAGAGTTCATAAATGTCCATTCCTTTGTGATCTTGTGGCCTTTTAAATTAATAAATCTTATATCAGAGGTCAGGGAAATAAATGGTTAATAGGTCCTCCCAGCCTAAATTCAGTCTTAAATTATTTCCCTATGGAACTTTCACTTAAACCTCTTCCCAAAGGTACCACTGTTCTGATGCCATATTGAAGTCTAGCTCTTAGTTTTTATATTTTTCACATTTTGAAATGAATATCTTTTCTTATGCTAGAAGACATAAGGAATACTATCAGTAATTTTTTTCTATCACCAAACAGTGATTTTTAAAATTAGATTTAAGAACAGGTAATATGTCTTTGTACTAACTCTGAAATATAAGGTGTACATTTTCATACAGAATTATAGTTACAAGATTGGACAGGTTTGTGTGACGTCATGTAGGTTTGGAGAATTACACTCAGGCAGCAGGGCGTCTACTGCCCACTTGACAATTTCTTAGTCACTAATGAGATTATGTCCTAGATAGATCCATTGTCTCTGGAGCTGAGGCCCATTAGCTCCACGGTCGTTATTAGACCCACTAGTTAATATCCATAGGCACTTGCGGAGTGAATAATTGAGGGCTGGGATCTGTCATTTATTGAAAACTGTCTTCTGTGACCCATGTTAGGTGCTTCCTAATAAGTGGCAAAAATGACTTAGAATCTATGATTCCAAAAATTTTGTTCTCTTCCTTGGGTTTCTCTTAGAGGCATCTGGAGCTTAGGGTCTCCCAGTCCTTCCATTAAATTGTTTCTGAGAAATTCTAAACACATATCCCTGTCTTACATTGGGATCTTCTCTTTTGACCCTGTATACTGCTTTTGGGAAAGGTTCACTCTGTGAACTGACACTTATGATCCATGCACTTTCCTCTTCAACTAAGAGTTTATTAAAAAAAAATACATATAAGAAACAATGGAAGGATTACCTCTAGCAAGTAGGACTAGCATCACAATCAGGAAGAGACTTTTCATTTCATACCTTTCTTTAGTGTTAGAATTTTTTATAAGAAACATATTTACTCTGAAAAATAAAAGAGCAGTTTTTACTGAGATCATTAGAGTTTTAATGGGAAAACAAGATCTCTCAAGGTTAGGACTGTGGAGTTTAAAACAGGCCCTGAGTTCATATCCCAGCCAGTCCTTTCCTTGCTGCCTCACCCGTGGCATTTCCATTACCCCTGGAGTCTCCTTCTGATCACTTACACTTTTTCTTACTAAGTCTGCACAGCCGCCCACTTTGAGGACTTTCTTAATCCTGCACCTAGGAAGCAACTCATACCTGTCATCAGTTTTGGGGATGTACATAGTGTAGTAATAGAACAAGTACTGAAGTAAGAAAGGAGAGATGGCAAATTGTAGCTGGTCTGGCAAGTTAAAGGTGCATATTCCTTTTCCACCAAGTGTTATCATGCTTTGATGAATTATATACCCTGCATACCTGGCTATTCATAACTCATAATTCATGGTCAGCCTGAAGACCTTACTCAAAAAGCAGCTCTTTCCACAGCTGTATCATGGTCTGATCTGAATAAATGCACTAGACATGATAAGTCCCACCAAAGGATAACCTTGCCATGATTGTGTTTAGCAAAATAAAGCACCAGGAATGCCTACATTCTACTGGCTCTGACTGACCTCAACTTTGTCTTGTGTATTTTAGGCTTTAAAGGAGATAGATGAAGTTGGAGACTTACTGCAGCTGAAGTATTCCCGTCATCGGCTGGTACCGCTACTGGACAGGCCCTTTGACGAGACTACATATGAAGAAACAGAAGACTGAGCCTTTTTGGTGCTCCCATAGAGGGACTTTCCCTCACCCAGGACAGTGTGTGGCCTTTCTGAGCCAGTTCCAGGAACCACACTTCTGGGGCCATCTCATGTGAAAAACATTTCCTCAACTACTGAAGGTGGCCACCGCCACTCTAAATGGCATTTTGTAAATAGTAAAAAAACTGCTTCACATCTTTCTTTTGCAAAACCTCACCTTTAAAAATGGAGGTGACTCACTTTGCTTTTTTGTCCATTAAAAAATGTTTTATTTTATAACTACTCTACTTGTGAAATCACGCTCACTCACCCTAGTCTGTCTCTGGCTGACCACCCAGGCCATTCCCCTCTCCCAGCCACCTCGCAGACTTGGACCCAGCAAGAGCTGCTGCCAGCCTGGCTCCACAGCTGCGAGACTCCCTGGCCCTCCTCCCTTGGGAGCAAGTGCCTTCCACTCACTTCCCATCCAGGTCTCAGAGGTTGCCAACCTTGGAATCCTCATTTAACCAATCAAGTAATCAACCAAAGTTGTCTCCCTTTAATCTTAAGTTTAGCCTTTTAAGAAAAACAGTAAATGATAACATTGCCAAAAGGCTCATTGTGTAACTCCCTCTGGCCAGGGGCTTTCCAAGGCTTTGGTCTTACTCCTGTTCTGGTCTCCACATGATTTCTTCCTTCACCATCAAATATTTCTTCCTAGTGGTCACAGTCTGAGAGTATGGTCCAAATTCTGGGTTCTTCCCAAACTCTAACCCTAATACATCCCATCCCCTATTTAAAACACTTATTGTTTTAAAAGCACCCACATCCCACCCTGGTCAGTCCTCTGTGGTGAAGCTGACTCTCACATCTCGCCATTTTGAGTACAGAGTTGCTCTGTAGAGTGATGTGCACTCCTGGTGGGTGAGGGTAAGGGGCAGTGAGGAAAGGATTGATTACTACTTGCAGGGTCTGTGGGCTTAGGTTTCTTACTGCTTTCTACTTTTCAAAATTATGACAGCCTCTGCCTTGCTCTGGGTCCAGATTAGGATTTCAACTGATAAAGGAAAATGATAGTAAATCCTCTGCTCAGAAATCATTTATCATGTTCCTATTTAAGGATTAGAGTTATTAGCCCTTTTAGAAGCTGGCCCACTTAAATATTATTCTTCTGAATGCTAGTTCTCTTTTATTCTTGATGTCCTAAAACAATTTTAATCTGGCATCTGGGGTTGGGGTCTCCCTGTCTTTCCATTATACATTGTTTCTTCTTTTCTGAGAAATTCTGAACACATAGATACCTTTCCTAAACTGGGATCCCTCCATTTTGACTTTGTTTTCATACTATAACCAGGTAAGGGGACTTCTTTCAGAGAGCTTTATACTGCTTGACCAAAGAACAATCTGGAAATCACCATTTTAAAGTTCTTATTTTTTCTGTTGAACCAAAGTTTACGTGAAGAGTACTTTTGGCTTTATTATTATACCCAAGAACAGTCTGTCTTTTAGTAGCCATCAAGTATTATAAGGGAAGGATTGAGAATAGAATGGAAAAACAATGTGTGCAACTCCTTTTACACATCTCTATTTTTGAAATTGCTCTATTTATTGGTAAAGATACTCAATCCAAATTCTCCTGGGTATCTTGTCATCATCTGTGGTATGTTTGTGCAAATACATGTAGAGGATGTAAGCAATATTATTGTTTGTGAAGTTTTGTTTTCATGTCTTAAGTTATCTTTGGTCACTCTCAGCATCTGAGAGCATTAAGCCCTTGAGATAGATATTCCAAGGTTTTATTTTACTTTTTTAAAGAACAAAAAAGGGTGAATAAAAGAACCAAGGAGAAAATGCAGGGACTATATTTAGCACGTACAAGTCAAAGTAAAAAAAGAGATTATGGTAATAAATAAGTAATTAGTCCTGTAAAATCAAATACATTGCTAACCTTTCCTGCACAGTTAGTTCCCCACCATAGAATCCCACTAGAATACCAGATAGCTTTTGCACTGCAGTTACTATTTAATGGTTAGGTGTAGGGTTTGCATAAGTCACAAACTTTAAGCAATGAACTTACTCCACTAGTCTTTTTATTTTGGTTTGCATGAAGTCCCTGCAAATTAAAATATCAGTTAGTATGGGCGTTTAAAAACATGTATCACTTTGTTGGTGCAAAGTTATTTCAGGATAAATGCAATTAAGTTACAAGTTTATCTTGAAGAGACAAAACTCCTGTGATCTATCCAGGACCTCTGTACTTTCTAGAGGACAAAATGTTCTGTATACATGGCTGGTTGTCTCTTCTTGCAACTGTAATGTAAATCTAGGGTCCAGTCATATCATAGGTATCATTATTTCCCCAAGAACTTGGGGAAATACAGATGTGTATATACAGTCATTGAGAATAAGTAAAAATCTGGGACATACAAGTATTGTTTAGTACACAGTTTAACATGGCCTGATTTGAGAATCTGATGGGATTCAAACAGGTATCAGGTAACCAATACTACCAAAGCTGATAATCTGAGTCAACTGATAGAGTTGTGACTAATCCTTATCACTTTTTCTCATCTCTCTTTTTATTTAACATTGCCCTTATCCATTTCAGGTTTACAAGACCTCTTCCAGTAGATCACATCAGAAACCAGGAAATTTATAGCTAGGGGACGTCAAAATCACACACAAAGAGTGGATCAAGTAGCAGTTTTTCTCCCATCTTTACTTTAAAAGCTTTAACCGAGGAGGGGCAAGGACTCCGGAGCACTTTCTTAACTTTTTGCTTTGCTTTGAGAAATTTTTCCCTTTAACAAAAGAGTCTAGTCTCCAGAACTCCAAGGTATTGCTTATTTGAAGAATCCAGCCATCTTAGTCCTTTAGTCACTTTCTTAAACTTTCATGATAGGGTGAGGATTTTAGATGGTCAAAACAGAATTTTTCCTCTTGTAGTCATGTAAGGTGAACAGAAACATCCTATGCAACTACTGAGGGCTCTGTGTTGGCCCCATGTCCTTTCAGAGGCCAAGGAATGCTTCCAGTGATTTGTCTCTACAGTCCTGCCCTCCTTTATTTGTCCATCCTTTCTCTACGTTCCAATTCTTGATTTTTACAATTCCAACCCTAGAGAAAACTGTTATAAATGGTGGTGTCAGGCTTTGAGGATTGGCAGATTGACACCCTGGTTCTCTTTGTACAGTCTGACTTCCATTTCAGGAGGAGGCAGGGAACTTTTATTTCTTCCCTACTTAATGGAGCCTGTGTCTAAGTTTCTTGACTAGTTTGGTCTAGCTGAATTTTCTAGTGTATAATACACTTTGCTTCCTTCCTATTAGTAAAAACCAGGAGGAAGAATGGCTTACATGGAGAGGCTTCCTGATTTCTCAGGGAAAGGGGGAAAAAAGTGATGATATCTACCACTACCTCCCTGTTTTTCCCCCTTTTCCAAACTGATGAGGATCTCTGCTCCCCAGTGATCCTGGATTGGGCAACAGTGGAGAACTGCTGGTCATGCGCAGGCAGTGAAGAAAGAGAATGTGGGTAATTCTTGTTTTTTAAGAATTTGTAGGGTTGTGGCAAATCTACCTAGAGAAAGTTAAGTACAGTTGTTCTCTTGTATAAAGAATTGCTGTGACACAATTCCTGGGGTGTCTTTCCTTTCCTCGTGTTCTAGGTAAGCCAAAATGGGTTTTAATCTCTACTGGTTGTAACCATGTGGTTGGAAAAAGAGGGAGAGTAGTGGTTTTCCTTCTGTCTACATTCATGAAGGTGATGAATAGAGCATTTCAAAGAGGTAAAGTCAGCCTAACCCAAAGGGGTTGTGAAGGGAGGAGGTATGAAAAGGATTCTTTTTGGCTACTGAGCCAAGAACCTATAGTTTTTTGTTTTGTTTTGTTTTGTTTTTGCAGTCCCAGAACCTATAGATGTGCTGCTACCTGCTTAACATGGACACTTAGTGCTCGGCAGGCATCTTAATCCATTAAGCCAGTTAATCCAAATACCTTCCATGTGGAGAAATGCATGTCCCTTTCTCTTCTCAGCTTTATCCACATGAAATGTGTGCCCGGCCAGATAGCTGAATTAGAGTGCTGGCTTCCTCCCTTATCACACAGAAGAAATGCTAGGACTAGCCGATGATCCCCTTGCTTTAATTGTATAGAAAATGTTCCTTTTGTCATTTCCAGTGACTTCTATTTTCCAGGCAGTTTTTGCTATAGATTGAGTCTTTTCTAGGGAGGAAACCAAAGGGGCTAGTTTATTCTAGTCTTCTCTGTTGAGTCTGGAAGTATCACATTCACAGTCCACCCTTGGGAGTAGCTTGGTGTGGGGAGCTGTGGACAAAGTTTTATTCACTACATAGTGCACATGATAAATGGCCTTAAAATGTGATTCTTTCTGGTATGATGAGTTACAATAAACTGACCGTAAAAAATGCAGTGGCTCTGAAACTGCAGTTACTGTGTTCTTAATGAAGCAATACCCAAAGCTCTGTTCTTCTGGAGCAGTTGTGGGGAGATTTGAATGAAAGGTACAAATTAGAGCAGTACCCTGATCTTGTACTTTCTAAGTGTCCTGCCTTGTCATCTGCATGGATAAGTGAATCCTTCTATGCACGAGGAGACTCAAGCCAACTCAGTCTGCTTTTTCCAACAATTCCCAGGTTTCTTGTACAAAGCTTGGTCGCTTGGCCCAGGTCTTCCAAGAGAGTGGGGGACATGTCACTGACTAGGGTGGGATGGTGTCTTTACCCTTAACATTTGGTCTTATAACCTCAGTGATGTTAAGCCCATGGTTGGACTTATAAAAAGCATCCTTGCTGGTTCTTCACGGGACACTAGAAATCACCTGTCGCTCCAGGCAGCGTGCCCACACAGTCTGGATGATCCCTCTCTGTATCAGGCAGCTAATAGTAAGAGAAGGGGAAAGAGACAGAACAGGAGAGCAGTAGCTTATGGGAGAGCTGACATCTTATTTTGTTGACCCTTATTTTTCCACTGACCAAGTTACCTGTAAACTGGAATTTGCAAGGGGTGCTATGATGATAACTCCTTTCTGTTGCTCTAATGTTCATATAACCTGGGAAAGTAGAGAAGGGGAAGTGTAAATAAAAATTTAACGATTTTAGTAATGTGTTAAAATGTTACTCTCCCTTATCCCTGTCTCCCCTTTTTGCCAGATGATTTTTATTTTTATTTTTTACTTTATCGGATGACTGTGAAGCTATAAATAGTGGGTTGGGGTAGGTGTATCAATTTTGAGAGTGCATGTTATAATAACTGAAGGGGAACTACTTGAGATGATTTAAGAATCATCCCATGCAAATATATTGTTTTGCCCTAATAAAATATTCAGAAAGATCTATTTGTGTTTATTCATTCAACCAATAAATACTGAGTGCTGTCTCTGTGCCCGGCAGTGCACTAGGCATTACCAATAAGAGCAAAGAACAGATGTGGTTCCTACTTCCTAGTAAACAAATAAGCACACAAACCTATATTTCATTTTACAGACTGCTAAGGGCTATGGAGGACAAGTGAAGAAGTGTGGTAAAAGATCGTAACCAGTATCTTGTTTAGATACGGATGATAGAGAAAACTTTTCTGAGGAAGGAGGATCAGAAAGAAAGTTAGTATGGTTGGAGCTCAGTAAGCAAAGGGGAGAAGGGTGAGATGTGACTGGCAAGGAGGTGGTAGAGGCCAGCTGCACTGGGTTTGTAGGTCGTGGTGAGATGTTTCTCTTGTGCAGGAGAAACCAGTGAAACATTTTAAGCATTGAAAAAGATAAGCTTGTCTGGGTGCAGTGGTTCATGCCTGTAATCCTAGCACTCTGGGAGGCCAAGGTGGGAGGATTGCTTGAGCTCAGGAGTTTTGAGACCAGCTTGAGCAAGAGTGAGACTCCGTTTCTACTAAAAATAGAAAAAATGAGCCAGGTGTGGTGATGTGTGCCTGTAGTCCCAGCATCTTTGGGAGGCTAAGGCAGGAGGATCGCTTGAGCCCAGGTGTTGGAGGTTGCAGTGAGCTATGATGACGCCACTGCACTCTAGCCAGAACAACAGAGCTAGACTCTGCCTCCAAAAACAAAAAAAAGCCCTAGTCTGTTTTTTTGTAGACATTGACAAGTTGATAAAATTTATATGGAAATGCAAAGGACCTAGAATAGTCAAAATTTTGAAAAAGAACTTATACTATCTGATTTCAAGACTTTCTGTTAATATAAAGCCAACAGTAACCAAGACAGTGGTGTGCATTGGCATTAGGATAGTCACATAGATCAATAAAAGAGAATAGAGTCCAGAGATAGCCCCACACACATATGGTCAGCTGATTTTCAACAAAGGTGCCAAGGTAATTCAGTGGACAAAGTAATTACTTCAACTAAGGGTACTGCAACAACTGCGTTTCCATATGGGGGGAAGTGACCTTCAACCCTTACCTCACAGCATATATAATAATTAATTCAAAATAAATCATACATCCCAACACTAAAACTATAAAACTGCTAGAAGAAAATAGAAAAGAAAATCTGTGACTTTAGGTTAGGAATGATTTCTTAGGACACAAAGAGCATGAGTCTAAGAGAAAAAATTGATAAATTGGACTCAATCACAATGAAAACTTCAAAAGAGTAAAAAGCAAATCACAGACATAAAATATTCACAATACATATATTTGATAAAGGCTTTCTATGCAGAATATATAAAGAACTTAAGTCTGCTCAACAAAAAAAATACGTAAAAGATTTGAACAAACACTTCACAAAAAGAGGTATACTAATGTCCAATAAGCACATGAAAAAATGCTCAACATCATTGGTCATCAGGAACATGTAAATGAAAACTACAGTAAGATTCTACCACCACTCCCACCAGGATGGCTAAAATTAAAATTGATTACACTATCGAGCACTGGCAAAGATACGGAGCAACTGAAACTTGCAAAATGGTAGAGCCACTTAAGAAAACAATTCGGCGTTTTTTTTGGCAGCAATTCCACTCATGGGTATTTACCCAAGAGAAATGAAAGCATGTCTACCCCAGGACTTGCACTTGAGTATTTGTAGCCATTTTATTCATAATATTGTAGCTTCAAACTGGGAATAAACTCAGAGGCCATCATGGTGAATGAATAAACAAATTGTCCATATGATAGACTATTACTCAGCAATGAAAAAGAACAAATTACTGATACCTATGATAAGATGGATGACTCTCAGAACATGCTGAAAGAAGCCAAACACAAAAGAATACACAAATATAACTCCATTGATAATGAAATTCTAGAAAAGTAACCTATGGTGACAGAGTGGGATCAGTGGTTGCCGGGAGTCAAAGGGTAGGGGATGGGGTTAACAGAAGGACTATTAAAAGATAATTTTCAAAAAAGTATAAAATCATGACTCTTATGGATGTAAAGATGAATACATGTTAAAGATTTTATTTAACTTTTTAATGAGGAAACTGGTAAGAGGGTTAAAACCAGTTCAAAGGGATATTCAAAGACAGATATTTATAGATCAGGAATACTGAAATGAAGCCAAAACTGGTTTCTTCCATTCTGGGAGAGGGAAATCAATTGAACAGAACAGGACAGAATTTGCATTTCCTTTTTTTTTTTTTTTTTTTTTTGAGGCAGGGTCTTGCTTTGTTGCCCAGGCTAGAGTGCAGTGGCATCATCAAAGTTCACTGTTGCAGCCTCAAACTCCTAGGCTCAAGTGATCCTCCTGCCTCAGCCTTTTGAGTAGCTAGGACTACAGATGTAGGCCATCAAACCCATCTAATTTTTGTATTTTTTGTAGAGATGAGGTCTTGTTATTTTTGCTCAAACTGGTCTCAAACTCTTGGCCTCAAGTGATCCTCTCACCTCAGCCTCCCAAAGTGCTGGAATTACAGGCATGAGCCATCCCACCTGGCCCATAATTTACATTTCTATAAAGGAGAATTCTTTTGCTTTGCTACCAATTACCTACAACCTACAAAGTAACCGCTCAGACAATAAAAGGTAACCTGAAAGGATGTACTGTATGTGGACAATGCACAGGTTTCCACTGATGCATAGTTTTTTGCTACAGCACACAGAAGGAAATTGGAGTGAAGGGAAGGTTTTATAGGATGATTGTGGTAGTGGTTACATGGATTACATGGATTACACTTGTCCAAACTCATTGAACTGTACAATTAAAATGGGTGTGTTGTATTATATGTAAATTAGACCTCAGTGAAGTTGATTAAAAAAAGAAAAAGATGGCCGAGCGCGGTGGCTCACGCCTGTAATCCTAGCATTCTGGGAGGCCGAGGCGGGCAGATTGAGCTCAGGAGTTCGAGACCAGCCTGAGCAAGAGCGAGACCCCGTCTCTACTAAAATTAGAAAGAAATTATATGGACAGCTAAAAATATCTATAGAAAAATTAGCCGGGCATGGTGGCACATGCCTGTAGTCCCAGCTACTCGGGAGGCTGAGGCAGGAGGATCGCTTGAGCCCAGGAGTTTGAGGTTGCTGTGAGCTAGGCTGATGCCACGGCACTCACTCTAGCCCGGGCAACAGAGTGAGACTCTGTCTCAAAAAAAAAAAAAAAGAAAGAAAGAAAAAGATAATCAGCTTCATGGCTGGGTGAGAACAAGAGTGGGTACAGCAGACCAACTAGGCTCTTACAGTATAGCATTCCCCGGGGAGAGGTTTGATGGATGTCCAGTGGTAGTGACAGACACAGAGATAGCTACTCAAGAATGAACGAACTCCTTATCTTCCAAGTCCGGTTTGATTTGGTGGAAGGTGCAAAAGTGTGTTGAAAAGACAAAATATTTGGCTGAATGTGTAAATACTTATACAAAAAAAAAAAAAAAAAACGAAAAAGAACAAAGTGGTCTCACATTTAGTTTAGTAAATGTAATGTAATGTAGCAGGTGCTCAAAAACTAGGTTTCTTTTGGCTAACATTGGAGTGAGTGTTTGCCACGTACCAGACATCTTACTAAGTTGAACCTTATGAAACTGCCAATAAATATTCAACCTTTTATCCAAAACATGGTTACTTCACATAGTTCATCCCAATAAAAATTCTTATCACGGATTCTCATTTTCTCCTCACACTCATGGATGGGGTAGGTAACCCCCTCCCACGCACACACCTTTACAGATGACAACAGCACAGGGGCCAAGTAACTTGTCCGATAATATTACCTACTTAGCAAAGGGTAAAAGCAGCATTCAAGCCCCAGTGGCCGACTCCAGAAGCAGGCTCAAAACAGCCCTCAGGCCGTGCGCTCGGGAACAGGAGCAGCTTTGGAGAACTGCACAACCGCCGCCCCCAGAGCAAAAAGCCAGACTCTGACAGTTCCACAGCAATGGCTGGGCTTTCTGGCCATCCTCTCCACCACCGCCAAGGATCCCAAGCCCTGAACTCTGAGTCATCCCTTGTGCTCCTTCAAGTGGCTCCTGGGTGGCATCTCCCTAAAGCCTTCCGCCGCTCCTCACTGACCTGCCCGCACCCCTCCACCTGTCCTGTGTCACTGCGCTCACACTCGCTAATCGCACCCTCCCTGCCCCTCGGAGTTTCTGATCTTTCCCACAAAGGTTTTATTTCAATCACTCAGAGGAGGCCATCATGCTGCCCCACGTGGCCTACGTGAAAGAATCCAGGAAAAAATGAGGTGACACCCAGCTGCGGGGCAGGATAGCCTCACTACTCCCCTCAAACGTGTCTCCCTGCTGTCCTTCTGGGACTTCATCTTCCTGGCTATGAAAGTGCTCTGAGGGCATTCTGAGGAAACTGGGTGCAGCATGGCGGGCGCTGGCTCAGGGCCTCGAGTAGCGGAGTTGGAAGAGTTTTGGGGGAGTCGCTTCCAGGCTTCCTCCCCAAGCAAACCTACCTCGATGCATAAATACACATTTGCCCAAGGTCTGAAGACTCTCGCCACTCGCCCATTGGCCTCGCGCGCAAGGCCCTGCCAGGCCGGGTCGCAGTCGTAGCGCCGTCGGGAGGCGGAGGTGGCCCGACCCTCACGGCCCCGCGGGGTCGCAGCGCAGGGCTGGAGAGCGCTAGGCGGCAACTTCCCCGGAACAGAAATTTGCTTGAGGCTGCGACGGCGACAGCGGCAGGCACTGAGGACGGGAGGCGGCCAGATAAAAAGGAGCCTCCCGCTGGGCCAAGACGTGCCCCGGAGCGCCCAGGAGACACTCCTGGGGAAGGCGGGGGGCATGCGGTGCGCGGACCCGGAGAGTGGCGCGGGAGCCCACGCCGGGACCCCAGAGCAGAGGGTGTGCGAGTGCGCGCCCCCGCCCCGCGCGTGCCCCCGGACGCCCCTCACGAGTCCCCGCGCTGGCGCGGCCCGGAGCAGGCGAGGCGGGAGGCGCGGGGGCGCCGGGCAGAGCAGCCGCGGGACGCAGACGAAGCGTCGACTCCCCGGCGGAGCGGGGCTTCTCGGCGTGGTGCTGCTGGCGGCGCTGCCGGCCGCGGCGCGAGGACTCCCCCTGAGGGCTCCCCTGAGGAAGCCGCGAGGCTGGCGGAGGTGAGCGGCGGGGCGCGGGGCTGCGGCGCGCGCGGTCCCGCCTCCCCGGCCCGTCGGCTCTGGCCGCACGGGGAGCGGGACCGCGACACGGGCAGCGGCCACCCAAGCGAGAGGGGCAGGGGCCGGCGGGGCGCCCCCGGGCACCGGACGATAGCCAGGTGCGCGGGATCCAGGGGTCCCGCTCCCTGCGCGTGGCCGCGAGCCCTGGCCGGGCTGCAGCGGACCCGCCTGGGGGGAAGT
The DNA here is from genome assembly GCA_028533085.1 of Varecia variegata. Lineage (NCBI taxonomy): Eukaryota > Metazoa > Chordata > Mammalia > Primates > Lemuridae > Varecia > Varecia variegata. The sequence continues at coordinate 19,658,542 of CM052442.1, forward strand.
TTCACTTCCGTGCGGGGTGAGGTGGGCCGACCCTCTGCAGGGCCCGGCTGCCCCTCCCTCGCCCTGAGCGAACCACGCCTGCAGCCGCCCTGGCCAGGTGCGCTCGTCAGAGAGGAGTCGCGCCAGGTGCGGGAGGAACGCGGCGCTCCGCGGAGTGGCAGGCTGGGGCTGCCGACGTTCAGTCGGACACCTCGGCCCCTTCGGCTGAACCGAGACAAGCCCAGGTAGAGTGGGGTTCTCCAACTGCTGAGTGGCGGTGGTTAGCCAGAGACTCCTACGTTGTTCTGTACCTGGAAAATCAGAAGATGTGGTGGGGCGCTTTCCTGGTGGCCTGTAGGTGGGCCTTAGGGGTACAAACCGAGAATGAGATGGAAGAGTGGTTTGGCCGTGGAGAGAAGCCGTGATCAGGATCCCAGTCACTGAGGGGGGTCTACAGTCCAGCTTGTTGCCCCCTGGATTGCAGTGGACATTCGCCCCCAGGGGGACCGAGCCGGCCTGTGTGGTCTTGGGTCCTGGGTCTTTCCACGCGCTGAGCTGTTACAGGAGGCGGCCAGAGTACTGCTTCCCATTTTCCAGATGAGAACACTGAGGGCCCCGGGCAGGCATGCAGGGTGCGGGAGATTGTAAGCGAGCGAGAGCCCGCGCTGGGGCTGTGCGGCTGGTGGCCGGGCTGCTGAAGCCCTCGGAGGCCGTGGGAAGAAAGGGCCCCCGGCTGCACTTGAGGGTGTCTGTAGGCCAGTGCTTCTCTGCCTTTGTTTCTGCGCCCCTTAAGGAGCCTTTTAGATTTTTTTTCTGTGACCACTCACTGCCTCCATGAAATTTTAATACCGCAGATATACTATCTGTTTATGTACTGTGGCCCTTTGGAATGTCACAAACCATTGTAATATCTGAGATATTTTGTCACCCCCCCCACCCCACTCACCCCCACTACCCCCGTCCAATTTTCACCCCTATTGAGAATGCCTCCCGTAGACCAGGCTTTCTCAGCCCAGGCAATTCGGTCATTTGAGGCCAGATAATTCAGTGTGGTGGGGGCTGCCATCCCGCGCATTGTAGCATGTTTAGCAGCATCCTTGGCCCCACCCACTAAATACCTGTAGAACCCTCCTTCCAGACAGGGCTAGACATTGCCAAATGTTTCCTGAGGGACACCCAGGCCCCCTGCCGGTTGTTGAGAACCACTGCTGTAAACAAATCCAGAGACCTCTGGCCAGTCCCTCCTCCTAGGTAGAGATGACAGTGGTAATAGAATTAATTAAATTGTCATTGTTTCTGCTCACTTGGCATAAATCCTTTCTGTTTTAGTACTTACCGCTTTGTATTGTAATTATTTTTAGTATGTTTGCTAAATCTTCCCCCAGCAAGAACAGCCTAGAAGATGAGTTATTTCAGAGCCAAAGTCATATCCTCAGCCCCAGTACAAGGCCTGGCAGAGTCCTCAAAAACATGTTAAAGCAAATTAGTGCCATGAAGAAAAAGCAGAGCTTAGAGCCCCGGGCTTGGGGTTCTGGTCCCAGCCACTCATTGACGCATAGGTGACTCACCTTGGATGATTTCCACACATTTACAAAGAGGAACTAAGTCATCTAAGTCAACTAAGTCCATGGTCCTGTGCAGCTCTGACACTGTTCCACGAGTCTGTGTGATCTGTGTTAAAGCTGTTAGACGTCAAAGGCGTTAGTGAAGGAGTCACGTTGAGAGAATGCAATCTGCGATTCCGGGACTGGGGTGGTGTGTCAGAAACAATGAACCAGCCCCAAGACCTTAATGAAGAAGCTGAAGAACATAAAACGCCCCAGATCTGAAAGTGGAGGATGATGGAAGGGAAGAGAACATTCTCTGGGCCTTACAGAATCTGTACAAATTACTTAACATGATGTTATTTCATTGTCACACCATTTCCCATGGACATTATGCCCATTTTCCAGACCAAAAAAATTTCAGGCAGAGAGAAATTAAGCCTAGCTAGGAGCAGGTCTGTCATTATAAAGAGCCACACTGGGGACCTTATGGTACATTTTTGCATGTCACACCCCGGTCTGTTCATCTTAAGTCTTGAAAAAAATCATTAGTTTTGTGAACAAAATGTGCCACCCCCTACTCTGGGCAGGCCTGTTGCTGAGCCTCAGTTTACTCCCACAGTAAAATGGGAGTAAGAACCCATCCCGTCGGATGGAGTGTTGGGTGAGAAAGCACGACACATGGGCGGTGTCGTCAAAGAGGCTGGGGCCAGGCAGTTTGTTGGGTGCTGGACGGGCAAAGAATGATGCACCTCTGCCTTGGGTGGCTTCTGTGCTAGTTGGGATCAGAACACCACCCAGCCAGCCACTGTGCCTAGCATGTTGTGTTCCTTACCGTGTCCTCCTCATTTTAGGGGTGAAGAAACTGACAGCGGGCCCAGTAACTAACCCACGGTTAGTATGTGGTGAGCCAGGATCTGAACCCAACCTTGCTTAATTCCAGAGCCCCTGGGCACCTGCCCCTGCTACCCACCACCTCCTAGGCAAGTACCCTGGGGTGGGGTAAAGAGGAGCTGGGGACTTGGTGCCACAAGAGGATGGTGGGGGTTAGAATTAGGCAAGAGAGAACTGAGAGAGGACAGCACTTCCAGGCTATGAGGACCGTCCCGCATCGAGGGTCCCCACATGGGGCAGAAGGACGGAGTTGCCATGGAAGGAGGCACTTGCTGGGGGGATGGGCTGAGAGAGAAGAACTGAGGACGGAGGAGGAAGCCGGGGCTCTGAGCAGCCTGGGGCAGGGTCACGCACATGGTAGGGCCGCTTCATCGGCACTTCAGTCCTGGTCCATTGTCCAGCCAGTTGCCTGGAAACAAGGCTGGGTTACAGGAGACATGTGGTTGGTGGGTTGAAAGGTCTCACCTGCCAGGTACCAAGAAGCATGTATTTTCCTGAAGGCTGGCTTTCTTTGGTTGTGGAGTCTTTCTAGCCCAATCCGTGATGGGGAGCTACAGCCCAAGTCTGTGGGCCTGCGGCCTGGCCTGTCAGCCTTCTCCTGCAGCTGGCCACCTCCCTGGGCCTCAGCTGTGACCTTCCTCCTCCCTGCAGACCGTTCTCTTTCTTGGGGTTAGAAACACAGGGGAGCTGGCGGAGGGAGAGAAGGAAGGACAGGAATGGGGCCTGGAGCCTGGCTGCTCAGGGGCTCCAGGCACGTCTCTAGACTCCCAGATCTCAGTCTCAGGTTGTTACGAGGATGAGGGGAAGAGGGATGTGAAAAGTAGAACATCTAGTTTGGTGTTTTGTTCATTCAGCACATTCAGTAGCACAGAGTAGCAGGCAGCAAACCAGAAGGTGCAGCCCCTGTCTGGAGTTAGCAGAGCAGACTCTCCAGCCAGGCTGTCTGCCTCAAATCCCGCTCTGCCCACCCCTAGCTGTGTGACTCCAAGCAAGTTACTTCAGCTCTCTGATCCTTGGCCACATTGTCCGTGAAGTGAGGATGATGCTAGTACCTGCCCAAAGGGTTGTGGTGAGGGTTCCATGAGGCCATACATATAGGGTGCTTTGCAGGACTGACTGCATGATTTGTGGGGTTCAGTACAGAATGAAAAGTGGGGCCTCTTAAGTATTTCAAGATGGCAACAGCAGAGTGTTAAACCATATGTGGGGCCCTGTGCAAATACACAGGTTGCACACCGTAAAGCTGGCCTGTTCTGGAATAGTGTACTCTTACTATGATGAGGAGCTTCGAGGTCTCCACTGGGTGCTAAGGCGGATTGCGTTAGAATAGTACATACCTGGTCCCAGCTACTCAGGAGTTTGAGGTAGGATTGCTTAAACCCAGGAGTTCGAAGCCAGCCTAGGCAACATAGTGAGACCCCATCTCTAAAAAAAAAAAAAAAAAGAAAAGAAAAGAAAAGTACATACCAATCAGGAGGGTAGCTAAGGGGTGAAATCCAGCCCCATTCCTCTGCTGTGGTCCTCAGGCCTGGCTAAAGAGGCAAATGCTGTTGAATGCTGGGTCAGAGTACATAAGATGTGCCCAAAGGCTGGGTACAGGTCGGGGCTCTGGGTGTCCTGCCCATCTCTCCTCAGGCCTTACTTCCAGTGGCCGATGTTCAGTTGCCTGAGGGCTTTCACTGGCACTAGAGCCTGCTCGGAGCTTTCGGTGGCCAGACCAAAGTACCTGGAGAGCACATCCTCTGTCCTACCCCAGCAGCCCCCAACCAATGGTTGTCAGAGTTGACTGGGCACCAGCGAGAGGAGAGGGTGGGGAGGGCTGGAAACCAACATTCTGAGCACCTGCTCGACAGCAGGGCCTGGGTGAGGCTCTTTCCTGTCATTCCCATTTTACAGATGAGGAAGCTTACAGAGGTTGTGTCCCCTGCCAGGGCCCCACAGGTCAGAAGTTAGGCCACCAGCAGAATTCAGACCCAGGCAGCCCGACTCTAGGGCAGGATTTCTTAACTACAGCACCGTTACCGTTCTGGGCTGGGCAATTCTCGTGGGGCAGTCCTGGGCGTTGTAGGATATATAGCCGCATTCCTGGCCTCTACCTGCTAGATGCCAGTAGAAACCCCCACCACTTGTGACAACCACAGATGTCTCCAGACATTGCCAGATGTCCCCAGATGAGAACCACCAGCCACAGGCAGGCCCAGCTGCCACCAGGTTAGGGCCTCCAGACCAGCCGAGGCTGTGAGACCCTGAAGTCCTGCCACCCAGAGACTGCCTGTCTCTGTGCCCCAGAGGCTGCAGACAGAGTGGAACCACTGAGCAAAGTCACAGGGACAGTTAGGGCTTTGGTGGAACTGTGGGTGGGAGCTGCCAGGAAGGCAGCACTTGGGGCCACTCCAGGCCTCCAGGACTGGTCAGCGAGGGGCCGAGGTGTCCGTTACTCATCCTTCCACCCTCTATTCGTCCAGCCTTGCTGTCTCAACCACGGTGCTTTGACTCAGCAAGAGGCTCCTGGCCCAGGTCGAGACGGGCCCATAGCCGCCCTGGGCCCAGGCATTTAGTGCAGGGGCCTTAGAGCCAGGCATCTGGGGACCACAGAAGGGGAGGTCACGGGGAGAAACAGAAGATTTGGGGTCTTTTTTTCCAAACTTCCAAGGAAAGAGAGTCAGAGAGTGAGAAACTAGACTGATTAAGCCCGTAATTTGTGAAGGGGACTCTTACCTTACAGCATGATGGTTAAGAGTATGGGCTCTGGGCCCGGACTCCTGGCTTTGCCATTAAACGTCTGTGCGAGCTCAGGCAAGTTACCAGCCCTCTCTGTGCCTTAGTTTCCATTGTCTATAAAACGGGGATGATAGCACCTACCTCTGAGGGTTCTTGGGAGGATGAAATGAGTGAGTAAGTGTTTAGCATAGTGCCTGGCACACAGTAAATGCTGTGGAAATATCTGATAAATTAAATTCTGACAGTCCTTCCAGGGAGGAATTGTTATCCTCATTCTGCAGATGACGAAACTGTCAAGTTGAGGAGTTAGTAGGAGGCAGAGCTGGGATTTGAACTCAAGCTTCTCTGACTCTCCAGAGCCAGTGCTTTTCAGCCACACCACACTGCCCTGGTGTGGGACGGGAGGGGTCGAGGCCTGTGGCTCAGACCCACCTGAGGCAGGGTCTGCAGGTGCTGGGCCCCTGAGACTCGGTGGTGGCCTTGGCAGGTGCTCCTGCCCTGACGCAGAGGCCTGGGTGACGGCTGCAGCCCGGAGGTGGGTGGCAGCCGCTGAGCCCCACTGTCCCCCGCCCCATCGTCTGGGCAGATGAACGCTGGAGCAGGGGTCTGAGACGACCAGGGTCTGCCTTTCACCTCTGTCTGAGCAGAAGCTAGGGCTGTCCAGGTGTGGACACAGCCAGTAGCTGGTGCGGGGTGGACTGGCTGACAGCCAGCCACAAAGCAGCCTGGAGTAGGAAAAGGAGCCCGGCCCCAGGTGGGCAGGTGGAGGAAGGGAACCGTGGTCAGGGATGCCAAGGAATACACACCCAACAGGGATGGCGTGGGCAGGGCCAGGTGGTGGAGAGTGTGCTGAGGGGAAGGGGCCAGGCCTGCCGCCCACTGTCATGTAGGACCAGGCCCACCCTAGGGGCCTTCCTGCTCTGGCTTGTCAGGGCACTATGGAACCACTGTTTAACCAACTCCCTTCCCTTTTGGGACCTCCATTTCTTCATCTGTAAAATGAGGAGTTTGGGTTGTGTTAATCCTTTTCGTGACTCACGTTGGTGCCAGTTGTCAAAGCTCTTTGTGGACACAGTCCACCTTCTGACCAGCTACACCCTCACTTATTTGCTGAGGGCATTGAAACAGGCAGTGTTTAGGTTTTACGTTCCACATATGCACCCCTGAGAGGTCAGACCCCAGGGTTCCTGAGTACCCCCCTGCCAACCTTTTCTGGGTCCACAGCCCTGACTTTAGTCACCTCCCCCTCCCTCTCTCTCCCGCAGGCCTCGGTCTCCCCAGATCCCAGCTCTCCCAGGGAAGAGGAGGAGCCACCGCTGCTCCCCAGAACTGGCCTGTGGGCAGGGCCACGCCGACATAGGTGCCGGACTCTCACTGAGCCAGCAGTCCTGACTCCAGGCAGGACCCCGGAGAACACTCCCTTACTGCTGGAACTGCAGAAGCTGCCAGGATTGGCCAACTCAGACTTGAGTGCCCCAAACCCCAATATCCAGGTAAGAGTGACAGAAGGGCCATCAGCCCAGCGGACACCTGGAGAGAAGCTGGGCTGAACAGCTCAGGCCCTCCATGCTGTTTCCCTTGGACGGTGGGGTTCCCGTGTGGGTCGGAGGGCGGACCCTTCCCCTCCCTGTGACGAAGTGGGAAGAGTACCTGCCCCTTCTAGCTGTGGACCTTGGCAGGTCTCTTGGCTCTCTGAGGCTCTGTTCCGTAGAGCAGCAGTCCCCAACCTTTTTGGCACCAGGGACCAGTTTCATGGAAGAAAATTTTTCCACGGACTGGGAGTGGGGTTGGGTAGGGATGGTTTTGGGATGGTTCAAGCACATTACGTTTATTGTGCACTTTATTTCCATTATTATTACATTGTAATATCTAAGGAAATAATTGTACAAACCTGTCTGCTAATGATAATCTGTATTTGCAGCTGCTCCCCAGAGCTAGCATCACCTCCTCAGCTCCACCCCAGATCATCAGGCATTAGATTCTCACAAGGAGCCCGCAACCTAGATCCCTCGCGTGCGCAGTTTACAGTAGGGTTCATGCTCCTATGAGAATCTAATGCTGCTGCTGATCTGACAGGAGGCAGAGCTTATGCGGTGATTTGAGTGATGAGGAGCAGCTGTAAATACAGACAAAACTTTACTTCCTCATCCACCTCTCACGTCCTGCTGTGTGGCCTGGTTCCTAACAGGCCACCAACCAGTACTGGTCCGTCACCCGGGGTGGGGGACCACAGCCCTAGATAAACAGCAAGGGACAGACAGCACCAACCTGGCAGGGCTGTCATAAGGGCCAAATGAGTGGGAAATGCTGGGAATATGGGAGAGGCTTCCTGGAAAAGGTAGGGGACCACAGCCCTAGATAAACAGCAAGGGACAAACAGCACCAACCTGGCAGGGCTGTCATAAGGGCCAAATGAGTGGGAAATGCTGGGAATATTGGAGAGGCCTCCTGGAAAAGGCCTGAGTGAGGATCTGATCCCCTCCCAGAACCAACCCTTTACTGCAGGCCCCTGAGGAAGGGGCTCAGTAAAGAGGGGGTGGGCTGGTGGCATGGGGACGGCCACCTGAAGGTCTTTACAGGAGAGGAAAGCAGAGGGGCTGGCAGAGTTCCAGGTGCGTACTCCACCACCTGTTGTGACTCTCTGATGATAATAATTCTACGTGTTTGTGTAGCAGCCACAGTTTTCAAAACACTTCCACCAAAAGAGGAAAAAAAAAAAAAAAAAAAAAAGACCACAAAAGTATAGAACATAACATTCCGAAATTACTTAAAAGTATCTCTTTCTCGGAGACCCAAGATGGCGGCTGTGGTGCTGGCGGCGATGCGGTCGCTTCTGGCTGAGAAACAAAAAAAAAAATGAAACAACAACCTGCAACCAACCAATCATGTACACATTTGGGAGCAAGAAGCTGGGAAGGAGAGTAGAGGCTCCCTGAGGGGAGGCCACGTCTGTGTTAACTGCTGTCTTTCTAATACTTGGCCCAAGGCCTGGAACACAGCAGGCACTTATGGCAGAGACAGAATAGCTTTCACCAAACCCATTTCCTCTTCTTCGTGGGCATGAGCCAGGCTACATTTCCTAGTCTCATTTGCTGCTAAGGATGGCCATTTCATGGAGTTCCAGCCAATGGAAGCTGTAGAGTCAAAGCCTCAGGAACGTGGAAAGGACTGATCGAGACCAGGTTATGTGCTCACACCTCAGCTGCCAGGCAGCTGGGAAAGCAAATACCTTCATGTTCATCTTAGAAACACTCGCCACGTAAATCACTTTTCCCACGTTGGAATATAAATGATGGCTTACCTTTCGGGATGTTTATATTTGAATGAAGCAGCAAGTTTTCATCACACATTTTGACC